>CAMZMU010000066.1:9145358-9745358 GCA_947311845.1 Poa pratensis | reverse complement strand
CTAGATGACCCGTTGCGCGACTGCGCAACCGCCGGATGCAACTACCACACTATTTCAACATCATTTGATTTTGAAAGTTGAACCAAATAAATGTAAGGTCTATACACTGAGGACAATATTTCCAGCTCATCTCCCAGGAACGAAAATAAGTTGAATAGGATATAGTTTCAATATCAATTCAGGAATGATAGTAAGTTCAATGCACTAAGGATATAGTTTCCATTCCAACTCCCAAACCTTACTGTTGTACGGCTAACAAAAAATTTAACTAAGAAATATATGTCGGTGAAAATATAAAGCTGCAAACACTTTTCACCTGTTTAAATATTATATATACATGCCAGTCAAACGACCAAGCCAGGAGGTATACAGTCCATAAGTTCAAAGAGAAAGGCATTTCCTCAGCGATCAGAGCAATAGGCTTTTCTATATCCAGCCTATATGCTAAAACCGGTGCATGGTGTCTCTTACATGAAAGATACATTTTATCTCCGAACTGCATTCGAACAACTTACACAGGTTAGCCACTGACATCTGACCACCATGCATACATAGAATTGTAGTGTGTAATATTGGTACCAGTAATAGTAAAATCAAAGGAAATTCTATAAATAGACATTACAAAGATAAATCAATGGCCTTCCTAAAAAAGAAACATGTTCAAAGGTGGTTTATTTCTAACCGTTTCTTCGTGCAGTCATTGCTCTGACGGCAGCAAGCAACCACTCCAAATATCAATGATATAGTGGCTGGATAACAGCTTCTACAAAACCATAGCATGTCATTTGTCCTTTTCCTTCTCCGCACACAGAAGAAAAGACAATTAATTAGTTGAACCACCTGCATCAAGCACCAACAAAAATGTTATTATTATTGAATGTGATTCTTAATTATATTCTCATCCCACAAAAGATAAATAAAGTACCAACATTATTCATACCGGTAGCTAACAAACTATATGTGCTTCTTGTGATTAAGAGAGACAACGTGTTCCTAGGATTTTCTAACTATATGTGAGTAAAATATGCCTTTTTGGTAGAATAATATGGTAGATGGGGTTTCAAATAATTTTACTGGGGCTGAAACTGGATGCACTATGGACGTAGCAAACATCAAATCCAAAACAACAATATTTCAATAAGCAGAGCCCTTGCCATAAGCGTCACCGCTATCCAACCTCAATCAGCATACGTTTCAGTCCCAGGGAGGAACCACATCCCTTCTTATAAGACTATATGTGGTTAGGTAACTTCATTAATAGGTACCGCAGACATGCCAATCACTTTCAATTATAAATAAAGGGTGATATGCTTCAACTCCACAAGAAGTACTGAAAACCAAAATTTATCGCTTTAAAAATGTCACTGACCTACTGAACACATGCAGCAAAAGCAAAAACCGTTTGGTTTTAATGTAAAAGGCTAAAATCACCAAGCTAAAGATCCCTTAATGTAATTCTTTCTACCATGCAAGATGAAATTAGAAGCTAGATAATCTCAAATCACCAGATAAAAGAGTCATCTCCGTATTATTGGTTTTAATGCAAAAAGGGTAAAATAGAAAACAAAGAAGTAACATTTCCACACACACACCAACTCCCTGCATTTATCACACGAAATAGGGGCCTTGTTGGTGTGATCTGCTATAGCGCTGGTGTATTCTGAAGGACCAGAAACAAAAACTAACCGACAGGGAAGGCAGAATTTCACTTACCATACCCAGACCACTTCTTTGATAGGGGTCATATCTGAACCAATATTCTCAATTTTCAGTAATGCGCTGGTCGCTAAGATACCAACTGCAGCAGCTCCGTGTGAGGTGTTAGGGCCGCAGGCGTCGGAGCTCCAGTCCAGACCACCTTGAAGAGGGAGGCGGCGAGGTGGCAATTCTTATACATTCAGACCGTTGCATGTACATGGGCTACATTTTTGTAAATCGATCTATTATCAGGCCTACGCCTACATCAAAAGTAAACTTGGTGAAATGAACAACGGCAAGTGCCAAATAGCAAAGGGGCAGCATGACATATTACAACAACTAAAGATCCAAACAACTACAACCAATTAAAGCACCATTCTGTGAACTACAACTACTGATGTGCTTGCCTTTGACCTGCAAGCATACAACGTCGGTCTTGCTCTGTCTATAAACACTAGTAGAAAATAGCCCTTCCATTTCTGCCTTTTGTCCCGGACAGATTACAAACCGCGACTAAAGGGTCCATTGGTCCCGGTTCGATTTGCACTGGCGACAGGGAGCATTGGTCCCGGTTCGTTGTGGACCTTTGGTCCCAGTTTGTAACACGAACCGAGACCAAAGGGTCACCACATGCGGCACATGCTGCCGCAGCTGTGGGTCCCCCAGGCAGGGACCCTTTGGTCCCGGTTCGTGTTACGAACCGCGACCAAAGGGTCTTCCCTGCATATATCATCTTCCACCCGAGCTCCACCAGCATTTTGAGCGGGTTCATCACTCATTTCTCCTCCATTTCCTCTCCCTCACTCAAGTTAATCCCCATTTTTTTTGCACCATTTGTGAGAATTGAAAGCACCCCATCTATTCAAGGGTTAGCAACATCATCCTTTCCTCCGGCGTTTCAAGTTTAGCTCATTTTCGTGCAAGTTTATCTAGTTTGATTTTTGTAGTGCTTGCAAGGTGTTTGATGAAATGCCCAAGTTAGGGATTTCTTTTATTTTATATGCATTTTGATCTCAAATTAAAGTATAATTTGTGGTTTTATATAGTGTCGTCCCGTCCCCTTCCTCACCGCCGTCGATCGCCCGCGCCGCTCCGTCACCGACACCACCTCGGTGAGCCTCTTTTTTATCTTTTATTTTAAGAAAAATTAATTGTATCATTTAAATGCATAGTTATTTCTTGTATAATTTTCTTATGTTTTTTTTATATGTATAGTGTCATGGTTTTGATATCCGTCCCCGTCGGCCCTCGTCCGGTCTATGATTCGGATGTGGTATATTTTTATAACTATTTGTTTCGTTTCGTGTTTATGACAATCATGCCGACCAACTTGACATAGATATATTTCTATTTAGGAGGTAGTTGAACCGGAAATTCCAGCCGACCCTATTGTCGAGTTTTTAGAAAAAGAAAACAACGATTTAAAAGCAAAATTGAAGATAAGTGAAGATCTTCGTCTCCAATGCCTGGAAGAGAAGATGGTATTGGACTTGAAGATTGCCGACATCGTTGATGCTCACGGGTCGAGCTTGCCGACGTCGTCGCGCTTACGAGAGGAAGATGGATGCAATGCGCGTCAAGCTTAAAAAGATTAGAAAATATGTCATTAGTCAAGAGGCTTGGTATCATTATGCTGTTGGTTCAATAGTTACCTTAGTTGCGATTTTGATCGCATTTGTTGTTGGATTTAAATTCTTTAGATAGTTGTATGTTAGTTTCAATTAATGTATGTTTCATTAGAACAATGTATTACATTTGGGCAGTACTCTACTTTGGTTTTAATGTGATGAAGTTGTATTAATTAATTTGGTCAGTATTATATATTCATGATGTAGTGTAATGGTTTTTGATATATTTATATAATGCAGATGAGCCGGCAATGGATGTACAGTGACCGACGCAGTCTCGAGTTTATCAATGGCATGCATAGTTTTCTCCGTGTGGCTAATGAAAACAAGCCGTCGAGTGGTTATATTCCTTGTCCATGTAGAGACTGCAAGAATACGCAGAATTACTCTGTCAAGAACCATTCACGTCCACCTGATTGAGCATGGTTTCATGTCTGGTTATAATTGTTGGACCAAGCACGGAGAAAGAGGGGTTATGATGGAAGAAAATGAAGAAGAAGAGGATAATGACACCTATCCTACGTTCACTGCAGACGGTGATACTACAATGGGGGAAGACGAAGCTGAAGAAGAGCCCATTGTTGATGAGCCCGATGATGATTTTGGTCGGGCCATTCTTGATGCACAAATAAAGAGCGGAAGTGAAAACGAGAGGTTGAAGTTGGAGAGCATGTTAAAGGATCACAAAAAATTGTTGTACCCAACTTGCGAAGATGGCCATAAAAAGCTTGGTACCACCCTGGAATTGCTACAATGGAAGGCAGAGAGTGGTACTACTGACAAGTCATTTGAAAATTTGCTGAAAATATTTAAGAAGTTGCTTCCAAGGGATAACGAATTGCCCTCCAGCACGTATGAAGCCAAGAAGGTTGTCTGTCCTCTAGGATTAGAGGTGCAGAAGATACATGCATGCATAAATGACTGCATCCTCTATCGCGGTGAGAAGTACGAGAATTTGAATGTGCCCGATATGCGGTGCCTTGCGGTATAAGATCAGGCGAGATGACCCTGGTGAGGTGAGGGCGAGCCGTGCCCCAGGAAGAGGATTCCTGCCAAGGTGATGTGGTATGCTCCGATAATACCACGGTTGAAACGTCTGTTCCAAAATAAAGAGCACGCAAAGTTGTTACGATGGCACAAAGAAGACCGAAAGAAAGACCTGATGCTGAGACACCCCGCTGATGGGTCGCAGTGGCGAAAAATCGACAGGGTGTTCCCGACGTTTGCAGATGACGCTAGGAACTTAAGATTTGGTCTAAGTACAGATGGCTTTAATCCTTTCGGGGAACAGAGCTCCAGTCATAGCACCTGGCCTGTGACTCTATGTATCTATAACCTTCCTCCTTGGTTGTGCATGAAGCGGAAGTTCATTATGATGCCAGTGCTCATCCAAGGTCCGAAGCAACCCGGCAACGACATTGATGTGTACCTGAGGCCATTGGTTGAAGAACTTTTAGAGTTGTGGCGTGATGAAGGGGTACGTGTGTGGGATGAGCACAAACAGGAGTCATTTGACCTACGAGCGTTGTTGTTTGTAACCATCAATGATTGGCCTGCTCTTAGTAACATTTCAGGACAGTCAAACAAGGGATACAATGCATGCACGCACTGTTTAGATAAGACTGAAAGTATATATGTAGGTAACAAGAATGTGTACCCGGGTCATCGTCGATTTCTTCCACCTCAGCATCCCGTAAGAAAGGAAGGCAAGCATTTCAAAGGTGAGGCAGATAACCGGCCGAAGCCTACCTGTCCTGATGGTGATGTTATATATGACATGGTGAAGGATTTAGAAGTAATCTTTGGAAAAGGTCCTGGCAGTCTATCTGTTCCGAATGACGCTGACGGACACGTACCCATGTGGAAGAAGTGCTCTATATTTTGGGAGCTACCCTATTGGAAAATCCTAGAGGTTCGCTCTGCAATCGACGTGATGCACGTGACGAAAAATCTTTGCGTGAACCTGCTAAGCTTCTTGGGCGTGTATGGGAAGACGAAAGATACACCGGATGCAAGACTGAACCATCAACATATGCACGAGAAGACGAAAGACGACCACCTTAATCCAGAGAAGTATCAAGGTCCTGCCAGCTACGCTCTTACCAGAGAAGAGAAGGAGATCTTTTTTGAAGTCCTGAGCAGTATCAAGGTCCCGTCCGGCTTCTCGTCGAATATAAAGGGAATAATAAACATGGCAGAGAAAAAGTTTCAAAACCTAAAGTCTCATGACTGCCACGTGATTATGACACAATTACTGCCGGTTGCATTGAGGGGGCTTCTACCGGAAAATGTTCGAGTACCCATTGTGAAGCTATGTTCATTCCTCAATGCAATTTCTCAGAAGGTGATCAATCCATTAACTCTAGGAACTTTACAGAAAGATGTTGTCCAATGTCTTGTCAGCTTCGAGTTGGTGTTCCCACCATCCTTCTTCAATATTATGACGCACCTCATAGTTCACCTAGTCGTAGAGATTCAAGGTCTCGGTCCTGTATTTCTACACAACATGTTCCCCTTTGAGAGGTTCATGGGAGTCTTAAAGAAATACGTTCATAACCGTGCTAGGCCTGAAGGAAGCATCTCCAAGGGTTATGGAACAGAGGAGGTCATTGAGTTTTGTGTTGATTTCCCCGTCATACAGCCCAACGTTGGGCTCAGGTTTTCTATGTGAAGATGCTCCATGGTTAAACCTTTATGTGATGTGTAGTAATGTATTAAACCTTTACAAAAGTGCATCAACACAATACAAAAGTACTGAAATCATGCCACTCGGGCCCTAGTAGCAAGCATTAAAGTGTTCCAAAAAGTGTTGGGAATGTCGTCGTGAGCAGGCCCTGGTAGCAAGCATTAAAGTCGTCGTGAGCAGCAAATTGACCTTCGATCCACAGCGGCAAGACGTCTCTGATGATCTACGACCGTCCCAAAAAGTGTTGGGAATGTCGCAGATCATCAGAGCGCCTTGCCGCTGCTTGGATCGGACCGAGGGGCATGGCTACCACTTCCACCACCACCACCACTCCCACGTCCTCGGCAATTCATCATTGCGTCACCCTAATCCAGTGGCTGGATTCAACCTACCTGAGGGCTTGTGTTTCCAACAGCGTCGTTGTGTTGTCATTGTTCACCGACCTACAGGAGGTGGCTCCAATGGCTGGCCGGTGAACAAGGACGAACACAATAATGCCAGGGAACATGCCAGCAGGTAGGCTAAATCCAGCCATTGGATTCGGTGGCGAAGGTAGACGCTCGTTGTGTGCCGTTCGCTGCAGGGACGCCGCTATTTATAGGCGATTAGAAAGTGTACCTGTGGATGAGGTGGGAGTGGTGGTGGTGGTGGGGAGTGCTGATCCAACAGCTCACAAGCCCTCAAAAGAAACACACCCCTGATCCAACGGCTCACAAGCGCTTGAAAAAAACACACGATCCGTGTGCTTCTTTAGTCCCGGCTGGTAACACCAACCGGGACTAAAGGCGGGCTTCGCGGTCACGACTCGTGTCCTCAGAAATCTTGCTCTCTGCTACTAAATATAGCAACTAAATAAATATAGCAACTAAATATAGCAACTAAATAAATATATTGTCCTCACTTTACAAAAACATCATTGATCAAATATTCAATAGTATCACGCATACATCTTTATTTAATCCATAATACATCACGAATAATATAACTAACTTTTGCCGGGTCCTAAGCCGCGAGGTGCTGAGCGGCCGGCGGCTTGCACCCAAAGATAAGGAACCATCACTGGGGCAATACTCACATGAGGAGGATCCCTATGAAGTGTCTACCACATATTGTCATGCACCGCTTGCGTATCCAACCTAACCAGGTAGCGACGGACGTGCTCGTCCTCCTCTCTGATACGGCGACGCACCTCCACCTCGGGGGCCGGCGGCCTCTGCACCGAGGCTGGCCCACGCGACGGCCACCAAACAAGATCCGGGTCGACGACGTCACCCGGATTCCTCACCAAACTACGCGTCCCGGAAGACACCTCCCAGTGCCAGCCCGGCGGAGCCCAGTCCCGGACAGTGCCCGGTTCCAACAAATGGG
This sequence comes from Poa pratensis, assembly GCA_947311845.1. Taxonomy (NCBI): domain Eukaryota; kingdom Viridiplantae; phylum Streptophyta; class Magnoliopsida; order Poales; family Poaceae; genus Poa; species Poa pratensis. Next base: position 9,737,978 of record CAMZMU010000066.1, on the reverse strand, counting down.
TGGTCGTCATCGATTCCCGCCGAGATCTGAAAAAATGAGTGGGGAATTTGATCAAACAACTAAGGTGCGTGCAACCTAGGTAGGGGAGGGAGAGGGCTTCACCTTGGCATGGGGACGGAGGGGAGATCCACGGTGGTGTGGAGGATATAGCGCGGCGCCGGCGGAGGCCACGGGCGCGGAGGAGGGCGTCGAGCGGCGCAGACAAGGGCGGCGGCGGCGCGGAGTAGGGGAGAGAGCAGGGCAGGCTCTCAGGTCTCCCGGCCCCTGGCCTTTATATAAGGAGGAAAGATAAAAAAAAACCCTAGACCTTACTGCTGGCGGGCGGAACACACTGTCCACTTATCCACTCGCAAAAGTAGTGCTGACAATTATATTTTTTACAATTATTACAATTTTGTAGACAATTAAATTTTTTAAAATCATTTTTAAAAATTCATATTAAAAGTATGTTTTTAAGGATGTTTTAAAAATAAAGAGATAATTATTACATTTTTTAGATAATTAAATCAATAGATATAAAATAAATAAGAAAATGTATGATTTTCATAAATATTGGAACATTTAAATTAAATATAAAAGAAAAAAGAAACTAGAAAAACAAACTAACAAAAACAATTCAAAGTATACAAAAGAAAACAGAAAAAGAAACTGCAAAAAGAAAACAAGAAAAAAAGGTCGAAAAGGCCTTTGGTTGCGGTTGGTAAAACCAACCGAGACCAAAGGCCTGCTGGGCTTCGCGCGCAATTTTTCGCGGCCCAGACAGACCTTTGGTCCCGGTTGGTGTTACCAACCGCGACCAAAGGGTCTTTGGTCCCGGTTCGTGCTGGAACCGGGACCAAAGGTCTTTTAGGCGCTATATGTGGTGGTTCCGCTGCAAAATTTTCACAAGTCCCCAATTTTCTCCTCTCTGGCTCCCGCGTGCCGCCGCCGTCGCCCGTCGCCGTGCCGCCGTGGTGCTGCCCCGCGCCGTCCGCCATGGTGCTGCCCCGCGCCGTCCGCCGTCCGCCGTGGAGCCGCGCCGCCGCCCGTACGTGGAGCCGCCCCTGTGCAGCAGTGCCGTGGAGCGGCCGCGCCGTCCGTCCACCGCAGCGCCGTCCGCCCGTGGAGTTGCTCCGGCCGGCGCTGCCGTCTCGCCGCCCCCGACACCGCCGTCACCCTCGCTGGTCTCCCCAGCCCGAGGTGCTGCTCGATCCACCACCGACGCGCTCCACCACCACCGTCGGCAAGGTGAGAGTTTTTTTTCATAATTTTGTAGATTAGTTATAGTTATTTTCATAATTTTGTAAATTAGCAAATATAGGTTTGTAAATTAGCAAATTTAGGTTTGTAAATTAGCAAATTTTAGTGCCTATGTTTGTTATTCTAATTTTGTGTTAGTTAGTGATAAATTGTTTGTGTAGTTAGAGTTAGGATAAATTGTTAGTGTAGTTAGAGTTAGGATAAATTGTTAGGAAATATTGTTAGGAAATATTGTTAGGAATTTTAGTTTAGGTTAGAATTTTAGTGTTAGTGTTAGGAATTTAGGAATTTTAGTGTTAGTGTTACGAAATTATACAAAATGAGTTTGAAAATTGTGTATGAAAATTGTTGTTTAAATTTGTTGCTTAAAATTGTAATCTTGTTCATTTTATAAATCAATTGTAGGCTTTGTTGTTTTATAATTGTTAGAAGTAATTTTTTCCAAAAATTTTCACATTGTTGGAAGTAATTTTTGCTATTGTGTTCCATTTTAAATTGTGCCATTTTAAATTAGGCTATTAGTTGTTGTGAATTTTAAACTGTAGTTCCTGAATTTAAATTTGCTAAGTAGTTGCTATAATTTTGCATTCACATTTTGCTAAGATGAAAATTTAGGCTACTTTAGGTTAATTTAGGTAAGTATAGTTTAAATTAGTTGACCAATTTAAATTATGCCATCTATTATATAGTTTAAAGTAGTGTTAGGTAATTTTAAATGCATGTGTAGTGTTAGGTAAATTTGTTAGAGCAAATAGAAGTAAAATCAAATTGTAATTGCTATGAATTTTAAATTGTAGTTCCTGAATTTAAATTTGCTAGGTAAATTTAAATGCATGCGTAGTGTTAGGTAAATTTGTTAGGTAAATTTGCATTCACATTTTGCTAAGATGCAAATTTTGATATTCATATTCTTTTTACAAAATTGATTGCAGGGACATTGAGCTATGGATCCAAATTGTCCGGACGCCGCCGGCAGAGACGAGGAGCGTGAAGAGCAAATGGATGCAGGAATTCCGGAAGTCGCCGTTAGGGACATGGAGAAAGAAATAAGAATGTTTCAGATTATAGCAGGACGTGCAAGGGCGCCTAAAGGGCAAGAACATCTTGTAGCTGAAGAAAATTTTTAAGTGATGAAGAATTCGCCTCCCAATTTCTGAACGAGTCCGGTCAGGGAGTTGAGGAAGAAGAAATTTGTAGAGAGGAGGAAGTTCCCTTAACAAACTCCGGCGAGGTATATTATGCCTCTGTTGAACGATGACAGTACATGTATTATTTGAGTTGTATTGCAGTTATTAACGAATCATTTTTTTCTTTTAGCCCTCCGGATCGAGCAAATCATCCGCATCTAAAGGGTCGAAAGGGTCAAAACTGCCGAAACGAGGCCCGTCGAAGCCGATGAAGGAGGGTCAGAAGATAATAATCGACATAGTTTCTGCTGGTGGCGAACCGTTGGAACCCTTAGAGTGCCGCCGTAAATTTATAAATCAATGCGGAGTTCTCGTTAGGGACATGGTACCGATCACATTTCAAGAATGGCATAAGCCGAAGGACGAGAACAAGGCAACTACTTATGTCGACGACAAAACAAAAGAGTTGCTTTGGGAGAAGATCTTGACAAAGGTCACCCTACCGCCAGATGTTGTAAAAGACGAGCCGTGGAAGGAGAAATTCAAGCAGTGGACTCTTAGCAAGATGGCCGAACAATTCCGGACCGCTAAGAAAAATTTGTGGAAAACTTATGTAAAGGCGAAGGAAGAAGATCCAGAATTCACTCCAGAATTCACTGAGCACAAGTGAAGTTAAAAGACCAGTGGCCGACATTTGTGAAGCAAAGAGAATCGGAGGCCGCTGTGGCCCGATCGGAACAAAATAAGTTAAATGCTGCGAAGAAGATATATCACCACACTTTGGGGGCAGGTGGCTACAAGGCTGCCGTGCCTAAGTGGGAAGCCTTTGAAGCAAAACTGCTTGATAACGGGGTCATTCCACAGACAGCGGACTGGCCCGAAAGGTCCAAGTTTTGGTTGTTTGCGCATGGGGCAGGGTTGGACCCAGTGACAGGGCTGATTGTTCCTCAGGGAAAATGGAAGGACAAAATTGAGTATATAACCAAAGAACTTGTGAAGGCAATTGATCTAGTTCGAAGAGGACTGTACGTGGTCGACAGAGAAAGACGAGCTGTCACTCGCACTCGGGAATCCTGAAAAAGTTGGACGAGTACGAGGCTATGGACCCGGAGTTAATTGGGGACAAGGTTTTCCGGCAGACGCTCATAATTATAGAAGCCGTGAGAGAAAGAAGAAGGAGGACAGAGACCGGTTATCGGCATTGGAACGCAAGGTGCAGCAGCTAGAAAGGGCATCTCAGCGGCAGCTAGAAAGTCCTGAAATCGAAGCCGCCCCATCTAATCAGCGGAAAAGCAGCGTGGGTTCCACGCATGTAGAACATTCTGAACATGAAGCGCCGGCGGCTCACTACCCCGTGGATGGTATCACGGAGAAGACAGAATGTGAGCTACATATGTCGATGAAGAACATGTCCTTCAAGGTGGCGGTCGGCTATGCTTTACCAAATCAACCTGGAGAAAGTTACCATCTCGGCGGGATTCCAGCTGGCTATGCTCGTGTCGGGGTGGATGACATTGTGCCGTTATATGCTGATCTGAATCTTGACATTCCTGGAGGTGACGACGAGAGGACACTGGGAGAAGCCAAGCGGCATATCATTCTCTGGAAGAAGGAAGACATCATGTTTCCAAACTTGCCGCCAAGGCCACCGACTCCTCCGAGTAGCAGTCCCCCACCTCAAGATCCGCCCTCCCCACCTCAAGATCCACCCTCCCCACCTCGTGACGACGGTGGGGAGGCCAGCGCGAGTCCATCGCCCGCGCGGTCGCAGCAAGAGACTGTGCGCACTGTTTCGCGGAAAGTGAAGGCCCCGTCGACATATACACAGAGGTGCGCTTTAAACTACCCGCCAGAAACTCGAGAGGAACGCGAGTTGCTAAAGCCTCTTCCAAAGAGACCTTACGACTTGACTCCAGAGGAACTCGACGAGTCGGTGCGTGCCAATGTGAAAAAACAGTTGGGACCAAAACAGCGCCCGCAGAAGGAGGTAGTACCATCGGAAAAAGTTGACAAATTGTTAAAAAATCTATCGAGTGGACCGCCACCGCCACCGCCACCGCATGACTATGACCGTGTTCTTTCCAAGACAATTAGTGAAGATAAGGAGGAGAAGACGGCGGCATATCGCCGAAAGAGAAAGCAGATGCTGGAGAAGCAGGAGATGGAGAAGCAGGAGAAGGAGGCGGCATTTCGCCTAAAGAGGCAGCAGCTGAAATCCGGGAAACAAGTGGCCCAGCTCGGAGAACAGGCAAATCAGTCGGTCCCCGCGCTCAAGGTGATGCCGGAAAAGGTAGTAGACCAAGAGGCTTTTCGCATAGACGATCCGGACCCCACAGAGTATCAGTATGCATGGACATGGGTCTACGGGAGCACCCTGGTCAGACCTGAGCACGTCAACTCTCTGACAACACAAATGCGCCGCTTGCATACGTGGTACGAGAAAGCCGTAGAGGCCAAGCATGACGCTTTCTGGGTTCAAGTCAGGAAAGAGCATTTCTTCAGGGAATATGCTATGTATATTCCGTTTTCGGAAATTTTTCAATTATTCAACCAAGACGCCCTCGACAAATCCCTCGTCAGTTGCTATTGTTTGTAAGTGATTTAGTTTTGCGATTTAATTAAGTCTCTAGCTCAGCTCGTTCGTTGCCAATTATCTAAATATATTATTTTGTACGCTATTATGCAGAATGAAGATCAACGAATGCAAAGATGCCCGAAACTATGCTGTTGGGTTCATTGACCCATATTGGGTTCATTCAGTTGTTGTGCAGTACAATCCCGAAATCACAGAGAAATTGTTGCTCCGGTATTTAGTGAAACAAAATACCTGCGCAGAAATACTTTTTCCCTACAACTTCAAGTGAGTGTTACTGTACCTTCTACACATTCTATTTTTCTTTCATCCCGGTTTAGTGTAATCGATGAGTCATGGACATATAAACGCGTGCAGATTCCACTGGATTTTGCTAATCATTAGAGTTGACCAAGGAGTCGTTCAAGTCATGGACTCGTTAAGGAAAGATATGGAAGAGTGGGACGACATGAGACAAATGCTTGACAGGTAATTTCAGTCATTATCGCTCTATATCGACCTCTTTCGTTCATTTTGTGATATCAAGTAATTAATAACTCCTTTCATTATTTTCTTTTGCCGGGCAGGGTTTGGGAACGGTTTAAGGTGAAGTGTCCAGGGAAGTGGAAAAAGCAACTGTATTTTTATGAAACCAAGGTAAGTAGTAGTACATATATATGTCTGCGCAACTCTTTAATTTTAGTTTCAATACCATTATCGTGCTTGATTGTTATTTTGATTATATTCTTTTTTTGTAAAGTGGTGTCTGAGGCAGCCACAGGGACTAATTTATGCGCATATTACGTTTTCGAGTACATTCGATATTTTGTCAATGAGCGGGATAGAAAAACCAGAACAGAAAACGTACGTATACACTATTCGCATATTGTGTTGAGTTCCATTCATAATTTATTTTATGATGATTTCAAACAGCTCACACATATATATTCTTATATTGATCTAGATGGAACGAGAGCGGGACCAGCTCATACCATCGAAGCGCCTAAAAGCAATTCAAGAGGAATTGGCGGGATTTTTGAACAAGGAGGTCCTGAGGAAAGACGGAGAATTTTATCACGGTGATACTTATTTTGTCGGACGTGAGCTCGACGCGTGAATCAAACGTGATGTCGGTGTAGTATAAACTTGTGGGCTATGTATGTTATGAATCAAACGTGACCTCGGTGTATTGTATATATGCTTTATTATGTAGTATGACTTTATGTGTATGACTACTTGTTGTTTGCGCGCGCAACGTGATCTTCGTAAAAAATAATTAATTGGAAAACAAAAAATCGAAACCCCTAAAAAATAAATTAGCAGAAAACAAAAACCAGAAACTCTTTGGTCCCGGTTGGTAATACCAACCGGGACCAAAGGGTGCCCGCCATGCGCGCCCTGCGCAGCCCACGTGGAGCCCCTTTAGTCGCGGGTCGTAGACACCCGGGACGAAAGGCCACCCCCCCTTTAGTCCCGACCCTTTAGTCGCGGGTCCAAACCCGGGACAAAAGGCCCTCTGGACCCGTGACTAAAGGCCTATTTTCTACTAGTGAAACCACCACTCTTCCTTTTACCAAAATACAATTCTAGACTTATAAATAGACAACAAATGTGGATAGGTGGAGAATTTAGGAGAACATGTTGTAGTAGATACAACTGACTGAAGAAAAACACTCACCCATCGTCAATTTTACATCTCCAACAGCCTCCTTCTATCCATCCATTCTGCTATGGGCATCCTGCCAGTACCCACAGTGAAATGTAAGTAAAAGAAAGTAAAAGATGACATCATAAAAATGTGTAAATGAGGTGAGCAGGTTAAAACACACGGAAAAAAGCTGATAGGTCAAAATGAGCAACGACACATATTAAATGCTATAACAAATTCTCAATTGAGAGCTTGCAACACATAAAAACCTCAAGCGACTAACTGGGAACCTCCATATTTTCCAAATAAAATGCAGGGACATTACTAAGAAAGGTCTGAACCTGAAACAACTAATGCAAGCACGAACCCAAGGTTTGAATCTTGAACACAAAACCAATTCCAATTAATATTGCATCATCCACTCCTCTTCTCTTTTTCCAATAATATTGGATTTTCTTGATGCCAGATATGACGATGGAATCCTACACTGAACAGGAGAAAATGAATCATCCACCCCTGGAATGAATCGCCAACTCAAGAATATTTTGTAAATAGACTAACCACATTTTATGGTACAACATTACCAAATTAATATATGCCCCAATACACATTATTGGTGCTAGAAAGGTTCCAGCTCGGACGTGCCCCGCAGCAAATAAGCTCGGACCCACCGTAGCAAGCATGCACGGTCACACACAGCGCAGCAGCAAGCACCCAACCATGAGTATGCCTTAGTAAACAAATTACTTTCCATCACCCTACAGAAATGATGTTTCCGGTGGGAATAGAAGGGTGGCTGTAGATAAATAAATATATGAGCTTGCCGACTTCTTCTCTATATCATTAGGAGGATGACATAGCATATTCAAAACAGAGACAGTAGCAAAGATAGCTACCTAGGAGAGACCAGGAGGCCAACAAGCACGAGTGCGATCCCTACACCTAGCAGAAGAAAAAGTTCAAGTAAGCTGGTAGTTCACAATGCAAACAAAGATCGAATGTAAATCTAAACCTAAACCAAACGAAAAAAAATACCACTAATGACTACTGTTGACTATCTGGGCAAACCCAAAAAGATAAAAACGGGTATCCCTATAGGCACATCCTCATTTGTTGCAAGCGGTACATAACTCTATGGAGCGAATCCAATTTTCCTGACAAAGAAAAATGTTCTGAAGAAATTATTGGTGGCTACAAAATTTCACCCTCTCATAAAACTGTATTCAAAATGTGGAGCTATCAAGCTGTAGTATCAGTGCATGCAAACAATAACTATCTCCTGAGTTCATAGCACGCACACCTAACACATATGGTTCAACTGAAATTAAACATTACAAAACCTTCTCAAACAAATCTATACATTACTGACAGACAACATGAATCACTCATTTATTTAGCAACAGCAGCCAGCACATGGAAGCCACGCATATGAAAGATGCATTACGTGGCAAACGGTAATCACATAATCGGAGGAGGTGATACAATCTACAGGCAAGCTATCTCTGGCAGACCTTTCGAAGAAGAAAGCCAACAAACAATATTTGTAAACAAACACACATCGGAGGAAAACAATCGATCATCAAGCAGGAGAATAGCAGATGAACATACATCTGAACCAAAGAATCAATGGTTCAGAGAGAGATAAGAGTTTAACCTGCAAGGGGCATCCTGGAGCTGAATAGAGAATCGACAACATGCAGGGGCATATAATAGTTACCTCCACAGGGCCAAGCAGAACTATACGGTCAGAGAGGGATGAGAGTTTCACCTGCAAGGGAGAATTTAGTCATATAGTACTTTCTAGTTTGTACTTTGATACCCAATCATACACATTGTACATTGTAACTGCAAAAATACACTCCATACTTTTCCAGTTTAACTCGGACGGTTTCTAATTCTGTTATCTTGTATGTTAAGTAATATTGGTACTAACATCGAGGCTGCAGTGTCCAACGGACACACGGTAGCTATCTGCATTAACTACTAATTTACAAACCTATATAAATTAACTGGGATAATTTGTGGAGCATCGCTTACCTTAAAAATTATCACGGACCATACTTTCTAGCATAACTATTCAGATTAAAATTAGCTAGCGCTTGCACTTATCTCTAAACAAGTACTAATGGTTCAGAGAGGAAAAGAAAAGCCAGTGAGAGAAGGAAGGTCTCAGGTAGTCAGGTCTCAACCTGCAAGCTTAAGCAGAGCATGACGTTGACCCAAAACAAAGCCATGTCTCTTTGTTTGCAGCTAGCTTCACTGGTCATCGGGAGTCTTTGCCGGCCATTGGTTGTTGGCGAGGGAGGAGTGGCCTAGTTGCAGGAGCGCCAACGAACATGTCTACATGCCGAACAAAAGCACATCAGCCACAAAACAGGTGATTCAGATGTTCAATTATATTGGATAATTATAAAAGCATGTGTTCAAATAGTGACTGGGAAAATAGGGGACTTTTCTACATGCCGAACAAAAGACTATCAGCTACACCACAAATGCTTCATATGTTCAGTTATGTTTGGAAAATTATATCGCCAATATTTCTCTAAACAAGACACAGTTTCTCTCAAAGATCTAATTATAATCCAAAATATGTAGCACTGTTCTGCAAATTGAATTTCAAAAATTGAAAAGAAAGATAGACAACTAATATGTTGCTCGTACAAGATCAGAGAAGAGCACGAATCTTCCATTGGTGATGGTAAGTACTGCAAATGTTTTTTTCTCTGCCAAGAGGAGTAAGCATCACCTCCGAAACACATTTTTTTTTACAGAGGGCATGCACCCAAATAATCTAAACAACCATCCAGGATACGGAAAGGGTAAATATGAAAATACATTTCTTGAGAATTAATTCCCAGGAAGCCGTACTTGCCATATAAGCCACAACTGAATATATCAGAAATTATATACAAAATATGCAGCATAATTAGCCACAATGTTGAGAAGAATAATTAGGGGTTAGGGGCAAAGGATAGGAAGGAGGAGCTCACCCAAGAGGTGCAGCCAGAAGCTTCAATCCTGTATGGCGCTGTAGTTGCTAAAATATCAGAAAAAATAGGATATGACCTGCAGTGTAGGCAATACTCAGATCTCTCCTGCTAGTAGAACCAAGAAAATGCTCGACACGTCTCAAAAGAAATCACATATAAATGAAGAGAAATCCAACCAAAAGAACATACCTGTGTTGCAGATGTGTATAAAAGTTGCAGATCCTAGGCATGCTCACGGCAGCCCCAATGCTGCGCTCCCAAAGGCTAGCTCTAGCCCGACACCTCGTCGAGCTCATCGATGTGCCGTTGCCGCCGTCGGTCTCCCTGCGCCACATCATTTTCCTTTTTCTACCTCCGAGGTGCTCGTGTGTAGGCCCTCACAACTAAGCTGAAAAACAAAATATATCCTAGCTATGAAGCATTTGAAGGAAGCAATCGCATAAATGGATGGCAATAATTGGTCAAGTTTGGGCCTGTCATGTTAGGTAACAAATGAATATATGATCCAATTTGGAAACCACAGCTCTAGCAGAGCACGTGCATAGCCACATGATCAATTATCTGAAAAGAAAGATGCCCTGCTTTGTTTAACCTTAAGATTTAATGAGTTCAGCATATAGGATGAAATTGGATCAGAAAAATGCATATTCGGAGAAACTTTGTCAAACATTGGGAAGGAAAATGCCATTAGAACAAAGATGGGGGAAATATAACTGGCTATATGTACCAGATAAAATATAATTACAAACTAAGAAGTCAATGTTTTAGTATATTCTTACCTTTATTGATGACCCCCATGGATATTTAGAGCCTCCTCAGTAGTACCATTTTCAAACCACACTATCGACGAGCCAAACCGTACTACTCTTATTTCCTTGAAGTAAGAAACTACCCTCAGCTCCACCGCTAATCGACTCTCTGCTCCGACTCTGAAACCTCTCATCCCTGAAGAAAGCAAACTAAGATATCAACAAAAACTGCTAACTCCAGTGTCACATCACGTGATATGTCCCTCTAAAACTCTTCCAGTCGTGGTGAGTATGAGATGCATATATACATAAGTATCCATACACATATATATGCATAACCCAGTGCTAGAATATGCCTGGCCTTACAGAAACACCATTCGTCTTAGCAAGCATCTCTAGATGCTACCAGCATACATATCTCACTCCTGAAGAAGCTACAGAGTAACCATCTACTTGGAATTTCCAATCCATTCTTCATAAATATTATACCACATGGCATACTAATGAGAAGGATCCGCTAGTAAGTTATTGATCATGAGTCATAGTGATTCTAAAACACACAACACTACGAAAGCAAAACAAATCCAACGCAGCTAGCCACAAATAATAAGGAAACATGTAAAAATTAATTAACTACCATGCTGCGATGGAACATAAACTAATATAGACTGGTTTCCATAACTAATTTAAACCATATCGTAAGATAATATTCAAACATTTTCAGGTTTTCACAGAGTAAAGAAATAAGAGCAGACCGTGCAATTATATATATATATATACACACACAATTCAAGAATCGGAAGTGGTAAAATGAATAACTGCAATTACCAATTAGCAAAGAGCAGCATGAAATGTTACAACAATTCAAGAATCCAACTACAACCAATTAAAGCTCTAATACTCTATCCTCTAAACTACTACTAATATGCTTTCCTTCGACCTGGAACATACAACAACATCCACCTTGCTCTACCTATAACCAATCCTCTTCCCCTTACCAGAAAAAGAAAATATAAAAAGAGGAGAGCAAGTGTGTAGACATAAATAGAGGAGAACAAATTTCTAGACATAAACGAAGGATGCTCACCAGATCCGGGAATAGCTCTCCCGATACGCTTCACTGCCCCACAGCTGTGGAAGCTGAGGGCAGAGTGCCTCCTCTGCTGGTCCCTACCTCGCTGCAAGGGAAATCCTACTAAGAATTCAGGACAAAGCTGCAGATTTAGAGGTAGATAGACAGGAGGACCGGGAGGAACTCACATTGGCGTTCCCGTTGTGCTCGCCATCGCCCGACGTGTGGGCTGCTTCTCAAGCTGCGCTAGGTCGGCCTGCAACCCCCAAGGCGCCACCTCCATCCGGTTCCCGGTCCAGATCGAGGCAGAGGGCCTGCACAAACAAATATGAGAAACTCTATGAGCAGGCTAGTGCTTGGGAAAGGTTCGTCATTTGCATCAACTTGATTTATTTTTCGCTTGCATTTCATCAAACAGGTGTTGTGCACGTCTACTGAGCTAAAAGCTTCATGAGCTAAAAATCTGGACATGCTGACCAGGAGGAGCTGCACGAGCTTGGTTTGCCTGTGCTAACGGGTAGGAGCAGCGGGGATGTAGCAACGATGGGAGGAGCCGTACCTTGGTCACCGGTGTTGCTCGATCTTCTCGAGGCGGCGCACGTCGCTGGTTCAGGGGCCTCCTTGGGAGCGCCTCCACCAGCACGCCGCCGTGGCCGTCTCGTCCGGCTCTGTCCGCTCGAGCCTCATCCTCCTCCCATCAAGCCGCGCCCATGGCCTTGAGCGCCACTCACGCGGCCAGGAAGGAGCAGCGGGGATGCAGCAACGACGGCCAATCTTATCATCTGAATGCAAAATAGGGACAGTATTACAACAACAAAACAAGCACACAGCACAATACCAGCACAGAAACGAGGAGGAAGCAGCAGCGGATCAGCAGCAGAGAGTAGGGGAGCAGAGAGAAGAGACAGAGAGGGAAGAAGGAGAGGCAAACCTGGACGAACCCAACCCCTGCTCCCGTTGCCGCTTGAGGTATCTCCCCGGCATGTTGGTGTCATCACCGCCGTCGCTATCCGCATCTCCCAGGCTGCTGGCGTCGTCGTCGCCGTCAATATCCCGTCTCCGAACCGGCCGCTGCAGCCCTAGCTCGAGGCAGGCCAGGAGAGCAGCCATAGATGGCCGGCGGCGAGGTGAGAGGACGATGGGGACGGGAGGAGCGGGAGGAAGAGGGCCACCGCCGCTGCTGCAGGTCATCCGTTGCAGCCCCAACCATAGCTTCTACCTGATCCCGTCCACCACCGGCGGCGCCCTCCTGGCCCTCCTGGAAGCCGACCTGCGCAGCACGAGGAGGGGAGGGGAGAGGTCGAGGCGGGCGCACATGAGGCGGCGAGCGTGAGGGCGATGGGGAGGGGCGGCGGAAGCAGGAGAGGCGGCTGAGAGCGAGAGGCGATTGGGGGAGGAGGAACGAGCATCGATTGGAGGCTAGGGTTTGACCCCGGTTTTGTCTCCCTGCGGCCTGCGCATGCGGAGGGGCGCATGAATAGTGCAAATGGCGCATCCAACGGTCACCGGTGAAACAGCAAGGCGTTTTTGGCAGATCGGACGGACCAGGTTTATGGGGTGACTTGGATGGGGCAAACATGGGAGGTTGGACTGAGCCTTTATAGAAGTAATAACACAAAGGAGCCGCGGTTGTGTAGGTGTGATGTTGAACGACTCTTTATCCAAGTTAAAGCGCTTGGCGACTCCGGAAAAGGAGCCCTTGAAGATGGTACCAGTTCACCCGGCCATAATAGGGAATGGTGACTTGGTGAGGGTATTGTCGTCTCATGGCAGAGCTTGTCCATTCCGAGGGTTTAGTGGAAGTCCATCGAGCGATAGAAAAATGGAGTAATCTTGTAGGTGTTGGACGATGCTCGTGGCCTATTCCGGGTGTCTGATGGCCTCACACGCTTGGAAGAACAGGGTTTGAGAGAAGTGTGAGGACGTGCCGCATCACCGGATTGAGAACGCACAACGGTGTCGGACGGTACCAGAACAAGCACTAGTAGAAAACTGAGCTTCAGTACCGGTTTCAGAGGGTGTTTAGTCCCGGTTTTGCAACCGGGACAATCAAATCGGGACTAAAGCCCCCCCTTAGTCCCGGTTGCCCACGAAACGGGACTAAAGGCCTCCACGTGGCCACGGCGGGGCGCCCACGGCGGGGCGACATTTAGTCCCGGTTGGTGTTACCAACCGGGACAAAAGGTTTCTGCTTTTTGTTTTCTATTTATTTATTTTTTCTGGTTTAGGGTTTAGGGCATTAGGGGTTTAGGGGTTTGGATTTTGGGTTTTCCATTCAATTCTTTTTGTATGGAGATCACGTTGATGCGCAAAAATAAGTCGTATACATAAAATTTATACTACATCGAGATCACGTTGATGCATATATACATACACATACAAGTTACTTTAATGTAAAAGTTCATCAACCAATGGCTTCAGGTACACATCAATGTCGTTGCCGGGTTGCTTCGGGCCTTAGATGAGCACTGACATCATAATGAACTTCCGCTTCATGCACAACCAAGGAGGAAGGTTATAGATACATAGAGTCACAGACCAGGTGCTATGACTGGAGCTCTGCTCCCCAAAAGGATTAAACCCATCTATACTTAGACCAAACCTTAAATTCCTTACGTCACCTGCAAAGGTCGGGAAGTCTCGGTCGATTTTTCTCCACTGCGACCCATCAGCGGGGTGTCTCAGCATCACGTCTTTCTTACGGTTTTTTGTGTGCCATCGTAACAACTTGGCATGCTCTTTGTTTTGGAATAAACGTTTCAACCGTGGTATTATAGGAGCATACCACATCACCTTGGCAGGAACCCTCTTTCTGGGGCGCGGCTCGCCCTCAACATCACCAGGGTCATCTCGCCTGATCTTGTACCGCAATGCACCGCATACTGGGCATGCATTCAAATTCTCGTACTCCTCACCGCGGTAGAGGATGCAGTCATTGATGCATGCATGTATCTTCTGCACCTCTAATCCTAGATGGCAGACAACCTTCTTTGTTTCGTATGTACTCGGGGGCAATACGTTATCCCTTGGAAGCATCTTCTTTATTATTTTAAGCAAATTTTCAAATCCCTTGTCAGATAGACCATTCTGTACCTTCCATTACAGCAATTCCAGTGTGGTACCTAGCTTTTTCTGGCCATTTTCGCAATTTGGGTACAACATTTTTTTGTGATCCTCTAACATGCTCTCCAACTTCAACCTCTCGTTTTCACTTACGCAGTTTATCTGTGCATCAAGAATGGGCCGACGAAGATCATCATCGGGCTCATCAACAATGGGCTCTTCTTCAGTTTCGTCTTCCCCATTGTAGTACCACCGTTTTCAGTGAACATAGGATAGTTGTCATTATCCTCTTCTTCTTCATTGTCTTCCATTATAACCCCTCTTTCTCCGTGCTTGGTCCAACAATTATAGCCGGACATGAAACCGAACTGCAATAGGTGGACGTGAATGGTTTTTGAGGTAGAGTAATCCTGTGTATTCTTACAGGCACTACATGGACAAGAAATAAAACCATTCGGCCGCTTGTTTTTCTCAGCCACGAGGAGAAAATTATGCATGCCATTAATAAAGTCCGGACAGCGTCGATCACCGTACATCCATTGCCGGCTCATCTGCATTATATAAATATATCAAAAACCATTACACTACATCATGAATATATAATAGTGACCAAATTAATTAATAAAAGTTTATCACATTAAACCAAAGTAGAGTAGTGACCAAATGTAATACATCACATAAAACATACATTAATTGAAACTAACATACAACTATCTAAAGAATTTAAATCCAACAACAAATGCGATCAAAATCGCAACTAAGGTAATTATTGAAACAACAGCATAATGATACAAGCCTCTTGATTAATGGCATAGTTTCTAATCTTTTTTATCTTCAAACGCATTGTATCCATCTTGATCTCATGATCATCGATGACATCGGCAAGCTTGAACTCCAATTTCATCTTCTCTTCTAAGCATTGGAGACGAAAATCTTCACTTCTTTTCAATTTTTCTTTCAAATCATTGTTTTCTTTTTCAAAAAACTCGACAATAGGGTCGGTTGGAATTTCCGGTTCAACTACCTCCTAGATAAAAATATATCTATGTCAAGTTGGTCGGCATAATTGTCATAAACACGAAATGAAACAGATAGTTATAACAAACAATCATACCACATCCGAATAATAGAGCGGACGAGAGCCGGTGTGGACAGATATCAAAACCATGGCACTATATATAACAAACAATTATACAACTAAGAAAATTATACAAGTAATAATTATGCATCTAAATCCTACAACTAAGATTTTTTTAAATAAAAGATAAAAATAAGAGGCTCACCGAGGTGGTGCCGGTGACGGGACGGCGCGGGCTATCGACGGCGGTGAGGACGGGAACGGGACGACACTGAAACCCACAAATCATAAATTAATTTGAGCTAAAAATGCATATAAAAAATGAACTCCCTAACTTAGGCATTTCATCAAACACCTAGCTAGCACTACAAAAATGAAATGAGCTAAACTAGCAATGAAATGAGCTAAAGTAGCAACGCCGGAAGAAAGGATGAAATTGCTAACCCTTGAATAGATGGGGTGCCGTCAATCTTGACAAATGGTGGAAAAAATGGGGATGAACTAGAGCTTGGGAGAGGAAACAGAGGAGAAAAATGATGAAGTTTCGAGCAGGAAAAATGGAGAGGCCTCGGGTGGAAGAAGATGATATAAGGGAACCCTTTAGTACTGGTTCGTATAACGAACCGGTACTAAAGGTCAACCTTTAGTGCCGGTTCGTGTTACGAACCGGTACTAAAGGTTGCTCGCGCTGGCCCCACCTCTGTGGCCGCTGCAGCAACCATTTAGTACCGGTTCGTAACACGAACCGGCACTAAAGGTTCCTTACGAACTGGAACTGGTGCTCTCCGGCGCCCTGGCCATTCGAACCGGAACTAATGGCCCCATTAGTTCCGGTTCTAATTATGGCCGGGACAAATGGGCCAAACGGAAGCCTTGTTTTCTACTAGTGAAGGCCGTCGCAGTGCATGAGGTCGTGCGCCTTTTTCTTGTCACTGGAGAAGAACGGGTTAGTCATAGGACAATGTGATGTCCACACTAGGACGACTGAAGATTGTGTGGCAGTCAGTGGCGGATGGGCGCGTGAGGCTACGCGGGCCTAATGTCCCGGATCTGGACGCACGCAGACTTTGAGCGGGCAACACAGGTTTGGATGCTAGGGCAACGGTCCCGAGGACTATTGTGTGACATGGATGAATCCGTTGAGATTGAGACAGGAAAATTGTCGGGATAGGGGACCGATGAATTAATTGGGAGAGAGTCCGAGAGACCCGATCGGGAGAGAGGCCGGAAATAAAAATCAATCTAGAGAGTAGCGGCATCATGAAAAAATCGCTGAAGAGAGAAAACCCTAACTCTGATATCATGTTAAGAATGAAGTTTTCCTTCATTGATAGTTTAATGGGTAAATATGTACGTATAGAATAAATCTAGTCCAATACAAACTCATAGACCAGTACTAATACTCCATTTTTTACGCACCTTAATACCACGGAGTTCTTTTGTTTGTTCAGTGTAGGTCGACTAATCCCTTTGTCGGCAGTGGAATTATTTGTTTAGGAAAGTGAAAATCCGCTGACCGGTATAATTAGATTCGCAAAAGCACACATGAATAAACCAAAACTAGCTGCCGAACATATTGTTGACTTTCCCTGACCCAAATTAATACTACTATGTATTACCTCTGTTTCAATATATAATCCAAATCTAGCTAAAAGCCTGCCAAAACGTTTTAGGCTCTCAGAATTTATTATATATTGATTGAAACAGAGGTAGTAATATAAAAGCTAGGCATATCTTTAATAGTATACTGTCCTGCGTCTCTTTGGATGGTACCAAACTAATTAAGTAGCGACTATAGCATGGTGAGTGTTGCCATGAAAATCGGAAATTGCTTTTGGCTCCCGAAGTCCCGAGCTCCAGTGCTTCCTAAGCTTTAAAAAATTAGAATATCATATTTGTAAGTTTCAAAAAATTCTGAAAACAATTATGGGTGTAGCCAATAGTATATCCCATGATCGTGTAAAATATCAATTTCAAATACTTCATATTCGGAGCTATAAAAAATAACAAATTCTGATAAAATTGGAGATTGAAAATATGCATAGTTAGATCCACACTTTTATTATTTTTGTATAGCTCAGAATACAAATTTTTGATGTTGATATTTTGCATGTTCTTGGTATATACTATTGGCTACACCCGATTTTTCTGAATTTTTTTGAAACTTATAAATATGATTTTCGAATTTTTAAACTGGAGGGAGCACTGGAGCTAGGGAGCCAAAATTCTCCACTCCGTAAAAATCCATAATATTACTGCATATTCAGCATGGCCCCCAATGTCAGCGATTTCCAGCTTTTATTAGCGGACTGAACGAATTCGAGCTAGTAGGGCTAGACTTGCCGGTATTCTGTGCGCAAAATCTATTCGGTGCCTGCGCACTATCGTGTCTCTATCCCGTGCCCACCCGCGCGCGCCGTCCGATCGCCATCACACGGCCTGAAGCGAGAGCTCGCGTGTCTCGCGTCCCGACAAACCACACCGCCCGTTGAAACCTCCTGGGAAACGAGCCGTTCGTCCCCGCGAGGAGAAGCTCCTCTCTCTCTCTTGTCCCCTTTTCTCGCCCCTCGCGAATCTCCGTCGTCGCCGGCGATTCTCGTCGGTGCTGACCTCTGATACGTTCATTTTGCATCACTATTTTATATCATAATTTGTCATTATCTATCCTTATATTTCATATTAATACATGATACTTATGTTATTTTGCCTTATTTTGCATGTTTGATGATTATTGGGAATTATCCTTCCGGAGTCAGGTTTCTGCTGGAAAAAGCGTCGTCAAGTCAGCATATCAGCGGAACTCCAAAAATCACGAAACCAATTCTGGGGGTCTTATAATGTCAGATGCCGGAGGCAGCCAAAAGGAGGCAGCCAGGTGGGCCAGGTGGGCCCCACGCCACACCTGGGCGCGGCTGGCCTGTGGGCCGCGCCCAGCTATGGCGTGGCCACCTGGGTCCACCCCCTAGGTTGCCTCTTCGCGTATATCTGCCTCCCGAAAACCTAAGCACGGGGGGGACGTCCACAAAATAATCCGCCGCCTCCACGGGACGGAAACAACCGAGAGAGAAAGAGCTCTCTGGCAGGGAGATCCTGCCGGGGAAATTCCCTCCCGGAGAGGGGAAATCATCGCCATCGTCATCGTCATCACGCTGGACTTCATCGGGATCATCATCACCATCATCCACTGCGCCATCACCATCATCTCCACCGACTCCACATCCATCTTGCTGTAACATCTAGGGCTATACCTTGTCTAGTTCATTGGGGAGACTCTCCCGGTGTTGATTACTCCTTGTTATTGATGCTATTGAGTTTGTTTGGTGGATTAGTGTTCATGTCCAGATTGTTATTCATTGCCATATCATCTCTGATCATGATCCATATGATGTCTTGTGAGTAGTTTGTAGTTCTTGAGGACATGGGGAAGTCATGTTGTTAGTAGTTAAATAATACTGCGTTAATATTTAATGGTTTGATATTTAATTTGTGGTGTCATTCTTCTAGTGGTGTCATGTGAACGTCGACTACATGACACTTCACCTTTATGGGCCTAGGGGAATGCATCGTGTACCTAACTTGCTAGTTGAGGGGTTGCCGGAGTGACAAAAACCTGAACCCCCGTTAGTAAGATAGTGCACGAGGGAGCGTAGGGTCTCAGAGTTTAAAGCTGTGGTTAGATTTATCTTAATTACTTTTCTGCATTCGCGGATGCTTGCAGGGGTATAATCACAAGTGCGTATTAGTCCTAGGAAGGGCGGTGCATTAGCATAGATTCACCCACACAACACTTATCAAAACAATGAAGATTAACCAGTTGCACGAAGCGAAAGCACTTGACGAAACTCCCATGTGTCCTCAGGAACATTTGTCTCTTATAAGTAACACACTCGTCTTGTCCTTTGCACTCAAAAGGATTGGGCCACTCGCTGCATTTGTTGCCGCGCTCGTTTATTTAGTTGCACTGTTTTTACCTGCTATTTCGAATACTACTGAAAACCTGTTTGCTAGCTTTCACAGTGAATTCTTGATCAAAACTACTTGCCAGCACCTTCTGCTCCTCGTTGGGTTCGACACTCTTATTTATCGAAAGTACTGCGATACACCCCCTATACTTGTGGGTCATTAAGACTATTTTCTGGCGCCGTTGCCGGGGAGTGAAGCGCTATTGGTAAGGAAATTGGTAAGGAAATTATTTACTGTAATGACTGTTATGGAGTCAAATCCATTTGGTTCGCTGTTTGGGAGGACTACTACCACTGCTACGGTAGTAGATGATCCTCCATCTGCTGAGATTGTTCCATTTAAAATACCTACAAAAATTGTTGGACGTATTATGGATAACCGCTATGATGGAACTGTTCATCCTGGTAATCATTTGCTTTATATACATGAACTATGCGGTTTGTTCAAGTGTGCAGGTATTTCGATGGACATTATTAAAAGGAAATTATTTACTCTGTCGCTGGATGGCAGAGCTGCTGAATGGTATAGTCTGCTGAAGAATGGTCCTTCATTGAGCTGGGCTGAAATTGTCCCTCTCTTTTATTACAAGTTTTATCCTCCAAGTGAGATTCATAAGGATCGGAATTCTATATTCACTTTTTGGCCTTATGAGGGAGAAAGTATTGCCCAAGCTTGGGGGAGATTGAAATTATTAATGCTCAAATGCCCTGTTCATGGGATTCCAAGTAATATTGTCATCAATAACTTTTATACAACACTTTCCTATCATGATAAAGATTTACTGGACACTTCTTGTTCTTGGTCATTCACTCGTATGAAGGATGAAGATAAATGGGATCTTCTTGATCGTATCCAGGAAAATACTGAAGGATGGGAGAACGACAAAGGTAGGGAGTCAGGTATAAATTATGATTTCGAATGCATTAAATCCTTTATGGAGACTGATAGTTTTCGTAATTTTAATGCTACTTATGGTCTTGATTCTCAAGTTGTTGTTAATTACTTTAAGGCCTTTGCCTCGTATCTCGATATTCCTAGACAAGGTTGGGAAAAGTATCATGAACCTTATGAAGATAATGCTAATTTTGCTCTTGCTAAAAATGTTGAAGTTCAAACTGTTGATCGCATTATACCAGAACCCTATATTGAAAAAATACCTTTTCCTGTTAAAGTAAAAGAACACTCTATTTTGGCTAGTGTGGTTAGCAAAAGTGAACGTAAACCTTTATCATGGTTACACATCCTAAAAGAGCTCGAAAGCCTAGTGTTCCTGTGCTTTCTGTTAAAATAGGTGAGCATTGTTATTATGGTCTCTGTGATATTGGTGCTAGTTCCAGCGCTATCCCTTATGCTCTCTACAAGGAAATCAGGAAGGAAATTGATCCTTGCGAATTGGAAGATATTGATGTGGTTATTCAGCTTGCTAATAGGGAAACTATCTGTCCAGTTGGCATTGTCAGAGATGTTGAAGTTTTATGTGGTAAGACTAAATACCCTGCTGATTTCTTAGTTCTCGGTTCTGCTGCTAGTGACTCTTGTCCTATTATTTTTGGTAGACCTTTCCTGAATACTTGTGGTGCTATTATTGACTGTCAAAAAGAGAAAAATTTTACTAGATTCGATGGAGAGTCTTATGAGTTTAATTTTTCAAAATTTGCTAAGAATCATTATGAACCTGAAATGCCTAATGAGAACTTTCAAGTTGAACACTTGCTTCTATTGCTGTTGGTCCTAACAATGCTTTGCAGCAATTTTTAGAAGACCACGAAAGTGAAGTTTTTGCAGAAGAAAGAAGGGAGATTGACGACATCTTTCTGCGTCAACCTCAAATGCTTAGGCATGATTTACCTGTGGAGGACCTGGGAATTGCGCCCCCTCCTAAAGAAGACCCTGTTTTTGATCTTAAGCCTTTACCTGATAATCTTAAGTATGTTCATATTGATGATAAGAAAATATATCCTGTTATTATTAGTTCTAAACTTTCAGGAGATGAAGAAGCAAAATTATTGCAAGTTCTGAAGAAACATAGAGGCGCAATGGGCTATACTCTTGATGATTTAAAAGGGATTTCTCCTGCTATATGTCAGCATGCTATTAATATTGAGCCTGATGCCAAGCCTGTTGTTGAGCATCAACGTCGTTTAATTCCTAAGATGAAGGAAGTGGTAAGAAATGAGGTATTAAAACTTCTTGAAGCAGGTATAATTTATCCTATTGCTGATAGTAGATGGGTTAGTCCTGTTCATTGTGTTCCTAAGAAAGGAGGAATAACTGTTGTGCCTAATGAAAATGATGAGCTTATTCCTCAGAGAGTTGTAGTTGGTTATAGAATGTGCATTGATTTTCGTAAGGTCAATAAGGTTACTAAGAAAGATCATTATCCTTTGCCTTTTATTGATCAGATGTTAGAAAGGTTGTCTAAGAAAACTCATTTTTGTTTCCTTGATGGTTATTCTGGTTTTTCCCAAATAGCTGTTAGAAAGGAAGATCAGGAGAAAACCACTTTTACCTGTCCTTATGGTACTTATGCTTATAGACGTATGCCTTTTGGTTTATGTAATGCTCCTGCTACTTTTCAGAGATGCATGTCTGCTATTTTTCACGGTTTTTGTGAAGAAATTGTGGAAGTCTTCATGGACGATTTCTCCGTCTATGGAACTTCTTTTGATAACTGTTTGCACAATCTTGACAAAGTTTTGCAGAGATGTGAAGAAACCAATCTTGTTCTTAATTGGGAGAAATGCCATTTTATGGTTAATGAAGGCATTGTTCTTGGGCATAAAATTTCTGAAAGAGGTATTGAAGTTGATAGAGCTAAAGTGGAAGCAATTGAGAAAATGCCATGCCCCCGAGATGTGAAAGGTATTCGTAGTGTTCTTGGTCATGCTGGTTTTTATAGAAGGTTTATTAAAGATTTCTCTAAAATTTCAAAGCCACTTACCAATCTTCTTCAAAAGGATGTTCCATTTGTTTTTGATGACGAGTGTAAAGAGGCATTCGAAATTTTGAAGAAGGCTTTAATAACTGCTCCTATTGTTCAACCACCAGACTGGACTTTACCATTTGAAATTATGTGTGATGCTAGTGATTTTGCTGTAGGTGCTGTTTTAGGACAGCGAGTAGATAAAAAGTTAAATGTTATTCATTATGCTAGTAAGACTCTTGATGCAGCTCAAAAGAATTATGCTACTACTGAGAAGGAATTTTTAGCAGTAGTGTTTGCTTGTGATAAGTTTAGACCTTATATTGTTGATTCTAAGGTAACTATTCATACTGATCATGCTGCTATTAAATACCTTATGGATAAGAAGGATGCTAAGCCTAGACTTATTAGATGGGTTCTCCTGTTACAAGAGTTCGATTTGCATATTGTTGATAGAAAAGGTGCTGAAAATCCTGTTGCTGATAATCTGTCTAGATTAGAAAATATAATGCATGATCCTATTCCTGTTGATGACAATTTTCGAAATGAGCAGTTGGCTTCTATAAAGGTAAATTCGAATGATTGTCCCTGGTATGCTGATTATGCTAACTTTATTGTTGCCAAGTATTTGCCTCCAACTTTTACTTATCAGCAAAGGAGGAAATTCTTCTGTGACTTGAGGCATTATTTTTGGGATGACCCACATTTATATAGAGAAGGAGTTGATGGTATTATGAGAAGATGTGTTCCAGAGCATGAGCAGAAGGAAATATTGGATAAATGCCATGGTAGTGCTTATGGAGGACATCACGCCGGAGATAGAACTGCACAAAAGGTTCTACAATCAGGTTTTTATTGGCCTACTCTTTTTAAAGATGCAAGAAAATTTGTTTTGACCTGTGATCAATGTCAGAGAGTTGGGAATATTAGTAGACGTAATGAGATGCCTATGAATTATTCTCTTGTTATTGAACCTTTTGATTGTTGGGGATTTGACTTTATGGGTCCTTTTCCCGCTTCAGATGGTTATACTCATATTCTAGTTGCTGTTGATTATGTTACTAAGTGGGTAGAGGCTATACCAACCTCTAGTGCTGATGGTAAGACTTCCTTAAAAATGCTTAAGGATGTTATTTTCTCGAGGTTTGGTGTGCCTAGATATCTCATGACTGATGGTGGTTCACACTTTATTCATGGTGGTTTTAGAAAAACTCTTGCTAAATATGGTGTCAATCACAGAATTGCTTCACCGTATCATCCTCAAACTAGTGGTCAAGTAGAGTTATCAAATAGAGAAATTAAGTTGATTTTGCAAAAGACTGTCAATAGGTCTAGAAAGAATTGGGCTAGAAAGCTTAATGATGCTTTGTGGGCTTATAGAACAGCATATAAAAATCCTATGGGCATGTCTCCTTATAAAATGGTTTATGGAAAAGCTTGTCATTTACCTCTAGAATTAGAACACAAGGCCTATTGGGCAATCAAAGAGCTTAATAGAGATTTCAAATTAGCTGGTGAGAAAAGGTTGCTAGAGTTAAGCTCTCTAGATGAATGGAGAAGTGAAGCATATGAAAATGCTAAACTTTTCAAAGAGAAAGTTAAGAGATGGCATGACAAGAGAATTTTAAAAAGAGAATTTTGCATAGGTGATAAAGTTTTATTGTATAGGTCTCGTCTCAGATTTTTTGCAGGAAAATTACTCTCAAAATGGGAAGGACCTTACATTGTGGAAGAAGTTTATCGTTCTGGTGCAATAAAAATTAATTCACTTGACGGTGACAAACCTCAAGTTGTTAATGGGCAGAGACTTAAACATTATATTTCTGGAGAATCTTATAATGAAAATGTTGATATTATTCAAATGGTATCTCCGGAGGAATTTATTAAAACTCAGAAACAGGAAACTGCAGAGTCTGATTTGAAGTAGGTATGAGTTTCGGTAAGAAAAAGTCCGCGTTTTACTTCGAAACTTTTATATTAGTTATTTTTATACAATTTTGGAAATATCAAGACGAATAAGTGCCGGAGGAGGTGCCCGAGGGCACCACGCCACAGCAGGGCGCGGGCCCCACCTGGGCCGCGCCCAGCTATGGCGTGGTCGCCTCGGAGACCCCCTCCGACTCCGCTTCGCCCTGTGCCTTCCTTTTCACGCGTTATTTTCCGCTATATATTTACCCGGATCTCCCGAGGTCCGTATCTCGTGTTTTCGTCGCGTTTCTTTTCGAACTGTTTCTGGCAGGTTCCTTGTGCGGAGGACTACGCAGCCAGGCGCCGGCGTGAACTTGAGAGGGATGTGAACCAGTGGAACGCCGCTGGTTGGACAACCGATGAAGAAGTTGCAGCTAGGAGGGCCGACATGGATCGAAGTGTTAGAGAAGAGATCAGGACGGCTCAGCGCCGCAATCAAGGAGGACAAGCTACAAGAGGCGATGGGCCCAGCAATCCTACCTTTGTGGGATCTGTTAACCTTCAACGTGCTTTTTCTCATAATATGCAGGGAGCAGTTCCAGCAGTTCCGGACCTGAGCGCCTTCCCTGCGGCTACTGAAGCAATAAGGGTCACGGATCAATTTTGCGAACAATATCGAGTCCTTAGGGCGGAAGTGGAAATTCTTCAAGAAGAGAACAATCGGCTTCGCCAAATGCTCGCACGGTTCTTAACACCTATTACTGTCGTACCACCATCACCGCCAAGGGAGTAATTCACCATGGGTAACAACACACTCCCAGCTTGTTTCAAGCTTGGGGGGGGGGTGTTTTCAGTATCACCATCTTTATCTTTATCTTTATCTTTATATTTTTGCTTAGTACCATGAGTAGAGAAGTTATCATATGAGATAGTTTGCAATGTGGAGTATCACTCCTTAGTTGGTTATCGTTGTATCCGTTGGTGTGAGGTTTATTGTGATGGAATATTAATGAGAAGCTTTATCTTTACTTTCTGCACACTTTATTTTAGCCAGCAAGTCCTTTGTCATATGCTGATCTTGTTACATTAGTATTGGCATCACTTTGGGTGCAGCAAGTAAATTTAGTTGGTTGTGGCAAACTTAGACTGGTCAGTAGTATCAATACTTTTTACACTTAAGTAGAAAAGAGGGAACTGGTTGCAATAACATTATCCCTATTGTTTTCCTCTTTGTTGGCCAATGAGTTTATTATTCTTGAATTAAAGTGTTTTGTGCCCACAAAGTAGATAGCATGGTTGTTCTATTAGATCTATAAGTGTTTGTCTCTCTCAATTCTTGTGCTTGCTACTAAACCTTGCTAGCCTAAAACCTTGTACTGAGAGGAGATACTTCTCGTGCATCCAAAACCCTGAACCAAAGCACTCCATTCGTGTCCACCATAACTACCTATCATGTAGTGTTCGCACTACTCCAAGTACATTTTCTCGTGTGCTACCTTTAACTATTCAAAACTATTATTATATCCCTTTTTGTGTCACTGTTCACCAAGCTCATAAGGACGTGGTAGCAGATGTGTCATCTTCCATGCTAACTGATTTACAAGGATTGGCAGCTTCATCTGCTTCTCCACCTTTTATTTTGCATTAAAAGAGCTGGTTAGTCCACCCTATAAATAAATAAATAAATAAATAGACACTCCTCCACGGTGATTGTTGGTCGGCAACCGAGGATTCGGTCAAGCCATGGTTTGTGGAAAGAAATGGTTGGGAGGAGTGTCATCAATAAGTGCTTGTTACAAGTGCAGTTCTATAAACTCTCGGAACCGCTCTAAAAGTTAATTAGTATGGAAGATGACAAGGATTCTACCACTGATTTGTTGACCAATAGCATACACCTCTCAAAGCAATATTTTTACACTCTCTATGCCTTCGGGAACTAAAAAGCTCTAGCACACGTTTTAATCCCTGCTTCCCTCTGCGAAGGGCCTATCATTTATTTATTGTTGAGTCAGTAAACCTATTCCCTCTATCCCGAGCAAGCACTCGAATTGTTATAGATACAATCATTTATAGTTCATAATATTTCCTATCATGTTTTGTCTACTTTGCTTGAGCACATGAAGTTTTATCTTTGAGAATATGACTTTGACAGTTTTCTTTGGAATGTGAAAGGAACAGTGATGATTGAGCAACTCTATTTCTGCAATATAGCTCTAGTATAAAGACTCTTCTTGAAAGATAAGTTAGAATGTTGATTGTTCTCTGACCAAGAACACAGTTTGCCACATCCAATTGGTTTGCTTAATGTACCTTTATTTGTGGTTGTTCCATTACTTGTTCCAAGTTAAGTAGAATGTGTAGAGACTGCTGTTTAAAATGACTTGTTTAGCTGAGTAAATACTGATGCTTCTTGTCCGTATTCTTTATTATCGACACTTCACTCCATAAACATGTGGACTTGTTTACTGAGCTCAGTTTTCGCTTGGGGACAAGCGAGTCTAAGCTTGGGGGGAGTTGATACGTCCATTTTGCATCACTATTTTATATCATAATTTGTCATTATCTATCCTTATATTTCATATTAATACATGATACTTATGTTATTTTGCCTTATTTTGCATGTTTGATGATTATTGGGAATTATCCTTCCGGAGTCAGGTTTCTGCTGGAAAAAGCGTCGTCAAGTCAGCATATCAGCGGAACTCCAAAAATCACGAAACCAATTCTGGGGGTCTTATAATGTCAGATGCCGGAGGCAGCCAAAAGGAGGCAGCCAGGTGGGCCAGGTGGGCCCCACGCCACACCTGGGCGCGGCTGGCCTGTGGGCCGCGCCCAGCTATGGCGTGGCCACCTGGGTCCACCCCCCAGGTTGCCTCTTCGCGTATATCTGCCTCCCGAAAACCTAAGCACGGGGGGACGTCCACGAAATATTCCGCCGCCTCCACGGGACGGAAACCACCGAGAGAGAAAGAGCTCTCTGGCAGGGAGATCCTGCCGGGGAAATTCCCTCCCGGAGAGGGGAAATCATCGCCATCGTCATCGTCATCACGCTGGACTTCATCGGGATCATCATCACCATCATCCACTGCGCCATCACCATCATCTCCACCGACTCCACATCCATCTTGCTGTAACATCTAGGGCTGTACCTTGTCTAGTTCATTGGGGAGACTCTCCCGGTGTTGATTACTCCTTGTTATTGATGCTATTGAGTTTGTTTGGTGGATTAGTGTTCATGTCCAGATTGTTATTCATTGCCATATCATCTCTGATCATGATCCATATGATGTCTTGTGAGTAGTTTGTAGTTCTTGAGGACATGGGGAAGTCATGTTGTTAGTAGTGAAATAATGCTGCGTTAATATTTAATGGTTTGATATTTAAGTTGTGGTGTCATTCTTCTAGTGGTGTCATGTGAACGTCGACTACATGACACTTCACCTTTATGGGCCTAGGGGAATGCATCGTGTACCTAGCTTGCTAGTTGAGGGGTTGCCGGAGTGACAGAAACCTGAACCCCCGTTAGTAAGATAGTGCACGAGGGAGCGTAGGGTCTCAGAGTTTAAAGCTGTGGTTAGATTTATCTTAATTACTTTTCTGCATTCGCGGATGCTTGCAGGGGGTATAATCACAAGTGCGTATTAGTCCTAGGAAGGGCGGTGCGTTAGCATAGATTCACCCACACAACACTTATCAAAACAATGAAGATTAACCAGTTGCACGAAGCGAAAGCACTTGACGAAATTCCCATGTGTCCTCAGGAACATTTGTCTCTTATAAGTAACACACTCGGCTTGTCCTTTGCACTCAAAAGGATTGGGCCACTCGCTGCATTTGTTGCCGCGCTCGTTTATTTACTTGCACTGTTTTTACCTGCTGTTTCGAATACTACTGAAAACCTGTTTGCTAGCTTTTACAGTGAATTCTTGATCAAAACTACTTGCCAGCACCTTCTGCTCCTCGTTGGGTTCGACACTCTTATTTATCGAAAGTACTGCGATACACCCCCTATACTTGTGGGTCATCAACCTCCAAATACCTGTGGGACACGCGCGACGGAGCTCCTCCATCGACTGGTCTCTGTTGATTTGGTGGATTCTGAGCTGCGGAGCGGATCCGTACCTCGGCCTCCTGCTCAGCGCCCGCTGCGGAATCGAGCTCTGTCGACCACGATATCCGCAGGGACGCGTGCGTCGAGCTTCTCCATCGACTGGACTCGTTCGTTTTGGTGGATTTTCGTAGCAGCGGAGTGGATCCTCTCGGGCTCGCCGTGAAGTCGCAGACCTTCGCTTCAAACCACATCAAGTTCGATCTCCGTTTTGTCCTCGTTTATGTGAGTCGAGCTATGACCCTAACTACTCGTTGTCTCTGGTGGTTTTGCGTACTGGTGATTTTGTGCGATTGCTGGCTTCTAATCCGCGCTGTACTTGTTTGTGTAGGGTTTGCAGGTGCTCTGTGTAGAAGGACAGGCAAGTTTGGGTGAGATTGAACTGGTGAGTCCTAATCTCCATGTACATCCATATCACTGCAGTTTGCAATCCTCGTGATAGTCTGATAGATGTAGCTCTGCCCATGCAAAAAATAGATGATTAGTGTTTTTCCCCAGTAGATCTGCAACTTAGTTAGATGTTTTTTTTTGCGTGTAGCATATGTTCAACACCAATTTGGCGTGTTTATAGTGATGTAATTATCCGGGGCACGAGCGATTTTTGTTGAGGGAGATCTATTTTGTGCATATATTCGACACCAGATTGGCATGTTTATAGTAGGTCTGCTCTTTTTAAAGTTGATGACTAGTCTCGGGAGGTGTATTGGATTCAGTTTCCTACAGATATTTTTTAGTGATGTAGCTCATTTAATACTGGTTGTACTTTCAGTTCACATGCGTCCTTTTGTACATGTATTTTTTTAGCTTTCTCTTTTTTTCGCCAACACTGATGTATTTTTTGATGTATAAAGCACATGTATATGTATATGTATATGTACACAACGTACATGTAGTTATTTGTGTAGATAGATGCATTTTTTCTATATTGGCAGGTATATGTATGTTTTTAATTAAAAATACAAAGCAGTATCAAAACAAGCACTGAGAAAATAATTTGGTAGCTTTCTGAAATGTTTGTATGTACTTTTCCTCACCCATATTTGGCATGAATAGGTTTCTGAATGTCAGGTTCCATTATGTAATTATCTGTGCATGTATTTTATTGATGAATCCATTCTTCTTTTAAGTTTTACACTTCGCATTTTGAAAATTTAGTCTCAGCAACACGCTTTATCTTTTCAGTTTTCTGCAGAGGAATCATACAGAGGTACATGATGTTCCCAATCATACCTAAGAGACGTTCACGTACACCTAAGAGTTTGCCCAAGCCTGGACAATCCGAGTTCAAAAGAATGAAGCAAAGACTGCAAATGAAAATTAGAGTACCAGATGATCCTATAGATCCACAACTAGAAGATGATACAGAGGAAGCCCAGCCTGTTGCAACCGAAGCTCCACCTCTACAGCAGGATGATCCCCCACCTCCTCAACTTGATGATCAAGCTCCTCATGAGGAACAAGTTGGACAGGAGAATAAAAATCAGGTACTGATTTCGCATTAACTGCTCGACCAACATCTTCATTATACCACTATCAAAACAAGCACTATCAAACTAGCTGATAGGTTTCCGAAGTTTCGTTTGTAGTTTCCTCACCCATAATGTATAAATTAGATGAAAACTCCATGTATAGGCTCCATATGTATTTTCTTATCTTCTGCATGATTTTTTGGAGAGTTAACGAAGATATTTTATTCATGCAATTATCAACTCTCATTTTTTGTTTTTGTAGCATGTAAGTTACTATTTTGTTGCTCAGTTCTTTTGATTGTTAGCATGTAAGTTCTCATCCGTAATTGTTGTAGCTACTGCAATACTTGATGTGAGGTATTTTCGGTGTAGTTATCCCGTGGTTTCCGAAGTTCCGTTTGTAGTTTCTTCACCCATAACGTATAAATTAGATGAAAACTCCATGTATAGGCTCCATATGTATTTTTTATCTCCTGCATGAATGTTTTTGATGAAACCATTCCTGTTAAATTTTCTGCAATTAGATGAAAGCTCCATGTCAGGTTCCATACGGTTTTTGTGGATGTATTTTGAATAATTTTCTAGCATTTTGGAAAATGTAGTCTCAGTAACATGCTTTATCTTTTCATTTTCAGCAGTGAATATATGATGATTCCACTCGTACCGAAGTTTTTGGGAGAATGTCATCCAAGTCCCTGCTTTTGATCATCTGACAGCAACATGACTGCAATGGCATTAAGTTTCTTGTTTTTAGACTGTAGTTTTTGCCATAAGTTCCAGTTAGACCTGAACCAGAGTGGTTTTCCTGACCTACATGCGTTTCCTCAAATGTTTGCTTCGAATTTGAACTAGTTCCTACTTTTTTCATCTGAAAATTTTGAAAATACTGCAATGTTCAGTACCTGGAGGTTTCCTGGAGCTCTGGATGATATGATTATCTTAGCTGCTATTCTCCTGGATGTTTCTTTTGGTTACTCCCCTGAAGATCATGATGTTTCTTTGGCCGATGGAGCTACTGGGACGTGGGGAGGGGTGTTTGGATCTTTTTGTGTTTCGCTTCTGTTTTCAGTTTTCTAAAGTAATTTCCTGCTTAAAGTTCCATGGTGGCTGCTCGCAGTTCCATGGCAGCTGCTCTAGGAAGAAGAGAAGGATCTCTACCTGGCGGCTCCGCTGGAGGAAGAAGAGAGGGGGTAGCAGGTAGGCTTGCTTGAGGATTTCCCAGATGTAGTTTATATCGTTGGCGTCCGGGCCTTGGCGCGCTGGGCCAATCACGCGGAGAAGTGTGGTTTCTACACTTGGAGTTCTGGCAGAAACCTACAGATCACCTTCCTGTTTTTTAGCTGTAGTTTTCATGGACATGCTTCAACTCTGAACCTTGTTACTTTTCTAGGACTCTGTCTTTGCCCTGTTTTGCATGAAGTACTACCAAACTACTTACAGTACTGTTTTTTGCAGCAACTACTACCAGCACATTGATTTTCCAGAAACTACTACCAACACTTGTGATTTCTCTTTCTGGAATTCCCAAGATGATGTAGTTCCTGAAGTTTTTGTGGGGTGTGTTGTGTTTCTTGTTGCAGCTAGCTATGTGTATCCGTGCAGGAAGATTTTACTCTTTTTTCTACAGCTAGGTGTATATGTGTAGGAAGTTAATCTTGTGTGTGTTCTTACCTGGAGGTTTCTTGCTTCTCAATCTGATGGAGTTCTTGCGCCTCTCTCCTGGAAATTTCCGACCTGATGTACTTTTGCAGATTTATGGGGTGTAGATGATGGAACTAGTTGGTTATGGGGGTGTTTCTTTGCTGTCTGTTGGGGCTGCCGAGATTTCCTATGAATTCCGATGTATTTTCCTGAAGAAAATTCCTTTCCCTGCTGCCGGCTGCTGGAGGAAGAAGAGGAGCAGCTGGCGGCTGGTCGGGAGGAAGTGTATTTAATGTGGTTTTGTGTCCGTGTCCGTCCAGGCCTATAGGATGGGGGTCCGGGGGCCAATCACGCGCGCTGCGTGCTTGCGTGTCGTGGCAAAAACTGTCTGGGACCGAACTTTCCATTTTTGGCAATGGAGGGACCAAACTTTTCTTTTCGGGAAAGATTCTGTTTGGACGGGGGGGACACCCTGTAGCGCAAACGGGTGCCCGGGCACTCCCTAGTCGCCTAGCTTGTTTTGAAATATCCAAGCCCATCAAGCCGTTGCTCAAAAAATAAAAAATAAAAAGCCCATCAAGCATGCAGCATGGGCATCCCTTGCAAAAAAAAAACAATACATGGACATAATAATGTTGTAAGAAAATACTGAAAGTCGCGCGCACCAGACGTATATCTCGCTCTAAATTAACATTTTATTCGTTAGCGCACAGAGAACCAGAGCATGAATTAAGCTAGCCAGTGTGGACGACGATCGATCATGACATCAACACACCTGCATGCATGTGCAATCGGGCTATAAATACCACCACACACAAGCTTACAAGACCATCACATAAAGCCTAACTAGCTAGCTCTCTCTTAACAATATCGAGATCACTAGCTAGCTAGGTTCCTCGAGAATTGTATCAATGGCGCCATCGTCCAAGAAGCCCGTTCTCCTGTTCCTTACCCTGAGCCTCATGATCGCTGCCGTGCACGGGGACTGCGGGCGCCACTGCCCAACCCATTCGCCGCCGCCGCCGTCCTCGTCGCCGCCGCCGCCGTCCTCCACCAACGACACTTGCCCGATCGACACGCTGAAGTTGGGCGTGTGCGCCAACGTGCTGAACCTGCTCAGGCTCAAGCTGGGCCTGCCGGGGAACAAGCAGTGCTGTCCGCTGCTCGGCGAGCTGGCCGAACTGGACGCCGCCGCATGCCTCTGCACCGCCATCGGGCCCATCAACCTCGGCGTCATCAACCTCAACCTGCCCGTCGCCCTCAGCCTCCTTCTCAACCAGTGCGGCAAGACAAGCCCTCCCAGTTTCACCTGCCCAGCCTGATTGATCAATCGACCCATCCACTCGTATATCCATGCATGTGTGCACAATGCACATACATGCATGGCATTCACCTACATACTCCTACTATTTACAAGCTTTCAGTTCAGGTTCATGTATGTGTCAGTCTAGTTCGTGCTTAAGTTCCCTGTTATGGATGCATGCAGTGATCACTAGGTACGTCCGTAAACGTGTGTCTTGTTGTGGTGTCGAATAAATTATCGGAATGCCTGAAACAGAATTTTGTTCACTCGATTTCTGATCCAACTATGTGATATATACAAGAATACATTACCACATAGCAAGTGTGGTGAGCCACCTATTTAAAACAATACACTAAATACATCGAACACCACGTCCGTGTGACTCACGATTTGGACGCCACACGTATATGCTGATCGCTGATTGATACAGTAATATGTTTGACGATGAGTGTTTTGTGTTCCCATGATCGATTTGGGATATATATTTGCGTCCACCCAACACACACCACGAAGAAACTGCCTTCTATTTACAAGCTTTCAGCCCATTTGTCCAATGAAAATAAAACTAATATGAGTTGCCGGATTTGTTTTTTTTAGTATCAAGAGTTGCCGGAAATGCTCCGTATCTCTAGGGCGATTGGCCGATTCAGCGACATGTGCATGCCGAATAGGCCCATTAACATGTTGTTAGTCACAACTGTCATTACCTATCCATTCGCACACTTCTTTAAAAAAAAATCCATTCACACACTTCTCAAAACCTATCCATTCACACGGACATTTCACCTATCCGGGTTCTACTCGCTTTCTATCAATCAGCAGACCTTGTAAAAGAAAATACATCAGAAGATGATAAATGGACCCGTGCTTTTTCTCCATGTCATGTGCATTCTTCCACGATTTTTTTTTTTCTTTTTCTTGTTTTTAACTTTTCCGCTTCTCTCCATCTTCTTTCCTTTTTTTCTTCATTTTATTTCTTATGGTTCCTTTTTAAATTAGGTTTCTAATATTTCATATTTTTTTAGTTTAGTCTAAAAATGTGTTCCGCTTATAATGGTATTTTTTTAACGGGGCGAAAATTTTCTTCTGTTTACTCTAAAGTTTGTTTTTACAGTGGGGTTTGCTCCATGACGCTATAGTTTTTTCATCTATAGTTATGATTTGTTCGATTAGTGCTATATTGTTTCTCCACTTATTCAAAAATTATGTTTAGCTAGTACTCATGATATGTTTCCTCATGTGTCTAATCTTTGTTCATTTTGTTCCTCTTTTGTTCGTGGTTTTTCCAATTGTTTTATAATCATGGTCCCTTTTTTCGATGGTCCTCCTTCTCCACCTCACCAGTGAGTTCTAACACACAAAATCATCCTATATGCTAGAGATATAGGGGTATTTCCATAACATCCCCGCGATGAGTATTTTAAGCTAAACCCTGATAGGAGAATATGTTGAAGGAGAATCAAATTTGTCGTATGATGATTTTATATGTCGCGGTGGAAAAATGATCGATTAACTGAACCAAAAAAAAGGACTAATATTTAGAAATTCCACAAAGAGCTGGTTTTAAGGTCAGGAGGCAGACCTTCCACGGAGTTCTCAATTCTTTTGTCGCTATAGTTGGAGCAATTCCCTTGTCCGCATTGGACTTATTTGTCTAGGAAAGTCGAAAACCACGGGCCAGTATAATTTGATTTCCATCAGATGTAGTACGTGTCAACACCATGAAGCACACATGAATAAGCCAAAGCTAGCTGCGGAACATATAGTTGACTTCTCATGTTCCCAAATCTCTAGGCATACTACCACGTAGTACTGTACGTGTCCTTTGCATGGTACCAAACTAAGTAGCGACTATATTCAGCGTGACTCCCGATATGAGTGATTTCCAGCTAGTAGCGCAAGACTTGTCCGTATTCGTGTGCCTAGCTTAATTGTTTCGAAATATATATGCAAGTCAATCAAGCGTGCAATATGGACATCCAATGGTCCAGAAAAAAACACTGAAAGCCGCGCGCGAAAGACGTAGATCTCGCTCTAAATTAACATTTTGTTTGTTAGCGCACGGAGAACCAGATCGAGCATGAATTAAGGGTAGACGTACCACGTACGCGGACGAATTTTGCAGTTCAGATTATAAGCGAGCCAGTCTCAGAATCATGACATCGACACACACTTGCATGCATGTGCAATCGGGCTATAAGTACCACCCCACACAAGCATACAATACCGTCACACAAAGCATACAACAATATCTAGATCTCACTAGCTAGCTTGGCTCCTCGAGAGTTGTAGAAATAATGGCGCCATCGTCCAAGAAGCTCGTTCTCCTGTTCCTTGCCCTGAGCCTCATGATCGCCGCCGTGCACGGCTGCGCACCCCACTGCCCGCCGCCGACCTGCCCGATCGACACGCTGAAGCTGAGCGTGTGCGCCGACGTGCTGGGCCCGCTGAAGCTAAACCTCCCGGTGCCGCCGAACGAGGGGTGCTGTCCGCTGCTGGCCGGGCTGGTCGACCTGGAGGCCGCCGTATGCCTCTGCACCGCCATCAGGGCCAACATCCTCGGCGTCGTCAACCTCAACGTGGCCGTCGACCTCGTCCTCCTCCTTAACCAGTGCCACAAGACCTGCCCTCCCGGTTTCACCTGCCCCGTCTGATCGATCCATCCATCCACTCGTATCCATGCAACTACATAAGTACTCTTTGCTTGTTTCCCTTCAGGTTCATGTAGTATGTGTCAGTCCCTGTTATGAAAAATAAAATGATCCACATACGTGGAGCTTGTAGCATCTGAATGTCTGAATAAGAAGTTTGTTCAAGTTGTGTTGGCTCGATTTCGGATCCAAACTGTGTGACATGACATGTAGAATAAATGACTCACGATCGGGGGCCACATGTTTATGCACATACACTATTAGAAACAGGACCTTTGGTCCAGAGTCGTTTTGGGCTCTAGTCTCGGTGACTTTTGAACCCGGACTAGAGGGGGGTACTAGTCCCGGTTCAACAGCAACGAGGCCGTGCAGCAGTTGTCCCGGGTCCACTACAGGAATGACCAGCTGTGCCGACGGCCGAAGCCCGTCGGCAAAGGTCCCGATGCCGTCGGCACACACCTATGCCGACGGTCACCGTCGGCACAGGGTGGTCGGCATAGGGCCCTGTAGGCATAGGCCACCTGGCCGTCGGCACAGACATAACCCGTCGGCACAGCTTTTCCCGACGGCCAGAAACGCACCGTCGGCACCTAGGTTGTCGGCACAGCGGCGTGTGGGCCCGCACAGGCCGGGCCAGGGGTAGGAGCCTGTGCCGACGGCAAAACCGTCGGCACAGATCTGCCACGTGGAGGCAGCTGGGCGCTCCTGGGAGAGCCCTGTGCCGACGGCAATGCCGTCGGCACAGGGGTGACGGCAATGCCGTCGGCACAGGTGTTACCAGATTTTCGGAACCAGCAGCTCGTTTTTTGCGGCAAAAATAGCAGAAAAAATAATCAAAAATCACGACAAATTCACTACAAACAAAATCACACAATGGCTCCATATATCATCAAACAAAATGCTATATCATCAGGTAGATACACACATAGGACCATCATCAAATAGATACATACATATATAGCTAGATGTCTAGACGCCCAAGACCCTACATCTATGGCGGAGACGGCGACAGGGTGAACCCCATATCTCCCCGGCTGATAGTAGGTGAGCGTCGGATCGGCGTAGCACCGGGAGAAGGACCACCAGAAGCGCTTTCCTTGCCCTGACTCATATTGTTCAATCAACTGCATTGAGAAAGAGAAAACAAGTAAGCATCGAGACATAATAAAATGTAGACACTAAGCATAAAGACATAATGCAATGAAGAAGCATGTCAAAAAATAAATACTAAAGAATAAAAGACATAATAACATGTAGATACCAAAAATAAATACCTATCGTCATCACTCTCCTCATCAGGGTGTCGGTTCTCATTCTCACTATCACTATCACTATCACTATCACGTGAGTAGTAGGGCGGAAGCTCATCGCCAGGCTCGTCATCGTCGTCATTTTCCGCATGAAACTTCGAGAGCACATCTATGTCCTTCAGATCGACCACTGACTCACCATGAGTGTGTGCATTGTTCTCGAGTTCCTCGAGACCACCTATTTGTAAGTCAAAGTGCCCGAAGTCCTCTTGCTCTTGATAGAAAATTCCCTCGTATGTTTTAGGGTCAATGTTGTTGTAATCGTCGTCGGAGGGCCTGGGTAGCTTACCATGTGGGGATACCCGGAACACGACTTCCCAGCCCTTGAGGTTCTCTTTCTGGCATGGGTAGGGCAAATAATAAACTTGCTTGGCTTGGTGAGCCACAATATAGACATCGGCTCCGGTATAGGTGGTTGAAGGCTTAACTTCAACTAACCCAATGGAAGGCTCACTTCTCTGTCCACCATGTGGTCCAGTGCATGGGTCGAACCAGTGGCACTTGAACACAACGAGCTTGAGTTCTATGTTTGTACGATTGAACGTCAGCTCGTATACGTTCTGTAACCTTCCGTAGTAATCTACGTAATTGGCTCCATCGGCTCCTCTGGATCCTTTGGTGAAGACCCCAGTATTTACAGTTTTTGCTCCAGGACGATTATTCTGGTGATACTCTGTATGGAAGCGGAACCCATTCACATCATACTTCTCATACTTCATGACGGTACGGTTAAATCCTTGGGAAACACATCTCAGCTCATCTGTCATCTCAACGTTGGGATCAGCTCCCTACAAGTACGGTTCAAATTGTTTTGTGCATTAGTTACGTGTAATAAGAGGGACAAGTCACATATTGCAAGGTAATAGGGACACGTTAGAAATTACTTTTCCCATGAACCAAGACACAAATTTTTTTCCTCCGTGAGCACCCTCTTTCAGAAGAGTGTCCAGCTCCGCGGGATCGGGATCCACCGTTCCCAACCAGTATTCATCTTGGAATTGCCTAAAAGGAGAAAATACGTATTAGACCGAAACTGAGTTACTAGTTGCAAAGTAATTTGTTCACCATTTACCTCATGAAATCGAGTACTTCCGTCATGTTTATAAGCACATAGAGCATTATGCAATCCTTCTCTTCCTTGGTCAATTTACAATTTTCACCGGCACCGGCCTTGCCACCGGGACATTGGAAGAGGAGGAGCTTGGGGTCATTCTTGGGCTCGTCGACATTGTACCGAGTGACCGGGTTATGCATAGTGGCAACTTCATCGGGAAAGTACGTTGTCACGGCGTCTGCCATCTCCTGTCGTATTGTTGCCTCAGCTATGCATGCTTCAATCCTAGCTTTGTTTCCAGTTATGTTTCGAATGTACTTAAACTCTCTCTCAATACAAAACTGCCAACGAAACTGCACCGGTCCACCCAAGAGTGCCTCGTTCGCGAGATGCACAACGAGATGTGCCATCGGAACAAAGAAGCCTGGCGGAAAGATCATCTCTAACTTGCATAGCAACTCCGGCACAAGATCACGCAGCTTCGCAATAATCAGGGGACATATCTGTTTCGCACAGAGCGTGCGGAAGAAATGGCTCAACTCCGCAAGCACTCGCCAGATACTATCGGGGAGATACCCTCGAAGCATCACCGGCATCAACCGCTCAATCCATATGTGATAGTCGTGACTCTTCAGCCCAGTGACTTTTGATGTAAGAAGATTGACTCCATTACTTATATTGGAACAGTAACCATCAGGGAACATCACGGCGATGTTTTTGAGCCACTTCAATGCCTCCTTCTTTTGGATATTATTAAGGCAGTAGTCGGCATTTGGCTTAAACCAATTTTTTTGACGAGGGTTCGGAGGCCGCATGTGTAATCTCTCCCTATCACAGAGCTTCTGAACATCAACTCTAGCCTTCACATTGTCCTTTGTCTTCTTAGTAATGTTCAGGACTGTGTGAAAGATCATCTCTCCAACATTCTTTTCGGTGTGCATCACATCGATGTTATGGGGAAGTTCGAGGTCCTTGTAATACTCTAGCTGCGTTAAGCCTGCCACATGAGTCCAGTTGTGCGTTACACCATACCCCTGAAATTTTCGGATAGATCCCTCAGCAGGCACGAGAGCACGTAGCTCGGCATCAACTTTTGCACCATCGAACTTCGGTATTGCTTTTTCTTCACGCACAACTATGCCCTTCGTGAAGTTTTTTTTGTCTTCTCGATAAGGATGGCTTCCTTCGAGGAACTGTCGATGCTTGTCAAACGCGACATACTTGCGACCTGACTTTAGCCAAAGGAACTCAAGTTGGTTCCTGCACACTGGGCATGGCCATTTACCAGCTGTACACCATCCGCAGAATAGGGCATACCCGGGTAGGTCGTGCATGGAATAGTGGAACCAAATTTTCATCAAGAAGTTTTTCTTTGATGCTCGGTCGTATGTCCACGTCCCATTGTGCCATGAGTGGTGCAAATCATCCACAAGCGGTTGCATGTAGACACTCAAATTCTTCCCCGGGTATTCGGGCCCTGGAATGATCAGCGACAGAAACATGTGCTTCCTTTGCATTAGTACCCCAGGAGGGAGATTGAGCGGAATAACAAACACGGGCCAGCAGCTGTACGACGCAGTCGACATCCCATATGGATTGAACCCATCTGTTGCTATTGCAATTCTGACATTCCGAGCATCTGCTGAATTAAGGGGGTGTTTCAAGTCGAAGTTCTTCCATGCCTCACCATCAGATGGATGTCCCATCCTTTCCCGTCCTAACTCGTCGACGTATCTCTTCCCTTTCCTGTGCCAAGTCATTTGTTTGGCAGACTCCTCGGACATGAAAAGCCGCTGCATTCTTTTTATGAATGAGAGGTACCGAAGAACCTTCACAGGGATTTTTCCCTGCTTCTTCCGACCATCAGGCAGCGTTTTCTCCTCATACCTAGAGGCCCCACAAAGGCTACAGTACTTGTCATTCGCATATTGTTTCCGGAACAACAGGCATCCTTTTGGACAACAATGAATCTTTTCATAATCCATGCTGAGCGATCCCAATAGTTTCTTCACCTCGTGCATGGATTTTGGCAGACAATGCCCTTTGGGCAACATGTTACCAGTTGTTGTCAGATTAGCTTCAAAGCCTGCACGGGTGGTGGAGAACTGACACTTGTCACTTAGTAGTTGAGCTACGGCATCGAGCTGGCTCTGGTTTGCACCCTCGTATAGAGGCTTCGTAGCCGAGGCCATCGTCTCATAGAAAGCCTTCGCGGTTGGCTCTGGTTCCTCCGGTTCATCCGGTGCCTCCGGTTCACCCGGTTCCTCCTGTTCCTCCTGTGGAGGTGGCGAATCCGGCATGTAAGCAGCATGGTGATCATCTAGCATGTTTCTCAACCCATCGTACTCATTGCCATCGATCCGCTGCCGCATCACCCCAACTCTGAGACGTTCGTACTGATCAAATTTGACATGCGTGACGTAGTTAGGCGTATACCCATACAACCAAAGATGTTTAGTCATATCTTCCTTTCCTTGACGGTCACGATTCTTGCAATGAGTGCAAGGGCACCTTCCACGAACTCCTTTTGCCTTTGAACCACGCCCTAACTCCTTCACTAATATATTGGTCTTCATCTCCCACTCCTCTGTTCTTTTAATCTTATCGACACGGCCAGTGTACATCCACCCATTATCAGCCATCCTCTGCTTTATTGGGAGCGAAACAAGCACGCAGTCTTTTAATATGCACCAAGTAATAATAAAATGATTTAGTGTCACCAGATTAATTACGGTCAAATTTTAATCTTTACATCATGCAAGGGTTCACCTACACTTCTAATAGGAGGGCCTATCCCGCCCGAGTACGTGTAGATCGAGCCGTGTTCCATGTTCTACCCCGACCCGAGACGGAATTTCGGCAGCACCTCCCCGCTGTTCTTCAGAATACACGTCTCGAGCTTGTCAAGCCGAGAGGGTGTGCATCCGAAGAACAACAGGGAGGTGCTGCCGAAATTACGTCTCAGGAAGGGGTAGAACATGGAACACGACCCGATCTACACGTACTCGGACTGTCCAACAGGACAACCCGGAAGTGTTACGGTTATAAATATGCAAAGATGGACAATCCTGCATATTTATAAATTTGTAACCCTTCCGGATGGGATCTGACTCGGGTTACGCGACTGACTTGGTGATCTAGACCAAAATAAACCTATGCAGCAAGAGAGGCGAAAGATTTATACCCTCGAAGCGTGATCGGTGGCCGGAGAAGGTCGAGGACGTGCTCCGGAAGAGGGCGACAAAACAAAGGGCACCGAGGCG
The DNA here is from genome assembly GCA_947311845.1 of Poa pratensis. Classification (NCBI taxonomy): domain Eukaryota; kingdom Viridiplantae; phylum Streptophyta; class Magnoliopsida; order Poales; family Poaceae; genus Poa; species Poa pratensis. The sequence goes on along the minus strand of CAMZMU010000066.1, from coordinate 9,696,847 downwards.
GCCCCTCCTCAGCTGGAGAAGCCGCGACGACGCGCGGGACCGACGGTGCTGGCTGGCGGGAAGCTACGTCATCTAAAAAGTACAAACAATCGAAATATATAAGCAAATATCCCTCCATTTTACCTAATAATTAAACATAAAACAGAATAAACCACAGAACGATGTAACCATATTAGCTAAACATAACACATATAGACAAGTAGCACAATAATACATAGGTAGCATGTATGATAAGTCTAGCAGTACAACAGGTAGCAAGATAAGTCTAGTAGTACGACAGGTAGGATGATAGACATCCTAAACTCGACTCGCGCCGGTGTCAGTGGCGTCGTCCAAGCGGTCCCAACAAGAGGACAGGCTGCTGCTAGAGTCCTCGCCCTGCTGCTGCGTGCCGGAGGGGCCGGCCTCGCCCTGCCCGCGCTGCTGCCGGCTCTCGCTGAAAACCTGGTACTGGACCGCCATCACCTGGGGATCAAGGAGGAGATCCTTGACCAAGGGGTCATCCTCCTCGCGCTGGTGGCGCGCCCTGAGCAGCCTCTCTGCCTGCCGGTGCTCCCTCTCCTCGGCCTTCGTCGCGATCCTCATGCCATCTGGCGCTAACAGATGCGCCACGCTCCGCTCATCCTCAAAGTTGAGGATCGCTCTCGCCCCAAAGTGCTGGACCGCCACGCAGTCGTAGGCGCGGGCCGCCTGCCACGGGCACCTGAAAGTACCAAGCTGGATCTTCCTGTGATCCACTGTGATCTGAGCTGCCCAAGTCGGGATCTTCGTGGGTCTCCGATGAACACCACGAAACTTTGCTCCGGCTCCGACATGATACTTAGTTAAGTAAAAGCATTTGATACACGGGTTAGTCATATATGAAATGAATATATAAAAACACTAACACCTATTTTCCTTCTATGATTGTCAACAACATTTTATTTGCTACATCTATCCCTAAATCATTTTGTTATTTTCTATTTTCTACCACTAAATTTCCATCTATAATTTCTATTGTGCTATTTTCTAATTTCTACCACTAATTTTCCATCTATTTTCCTCTTTTCTACCACTAATTTTCCTAAAATCCTACTCCTAAAATCACTAAATCTAAAATACACAGAAAATAGGGGAGAGGCGAGGAGCACCTGGCGGTGCGGAGGGTACCTGCGGCGAGGAGGGTAGCACGTCGAGGGGAGCGGCGAGGTTGCGGGGCCGGTGCGGCCAGAGGGGAGCACGGCGGAGGCGGGGCGAGTGGCGGCGGGGGTCGGGTAGGGGCTGGCGGCGGGGGTGGGTAGGGGCTGGCGGGTGGAGGGGGCGGGGTTGCCGGCTAGCGGGTGGAGGGGGCGGGGTTGGCGGCGGCGGGGTTGGCGGCGGGGGTGGGTAAGGGCTGGCGGCGGGGCTGGGTAGGGGCGGGTGGCGGGGATGGCGGCTGGCGGGTGGAGGGGGCGGGGTTGCCGGCGGCGGGGCTGGGTAGGGGCGGGTGGCGGCGGGGTCGTGGCTGGCCGGAGCAGGGCGGCGGGGGAGCGGGGCAGCCGCGGAGCTGTGGCGGGGAAGAAATGCGGATGGGTGGTCGAGGAGCTGTGGCGGGATAAGGATAAGGTGTGGGACCTATGCCGACGGCTTTGCCGTCGGCATAGGCTTTTCCTTTTTTTTTTTCACTTACATCATCTTTTTTAATGTATTTATTTATTACTCTTATCACAAGTTTTTCCGTAGGCACATGGGAAACCAACTTTTATCACAAGTTTTTACAAGATTCCATCCGGTTCGCCCGAAAGGGGAGTTTTCACCTCTAAGTGCAGAAACTCACTAGAGAGAAAGTGAAGCCGGTGATGTCGGTCACACCTAGGAGTAGATTCTTGGACATTTGAAACACACAACACACTTGTATACATATGGTATGGCACAACCTAGGTTTGGGTGGTGTTCCGACGCTCCGGGGCCCCGCTTCGGCGAAACCCTAAATCCGCTGGAAAAACCCTAACGTTTCCGTCTACCCCCATAGACGTGCGTCGAAAGGGGGTAGCCCAGTGGACTTTTTTACGTGGTTGTGTTAGGTTAGGCCATAGGAACATGAGAAACCAAAGTCTACCCCAAATCGACACAAGATTCCATCCGGTTCGCCCGAAAGGGGAGTTTTCACCTCTAAGTGCAGAAACTCACTAGAGAGAAAGTGAAGCCGGTGATGTCGGTCACACCTAGGAGTAGATTCTTGGACATTTGAAACACACAACACACTTGTATACATATGGTATGGCACAACCTAGGTTTGGGTGGGGTTCCGACGCTCCGGGGCCCCGCTTCGGCGAAACCCTGAATCCGCTGGAAAAACCCTAACGTTTCCGTCTACCCCCATAGACGTGCGTCGAAAGGGGGTAGCCCAGTGGACTTTTTTGCTTGGTTGGTTAGGTTAGGCCATAGGAACATGAGAAACCAAAGTCTACCCAAATCGACACAAGATTCCATCCGGTTCACCCGAAAGGGGAGTTTTCACCTCTAAGTGCAGAAACTCACTAGAGAGAAAGTGAAGCCGGTGATGTCGGTCACACCTAGGAGTAGATTCTTGGACATTTGAAACACACAACACACTTGTATACATATGGTATGGCACAACCTAGGTTTGGGTGGGGTTCCGACGCTCCGGGGCCCCGCTTCGGCGAAACCCTGAATCCGCTGGAAAAACCCTAACGTTTCCGTCTACCCCCATAGACGTGCGTCGAAAGGGGGTAGCCCAGTGGACTTTTTTGCTTGGTTGGGTTAGGTTAGGCCATAGGAACATGAGAAACCAAAGTCTACCCCAAATCGACACAAGATTCCATCCGGTTCGCCCGAAAGGGGAGTTTTCACCTCTAAGTGCAGAAACTCACTAGAGAGAAAGTGAAGCCGGTGATGTCGGTCACACCTAGGAGTAGATTCTTGGACATTTGAAACACACAACACACTTGTATACATATGGTATGGCACAACCTAGGTTTGGGTGGGGTTCCGACGCTCCGGGGCCCCGCTTCGGCGAAACCCTGAATCCGCTGGAAAAACCCTAACGTTTCCGTCTACCCCCATAGACGTGCGTCGAAAGGGGGTAGCCCAGTGGACTTTTTTACGTGGTTGTGTTAGGTTAGGCCATAGGAACATGAGAAACCAAAGTCTACCCCAAATCGACACAAGATTCCATCCGGTTCGCCCGAAAGGGGAGTTTTCACCTCTAAGTGCAGAAACTCACTAGAGAGAAAGTGAAGCCGGTGATGTCGGTCACACCTAGGAGTAGATTCTTGGACATTTGAAACACACAACACACTTGTATACATATGGTATGGCACAACCTAGGTTTGGGTGGGGTTCCGACGCTCCGGGGCCCCTCTTCGGCGAAACCCTGAATCCGCTGGAAAAACCCTAACGTTTCCGTCTACCCCCATAGACGTGCGTCGAAAGGGGTAGCCCAGTGGACTTTTTTGCTTGGTTGGTTAGGTTAGGCCATAGGAACATGAGAAACCAAAGTCTACCCCAAATCGACACAAGATTCCATCCGGTTCGCCCGAAAGGGGAGTTTTCACCTCTAAGTGCAGAAACTCACTAGAGAGAAAGTGAAGCCGGTGATGTCGGTCACACCTAGGAGTAGATTCTTGGACATTTGAAACACACAACACACTTGTATACATATGGTATGGCACAACCTAGGTTTGGGTGGGGTTCCGACGCTCCGGGGCCCCGCTTCGGCGAAACCCTGAATCCGCTGGAAAAACCCTAACGTTTCCGTCTACCCCCATAGACGTGCGTCGAAAGGGGGTAGCCCAGTGGACTTTTTTACGTGGTTGTGTTAGGTTAGGCCATAGGAACATGAGAAACCAAAGTCTACCCCAAATCGACACAAGATTCCATCCGGTTCGCCCGAAAGGGGAGTTTTCACCTTTAAGTGCAGAAACTCACTAGAGAGAAAGTGAAGCCGGTGATGTCGGTCACACCTAGGAGTAGATTCTTGGACATTTGAAACACACAACACACTTGTATACATATGGTATGGCACAACCTAGGTTTGGGTGGGGTTCCGACGCTCCGGGGCCCCGCTTCGGCGAAACCCTGAATCCGCTGGAAAAACCCTAACGTTTCCGTCTACCCCCATAGACGTGCGTCGAAAGGGGGTAGCCCAGTGGACTTTTTTACGTGGTTGTGTTAGGTTAGGCCATAGGAACATGAGAAACCAAAGTCTACCCCAAATCGACACAAGATTCCATCCGGTTCGCCCGAAAGGGGAGTTTTCACCTCTAAGTGCAGAAACTCACTAGAGAGAAAGTGAAGCCGGTGATGTCGGTCACACCTAGGAGTAGATTCTTGGACATTTGAAACACACAACACACTTGTATACATATGGTATGGCACAACCTAGGTTTGGGTGGGGTTCCGACGCTCCGGGGCCCGCTTCGGCGAAACCCTGAATCCGCTGGAAAAACCCTAACGTTTCCGTCTACCCCCATAGACGTGCGTCGAAAGAGGGTAGCCCAGTGGACTTTTTTGCTTGGTTGGGTTAGGTTAGGCCATAGGAACATGAGAAACCAAAGTCTACCCCAAATCGACACAAGATTCCATCCGGTTCGCCCGAAAGGGGAGTTTTCACCTCTAAGTGCAGAAACTCACTAGAGAGAAAGTGAAGTCGGTGATGTCGGTCACACCTAGGAGTAGATTCTTGGACATTTCAAACACACAACACACTTGTATACATATGGTATGGCACAACCTAGGTTTGGGTGGGGTTCCGACGCTCCGGGGCCCCGCTTCGGCGAAACCCTGAATCCGCTGGAAAAACCCTAACGTTTCCGTCTACCCCCATAGACGTGCGTCGAAAGGGGGTAGCCCAGTGGACTTTTTTGCTTGGTTGGGTTAGGTTAGTTGTTCGTGATTGTTGTAATTTGTTCTACATGCATGTTTACTTGTTTCTTAGTCAATTATGTATCGACGGTTCAAGAATGTTCTCTGTGTAATTTATGTTGTCACTGTAATTTGCATGGTTTGTTTAATATCAATGCGAAAAGTAGTTCAAAGGGGGTAGAAAAGTAGTCGAAAGGCCGGTCACACCTCGGAGTCCCGAGATCAACAGAATCTTGGGCACACTAAAATCTTGCAAACTTACACTAAAACCATGCAGAAGCAAAAATTCCATCAACAGGGGCTGCAGTGCATTCAAGAATTGGAGCGCGTCTCCAGGACCCTTCACACCAAGAACGGAAGACACTAGATCCGAGAATGAGGCCTGAACGGATTCTTTGGCAAGGAGTGGGAGTTTTCACCTCTAAGTGCAGGAACTCACTAGAGAGTCGGTGAAGCCGGTCACACCCCGGAGTAGGATATTGCACATTTATAACACACAACACACTTGTATACATATGGTATGGCACAACCTAGGTTTGGGTGGGGTTCCGACGCTCCGGGGCCCCGCTTCGGCGAAACCCTGAATCCGCTGGAAAAACCCTAACGTTTTCGTCTACCCCCATAGACGTGCGTCGAAAGGGGGTAGCCCAGTGGACTTTTTTGCTTGGCTATGTTAGGTTAGGCCATGGGAAGGTGAGAAACCAAAGTCTACCCCAAATCAACACAAGATTCCATCCGGTTCGCCCGAAAGGGAGTTTTCACCTCTAAGTGCAGGAACTCACTAGAGAGTCGGTGAAGCCGGTCACACCCCGAGTAGGATATTGCACATTTATAACACACAACACACTTGTATACATATGGTATGGCACAACCTATGTTTGGGTGGGGTTCTGACGCTCCGGGGCCCCGCTTCGGCGAAACCCTAAATCCGCTGGAAAAACCCTAACGTTTTCGTCTACCCCATAGACGTGCGTCGAAAGGGGGTAGCCCAGTGGACTTTTTTGCTTGGCTGTGTTAGGTTGGGACATAGGCCATGGGAAACCAACTTTTAACACAAGTTTTTAAAAGATTACCCCCGTTTCGTCCGAAGTGGGAGTTTTCACCTCTAAGTGCAGGAACTCACCAGAGAGAAAGTGAAGCCGGTCACACCCCGGAGTAGGATACCGGACATTTACAACACACAACACACTTGTAGACAATTATTTGCGACGTTATTTTATGTGGGTGGAAACCGCTATTCGGCGTAGCTATGTACATAGAATATGAATAAAACATAGTAAACTTAATTGAGAGTAATAAATAGATACATAAAAAAAAGAAGATTAGGGTAAAAAACATTATGACTATTTTAGGCGAATCTGTACATATAGCAATTAGGTGTATCAATATAAATAAAAATGAATAAAAATGGTAGAGCCCTGTGCCGTCGACGTCACCTGATATTCTGTGCCGACGGCTGTATGTGTCCCGACGGCCACCGTCGGGACAGAGTGTCTGTGCCGACGGCCGTTTCTGTGCCGACGGACTTGTCGACGGCTGGTCCTGGTACACACCTGTGCCGACGGCCCCGACAAATGGCCGTCGGCACAGATTCTGGCCGTCGGCACAGCTGGCCATTCCTGTAGTGGTCGTAGGGAACCTCTAGTCCCGGTTCGTAATACGAACCAGGACTAAAGGTCTGTGGCAGGGCAGCCGCAGAGGGGGCCGCGCGAGCACCTTTCGTCCCGGCTCGTATCACGAACCAGAACTAGTGATGGACTTCTCGTCCCGGTTCGTGGCACGAACCGGGACGACGTTTAAAACCTGTAGGTCTCCCGCGCGCCGGCGCGCATTGGAAGTTGATCAAGCCGCCACCGTTTTGATGGTCCTTGTAAGATGATCAGCCCGGCGCGAATTTAATCCATGGCGCCGCCCGCCGGCCTCCCCTGCCCGCCGGCCTCCCTCTCTGCCCTATATAGAGCAACACTAATCCGTGGCCTTAAGCACACAAGCTCTCTCTAATCCTTGCAAAAACTCTCTCTCGATCCCTCTCTTCTATTCCAATGGAGCCACTCGCGCGCGTACCTTCGTCTCGGTTGTACTACTTCATCAAGGAGGATATGCACTTCAAGGTATGGGTCACCCTCCGTGCATCACGCGTGGAGAGGTGGATCCGCGACGTGAAGAAGTTCTTCCTCGACGCTGCACCGATCAAGTGCGTTGGACTCGACTGCGAGTTCACCGACCCTCTCCCGGGTCGACAGAGGGATCTTCCACCCGAGAAAAGGCAGCGGGCTGCCGTCCTTCAACTCTCGGTGGCGTCCGAGACTCTTGTCTTCCAGATCTTCGTCTCCAATGCTTAAAAGAGAAGATGAAATTGGAGTTCAAGCTTGCCGACGTCGTCGATGATCACGAGATCAAGATGGAGGCAATGCGCTTGGATCACGAGATCAAGATGAATGCAATGCACTTGAAGCTTAAAAAGATTAGAAAATATGCCATTAATCAAGAGGCTTGGTATCATTATGCTGTTGGTTCAATAATTAGCTTAGTTGCGATTTTGATCGCATTTGTTGTTGGATTTAAATTCTTTAGATAGTATGTTAGTTTCAATTAATGTATGTTTTATGAGAACTATGTATTAGATTTGGTCACTACTCTATTTTTGTTTTAATATGGTGAACTTGTATTAATGAATTTGGTCAGTTCTCTATTGTATTCATGATGTAGTGTAATTGGTCGATTATGTTCGTTTACCGTAATGGGTTTTAGCGGTGATTGCGTTTGATATACTTATATAATGCAGATGAGCCATCCATGGACGAGTACATTCAAGGCCTGCGTTCTTTTCTCAATGTGGCTGAGGCAAACACGCGGAATGGTTTTATGTGTTGTCCATGCCGTGACTGTCGGAATGAGAAGGATTACTCTTCCTCAAAAAACCTTCACATCCACCTAATTCAGTTCGGTTTCATGCCCGGCTATAACTGTTGGACCTAACACGGAGAAAGAGGGGTTATGATGGAAGACAACGAAGAAGAAGAGAACGATGACAACTATCCTATGTTCCCTGAATACGGTGGTAATGCAAGGGGGAAGCTGAAGATGAAGAGGTACCAGATGAGCCCATCATAGATGATGATTTACGTCGGGTCATCGTTGATGCACAGACCGAAGCAGAAAGTGCACCTGAGAAGTTGAAGTTGGAGCACATGTTAGAGGATCACAAAAAAAATTTGTACCCAACTTGCGAAGATGGCAACACAAAGCTCGGTACCAAACTGGAATTGCTGCAATGGAAGGCAGAGAATGGTTTATCTGACAAGAGATTTGGGAATTTACTGAAAATAATGAAGCAAAAGCTTCCAAAGGATAACGAATTGTCTGACAGTACGTACGAAGCAGAGAAAGTTCTCTGCCCTCTAGGATTAGATGTACAGAAGATACATGCATGCATTAATGACTGCATCCTCTACCGCGGTGAGCACGAGAATATGAATGAATGCCCGGTATGCGGTGCATTGCGGTATAAGATCAGACGAGATGACCCTGGTGATGTTGAGGGCCAGCCCCCCAGGAAGAGGGTTCCTGCCAAGGTGATGTGGTACGCTCCTATAATACCACGGTTGAAACGTTTGTTCAGAAACAAAGAGCATGCCAAGTTGTTGCGATGACACAAAGAAGACCGCAAGAACGACGAGATGTCGAGACACCCGGCTGATGGGTCGCAGTGGAGAAAAATCGATAGAGAGTTCAAGGAATTTGCACGTGACGCAAGGAACTTAAGGTTTGGTCTAAGTATGGATGGCTTTAATCCTTTTGGGGAGCAGAGCAGCAGTCATAGCACCTGGCCTGTGACTCTATGTATCTATAACCTTCCTCCTTGGTTGTGCATGAAGCGGAAGTTCATTATGATGCCACTGCTCATCCGAGGCCCGAAGCAACCCGGCAACGACATTGATGTGTACCTGAGGCCATTAGCTAGTGGCGTGATGAAGGGGTACGTGTGTGGGATGAGCACAAACAGGAGCCATTTGACCTACAAGCGTTGTTGTTTGTAATCATCAATGATTGGCCTGCTCTTAGTAACATTTCAGGAAAGTCAAACAAGGGATACAATGCATGCATGCACTGTTTAGATAAAACTTAAAGTATATATTTAGGTAAGAAGAATGTGTACCCGGGGCATCATCGATTTCTTCCAAGGCAGCATCCCGTAAGAAAGAAAGGCAAGCACTTCAAAGATGAGGCAGATCACCGGACGAATCCACCTCTCCCTACTGGTGATGTTATATATGATATGGTCAAGGATTTAGAAGTAATCATTGGAAAGGGTCCTGGCGGACAGTCTGTTCCGAATGACGTTGACGAACACGTACCCATGTGGAAGAAGAAGTCTATATTTTGGGAGCTACCCTATTGGAAACTCCTATAGGTCCGCTCTACAATCGACGTGATGCACGTGAAGAAGAATCTTTGCGTGAACCTACTAGACTTCTTGGGCGTGTATGGGAAGACAAAAGATACGCCGGAAGCACGGCAAGACCAGCAACGTATGAAAGACCCAGACAACCTGCATCCAATGAAGACGGATAAAGGACGTCTAAGTCTTGCTAGCTACGCTCTTACCAAAGAAGAGAAGGAAATATTTTTCGAAATCCTGAGCAGTATGAAGGTCCCGTCTGGATTCTCGTCGAATATAAAGGGAATAATAAATATGGCAGAGAAAAAGTTCCAAAACCTAAAGTCTCATGACTGCCACGTGCTTATGACTCAATTGCTTCCGGTTGCATTGTGGGGGCTTCTACCGGAAAATGATCGACTACCCATTGTTCAGCTATGCGTGTTCCTTGCAGAAGGTAATCGATCCAGCCATTCTAGGAAGGCTACAGAAGGATGTGGTTCAATGTCTCGTTAGTTTTGAGTTGGTGTTCCCACCATCCTTCTTCAATATTATGACACTTCTCCTAGTACACCTGGTCGACGAGATTACCATTCTGGGTCCTGTATTTCTACACAATATGTTCCCCTTTGAGAGGTTCATGGGATTCTTGAAGAAGTATGTTCATAACAGTGCAAGGCCAGAAGGAAGCATCTCCAAAGGCTATGGAACATAGGAGGTCATTGAGTTTTGTGTTGACTTTATTCCTGGCATTAAGCTGATTGGTCTTCCTGAATCGCGACATGAGGGAGACTGAGTGGAAAAGGCACTCTAGGAAAGAAATCAACAATATGTAGGGACGGGCATTCCTTCACACAAGCACACTATACAGTTCTACATAATTCCAGTTTGGTGGCTCCGTATATCCAGAAACACAAGAATATTGTACGCTCCAGCAACCCGGGGATGGATGACTCCTTGCTTACAAAGGAACATATGGAGAATTTTGGCGGTTGGTTGCAAACACATCTCAACAATGACAACACTGTCTCAGATGAGCTGTACTTGTTGTCTAGGGGACCATCTTCGACTATTTGGACTTTCCAAGGGTACGAGATAAATGGGAATACATTTTACACGATCACCCAAGATAAAAAGAGCACCAACCAAAACAGTGGTGTCCGCTTTGATGATTCAACAAGCAACAATGGGCAAAAGGTCACATATTATGGTTACATAGAGCAGATATGGGAACTTGACTATGGACCTTTTAAGGTCCCTTTGTTCTGGTGCAAATGGTTCAACCTGAAAGGCGGCAGGGTAAAGGTAGACCCATTGCACGGAATGACTACAGTGGATCTCAAGAATCTTGCGTACGACACCGAACCATTCGTTCTAGCCAATGATGTGGCTCAAGTTTTCTATGTGAAGGACATGTCTACCAAACCGAAAAAAAGAAAAGATAAGCAAGCGAATACATCAGCCGATGAGCCAAAGCGCCACATAGTTCTTTCAAGGAAAAGAAACATCGTGGGAGTGGAGGACAAGACAGACATGTTAGAAGATTACAATAAGTTTCATGAAATTCCGCCCTTCAAAGTGAACACTGACCCAAGCATCAAGTTAAATGATGAAGCTTGTCCATGGTTACGGCGCAATCAGAATAAAGGGACACACACGAAGAAAAAGTGAAGACTAGATAGGGATGTTGTTGGTGATGTGTAGTAATGTATTAAACTTTTATGTAACTGTATTCTGAAAACTCTAAACACTTAAGAGAACAAAACACACGGTTTCCCCTGCATACAGCCCAACGGTGGCTCGTGAGTGCCCGCATATCAAATGCACCGTTGGACGTATGCAGGGAATCCGACTGCTTCGTATACCAAAATGAACTATAATGAGTAGACATTGAGTGCTGAACATGTCCGGGAGGGGGCGATATATAGGGTCATGTGGCTCACGAAGTGGTCGTGATAGTGCTGATCCAACAGCTCACAAGCCCTCAAAAGAAACACACCCCTGATCCAACGTCTCACAAGCGCTTGAAAGAAACACACGATCACCAACCGGGACTAAAGGCGGGCTTTGCGGTCACGACTCGTGTCAGTCACGTGTCCTCCCCCAGCGCTGCCCTAGCCACGTGTCCTCCCCTAGCGCTGCCCTGGGCACGTGTCCTCCCTCAGCGCTGCCCTGGGCACGTGTCCTCCCCCAGCGCTGCCCCTGGAGGTCTCTATATATTGTCGCCGACGGGGTAAACCCTAATCCACCATTCCTAGCCACAAACGCATCGTCTCCACGAGATGGATCCGCCACGCCCGCCGCAGCGCCTTCTGGACGAGGTCGAGTGTGCTCGGCAGAGCGCGCTTGGGCGCTACCGCGGGAGCCTATCCCGCCGTATGCCCATGAGCCCGGCGTGGAGAGGAATGCCCGGCTACCGGCCTCCTGCTCCGGTGCCGGAGGAGGTGCGGAGGACGTACGAGCGCGCGTGGTCCGACGTCCCTGACCCCGACGAGGATGCGTACGCCGCAGGGGTGGCGTGGGGATCCGTGGCCGCATACGGCGACTTGGCCGCAGCACCTCCCGACGAGGAGGAGGACGACGACGACTTCAACTGGAGTGACCATGGGGAAGAGGGCGGCGGGCCGCAGATGCAGGAGGCCATTGAAGCCTCCTTGCAGTCCATCCGCGATGACCGTGTCCTGCGAGCCATGACTTCCTGCCAGCTCAAGGCAAAGGAGGCTTCCGAGCTGGCTTGGGCGCTGAAAGACTCATCCTCCATGGCTCGTGCCCTATGCCGCAAACATGCGCGCGAGAACCAGGCGGCCACGAACGGGGCTGGCTCCTCCCGCCCTTCCCCCTAATCCTACGGCCTCCAATCCAGCAAGTCCGTTTATGTTGTAATGTAACTGTTAGTGATGTGTAATAATGTATCCTTTTATGTAACCGTGTGGGATGTTGTTAAGGATGTTTTTAAAATAAAGAGATGATTATTACAAATTCAAACAATATTAGTTAATGCCTTTTTTAATTGAAAATGGCAAAATGGTTAATAGTTTGAATAGTTAGAATAGTTATTTTAGAAAACAAAAAATGGTTTTGGATTAGTTATTCAAATTCAAACACTTTTCATGTTGAAATTTTTGTCAGATTCAAAAGTATGCACAAGTTATTCAAACACTTTTCATATTTAAACACTTTTCAAATTCACACTTTGGGGCATTTGCGCGCTAAAATTCAAAATTTGGGCCCTTGAACGCAAAAAACAGACCTCTAGTACCAGGTGGAGCCACCACCCGGGACTAGAGGTGCATTTGCGCGCGTTGGGGTGGCATCTGCGAAAACACCGTTGGTCTCGGGTGGTGGCTCCATCCGGTACTAGTGGGTAACCTCTAGTACCGGCTCGTAGCTCCACCCGGGACCAGAGTTCCCTGGGTATAAATACCCAGGCCTCCATCCCGGCCCGAGCAACGACCCGGGAGAAAATTGCGGCGAAGCCCTATCCATTTTTCACCTCGCGCCGCCGCCGCCGTCCTCCGCGCCCGCACCTCCTCGATCCGCTAAGTGTAGATTAAGGTGAGGATTTTTTATATTTTTTTAGGGTTAGAAATTTAGTGTACAAATTTAAATTTGCTAAGTGTAGATTTAAATTTGCTAAGTGTAGAAATTTAAATTTGCTAAGTGTAGATTTAAATTTGCTAAGTGTAGAAATTTAAATTTGCTAAGTGTAGATTTAAATTTGCTAAGTGTAATTAAATTTGCTAAGTGTAGATTTAAATTTGCTAAGTGTAGATTTTAGTGTTAGAAATTTAGTGTACAAATTTAAATTTGCTATGTGTATATTTAAATTTGCTAAGTGCATATTTAAATTTGCTAAGTGTAAATTTTGCTAAGTGTAGATTTAAATTTGCTAAGTGTAAATTTAAATTTGCTAAGTGTAGATTTAAATTTGCTAAGTGTAGATTTTAGTGTTAGAAATTTAGTGTACAAATTTAAATTTGCTAAGTGTAGAAATTTAAATTTGCTAAGTGTAGATTTAAATTTGCTAAGTGTAAATTTTGCTAAGTGTAGATTTAAATTTGCTAAGTGTAGATTTAAATTTGCTAAGTGTAAATTTTGCTAAGTTTAATTTTTTTGTTTTATACCCCACTGTGTTTTTAGTTTATTGTTCTCGGCGACGATGTCTCTGTTGGACCAGAGGGGCGATGTCCGGGACTGGGCTCCGCCGGGCTGGCACTGGGAGGTGTTACCTTCCGGGCGTAGCTTAGTTAGGAATCCGGGTGACACCGTCGACCCGGATCTTCTTTGGTGGCGGTCGAGTGGGTCACGCTCGGTGCAGAGGGAGCCGGCCCCCGAGGAGGTGGTATGTTGCCGTATCAGGGAGGAGGACGAGCACGTCCGTCACTACATGTATTTGTTGGATACGCCAGCGGTGTATGACAGTAGATGGTCGATTCTTCATAGGGTTCCTTCTCACGTGAGTTATGACCCTGTCATGGTTCCTGTTCTTTGGATGCGCAGCGCCGGCCGCTCAGCACCCCGCGGCTTAGTACCCGGTCTTAGTTAGTTTGAGAGGTTAATGCATGTGAGAGGAAGATGTATTATTGATATTATTCGTGATGTATTTAGGGTTAAATAAAAATGGACCCGAGCTATGTAACTGGATTAAATAAAGATGTATGAGCGATACTTTTGCATATTTATAAAGTTCCCTACTTTGAATTATTCTGCTAATGCTATCATTGTTTTATTTTTCTTTTGTATTAGTTAAGCAATGGATGGAGATGCTCCCTTCGTACGCAGAGAAGGGGAAGAAGAGGTGTTCGCCATTATGCGGGAATCCGCGGATGGAGCTGAAGATAGTAGAACAGAAGAATATGGCTCACAGTTTTTGAACGAGTCCGGTCCGGGAATGGAGCCGGAACGAAGCGTCCAAGCGCAAACGAGCACAGAGTGCGATGACGACTTGCAAATTTGTGGACCCCTGCAGTCTGGCGAGGTATATTAAGCCTCTGTTGATCAGATGCAAAAATTTATTTGTATATATATGTAATAACAAATGTTTCTTATTTTAAGACCTCCGCATCGACCCAATCTAGTAAACGAGGCCATGCCAAAGGGATGCCCGCAGATGCGCATCTCACAATTGAGGTCATCTCTGCAGATGGCAAACCGTTGGAGCCCAAGGCGAACGCATCTAAGTTTGTGCATCAATGCGGAGTTGTTGTTAGGGACAATGTTCCGATCAGCATTCAGGAATGGATTAAGCAAAAAAACTTAGAGGGAGCTAGTTATGTCAGCGACAGAACTAAAGATGTGCTTTGGGACAAGCTCAGAGCAAAGTTCACCCTACCGGTGTTGGATTGTCCCGAAAAGACAGAAGCCATGACGAAAAAAGTCAAGCATTTCGCTCTGAAGAAGATGGATGAACAATTCAATAATTACAAGAACAGATTATACCGTGATTGGGTCTCTAAAAATAAAGTTCCAGATTTCACTGGAGCACTAGAGAGGCAGCAGGCTCACTGGAAGGCATTTCTGGAATACAAGGATTCAGAACTAGCCAAGCGAAGATCAAAAAAGGATAAGGAGAATGCAGGGAAAAAGAAATATCACCATAAGTTGGGGGAGGTGGCTACGTAAGTGCCGAGTCTAAGTGGGATCTGATTGAGGCCGCTATGCGTGAAAAAGGGATCACTCCAGTTACAGATAACTGGCCCCATAGGGTCAGAAATTGGATGCTTGCTCATGGTGCGGAGTATGACGCATCAGGTGATCTAATAGTTGATGAAACGAAAGAAACTCCTATACCCCGGAAAGCAATTCTTGATGCAATCGCCGATGCTCGAGAGGGAAGGTTTATTCCCGACAGAGAGAACGACGAGCTGACAAAGGGCCTCGGTAATAAAGAAAAAGGAGGACGAACACGAGGCAAGGGAGCTTCTGTGACGTGGAATGAAGGGTTTCCCGAGAACCGTGAATCTTATAGAAGCCGAGCAAGAGCAAGGAAGAGGAAGGAGCATGAGGATTCAGACCGGTTGAGCAAAGTAGAAAGTATCATTAGCCAACAACAGAAGCAAATAGATCAATTGCGCGAGCAAGCTTGTCAAGGGGCAACTCATCGGCTGCAGCAAGATAGTCAAGCAGGTGGTCCATCTCAACGGAAAAGCAGCGTGGCTTCCGCGGCGGTCGGTGCTGATAAGGCATCGAAGCAAACCTACCCCGTGGATTTTATCACTGAGAAGACAAGTTGTGAGCTACATGAGGCACTGAGAAACTTAACCATGAAGGCGGCAGATGGCTATGCTTTAACTTGTGAATCTACATCACTGTATCGTGGCAATGAGATTCTAGATGGCTATGCTCGTGTCGGCGTGGATCAAGTTGAACCCGCATTTCAATCACTCGAGCTTTACATCCCTGGAGATGATGATGAGAGGACACTGGGAGATTGCCAAGGTAGACTCATTCTATGGCCCAAGAAATACATCGTGTTTCCAGGCTGCACGCCAAGGCCACCATCACCTCCTCCGAGTCGAGATGACGGCAGTGACGACCACCACAACACGAGTCCATCTCGATCTCCGTCGCCGCCTCAGCCGACTCCGCCGCCGCCTCAGCCGACTCCTCAGCCGTCTCCGTCGCCTCCGCCCACTAAGGCTAAGACCTCCCAAAAGTCTCTAGCCGACTCCTCAGCCGACTCGATGGGTTTCCGACCCAAACCCCAATACGAGCCCCTCCCAAAAGTACCGAAGGTTCCTCCCCCGAGACCTTACAACGTCGAGATGACTCCAGAGCAAGGCGCCGTGTGGCTGGCAGCCGAGGCAAAAAGACAGATGGCGGAACTAGCGGCGAAAAACAGCCCGCGCCAAACCAAGTATTTACGGCAGAGGAAAAAAAGTGGGCTATGGACTTGCTTAATCATCAATCGCAAATTGAGATAAATATGCCAGATAACTATGCACGTTGTCTGAGGAGAATTCGCCCCAACATGACGACAAGTAGTACTTCCCGCGGGAAAAGAAAAAGAGAGGTTGCCCAGCTCGGAGACCAGTCAAAACAGTCCATCTCCCCGCTCAAGGTGGCCACTGATAAGGGCTCCGCGCGCGCGGCGGATTTAGCTTACCGCACGGAATTTGCTGCAGAAATTGGTATTTCACTTTCTCAACTGGAAGCAGAAGACCTCCCCTCCTTTATGCCACCTGATAAATGGACCTGGGAATACGGGAAGTCTCTAGTGCAACCTGATCAGATCGAGAATCTACCAACACAAATGCTAAGACTGCATAAATGGTACATGGAAGTCACAAAGCTAGATCGAAAAGTGCTCCTTGTGCAAGTTATGGAAGAACATTTCAAAGGTAAAGACGAGTTAACTATTTACCTTCAAGAACTCTATCAGTTATACCAGCTTGACGCCCTCGACTTGAGTATCGTCGGTACCTATTGTCTGTAAGTGATTCAATTCATTTATTTTCTAAAATAAAGTCTATAGCTCAGCTCGGTCATTGCATCTTCTAATTATGCTCTACGCTATTATGCAGAATGAAGATTGATGAATGTGACAGAAATAGAAACTTTGAGATTGGGTTCGTTAACCCAACCCGAGTTAATGAAAATCTGCTACGGAGCTACCCCAAGGAAACGGTGGCCAACTTGTTTAGGTTCATACAGAGGCAAGATTATAAAAGGAAGATATTGTTTCCTTACAACTTCAGGTAAGAGTGTTACTGTCTTGTTGATGCATGAAAAATGCATACATGAACTTTGCATTATTCTTACTTATATTCCAGTCATATTTGCATCATATAAGGGTTATATCAATGTTTTATAATGATTTTGGTAATATTTGATATGTTTCCTATTTTTTATGGAATTAACCCTGCGCAGGCAGAAAACCCTATTTCTATATTTTAATGTTTCAGGGACCCAAACGACGTCCAAATGACCTGGAAATTTACGAGCATCAGTTTTTGGAAGGAACAAAGCGTGGGAGCGAAGGAAGCAAACAAGCGGAGGCCCGAGGGCCCAGATGAGTGGGCCCCGGCCCAAATACCTGGCCGCGTGGGACCCCCCCCCCCCCCCCACTTTGGCCCTCGGAGCTCCGTTGCCGTCGATCTTTCCTCCACCGACTCCGTTTTGACCTAAAAACGATTATAAAAATAGTCCCCCGACGTTCTCTGGAAGGAGCGCCGCAGAAACACAGAAACACCGAAATAGAGACCTGGAGTTGCAGATTGGAGGGGGAAAACTCCGGCGGGGCGCTGCCGGCGTGGTCTCCATCTTCTCCAACGACTTCTCGACCGTCTCCATGATGAAGAGGGAGTAGTCCACCTCTGGACTATGGGTTTGTGGAAGTAACTTATGTATCTCTCTCTCGAGCTTCACTAATTAGTACCGTATGAGCTGCTGAACATGATTACCGTCATCTATGTAATACCTTTGTGGTGGATCTTTTTATGAGTTAATATATGTTTGAGATTGCAATGGTTTTGTTTCAGTTATGAAAGTAGATGCATATTATGTACCCTGTTCTTATTTACATGTCATGATCAAGCATGTTTATGAGAGCGTGTGAGTGGGAACGTGTGCATTAGTTGGAGTAACGGGGGTGGCTAGTGCAGTGAACGTGAGAGAAAGTTCTGCGATCCACTTGGGTGTTTTACCTTACTTTGTTGCCTCACTAGGGATAAAAAGAAATACCATGCTGCCGGAGATGTGGGTGTGACCATTGCCACTATTCCATGACTAGATCTAGTATGTTCTTATTTTAACTTCATATCATGATACTTATTGCTATACTCTGAGTTATCTTAATTACCGAGGTGTTATGATTTAGTTCGCATCTTGGTGGAGTATAAGAGAGACTAATAAACAAAGGTCTCTATGTTAGGACGTGATGCCCATATAATTATAACTTGTCATTAAACTGTTGTGTTGCAATCTCATATGTCAACTCTAGTGTTCCATTGTCTACCACTTTATTAAAGAGAGAGTGCATTTGTGAAACCATGAACCCCGGTCCATTTTTAATCATAAGAAACATCTTTCCAACAACTTTTACCACATTACCATTTTCTGCCATTTAAAAATCCGAAAATACAAAAACACATTTACATCTTGCATTCATCATATAAAACCCAAAAATATCATTTATCATTACTACCACCATCCTTGCATATTTATTTACCACCATTGCATATTTATTTCTTGTTTGCATTGCATATTATCTTGATATCATTCTCACACCTTGTGCTTGACAACTACTTTGTTTTGTAGGTAACCAAAAGAAGGATAGGAAAGATAAATCTTCACTACTGATTCCCCGAGAGTTCGATATTAAACCCTCAAGTCACCCCTCGTGGGGAAAACACGTCTTCCACTTACTACACACTCTGCACTTGGAGTCTCAACCTAACCTATTTACTTTTCACGCAGGTAACTACGTGAAGGGCCATCAAGAGTGCTTTCGGGCGCCGTTGCAGGGGAAGATACGAAGCTTCCTGCAGAATATTTTTCCCGTCAACTACACGCCATCACTTGTACGTACATTAGTGTTTGCTTACTCGATGTTAAGTGTAACTGATTAGTTACTGACATATATTAACTTGCGCAGCGACCATTACATTATGCTAATCATTGAAGTTGATGATGCAAAAGTTGAAATCTTTGACTCATTGGTGTGGCCCCAAGAGAAGTACCAACATATTGTAGATGTGCTCCAAGGGTATTTGCAATCATTATCGTACTATATCGGTCTCTTTTGTTCAATTCCTGAGATATCAAGTAACTAATTAATAATTCATTTATTCATTTGTTTGCCGGGCAGAATTTGGAAAGATTTCATAAAGAGTACAGCTGGTGATTTTAAGGAGGATCTTAGGTTTGTTAATGTCAAGGTAAGTAGTACGAGCTAGGTTCGCGCATCTCTTTAATTCAAATTTCAATACCATCATACCATGCTTGATTATTATTTGATTGAAATCCATTCTCGTAAAGTACTGTGAAAGGCTGCCACTGGGGACCAATTTGTGTGGATACTACGTCTGCGAGTGGATTCGCTGGGAGGTCTCTGAGCGGAACCCATTGACATTTATAGAAGTAAGTGAACAAATATATTCACAGTTTTATTTTAATACCATCAATTGTGTTGAGTGTCATTCATAATTTCTGTTATGATGATTGATATGCATATTGATCTCCTTCTTTTATAGATGGATAGAATGTGGAGGGACCTGCAACCAAAGGACCGCTTTCGACCAATTCAAGAGGAAATTGCGGGATTTTTGATGAACTATGTCATAAACCCAAAGGGAAAATACAATGCCACCGGTTGATGATCATGTAATCATGTAATTAATATGATCTCTATGTAATCGAATAGCCGATGGATAGAATGCGATGATCATGTAATCCAATAGACGACGGGCTCTAGTCCCTGTTTTATATGATCTCTATGTAATTAATCGAATAGACAGGCTCTAGTCCCGGTTGTGATCTCCATGTAATCAATTAAAAATGATCGAATTCTCATAAAGATTTCTTTTATGAATATTTTGATATGCTATATGTATTTTTCTGATTTATAATTAATTAACCATATATTTTGCAAGATTAATCATAATATTCAATAGGGAAACAAGAAAACCAGAAGCCGCCACGTGGGAGAATCTCTAGTCCCGGGTTGTATTGCCACCCGGGACTAGAGGTCCTCTGCCACGCGCTCTGCCCAGGCCCCGCGTGGAGCTCTCTAGTACCGAGTCGTAAGCCACCCGAGACTAGAGGGGGGAGCCTCTAGTCCCGAACCCGGCATCCCGGGTGGGAATCGGGTACCAGAGGTCCCTACCACCCGGGACGAGAGCCCCATTTTCCACTAGTGATATATGTTGTTCTCGCCATTGATTCGAGACACATATTTCTGTGCGATGATGGCAACAATGCGTTGAATGCTACGGTGTTTGCTGTGACTTTCTGGCATCTTTAGGGTGTTCACGGATTACAATCCAAAAAAAGGGGCCACTTTTCTGTTATAAACGATAGCAAATAAACGACGAAGAAAGCGGAAGATCAACCAACAGGGACACCAGATTTAACGTGGAAAACCCCTCCAACAATGGAGGAGAAAAAACCACGGGCGCCAGCCAGAATACTTTACTACATCAGGTGAGGTTACAAACGACGGAGATTTACAACTTGTGACTTGGCTTATCCCAACCGGCGTCTTACAAGATGTATTTATGGTGGTAAAACCCCGCAAACCCTATACGCCGCCCGTTAATGGGGCGAATCGGCCGCGCCGCTAACGGGGAGCTTCTAGCGGGCTGGCCCATCGGGCGGGCGGATTTCATTTTTTCTTTCGATTTCGTTTTTTTCCTTTTCGTTCTTTTTTCTGTTCTGTTTTTCTTTTTCGTTTCTTTTTCTATTTGTTTTTATTTTTTTCCTTTTTATTTGTTTTTCGTTATTTTTAAATTGTTTTTTGAAAATGGTTACAATTTGAAAATAGATCCAAATTAAAAAATGGTTCCAAATTTGAAATTAGTTCATTTTTTTAAATATTTCCATTTTAAAAACAGTTCCAAATTTAAAATGGTTTCGAATTTAAAACATATCTAAATTTAAAAATGTTTTAAATTTGAAAATTGTTTATTTTCGAAAATGTTTCCAGTTTGAAAATGGTTCCAAATTAAAAAATAGTTCTAAATTAAAAAAATCTTTTTTAAAATGGTTCCAAATTTAAAAATGGTTCCGAATTTAAAATGGTTCCAATTTTAAAAATGGTTCCAAATTTGAAAATTGTTCATTTTTTAAAATCGGTTCCATTTTAAAAATGGTTCCAAATTTGAAAATTGGTTCCATCTTGAAAATGATTCAAATTTAAAAATGGTTGCAAAATTGAAAATGGTTCTAAATTTGAAAATGGTTCGAAATTTGAAAATGGTACCAAGATTTTTGAAAATTGATAATTTTTTTTGCGCGAACATGCAGGAAAGAAAACGGAAAAAATGGAACGTATTTTTGGGCGTGAAAAAAACAAAACGTGCACCGGCGAAACAGTTGGGCCAGCCCATATAGTCGGTGGGGAGCGAACACAGCAGGCGGCGTTGGGCGAACCCGTCGCCAACGGGCGCCCTATGGGACCTCCCGTAGAACCCTAAGTCGGCTACGGCCCAAGCCTCCGGCGACGGGCCTCCGCTTAGTTTCAAAGTTAGCCTTCTCTCTTTATATGAATTTGGATCACATCAAAACAACATTTTCGTCCTGTCGGTGTGGCTGGGAGGATAAAGGCCTATGTGAAGATGATCGAATTGCATCTAATGAAGCCCAACGCCGTTCTACGGACAGGCGGTGTCGGAAGGTTCGCTGGAGAGTACGGCCAGGTCCCCTGCACCTGGTCGTTCTGCGGTGGAGGTGGAGGCGGCGCCCTCCCGTCAGGCAGCGGAGGATGCAGGCATGTCGGATGCTCGTGCTCGTGTCCGTCGGGCAGCGGGGGATGCAGGCAGGTCCGACGCTCGTTCTCGCGTAGGTGTTGGTGGACGGCGCTGGGGTGCGCGGAGGAGGCGCCGGAGGAGGCGCCCTCGCGTGAAGCAGCGGAGCTGACGCCGTTGGAGGCGGAGAGGCAGGCGAAGCTGTACAACAAGGTCATGCTGCTGCATTATTGATGAGTACTTCCCCGGCAACGGCGCCAGAAAACAGCTTGATGGCTACGTGTTGGTGAACCCCAAGAGGAAGGTTATGATGTAGACAGCAGAAGTTTTCCCTTGAATAATCTACCCAAGGTTTAATCCCAGTAGGACTTGACGATCTATCGGAAGGTTGTTGATGTTGACTCCCCCTGGCGCTAGGGAGCTTGCACCAACGTGGAATCTGCACAGACACAAACCAGAACTTTGCCCAACACGAAACAGAGAGGTTGTCAATCTCTCCGGTCTTGCAGAAACAAAGAGTTAAACGTATGGTGTGGAAAACAGCAGGAAAAACAGCAAGTAACAGGAAACAGATGATTGCAGCAGGTTGTGTAAACAGTATGAGGAAATTGGACCAGGGTCCACAGTTCACTAGTGGTGTCTCTCTCAGAACAGATAACTAGCATGTTGGGTAAACAAATTACAGCTGGGCAATTGACAAATAGAGAGGGCATAACAATGCAATACATGCCAAGATGTCTACTATGAAATCTAGTTGGGCATTACAACAAAGTACATAGACCGTTATTCCAACCGCATCTATGCCTAAATAATCCACCTTCAAGGCAGCATCCGCATCCTGTTCAGTATTAAGTTGCTAACAACAGATTATTGCATGAAGTAAAGTGTGTAATGTAATCAATACAAGTGCCCTTGGACACTGCACCAATGTTTTATCCCTAGTAGCAACAGCACATCTACCATCTTAGACCTTTCTGTCACTGATCCAGATATCTAGAGACTGAACCCACTATCGAGCATAAATACCCCCTCTTGGAGTCACAAGCATCTACTTGGCCAAAGCATCTACTAGCAACGGAGAGCATGCAAGATCAAGAGCACATAGATAAACAACTTGAATAAACATGGTATCAATATTCATCGGATCCCAGCAAACACAACATCTAGCATTACAATAAGATGATCTTGATCATGTTAGGCAGCTCACAAGATCTAAACATGGAGGCACAAGGTAGAGAGACAACCATCTAGCTACTGCTATGGACCCGTAGTCCAGGGGTGGACTACTCACGCATCACTCCGGAGGCAGGCATGGTGATGTAGAGCCCTCCGGTGATGATCTCCCCTCCGGCAGGGTGCCGGGAAGAGCTTCAGAACTCCTCCGATCTGAGATTGACGATGACGGCCGCGACGGAACTTTTCGTGGAATATGATCGACCGTAATAGGGTTTTCGCGTCGCGGAGAATATATAGGCGAAGAGGCGGCGTCGGTGGCCGAGGGGGGCCACCACGCCATAGGGGGGCGCGGGCCCACCCTGGGCCGCGCCCTAGTGTGGCGTGGCCCCCTGGTGGGTCTGCTCCGACTCCCCTTTGGACTCCGTGATCTCCTCGTGATATTATTGACGATGTCTTTTGTTTCGTCCAATTCCGAGAATATTTCCTTAATAGATTTTCTGAAACCAAAAACAGCAGAAAACAGGGAACTGGCACTGTGGCATCTTGTTAATAGGTTAGTCCCAGAAAATGCATAAAAATGATATAAAGTGTAACCAAAACATGTAGCAATTGATATAATAACAGCATGGAACATCAAAAATTATAGATACGTTTGAGACGTATCAAGCATCCCCAAGCTTAGTTCCTGCTCGTCCTCGAGTAGGTAAACGATAAAAACAGATAATTTTTGAAGTGACATGCTACCAACACAATCTTTGATCAAATAACAATGTAATGCACATGATCTGAATGAAGTGATCCAAGCCAATGGTCTATAGTTTGCAAGCAAGTAAATAAAGAGTAAACATAAGTGATCACACAAGTGCAAACTTTCATGAATAACACTATAAAACATTTAGAGATATAATAGTCTAACATAATAGTTAGTCACAGCAGCAATAATTTCAACATGAAAGTGTTTGTATCAACACAAAGGAAGATAATAGCTTCAGCTTTTGCTTCAACTTTCAACATGTATATCATATAGATAATGTCAATGCAAAGAATATGATCAACCAAACACAAAGTTATGTAAAAACTGTTATACTGGAGTTGACAATGATGTTTGCTTAAGTAGACAGAAAGAAGTGGGAAAACTGACTCAACATAAAAGTAAAAGAATGGCCCTTCGCAGAGGGAAGCAGGGATTAACATCATGTGCTAGAGCTGTAGTTCCCGAAGGCATATAGAGAGCATAAAATATTGTTTTGTAAGGTAATGGTGTATACAGGTGTCAACAAATCAGCAAATAGGCAATACTCTACTTCACTAGTTGATCAAACTTTACAAGAGCGGCTCCCATGAAGGACGTTATTTCTACCAGCGGGCAGATCATCCCTCTTCTCTTTTGTTTACACACTTGTGAACATTGCTTGACTGACGAATCAGGGGCAAAAAGATGTGAAGAGAATTGTTTGGTTAAAGTTGTAATTAATTGGGACTGGGCACCCCGTTGCCAGCTCTTTTTGCAAAATTATTGGATAAGCGGATGTATATGCCACTAGTCCAGGTGTGTAAAATTTGATCAACCAGGAAATAAAGACCACCTATCTACGTCCTTATGAGCTTTTCAAGTAGTGACACAAAAAGGAAATGTAACAGTTTTGAGTAGTTAGTAGATAGCACATGAAGAAATTTACTTGGAATGGTGAAAACACCACATAATAGGTAGGTATGGTGGACACAGGTGGCATGGATTTGGCTCAAGGTTTTGGATGTACAAGAAGCATTCCCTCTTAGTACAGAGTTTAGGCTAGCAAGGTTATTATAAGCAAACATCATTATCAACTGGAATAGCAAGAGTGTACATAAAACACAAGGTTTGACGAACCATAGACTCCCACTGTCTTCCTTGTTAACACATAGCCTTCATCCAAAAATTATCTAGACTACTATGGACTTCCAATTATGCAACAGATTATTATAGCAGAAAATCCTTATAGTAGTTCTTCATTAATAGCCATTACTTACATGATGCACAAGCTTAAACATTAATTACTTGACAGCTCAAAACAATTGGCAAGCATCAAATTACTCAAGACAACGATCTAAAAAGATTCATGTAAGCATTTTATACCACTACCACATGCATAGCATTTTTCTGGTCCAACCAAACACCAATCAACTTATTTGACAACTCTCCAAACAGATATAAGTGAAGCAAGAGAGTACTTTCTTCAAAAGAAACTGAAAGCTCTAACAAGAGATACATGAAAAACTGAGAGCTAACAGCAATAACAGCAACTAGACAGGAATACTCAACAAGTATAAGTGAAGCACAAGAGTATTCTAATGAAAAAGTGGAGCGTGTCTCTCTCCCAAACATGAATGCTAGGATCCAACAAGTATAGCACAGCAAACAAAACAAAACAAACTGAAAACAAAAACACACTGACGCTCCAAGGAAGAGTACACTAGCATGAAGCAATAAAAATATAGCACCATTAGAGATGACCTGATAATTTGTAGATGAAGAAGGGGATGCCTTGGGCATCCCCAAGCTTAGATGCTTGAGTCTTCTTGAAATATGCTGGGGAGGTAAGCCTCCCCAAGCTTAAGCTCTTCACTCTTCTTGATCATGTAATATCATTCTCCTCTATCAACACTTGAAAACTTCCTTCACACCAAAACTTAACAGCTTTTCTCATTAGCAGGTTAGTGCACTAAAAGATAATACTTCAAAGTTCTAGCAAAGACAAAACTCACAAGCCAACTATTTTAAACATTAGCCACTGTTACTAGGCTCAAGTGGGCACTTTTACACGAAAAGAAACCACTTAAAAACTTGTAAAAGAGAGAATGCAAAATAAAAGACAGAATCTGTCAAACCAGAACAGTCTGTAATGACGAATTTTTTCGAGGCACTTACGATGCTCAGATGAAAACTTTTGAAATAATGAAAGTTGCGTAACATCATCAGGAACATGCACAAAAATTTCAGCATTTTTCGATTTTTTCTGATTTTCTACTGAATTAAACGGTGACGAACAGCAATCTGTCCCAATGCAGTCCCGAAAATAAAACCAACTTTGCATTAGTAACTCTCCTTGGCACAACAAAACAGCAAATAAAAGATACAAAGGAGTTGCTACAGAGGTAAACAAGCATCCTTGACTCAAGAAAACAAAAATAAAACAGCAAATAAAAACATGGGTTATCTCCCAGAAGTGCTTTTCTTTAATGCCTTTGAGCTAGGCATGAAGAGATGCATCAAGTATTGTCAAGACCAGAAAATCCAAAACCATAATTTGTCTTGACACTAGTATCATGTGAGTATTTCATCTTCTTCCTAGGGAAGTGTTCCATACCTTTCTTGAGTGGGAATTGAAATTTTATATTCCCCTCTCTCATATCAATAACAGCACCAACAGTTCTCAGAAAAGGTCTTCCCAAAACAATAGGACAAGAAGGATTGCATTCAATATCCAAAACCACAAAATCAACAGGGACAAGATTGTTGTTAACCATTATCAAAACATCATCAACTTTTCCTAAAGGTTTCTTCATAGAAGAATCAGCAAAGTGAACATCCAAATGACATTTTTCCAAAGGTGCAAGCTTGAGAATATCATATAAATTTTTAGGCATAACCGAAATACAAGAACCAAGGTCACACAAAGCATTGCATTCAAACTCACTCAGTTTCATTTTAATAACAGGTTCCCAATTATCATCTAACTTCCTAGGGATAGAAGCTTCAAGTTTTAATTTTCTTCCCTAGCATGCATGAGAGCTTTGATAATATGTTCAGTAAAAGCCATATTTATTTTACTAGCATTAGGACTCTTAGCTAGCTTTTGCAAGAACATGATGACTTCAGTTATGTTACAATTTTCGAAATTGAAGTTGTTGTCATCAAAAACAATGGAGCAATTATCACCAACACCTCTAAAAATTTCAGCACTTTTACTAGGAACAAAAGTAGTGCTATCAGGCAATTTAAACTTTTTTGTAGAGGTAGTAGAGACATTTCCAACACTTATTATCTTTTCACTAACAGTAGGGGGCGCATTAGCATGTGAGGCATCATTTGTTTCATTAGTAAAAATAGTGCAAACTCTAACAACACTATTTTGTTCAGCAATTTCAGCTTCTCTTTCTTCTCTCTCCCATCTTTCATGAAGTTCAGCAAGCATCCTAATGTTATTATCAATTTTAATTTGGATAGCATTGAGTGTTTTACTCTCTCTAATATCACTAGGAATAGCTTTTATTTTCAGCATTTCAACATCATGAGCAAGACTATCAACTTTAGCAGCAAGAGTATCAATTTTTCCTAGCTTTTCCTCAACAGTTTTATTAAAAGTAGTTTGTGTGCTAATAAAATCCTTAAGCATGACTTCAAGATCAGAGGGCACACTTCTATTGTTACTGTAGGAATTGCCATAGAATTACCATAAGAGTTGCTACCATTAGCAGGATATGGCCTATAATTGTTGCTACCAAAATTATTCCTATAGCATTGTTGTTGAAGTTGTTATTTTTAATGAAGTTTACATCAACATTTTTCTCATCATGAGCAACCAAAGAAGCAAGAGGAATATTATTTGGATCCACAACACCATGTCCATTCGAAAGCATAGTCATAATAGCATCAACTTTATCACTCAAGGAGGAAATTTCCTCAACAGAATTTACCTTCTTACCAGTTGGAGCCCTTTCAGTGTGCCATTCAGAATAATTTACCATCATATCATCAAGAAGCTTTGTAGCAGCACCCAAAGTGATGGACATAAAGGTCCCTCCAGCAGCCGAGTCCAATAAATTCCTTGAAGAAAAATTTAGTCCTGCATAAAAGGTTTGGATGATCATCCAAGTAGTCAGTCCATGAGTGGGGCAATTTTTAACCAAAGACTTCATTCTTTCCCAAGCTTGGGCAACATGCTCATTATCAAGTTGCCTAAAGTTCATAATACCACTTCTTAAGAGATAATTTTAGCAGGAGGATAATATTTTCCAATGAAAGCATCTTTGCATTTAGTCCAGGAATCAATACTATTTCTAGGCAAAGATAGCAACCAATCTTTAGCTCTTCCTCTTAAAGAGAAAGGAAACAATTTCAGCTTAATAATATCACTCTCTACCTCCTTATACTTTTGCATATCACAAAGTTCAACAAAGTTGTTTAAGTGGGCAGCAGCATCATCAGTACTAACACCAGAAAATTGCTCTTTCATAACCAGATTTAACAGTGCAGGCTTAATCTCATAAAATTCTGCTTTAGAAGCAGGTGGAGCAATGGGTGTACAGATAAAATCATTGTTGTTTGTGCTAGTAAAGTCACACAACTTAGTATTTTCAGGATTACTCATTTTAGCAAGACTAAAACAAGCAAGCACAACTCGAAATTAAAAACTAGATGCAGGAATTTAATTTTTTTGGGTTTTTGATTTTTAACAGCAAGCAAAACAAAACTAAAACAAGACAAAAACAAAGTAAAGAGATTGGAACTGAGAGACTCCCCTTTCCAATAGCCTCCAAGTCCCCGGCAACGGCGCCAGAAAACAGCTGGTGCCTGGTTGACGGGAGAGTATTTGAGGATGATGATGATGGTGATGATGAGTACTTCCCCGGCAACGGCGCCAGAAAACAGCTTGATGGCTACGTGTTGGTGAACCCCAAGAGGAAGGTTATGATGTAGACAGCAGAAGTTTTCCCTTGAATAATCTACCCAAGGTTATCAATCCAGTAGGACTTGACGATCTATCGGAAGGTTGTTGATGTTGACTCCCCCTGGCGCTAGGGAGCTTGCACCAACGTGGAATCTGCACAGACACAAACCAGAACTTTGCCCAACACGAAACAGAGAGGTTGTCAATCTCTCCGGTCTTGCAGAAACAAAGAGTTAAACGTATGGTGTGGAAAACAGCAGGAAAAAAGCAAGTAACAGGAAACAGATGATTGCAGCAGGTTGTGTAAACAGTATGAGGAAATTGGACCAGGGTCCACAGTTCACTAGTGGTGTCTCTCTCAGAACAGATAACTAGCATGTTGGGTAAACAAATTACAGCTGGGCAATTGACAAATAGAGAGGGCATAACAATGCAATACATGCCAAGATGTCTACTATGAAATCTAGTTGGGCATTACAACAAAGTACATAGACCGTTATTCCAACCGCATCTATGCCTAAATAATCCACCTTCAAGGCAGCATCCGCATCCTTTCAGTATTAAGTTGCTAACAACAGATTATTGCATGAAGTAAAGTGTGTAATGTAATCAATACAAGTGCCCTTGGACACTGCACCAATGTTTTATCCCTAGTAGCAACAGCACATCTACCATCTTAGACCTTTCTGTCACTGATCCAGATATCTAGAGACTGAACCCACTATCGAGCATAAATACCCCCTCTTGGAGTCACAAGCATCTACTTGGCCAAAGCATCTACTAGCAACGGAGAGCATGCAAGATCAAGAGCACATAGATAAACAACTTGAATAAACATGGTATCAATATTCATCGGATCCCAGCAAACACAACATCTAGCATTACAATAAGATGATCTTGATCATGTTAGGCAGCTCACAAGATCTAAACATGGAGGCACAAGGTAGAGAGACAACCATCTAGCTACTGCTATGGACCCGTAGTCCAGGGGTGGACTACTCACGCATCACTCCGGAGGCAGGCATGGTGATGTAGAGCCCTCCGGTGATGATCTCCCCTCCGGCAGGGTGCCGGGAAGAGCTTCAGAACTCCTCCGATCTGAGATTGACGATGACGGCCGCGACGGAACTTTTCGTGGAATATGATCGACCGTAATAGGGTTTTCGCGTCGCGGAGAATATATAGGCGAAGAGGCGGCGTCGGTGGCCGAGGGGGGCCACCACGCCATAGGGGGGCGCGGGCCCACCCTGGGCCGCGCCCTAGTGTGGCGTGGCCCCCTGGTGGGTCTGCTCCGACTCCCCTTTGGACTCCGTGATCTCCTCGTGATATTATTGACGATGTCTTTTGTTTCGTCCAATTCCGAGAATATTTCCTTAATAGATTTTCTGAAACCAAAAACAGCAGAAAACAGGGAACTGGCACTGTGGCATCTTGTTAATAGGTTAGTCCCAGAAAATGCATAAAAATGATATAAGTGTAACCAAAACATGTAGCAATTGATATAATAACAGCATGGAACATCAAAAATTATAGATACGTTTGAGACGTATGAATTATAAGCTCGCTGATGAGGAGACGAAGAGGGCCATGGAAGAGCCGACGGGTTGGAGACCGGATCTTGCGACGAATTTGAGCCTGGAAATACAAATTCGCATCCTACAGGGTCGTCTCAATGCCAGGTACCCTTAATCTCAGCCTGAAGAAGAAGCAGAGAAGAAAGAAAATGCTGAAGTTCAGTCAGGGAAGAAGATGCAAGAGGAAGAAGAATGTGTTGGTGATGATCTAATTTGTGTTTTGTTTAGCTGGTAGTGAATAATGTGTTGGTGATGTTCCAGTATGTGTCTTGTTTAGATGTCGTTGTTGTAATCTGAAGCTTATGTGTTCAAAACCTGATGTGTTCTGTATTTTGCGTCTAAGTAATCTGAAGCTTATGTGGTCTGGTGTTGTGAGTGTAAGTAATCTGAAGATGCAAGAGGAAGAAGAATGTTGTAACCTGAAGCTTATGTGTTTAAAACCTGATGTTTTGTGCAATGGAAATAGTTTTGCTTGGCAAATATTCATGAAAAATTCATGGCAAAATTCAAACTGGCAAGAGAAATCATCTGAAAATCATGTAAAATTCATGACAAAATCCCAGGAACAACTGAAGGAGTGATATTAGTCGCAGGCATTCATAATACACAGAAAGAAGGCACATAAGGAGTGTTGCTTCAGTTTGCACACACCATTACATAGATGCCGTACACGATTCACTGCAATTAGTACACAGACAGCAGAAAAACAAGCTTCCAATCTGTCTGGCCACTAAGTGCACAATGCATTACATGAACTTATGAAAGGCTGTGATGCTGAAACTTTTTTGCACCTCACAGAATGAAAATAACAACTGCAAATCATTTCTACTAGTTCATATTGGAGCAAAAAACAGACACATTTCATCAGTTGGAGCTGGTGCACTCTGACTCACAGGAACTTCTTGTGCATCTTCATGTAGAATAAATGCATCATTTAGATCTGGGATGACAGTTGCAGGTTGTGTTCTTGCTGTCTGTCTTGGTGCAGTAAAATTTGTTGTCCTGTTGGCCTTTTTTCTTCCTGTACTGCTTGTTCCATGTTCTGTTCCTGGAGTAGATCTTCCTGAATCCCTAGGTGCACTGGACCTTCCTCTACCTCTTCTTATCAAGTTTCCTCTAGATGAAGCAGTAGTCACTCTGACTGTAGGCTGTGGAATAGTATCTCTAGCTGCAACCACAAATGCATTTTCAGGCAGAGGGCCAAGCATTCTCTCCATTGGCACATTTTGTTTTTGCTGCCAAATTATAGAGAAGACTGTGAGATTTAATTAAGTTTGAATTTTTTTATTTAGTAGATGCAATTAGTAATATTTCTTACCTGTTGTTGCATTATATGCACCATGCTGTCAGGTACAAGTGTAGGATCAAGCCAAGGGTCAGGAGTGTGTGGTATAACATGCTGAACACACATTATAGCAACAAGTAGTCCATTAGTGCTAACATATAAATGTGAAGAATATTGTTGAGCAACAATTAGTACCTGAAGCAACTCTGGAATATCAATTTCTTCATCCTCCCCAATAATGTGCATCTGTGCTTGTTGTTGCAGGGTTTGAAGAAATTTTTGGTGTCCTTTGCTGTTATGACCAGCTATTCCACATGTTGAGCAATGAATTGTCACCCCTGCCTTTGTAAATACCTTCACTCCCTTCTTCACTTTCTCCTCAGGTGTCTTCTTTCTACATTTTTTAGGCCTGCCCATGACCTTGGTGTATAGAGGTGGGTGGATAGGCACTGCATTCATCTTTTCCAAAAAAAACTCTACCTCTAAGTGGTTCCAAATTGTATGCATAAGCATTGTTGAATGTGTCACAGTATAGCAATTGTGCACTAGATTTTCTGGGTTTATTCTATCTAGGCTACAACATGCTATTACATGGTGACATGGGATTCCACTAAGCTGCCACCTCTTGCAATCACAGGTTCTAGCTTGCAAATCAACTACATAGTCTTTCTCCCACTCATGGCTCTTAACATGATATAGATAGTTACCTGCAGCTGAGGCTTCACAGTTGTTACTCCATTCTACAGCTTTGTCCAATTTCTTCTTCATCTTTGGGCAAATTCTTCCTGACCAGTTCTCACACTCTTTCTGATTTCACTCAATACTTTGCAGAAGCTTGTAGAATCTAGTTTCAAGCATAGATAATAAAGGCATCTCCCTGTTATCTAGAATATAGCTGTTTTCAAATGAAAAAAACATATCAAAACAGGAATTGAAATGCACACAACATTATATGAAAGTAATTGGTAAAATGAAGAGAGTGGACTTTTGGCTCCCGAGCTACATGGAGCTCGTTATTTTGAACAAAATTAAAATTCATATTTTTGAGTTTCCAAAAATCGCGCAAAAAATCACAGGTGTAGATAGTCTCGAGACACACAAGCGTGAATTTGTTTGACTTCAAATTCGTTGTATTTTGGGCTGTGCAAAAAAGACAAATTTTGACAGATTTCAGAATTTTGAATCCGGGTATTTAGATCTAGAAATTTGCCTTTTAGATCTAGCCCAGAATAATTCGAATTTGGATTGGAAACTTGGTACGATTGTAGATCTACATATTATCTACATCCGGAATTTTTTTCACGATTTATGGAAACTTAAAAATGTCGATTTCGATTTTTTTTAAAACGAGCTCCATGTAGCTCGGGCTCTAAAAGAGGTTTTAGGTAAAATGATGTCAAATGTACCTGTTGAACACCTCTGAATGATTGTTCAACAACACATCACATTTGGGAAATTCACAGAAAAATGCCTTTATCCAAGTTTTAGGATCAAGCTCTGAAATCCATTGATAAGCTGTCTGACTGTCAGCCTGCATCTTGTCCACATATTTCTGCCACTTTGGAAGATGGGTTGACCTGGCAATGGCCACAGGTCATTCTTGAGTGTCTCTCCTCTATGCCCTGCCCTTTGAAAATTCTGAATCAAATGTATGACACAAAATCTATGCTCTGCATCTGGAAAAACTTTCCGAACATCATCGATGAGTCCCTTCTGTTTGTCACTAACAATTGTCCATGGGGATGTGTTGGTGATGTTCAAATCATCTTTTACATTGGTGAGAAACCACTCCCAGGAACTAGTGCATTAAACTTCAACCAAACCAAAGGCAATAGGATAAATACAATCATTTGGGTCAATTCCTACTGCTGTCAACAACTGTCCTTTGTATCTTGTTTTTATGTGGCAACCATCTATAAATATCAAAGGCCTACATCCAGCAAGAAAACCCCTTTTGAAAGCATCATAACTCCAATATAGAGTGGCCAAATGCTGCTTATGTTCTTGGTTTTCAGGATCATTTACTGAATTTGTAGTCAGGAAAAACTTAGACCCAGGGTTGCTCTTCCTAAGCTCTTGTCCATAATCCATTAGCAGTTTGAACTGTGATTCCTCATCCCCATGTATACGTAGCAATGCAGCTTTTCTTGCTCTACGCAGCTTCCACCTAGGAGGGCACATTTTGAATTCCCTTCTCACCTTTGCAGCAAAACTTTGCAGATCCAGCTTTTGATTGTCTATGAATTCATGCATAAACTTGTCTGTCAAAATTGGTGTTGTTAGAGATTTTAGTGGCCAGCCTGCTTCACATCTGTGGGTGCCTTCATACTTAGTGACTACAAAACAACCTGTCCTACTCCTATCATTGGATGTCTTCAGCATCCAACTACAACCAGTAGCACATACAGCTTCTACCCTTCTTAGGTCATTCTTTGTCTTCTTTATTTGAACCCTATTCCTGACAATGTATGTTCCCAAAGCCTTCCTCACCTCCTGAACTCCACTAAACACCATCCCTAGTCTGAAAGAAGGGTTTTCCATGTCCACCTCTGGATTAAATGTCTTAAATTGTTCAATCATTTTTTATCTATCTCCTTCTCCAATCTTTAGCTCATCATCATCTAGGGCATCCTCATCCTCATGATCCACACAAATCTCCTTCTCATTATGATCATTGACAAATTTATCAGTATTTTCAGCAAACAGATCATCATCACCCTCTTCAACTATGTAATCACTGCCATACAGCTCAAAATCACTGTCATCGTCACTTTCATCTGAATCTGCAATTTCTTTCAGCTTCCTCTTGTCAGGTACCACTACAGTAGATGAAGGTGATGCTTCAGTTTGAACAGATGCATCCTCAATGACATTCCTCTTGTCTGATAGCACTACACTAGATAAACTTGATGCTGCAGGTTGGGCAAATGCTTCAGATTTCTCTTTCTCTGCTATTGCTGCTTTCCTGTCATTTGGCACAGAAGTAATGCTGATTGGAACATCTGGTCTAATTCTCCTGAGAAAGTCAGTGTGATCCACAAATAGGACAAGTGTTTTATGTTTCTTGCTGGCTTTGATCATTTGATAAATTTGAGATTAGTTCTCCACCAGCACAAGGCCATCTGCAATTTCCTTGTCTGGCAAACACCAATACACATGAAGTCTTCCTTCTCTCTTCTCTCCTAGATTTCTCAATATTTCATCAATCCAGAAAAGGGACCAAGTATCAGCAGTACAATTATCAAAATGTGCAGTAGTGGAACTGACATATTCCAAATTATCTCTCAAACCGCAAAAAATTCATTGTATGCAACTTCAGCTAGTTTCTCTCCTGCATTATTCAAAACTGTAGCAAATCTTATTATATTGTCTAAATTATGTTGCCATTGAAAGTAAAATATGCAATGCAAGTAACAATAGTGGCAGTTCATGTTAAATTCAGACTTTACATGAAAACACTTCAGAAAAGTACTACATCTTCACTAAATCTGTTCCACAAACATCTTCACAATCACTAAAATCACACATTTACTTGACTAAAACTGAAAGTAGAAGCAATTGGACAATTAAGTTATTGTAGCAAGCCCACATTTTTGAGAAAAATTCTGACTTTACATGGGAACAGGGCATCAAATCTGGGCATGAACAACCGATAAATCCAGGAATTGACGCTACTAAAACAACATTCATACACTACAAACATAATTCCAAACGATTTTTACCACTCATAATCCCTAATTCAATCCTGATAGGCCACGCACTAAACCCCTACGAAAACCCACAGCAAGCAACAAGGATAGGCGATCGGACCGAGCGGGCGAGGAGCAGGACAATCTGGTCGATGATATCTCGATCCCGTACTTCCACCGGAGCCGAACAATTCCTTCCACCATTGACGACCTTCGACCGGAGCTTCACCGCCCGCCGACGGCCTCGACCAAATCACGTGCGGCAATAGGGAGAAAGGTCAGGGAATTGAACTTACGGTAAGCCGGCAGATCCTCGTTGAACTTGCGGTATCTCATCTCGCCGATCTCACCGTCACCTCGTAGAGGTCGAGGAGCTGCTCTGCTTTCGACCGAAAAGGTAAGGAAAGAAATCCCTGAAACCGTGGACCTCTAACTGCCCCAGGTGGGAGGACCTAAACTGAATTTCTACAAACCTCGAGGATGAAAATTCTAAATTACCGTGCTGACATGGCACGATTTGGATCACTAAAAAGTTCACTGTTAGCAAGTTGTGGTACTAATCATGCCATTTTACAATATGTAGGACTAAAATGTCCATCCTGTGCAAGATGTGGGACTAAAAGTGTTAAATCCTCTTACAAAGGCTATAGCTAGGTGACATGGCATGCTAGTGTAGCCGGCTGCTGGTTCTTTTATTATCCTTGCTCTGACACTACAATTTTTCAGCCCTTCTGTCCACGCACCCCCCTCTGACACTACAAGTTTTCAGCCCTTCTGTCCACGCACCCCCCCCCCCCCCCCCAACCCCACCAAGGAAGAGTTGCCGGAAATGCTCCAGATCGGGCGATTGGCCGATAACATGTTAGTCACAACGGTCATTACCTATCTATTCACACACTTCTCAAAACAAAACAAAAACCCTATCCATTCACACAGACATTTCACCTATCCGGGTTCTACTCGCTTTCTATCAATCAGCAGACCTTGTAAAAGAAAATACATCAGAAGATGATAAATGGACCCGTGCTTTTTCTCCATGTCATGTACATTCTTCCACGATTTTCTTTTCTTTTTTCTTGTTTTTAACTTTTCCGCTTCTCTCCTTCTTCTTTCCTTTTTTTCTTCATTTTATTTCTTATGGTTCCATTTTAAATTAGGTTTCTAATATTTCATATTTTTTAGTTTAGTCTAAAAAATGTGTTCCGCTTATAATGGTATTTTTTTAAACGAGGGCGAAATTTTTCTTCTGTTTACTCTAAAGTTTATACTTATTACAGTGGGGTTTTGCTCCATGACGCTATAGTTTTCATCTATAGTTGTGATTTGTTCG
The DNA here is from genome assembly GCA_947311845.1 of Poa pratensis. NCBI lineage: Eukaryota > Viridiplantae > Streptophyta > Magnoliopsida > Poales > Poaceae > Poa > Poa pratensis. Next base: position 9,660,512 of record CAMZMU010000066.1, on the reverse strand, counting down.
ATTAGTGCTATATATAATGTTTTTCCACTTATTCGAAAATTATGTTTAGCTAGTAGTCATGATATGTTTCCTCATGTGTCTAATCTTTGTTCATTTTGTTTCTCTTTTGTACGTGGTTTCTTCAATTGTTTTAAAATTATGGTCCCTTTTTTTTCCGATGGTCCTCCTTCTCCACCTCACCGGTGAGTTCTAACACACAAAATCATCCTTTATGCTAGAGATATAGGGTATTTCCATAACATCCCCGCGATGAGTATTTTTATGCTAAACCCTGATAGGAGAAGATGTTGAAGGAGAATCAAATTTGCCGTATGATGATTTTATATGTCACGGTGGCAAAATGATCGATTAACTGAACCAAAAAAAAGTTCTTGCACGACTAATATTTAGAAATTCCACAAAGAGCTGGTTTTAAGGTCAGGAGGCAGACCTTCCACGGAGTTCTCAATTCTTTTGTCGCTATAGTTGGAGCAATTCCCTTGTCCGCATTGGACTTATTTGTCTAGGAAAGCCAAAAACCACGGGCCAGTATAATTTGATTTCCAACAGATGTAGTACGTGTCAACACCATGAAGCACACATGAATAAGCCAAAGCTAGCTGCGGAACATATATATAGTTGACTTCTCATGTTCCCAAATTAATATGCATACGCAATTAATGTAGCCATCTCTAGGCATACTACAGTACCACGTAGTACTGTACGTGTCCTTTGCATGGTACCAAACTAAGTAGCGACTATATTCAGCGTGACTCCCGGTATGAGTGATTTCCAGCTAGTAGCGCAAGACTTGTCCGTATTCGTGTGCCTAGCTTAATTGTTTCGAAATATGCAAGTCAATCAAGCGTGCAATATGGACATCCTAACAAAAGAGAACCCGCTCTAAATTAACAATATATGGACATCCAATGGTCCAGAAAAAAACACTGAAAGCCGCGCGCGAAAGACGTAGATCTCGCTCTAAATTAACATTTTGTTTGTTAGCGCACGGAGAACCAGATCGAGCATGAATTAAGGGTAGACGTACCACGTACGTGGACGAATTTTGCAGTTCAGATTATAAGCGAGCCAGAGTCAGAATCATGACATCGACACACACTTGCATGCATGTGCAATCGGGCTATAAGTACCACCCCACACAAGCATACAATACCGTCACACAAAGCATACAACAATATCTAGATCTCACTAGCTAGCTTGGCTCCTCGAGAGTTGTAGAAATAATGGCGCCATCGTCCAAGAAGCTCGTTCTCCTGTTCCTTGCCCTGAGCCTCATGATCGCCGCCGTGCACGGCTGCGCACCCCACTGCCCGCCGCTGTCCTCCAGCGGCGGCACCTGCCCGATCGACACGCTGAAGCTGAGCGTGTGCGCCGACGTGCTGGGCCTGCTGAAGCTAAACCTCCCGGTGCCGCCGAACGAGGGGTGCTGTCCGCTGCTGGCCGGGCTGGTCGACCTGGAGGCCGCCGTATGCCTCTGCACCGCCATCAGGGCCAACATCCTCGGCGTCATCAACCTCAACGTGGCCGTCGACCTCGTCCTCCTCCTTAACCAGTGCCACAAGACCTGCCCTCCCGGTTTCACCTGCCCCGTCTGATCGATCCATCCATCCACTCGTATCCATCCACGTACATAAGTACTCTTTGATTGTTTCCCTTCAGGTTCATGTAGTATGTGTCAGTCTCTGTTATGAAAAATAAAATGATCCACATACGTGGAGCTTGTAGCATCTGAATGTCTGAATAAGAAGTTTGTTCAAGTTGTGTTGGCATATTTCTCCAAATGTGGTGGTTTTTTGTCATTTACTCCTCACGATGGTGGGGGGCGGGGGCCCACATGTTTATGCAAATATGTTGTTCTCGCCATCGATTCGAGACATATTTCCGAGCGATGATCGCAACAATGCGTTGAATGCTACGGTTCTTGCTGTGACTTTCTGGCATCTTTTGGGTGTTGGGAATACAATCCAAGAAAAGGGGCCACTTTTCATCCTGTTAGTGTGGCTGGGAGGATAAAGCCCTATGTGAAGATGATCGAATTGCATCTAATGAAGCCCAACGCTGTTCATAGACGTGAGGCCACCCTTGAATCATCTTGGTCTCCGCCGCCGGCGGGTTTGTTTCAGATTAATGTCGATGCAGCTTTATTCGCTGGCATGATGGAAGCTGGTGTGGTGATTCGTCACTCAGGGGCATGTGTTGCTGCGTGTGGCAACATCTACTGCCCGGAGGTAATTGTTATAAATAGCACAGCAAGAATAGATCGAACAAAAATATAAGAACACATTTTTAAACAGAAAACCCTCGCGGTAAAAACTACGGAACGCACGGTGGCGTATCACTATAATAATTGGTAGGAGTATTACAATACACGTATGACGTATGAGGGGACAAACCCTCTACGTGCTATCAATATGGTGGAACTCTCTCAAACTATTCTATGACTCCCTGAAACTATATATATGGGCAAACAACTCTTTTTTTTTACGGACACGAAACAGAGTTATAAATGTACTACGTTTAGCACGGTTGGCATGCCGTAGTTTGTCAGGACTACATCTGTAGTACAATAGGTGTGTAGGATTTCAATAATATCCACCTTGAGCCAAAATTCCTTACAATAGTCATAGTATTCAACTCCTCAATTATAGTCATCACAAGCAAACCTTGTGCCTTGAAACGTCAATAGGGAAAATAAACTTCTCATGAAATCACATTGAGCAAATCAATGGTAGGTCATCCACAAAACAACACAGCTGTCAATAAAGAAGACAAATGAACCTTGGGTCTCCCATAAACCCCAATAATAGTCTAAGAGCATCTTCAACAGGCGTTGCAAATTTCGGCGTGCTAAAACTGTTTTACAGCGCACGTTTTGCAATTTTAGTGCGCGCGGCCGTGTAACGCTTTACCAGGCGCTATTTTGCAGCGCGCGCGAACTGCGCAATCACCAAACACACACAAAAATAGAACAATGAAGATCAAACATACAAAATAAATCAAGAATAAATAGTTTAACTATTATTACAACTCAAACAAATAGTTCATCAACAATACAACAAACATATCCAACACCAAGGCTCCTCCTCTTCTTGAAGGTAAAATATTTCATCTTAAGGATCTTAGGACGAACTCATCTACAAATATAAATTGGGACTTATTCAAACTACCAACAACACTCAATTTTCATCTAAAAACTAGCGGTCGGCAGCAATATATACCTTGCAAGAATTCTATCGAACACCTTGTGTGCGTTGGGTTTAGGGGGGGAGCTGCGGTCGCCGCGCGTTGCTCGTCGGACATGTCGAGGCTGGGGAAGCGGCGGGGGGTGGGGGGGGGGGGGTGGGGTTCGGGGGCGATTCACCGCGGCGGTGGCTACCGGACGACCATGTCACCGAGCAGCAGTGAGCTGGGGAAGCGGCGGGAGAGCACCGGCGGCAGGGATTCAGCACGGAAAGCTCGCGGGATGAGGTCGGGGGGGTGGCGGGGGCGACGGTGCAAGCGCAAGGAATTTCCAGCCGGCGGTTGGAGTTTCGAACGGGGAGGATAAACCCTTTACGTGCTATCAATATGGTGGAACTCTCTCAATCTATTATTTGTCTCTCTGGAACTATCTAAAGATATAAACGGTGAGACCCCTTGGAGGCTCCTCAGCGAATTGGGCTTTCTGGCCGTCCGATCCTCCCCGCTCCGTGCCTCCGCTCCGTCCGATCCCTGCCGACTCCTAGAGTCGGAATGAATAGGGATTTGCAAAGTCGCTAACCGTACCAAGCTTCGTGCACCCACTCTCGCCGACGTCCGACGTGGATCACTGTTTTAGCCCGAGGGCCCGCCCGTCAGCCTCACGGTTCGTGTTTAATCGGGGTGGCGGACAGGCAACATTGCCAATGATTCCGAGCGCGTTCCTCCCATTGGTTGATTTAGTTCATTTGCCGTACTGGGTTTTAGCGGTGCCCCTCTGGGATAGGTTTCTCCATACGTGCTTCCTCCCTCCCTTCTCTCGCTGACGATGGGCCCCTTCCGTTCCGAAGCCCACAGGTCGGTTGCTCGGGACGTTGCGTCGCCGATCTTTCCCTTCCATGCGTTGTCGCTGCGTATTTTCTACAGTATGTTGGGGCACGCTGGGTATTTCGCACGATCGTCTAGTACGTTGCACTGTTCGTGATGTCAGGGAGAATTCGGGCCCGATTTCTCCGTCCGAGGTGGCCTCCCTCCATTCGTCGACGGGTACGTTGCACTGTGCTGGTAGTTAGAAGGTCCCATTACGCGTCTCGTTGGCGGCTCGCCATTGGTTGCGAGTGGTTACCGTCCTAAATACAGTGCCATGGAATGGGATATATAGGCGGTTATCTGGATCGGATGGAAACTGCAACTCTCATTTCCCCCCTTTTCTTCTTCCTCGCTGTTCTTGCTCCGCCGTGCTTTTCTCGAGCTCCGCCGTGTTTCCATGGATTCCGTTTGCTGTTCTTCCGGTCACGTTGATCCCCCTTGAGATCAGGGTGGTTTTTTAACGTGTCTTGCTCTCTCTGGTTTTGGTCGTTTTTGTTCATGTTGTCGACCGTGTGGTGGATCCGTGTTCGTTTGTTGTTTGTTGCTTATGCGGTTTGTTCTTCTTTGTTCTATGGGTTTCTAGCATCTCTTTTTTGTTTATTCCTCTGTTTTTTTGCAGGTCGCCGGCTAACTGGTTTTTTTTTCTTTGTTGATCTTGCTGGTTGTGTGATGGGTCACATTATATGGTTTTTCATTGTTGTTGTGGTTATTTATTTTTTTCTTTTTTGTTGTTTCTTATGTTTTGTTTTCTTGGGTTCTTTGTTTGTTCGCAGCTCATCGGTTTGCTGGTCCGTTTTTCCTCGGGTTAAGGTCAGTTCATGTACACCATTATGTGCTTTCTTTTCTTTCCATAGTCCTCGCATTCTTCTCGCTGCTCGTGTATTTTTTTCTCCGCTGCTTTTGGTTCCTCTTTGCCGTCTTTTCGTTGTCGTTCTGACTGCTATTGTGTGATTTTTGGTTGTTTATTTGTTTTGTTGTGTACGATTTAGTTCTCCTGTTGTTTGTTCGCTTTTCCTATTCTATTTACGAGTCGTTGTATGGTATTGTGTCTTTGTCGTTTCAATGTTTTTTCCGGGGTTATCTTAAAAGTATTCTTATGTTATTTTCTATATTGTGCCGGTCGTCATCTTGGTCGGTTTGCTCTCTTGGCCTGGCGCGTTTTTTACCCTGTTCTGTCAGGGCCCGTGTGCTTTTGGTGAGTTTTAATGTTCTATTGTTCGCTTGGCTTATTCGGGGTTTATTTGAACTTTATTTGTTTTGCACTTACCTATCTCGATGCAGGCGGATGTTGTTTCTGTTCAGTTCAGATTATGGCATTTTTTGTGTGTGTGTTATCCTTCTACTGTTGTTGTGTTCAATTTGTTTGTTTGTTTGTTGTATTGTTGTCATCCTGACCGTGTGACTATGTCAATCTTAGTTCTAATGTTCTACTCCGTATTAGTTTTATCTTCGACGGGTCCTGTTCTCGTGTTGTGTTTTTTGTGCTTCATTGCTTTGTATTGTGTTCCTGCTATTGATTCTTTTGTGTTTCTTCTAAAAGAGTTCTTATGTTATCATGTTTTTTCTATGTAGGTAATTATCTTGGTCGGTTATCACGCTTGGCCGGGTGCCTTTGATTTACCGTGCTCTTTTGGGTCGGCGTTGTTTCGGTGAGTTTTCATGATTGGTATTTCTTTTGGCAAATCTTTAACTATTTGTTTGTGTTTCGTTTAAGCGTGCTTAGTTTCGTTCTTTGCTATCGCTATGCATATCGATTTCTTGATAGATCTAGGATCTCATCGTCATGTCTACTGTTGGCACCAGATCGATACGGTTTTTTTTCTCCACCCAAACGGATTGTGCTATCGTGTTGACTTTCCAAAGTGGCATAAGTACTTTCTTAATATATTCCTGCGGGGGCGCATTTCATCCGGGTGCAGGATACTTTTACTGGAAGAAAAAGTCCAACACGTCATCACACTGACTATCGGATTCCGGCTCCTGGAACAACAATTTCTTCGCAGATAAAGCAGAGGCATCGTCGACATCGCTGCAAATAAGACAAAAAGAAACTGAATACAACACCTAAAAAACTCCACGTGCACACATAATACATATGCTTTGGAAACCAGCCCTCCGTACTGAATAATTGTTGGCACATTGTTGTACTGGAGTAGGGGAGATCTGAAGTCGCTTCCTGAATATGAAGGAGTCGACTCCAGGAATCCGATATGGTCAAGCTGACCGGATCCATGAGAGTGAGACGGATAAGGTCAGTCCTGCCAGCTCTCTGGATTCGACGGTCTGGAGTCGGCGGGATCGACGAGTGAGATGGAGAAGGTCAGTCTTGCCGACTCCCAGGATTCGACATGATCAAGCTGGTGGGATCCACGAGTGAGACGGATAAGGTCAGTCTTGTCGACTCCCTGGATTTGACGGCCTGGAGTCGGCGGGATCCTTAAGCAGTGAGACTGCCGACTCCCTGGATTCGACGGCCTGGAGTCGGCTGGATCCACGAGCAGTGAGACGGACAAGGTCAGACCCACCGACTCCCTGGATTCGACGGGACGATTTGTCATGGAGAAGATCATTCTTGCCGATTCCTGGGACTCGACCAGTATACGGTAAATGAACCAAATTTGATTGGACGGGTCACGCGACTCATGCATACTGCTGGTACTGGCCAAGTCCAGACGCCGGCATCTTACTAGCCGGATCAAGGATTTATTTATGACTTTTTTTGTTTCTACAGTACGTTGGGCCACGACCGGGTTCTGGCCATCGTTTGCTGCGTACACTGTGGTCGTGTTGATATACACCAGCGTACTCAGTGAAAAAGAAACTGAGTTTATGGCATCGTTTTGTTTAGGTGTCGGCTTAATGGCTGGAGATAAATGGGGAGAGGAAGGAGAAAATGGGTATGGAAGACTTTTCTCCTTGGTTGTGTTAGGGTAGTTTACAGGAGCATTTCAAACCAATTTTGGCGGAAGTGGGATTTCAGTGTCTTGATGAGTAGAGCCTTTGTGGGGTTAGTTGTGGTGTGTGTCGTAGGTTTGTCACGTCAGATGTCATGGATGACTTCGTAGGTGTGGGATTGCGCGAGTCAACCGTCTCCGAGCTTAGGATCACAGGGCACGAAGAAGACAATGTTTTTTACCCAGGTTCAGACGCTCAATGTGAGGTAAAGACCTACGTCCTGCCTATCCTAGATTAGTATTGATATGAATATGGTGTTACAAGGGGTTGGCGATCAATATGTCGAGTCGCCTATCTCTGGATGTATGAGATCTAAGGTTTGGAGCTTGAGAGCTTGATAGCCTTTGAGCTTAGCGTTCTAGGTCCTTGGAGTCCACCTTATAAAGACGATGGCTCGCAAGGTTACAAGGAAACTTCTCTCCCAAGGAAAGTATGAGCCGGAGTCCTTACTTGGAGACTAATCTTCGTGTCCCCCAAGTTATATCTTCTTCGGTCTTCTAGATCCTTCCTCGTAATACGCCATGACCTTGGGTCGGCCGATCTTCGTGTAAGCCCACGGTGGTGCGGTCTTGAACATAGGTTGAGCCGCACCTTGCTTGAATAAGTCGCGTTGGTCTTGTGAGCTGCGGGTTAACCCATTTATTATCCCCGACATTAGCCCCCAAGCTTCCGGGTGATTCGTAGAATCAGGCGGAAGATTCTGTCTTGATGATGATCTTGCGGGCTTGCGTGTATAGTTCTTGCCGACTCGTCGATGTTGCACTTGGCAACTTGCTGATGTTGAACTTGGCGACTCGCTGATGATGAGTCGCGAGCGTAGCGGCTTATTGAGCTGCTGATGTAGAAGCGCTGAGTCGCATATGTTTGTTGATGTACTATCACAGGCATTCGAGGCCGACGAAATCTTGTTGAAGCTGCATCCATTGCCTTGAAAAGAGTACGCCAATATGTGCACATGCTGGTAGCCATGTTAGCTAGTCTTGTTCGATCTTTGCCGTGAAGTCCATGCACAAGTCTTCCTCACTTGCTATTTGAACACTTCTGTTTAGTCGCATTGAAGCTGCAGAATCGCGGTAAGTTCTCCGCGAAAATTATATAAGGTGTCGGCGAAGCCTTTGGTGAAAACCACCTTTTCCTGTTGGATGTAAGACTGAGCTGAAATCATAAGAATAATAACTTATGAGCATCAAGATATATCAACCAAATGTGTATAAGGTGCTGAGTCATAGACATCGAAACAGAAAAGCCATAAGCATAAATAAGCTGGCGAAAAGTATAATAATTTGTCAAGTTATAATGACAAGCCATCTGAGCACATGTTGAATCATGGCGGCTCAAGGGTATATAGCCACAGCCTGTATTTAAAGATTTCCGAGTCGCTGGTTTGACTCGCAAATGGATATATATTCTCATGTGCTGTAAAAAATTAAATCTGCATATAAACATGGTATATCAATTTAGTAGAAACCACCAGATGCCGGTGGGTGGATGTGTAACCCCCGAGGGCCGGGTTGCATGCTTGATCATGCTGCACGAGACTCAAAAATATCTCAATTTAGACAAAAACTTAATTGTCCTATCCCCCAGGCATTAATCAGGCATGATTTCATTATCCTGCTTGATGGCATATCGTTGCAATTTGATCCTGCAACAGATTGAGCAAATATTGTTGCCGCAAGAAAACAATGATACTTGGAGTAGGGCAAAGCCGCGTACCAACTCCAAATTGTTAAATATTCTTTGAGCCGCTAGGAAAAAGATAATCCCTGTCAAAATTCTAGATATAAATTAAGGAATTGTCCTGAAGAATTCCACTTGATGTGGCTGTAATAAAATAGATAATGGTGGCTTCAACAGCCGATATCAGAAGAAGATCATCCCAATCATAAAATATCTGGTCGTGCCAATTCAAATTCATATGGCCGAGGTATAGGTTCCTGTTAAATCAAAAGGCAAAACCCTCGAGGAAGCAATAGATAACATGATGATAATATTTTAGCCCTGACGGCTGGTAATAAATCTGATAAACTTTAGTACTCCGCATGATAGCATATGGCACTTTGCATGATAGCAAATGGTTGCATGATAGCAAATGGTATTTTGCATGATAGCAAATGGTACGATGCATGATAGCATATGGTACGATGTTGGCTCAGTATTTCCTAGGTCTAATGTGTGTTCAGGGTCGAGAAAGTCCATGATAGACATTCAGACTCGATTGACGCCACATGCAGGTACTTTAGCCCTTCTGAATTATCTCTGTTACCGTTAAGTAGGCCCTCACGCGACTCAGTATTTCTCTGGTCTAATGTGTGTTCAGGGTCGAGAAAGTCCATGATAGGCAATCAGACTCGATTGACGCCACATGCCGGTACTTTGGCCGCATAGTGCGAGTTGCATCTGACTTAAGGCGAGTATAACAAGGAAAATTTGCCACAAAGAGCGATTCCACGAGAATAAGCCGAGCTCATAAAGCTACAAAGCCCCCGTGAAACCCAGAGATTAGTGAAAATAAAGTCTCAGCAACTCAAATTGAGGTGAAATGACAAACCCCCCGGATACCGGTGGTGCCCGTTTTATTTCACTAATCCTAATGTGCGACCGCGCGTAGGTGGCAGTCGACTTTTGATATAATCAACTGTAATAGCCGTGACGGGCTCTAATTAGATTTGATGATAACCAGCTCTGATTAGCTGTAAATGTGATGCCACGGGTCACTGATTTGACCCAAGAATTAAAACAACGAGTCACCTATTTAACTCAAATATCGATAAGATGATGATTCGTTAGTGACTCGTAAACTGATATAATGATGAGTTGTATGCGACTCATAAAATGATCTGAAGATAAATCACTAGGTGACTCATAAAATGATATAATGATAAATCATGAAATGATATAATGAGTCCCTAAATATCAATGCTTGTATATGTAATGGTGACATTGGTACATTAAGAAATCCGTTTGTCAGATGTAAATAAAAGCTGATTTCGCAATAAATCATGCAAGCTATAAAAAGAGCTCAACTATGATAAATAGTAAGCTATATGCATATAGGATAGATATAGTGCGAGCTATAAAGAACTCGAATTTAATATATCCAATACGGGTTGTAAGACCCTTCTTCAATAAGTGGATGTAATTAATAATTCAAAATGATCTAAATTTAAAGTCTGCGGCATGATATAATTCGAATCGCAGAGATATTGATAATAAGCCGCATAAACTAGATATGCAGCCCCCGAGATTTACTCGAAGGTGAAATTTAATCTTAACTGATAAAAAGGCTGTAAAATTTGAGCATGATAGCAACTTAGCTTGTTTTTCCTCCCGTTGCTTGATAACGGCACGAGCATGCGGTGAGATGAGCCCGAAGCGCTGGAAATGAACATTGGTAAGATCACCGGATCCGCGGCATTAGCCAAAGGTCATGCCACACAATGGCGGATGTTGCTTTTGCCTTAATAGCTGCGTGTAGATAGATAAACGGTAGATCAATAGACTAGCATGCAACATGCAGCACGGTCGATTAAAATATCATATCAATGTGCTTATAATAAGAAAGAAAGGTTGAATAGCATTAGGCTGCAGTCCTTTGAATTGCATGCATGCACGATGCATGCGGCCTTAATTTGTTCATGCGCGCGGCAGGCCAAGCTGCTTCTCGTTGTAATTGGGAATTTCAAGGGGATTAGCTGGCTTGGTGCACGTCGAGCTAATCCAGGTAATCTTGGGATTTGATTTTATGTCTGAAACATCATCGCCACAAAAAGCCCTTGTTGACTTGGTCTTGTTTTGGTCTTCAGTGTGCGAGAGAAAGCAGCGTTGAGTCGATCGCACCAATTCGCGAGATATGCCAAAGTTGGATAGCTTGATTTTGTTTATGATAGCGCCGAAATCTGAGCCAACAAATATTGATCTTTGTTGGCCGATCAGTCACGCGTAATGGTTGCGCTGATGTTTGAGGCCTCTCGATGATGACTTAGGCTGGCCGCATCTTCATGCAACATACTCCAATAGCCCAGCTAGCAGCTCCGACCACATATTTCCTTTCTTGATCACTCTTTTCTCGATCCGTGCACGAGTCAAAGCATAGTACTAGGTGGTGTTGACCTTCACGTGAGAGGTAGCAGCTGATATTTTACTTCTTTTGAGTCGCATGGTTCTGCAACAGCGGTCAAAAACCCAAGACAGGTTGATGCCGCCGGCTCCTTCGATTGACCGATCAGCCGACGTGAAAATTGATGATTCATCGCCTTGATCGTTAGTACAATAATAAAAATCTCTACGAAGGACTAAAAAATGGAAATTAAATAGTACGTTATAGTTAAAGTATATGTAGACATGCCTGGTCCTGAGATTTTGAGGGTCCGGGGCGAAATTAAATTTGGGGATTGACCCTTAGAGCAACTTATCAGATACCGGAAAAGGTGGGGTACCGGATAACTCAGACTCTGTTCAACCGGAAAACATTTTCCGGTAAGGGCTCCTGCAGAACGGATGCCAGAAAAAGGCCCCCAAAATCACGTGATTTTGAAGAAAAGGGCTAACTTGTTTGGATTTCTTGAAACGCTCGAGTTGCTAGCTCTTCAAAAATTTGTCCGTAGATTCTCTTTGTGCAACTTCTCTGCTCGTTTTCTTTTGTTCCGTTTCAGACTACGGGACGGAGCCCAGCTGAAATAAGAAAACAAGTAGTAATTGCATTTAGGGTATGGCACCAAAAAACTATTGTACGAGAGATTTCGATATCATCAGGCATTAAGGATTAATCGATGGATACCTTTTCTGAGCTCTTGGATGGCCTACGGGCAGCCTTGTTGGGCGATTGGATGAATCAACCAGCAGTTCAGCACAACGGCGGCGAAGCCAATGCGAAACGAGAGCGAGGGCCAGACGAAGAGTTTCCGATCAAAACGATCTCACGATTCACGAATCGCCGAACAGGTACAGAAACACAAGGAATCGTCGCGTCGCTAAATGGATGGAACCACTCGCGTCATGTACATGTACGGCAAAGCCCACGATCTCTCCTTTCCATGCGGTAAACTAAAGGGCCCATCTAGCCAAACTGCTACTGCCAGCGCTGAAACAACAGAATCACTCACTATCCATCGCCCTTTGTGAGTCCTTGTTCGCACTCGCCGCAGCGCTCCGCTCATGGGCCGGCCCATCTACACGCAGGTTCGTTTTGTTTTTTTCTTTGTTACCTTTTCCGTGTGTGTTTGTGTTTCTCCTTCGTTTTTTTTGCTGTTTCTATCTTGTTCAAATTTTGTACATTTAAAATTTGGACATTTTTATTAATCTGAACATTATTTAATGTGGACATTTTTGGAAAAAAATTCAAATATGAAAAATCTTTATTTTTTAAATTGGTTCTGATTTTCAAAAATATTTATTTATCAAAAATGGTTCATATCTAAAAATATTCATTTTTAAATCGGTTCATATATGAAAACTGTTCATTTTCAAAATGGTTCCGATTTTTGAAAATTGTTCGGATTAAAAAAATTCATTTTAAAATGGTTTGGATTTAAAAATGTTTATTTAAAAATGGTTCCTTTTTTTGAAAGTGGTTCCGATTATTAAAAATGGTTTTGATTTTCGAAAATGTTTCCGATTTCGAGAATTGATTCTGAATTTTGAAAATGGTTCCAATTTTAAAAAATTGTTCCGATTTTTGAAATTGGTTCCGATTTTTGAAATTTGTTCCAATTTTTGGAAATGTTCCATTTTCTAAAATGGTTCATTTTGCAAATGGTTCATTTTTTTAATGGTCCCGAGTTTGAAAAATGTCATTTCTCAAAATTTTCCCGATTTTGAAAATATTCATTTTTTAAAATGGTTTATTTTAAAAAAAATAGATTTTTTAAAAAATATGAATAATTTTCAAAATTCTGAAGCATTTTTCAAATATGAATAATTTTCAAAATCTGGAATATTTTTCAAATCTGAACATTTAATAAATATGAACAATTTCCAGATGTAAATTTAATTATATATTTTTAACATTATTAGTCTTAAAATTTATAAAATGTAAAAGAAAGGAAAATAGAAAATAATTTTATGAAAAAGAAATTATAGAAAAGAAATCAATACCTGTATTGAGCCTCAAATCCGGCCTAGACCACAGCGGAGCAATTCGTGCGGGCGAGTCCACCTACCAGCTCGCAAGGAGCGATAGGTAGGGACTCCCCTGAAACAAGGCAGACCTTTTTTCGAACCGATACTAGGCTCAGCTATTGGGCCTAACACATAGTAGCACTTATCTGGGCCCCCAAATTTACTTGGGCCAAGGCGGCGGCCCCAATAAAATTATGGGTCCCAGATGATGTCTGAAAAAATGTTCACACCTCTCTCTCACCTCTACGAAGCAAAGACACAAACAAATACATTTACCCCAGCAAATCCGACCGTGATGGGTGTTCATCACATATCAAAAAAAAGGATGACACAATGATTGGAATTGCAATCTGACTGTGTCCAGAAGGGCATCAATTTGACAATATCATATGTGCAAAATCACCATATCAAAAATATAGTAGAATAAAACCAAATAGACCTTGTATTCCTAATAATGTCAATTATGTAGTACATGAAAGTGATGGTTGCTAGCTTGCACCAAAGAGATTTGATATATTCCTTCCACATATCAACGAAGCACAAGTGAACTCATTAAAAGCGACTCAAAATGACCAAGCAAGCAAACCACCGACCAAATCCTAAACTACTAATTACTAACTGACAAAACAAAAGCACCTAACTCAACGATCAAGCCTTCAACCAATCATTCTACCCGTACATACAAGACCCAAAAAAATCAGACACTGTTTATTTAATCGGGATTTTCATCTTCGCCTATGTTCTCATCAAACTTAACACACGAATTCAACATAAACACAATAGCCTAGAAGCAGAAGAAAATACAAAAATCCTGGTACGGGGAAGGCATCCATCAACTAAAAATGGCAGGAACACCTAACCTTTGCGCGTAGCAGAAAAGAGCAGAAACATGGGGCTCGTCCAAAATCACGTGAAAGAGCTAGCTGCAGCGGCACACCGTTGCCAAAACTGAAACAACAGAGAGGGGCGGAGGAATGTCCATGCAACGCGGTGCTGTCACGGAGGTATTTTTTGCCAAATCTGGCCCTTTTGCCGAACTAATGACGTATCTGGCCGCTCCCGGGAACTAATTGCAAATCTGGCCCCTGAGGTCGGCGCCAACGCAAATGGAGCCGAACTTGTGCAGTTCGGCGCCAACCAAAATTTGCAAATCTGGCCCATGAGGTCGGCGCGGCATTTCGCCGACCTACACAAGGTCGGCTCCATTTGCGTTGGCGCCGACCTCGGGGGGCCAGATTTGCAATTAGTTCCCGGGAGCGGCCAGATACGTCATTAGTTCGGCAAAAGGGCCAGATTAGGCAAAAAATACGTCACGGAGCTACAAACCCGTGGATGTGTTGGCGCCAACGGCATTCGATCGAGTGTTGGAGCCTCAAGAGCCTGTTGATAGCATAATAGCGCCATCGTCAAGCGGTTTGTGGAGGAGCCAGCCCATTCTACTAGGATTGGACAGGCCTGGCTTGTGCTGGGCTTTTCCTCAATTTCAATTTCTATAGTTGATACATAGGTTGGGCCGAATCTTAAGGTGGTTCTCGCCCCACACATACACCCTACTAGCGCCGCTTCTTTCAGGCACCCGACCGCCTCGTCTGATTGCTAACCATGCCGCAGTGCCGCGCCACCACGAAGCCACCTACTCCTGCTCTCTAGGTTGCTTGGCTCATGAAGCCAGTAAGCCACCCCTACCTGGCGTCATGCTTCGTAGCACGAAGCCATGGTCTACGGTATCATGGCCTCGAGTAACATGAACTCATTAACCAGGGCTAGCCTTTGAGGCAAATGTCACCACAAATGGTTTGTTTCGAAATTATTTTCAAAATAGGATTATTTTGTGATGATCTTTCAAAAGGAGATCAATTTTAAGAATTTTATCGTAAGATGTGTTGCGCCACAGCAACAAATCACACATGGATATAGAAATACATGAAGAAATTAAAAGTCGAAGATATCTTATATTCACCTTGAATGATCAATCGTCTAGGTTGCTCTGATCCCTCTCTATCTGTGTCAACGTGTTGATCCTTGCCTGTCATGCACCAGCTGCTCAATCCGCTACAGCTCCATTGCTCCATCAATGCCGCAAACCCATCTCATCCTTCCACTTGAACGTCGGAGGCAACCCGTGGCAGAGCTTCGTACACGCAATCGCTACCCTATGTTTTCATGCCCCTGCTCCATGGGATGAGAACCAAAGTCAACCATCTCAAAATCAAAACCTATAGTTGGGGAAGATGATATACGGGGACCGGGGGGGGAGACGACGGCAAACTCAGCACATGGTTAGTTTTTTTGTGTTTCTCGATACTTAACGGGTAATTTTCAAATGCTGCAACCTCGTGTCCGTTTTACTGCGAACGGTAGGCTTAGAACTTAGAAGTCAGTTAGATAAGAATGAGCCCACCCGTATATTTTAGACAAATTTTCTTTAGCGTTGTCTGGATGCGGCAACATGTCAAAGTGTTCACACGGACATGGGTCCGTCACAAGAGTATTGTAAGTTGTACGGAGGGATGCACGTAATTCCTTTGCCAGTATTAGAATTATGTGTCTGCAACTGGGGTCTAGCTCACTAGACAACTAGCTGTACGTACATGTCGATGCAGGGCAAGTAGCATGCGTAAGTATAGTAGCATGCGTGGCCACTACATGCATGGAATCAAAACCATACTACTACATAATCTCCGATATGTGCACCCCGTGACCCTCAATTTCTGGTAATGCCAGCTCATGAAGTTGCTTTACACAAAAAGAAGAGTATAAATGGAAGTTGCCATGGCGCAGCTCTCAGGCTTTTTTGTTCCTTAGCGAAAAATAATCCCAAAAAATTAGGGTCAAATAATGCTACACGTAACATGCTTCAGTTATACTGCATCATTTTTATATTGATGCAAAATTCATATTCGGTGCTCTTGCACACTACATCTGAGCTATAAATACCACCCCAAACAACCCAAGAAAATCACCCCCAAGCAAGAGCAAACCTACTTAGCAAGCACACATCACTGCAAGAGATCAGTAGCTTTCTTGCTCGATCGATCGATCTGTGCAATGGCGCCCTCAAAGCTGGCCCTCTTCCTCGCCCTCAACCTGGTTCTCCTCGCCGCCGTGGCGCATGGCTGCGCGCCATACTGCCACAACCCCACCCCGCCGATCATCGTCCCACCACCCGTCGTGCCGACGCCGTCCACCGGCCGCTGCCCGATCAACACGCTGAAGCTGAAGGTGTGCGCCAACGTGCTGAACGGCCTGCTCCATCTCAACCTGGGCGTGCCGGCGGATAAGGAGTGCTGCCCGCTGCTGTCCGGGCTTGCCGACCTCGACGCCGCCGTCTGCCTCTGCACCGCCCTCAAGGCCGACATCCTCGGCATCCACCTCAACGTTCCCATCGCTCTCACCCTCCTCCTCAACCAGTGTGGCAAGACCTGCCCCGCCGACTTCACCTGCCCCATCTGATCCATGCATCATCCATCACAAAGCCGCATCCTCGTCGTCCCTACGCATGCAAGTCATCCTCGTAACTCGCATGTCAGACGAATGTATCAACATTACGTCTTTTTATTTGTTCCAGTTCGAATGTCCAAGTGATTCGCATATCTGTAAAACATACACACAGTTGTACACGTTAAATTAATAAAAGTTTGTTCTTGTTGTGTTAACTCCACCCGCGATACGCCCGCTTTTTTGTACATAGACTCACGGACGGATCTTGATTGAATGGTTGAATCCATTAGTTTTTGCATACACTCACTGGTTCTTCTTCTTCTCTCACGTGTTTTACCTACTACGAGGAATTTTGTAAGACATGATAAGATGAGTTTGCTATTTATTATTAAGTTTTAGATCCAAAGTCTTACAAGGTAAAAAGCATGAATACAAGGCTTAATCAAAGCTGTCAAAAATACATTAAGAATCTATGTCGCACAAATTATATTACTATGTTGGTTCATATGTCGAGCAACCTTCTCAAACCGGTTGTACCATAGTCCATAGATCCCCGCCTTTGAGTAACCTTGTGGACATACTTGTAACCTTGTTGATATGCCAAGTAACCTTGTTGTACCATCAGAAATCTGGAAACCCTTAGAAACTTTGATCTCATTAAAGGCAACGCGGTTTCTAAAATTTCATAAGGCCTATCATAGAGCATAAAGTTTCACTCGGATTTGAGCCTTAAATTGCCTACCAACCCTATTTAATCAGTCTCGAACATATTTGCCAGGCTAGTTGGATGTGGTAAATTAAATGTGACATCCTGTTCTCCATAAGATACGAGGCACAAGACATGAAAAAAGAGTTGCCTGATATTTTCCTCCTCGTCACAAAAGCATCATTTCTTACTCTCGTTCTAGTTACAATTTGCAAGATTATATTTAGTTAATTGAACCCTTCTATCGGTTGTGTGCATCAGTTTGATGCGGAGGCTGCGGGTACGCTCCCCATTTCGAAACAAATTGAACCCTTCTATGCATCTACGAAGTAAATATTCTAATTTTTAGTGGGGCTTTGAGTTTGTAACTATTATCCTGACTTCAACAATGTGAGGCAACAATGCTCGGTGCAGAAACTTGTAACCGAAATCTTGGTTGAATTCAGATCATGGAAAGGAATTGGTGTGGGCGTAGATGTGGGCGGACTAGCAGGGAGAGAATAGTAGGGTGAGACTTGGTGCATGATGTCAGTTTGTCTGCAAAATTTGACAGCTTCTTGTAAATTGTGAAGGAGCTGGCTCCCGAGCTCATATTCTGAAAAAAGTAGTGAATTATTACAAATAATTCTGAAAAAAGTTGGTGACTAACATATACATGTTTTTCAAATACATGACAAGTTTCGTGATGAAATGACATGTGTACTGCTGTTTGTAGAAATATAAAAAAAGACCAGTGCTCTAAAAAATGTTTTTGAAATCCCATTTCGGCAACGGATTTGTCTTTTTTGCACAGAACAGACCAAATGTCATCTCACTACGAAACTTGACTCGTAGGTATTAAATTTTCTATATGTTCGTCTCCAAATATTTTCAGAATTTTTTGAAATATTTTACTATTTTTAATTTTTTGTTTATTCCGTGAGTAGCATATGATCTCGGTAGCATGTGAATTTCCGGCGTATGGTAGACATATCCTGCGCTAGTCTAGTATAGCCTGCATGGCAACATGGAGCCAAAAAATACAACGTATAATTTTTAATGTACGTCTCTCGTGACCCTCAATATTCCCTCTGGCCTATTGTCTATTTTCAGATCATTTATAAATTCGTAAACCCGTCAAATATATTATATGCACATAAACTCAGGTAGTACTTCGTACTTACTAAAAGAAAAGTCGTCGGGCACACGTAACATGCTACGAATGTAGTACTGGTTCATACGGCCACACGAATTTTGGAAATGAATTGCGGGAATATAAATGTAGATAGTCAAACTCGATTGATCATGACATGAACAGAACATTGCACACTGCACCTGATCTATAAATAGCACCCCAAACAACCCAAGATAACCACCCCAAGCTAGCAAAGCCTACTAGCCAGTAAGATCGAGCACTCGAGCTAGCCACTAGCTTCAAGCATAGCAATGGCGCCCTCCAAGCTCACCATCCTCCTTGCCGTGAACTTGGCCCTCCTCGCTGCCACTGCGCACGGCTGCGGCTCATACTGCTCCAACCCCACCCCAGTTCCTGCGCCGGTCCCGGTTTGGACCCCGCCCATCGCAGTCGTCCCACCGCCAGCTCCAGTGACCCGACACCCGTGCCCCCGACGCCGACGACCGGCGGCAGTGGTGTCTGCTCGATCGACACGCTGAAGCTGAGCGTGTGCGCCAACGTGCTGAACCTGCTCAAGCTCAACCTCGGCGTGCCGTCCACCGAGCAGTGCTGCCCGCTGCTTTCCGGGCTCGCTAACCTCGACGCCGCCGTCTGCCTCTGCACCGCCATCAAGGCCAACGTCCTCGGCATCAACCTCAACGTCCCCGTCGACCTCGTCCTCCTCCTCAACCAGTGCGGCAAGACATGCCCCGCCGACTTCACCTGCCCCATCTGATCTATCCATATCCATCACAATGCATGGATATAAATCATATTCCTATGTAGATTTCTGCATGCCCTATAATTTCCGATTCGTGCATGTATATGTGGTCAGTGCATGCATGCATGCATGGGGCTCCGGTCTTTGCTCGTGCATGCATGTTCATGTTCATTATTTCCCTGTCGTGGAGTGACACTACGTATTAGTCACAATTGTATCTCGTTGTGGTCTTTAAATGATTCTCATATTTGTATAAGAATATAGACATATATATGTACGTGGAATAAAAGTTTGTTTACATTCATCAGGAATGATCTTGATCTGATCCACGTCTTTCTGCATCAATTGGCTACATCCTTTCGTCCCCTCGTGTTTTCTTTATCACGGGGGTTACCAACCAGGACACCAACCAATATTACATACTTTTGAAGGTTACGTGTGTGCATATGTAGAGCAAGTACAATAGTGGGCTTATAGCCCGCCTACGTGGCATTTTTACCTATGTGGAGGAGAGAGAAAAGGAAAAAAAGATGGAGTGGACTCTAATGCAAGAGCTACACAAAGTGAGGAAAAAAACACAAAGAACTAACATAATAGCCAACGTTGTAGCCAACTCTATTGTATGAGCAAATTATAAGGCTAACTTTTGATGACATGACAGTTTCATATAGCCGGCTGTTAGGTCTACTATTGAACTTGCTAGTATAGGACTATAATCTATTTTGAACTACACGTTGGTGAACACTCAACATTTGTTCGAATTGTCGCATGACTCGGGTTGCGTGGCGTGCTATTTTTTTATGCGTTAGCATCACTTATCCTCCTAGTTCATGTCACATATACTAGGGTGCAATCGTGGCTCTCTGACAATAATAACACAAAGAACTAAATGGAGCTTGGCGCCAAGAAATTGGTTGTAGTTATTTTTATAAAGAGAATATATTAATACCAAAATGATACCAATTACACCCAGCCTATGCAACAACGTAATGTTAAGAACCAGTCAATATATTAAGCATACATACAACCAAAAAAAAAGAAGAAAAGAAAACATGACACATGCCGAAGCAATCAACAACATGCTGCAACATCAAACAAACTCTACCATTGGCAACACCTAATCGCGAAAAAGGCTCTCCAACAGCAACGCCTCCAGAAGGAAACAGTGCACAAGCATTGTCGTCGCTGGATCTAAACACGAATCAGATCATGAGTTTTCACCCCAGAGAAAGTCCAAAAAATCTCCACACAATGTCTTCAACAAGAAAGCGATAAAAAGTTCGCCATTGCCAGGTACAACCAATTGGAGTACCTTAATTATCAGGATGTTTATATCACAGTTGTGGCAGCGTGCGTCAGAGTGGCTTATAGTGCTCATGCTCTTTTTTTTTTACATATGGCATGTGACACTTTATTGATTAGGCTATGTTTATTTGTGACTTGCAAACTATCTAATAAGATTAGAGTTTTGTGCATGTATTATGATGTAGGTCTAGGTATTAAAAAAGCTTCTTTTTCTAAGCAACAAAATAAATTATAGCATTGTGACAATTTAAACTACGCTATACTTTTGTAAATACTTTGAATCAGATTTCGCTTCATAGTTTCACATTGAACCAGATTTAAAGTTTTTATTCGGTTTTGACAATAGGGGTTCACGAAACTGATAATTCTGAAATCTGTTTCAAAGTGTTCAGAAAATGTAATCTAGTTAATAAGTGCCACAAATATCATAATGGTTCTGAAATTTAGTCTATACACATGTGTGGACGTGGTATACGTATGGATCGTCCACATCCTACAAATAGGTAATAATGGAAGAATCCCTTAAACTACCGGAACCGACCTAATTGTCGAGTGTGTTTTATCGGCCACTCGGGCTTCGCTTTACTCTACAGAATGACATGATACCTTTTATAAAAGTCTCTCTTGCCCCTTTTCAAGTCTGATCTCAAAGAAACAGACAACTTTGTCAAGTGTCAAGTAGGACATCTTTCATTGCGTAGTTTTGGCATGACTGCCCAGTAGGCCATCTTTAATCGTGAAGGATCAACTTCTACATGAACCAAAAATGCTTTATAGTAAGCCACTGAAGTTGTAAAATTGGATTAAATAAAATACAAAAGTCTTCAGACCAGTCGAGTGTTTTGTTTGTCCTGTTCTTCAAGCTTGACAACTTTTTTTTTTTTACAATCGGCAAAGTTTGCCTAGTATTTCTTTAAAGATACTCGGCAAACAATATGCATAATCTAGTTCACTGATCGTTTGTATTTACGACAGAACTAGAATATTGTATTATAATATGATAAAAAAGAATACTGTATTAGAAAAAATGCATAATCTAGTCCCTGCCTTTATTGGGGAAATCCTGGGTTTCTGGATGGGATATATGACAAAACATATGCAGCAGATAGGTAGGTAAATGGGGATGAGGACGGGAAGCCATCGATATCCGTGGGAAACATCCCACTGCCTAGCTGCTGATCGTAAATCAAATCTTGCAAGAGGGTCTCATTTTCTCTTAGTCCTTTCACTCAAATATCGATACACTACACTTTCCCATTTTGGGTCCCAACAGTTGTAAACTGTCAATCTCTATCTTGGGGTCAAAGCCTTGGAATGATCTAGAACTTCTTGAAGCTGGCGAAGTACTGGCACTCGATTTGACTCTATGACGTTTGTCCACATATGGGAAATTCAAACAGCTCGAGAGTGCGAGTTTTGGATGCATGCACATTACTATATATCCTAGCACGTACGTTCATCGCTCCACAGCTAGATATCTAGAACTTCTCTGCCCTATGGATGGAGATTATCGTGCAAACTAGGCAACCCTGCCGACATAGTTAGACGCGCACGCTTTCTCAACCATACAAGTAAACTAGTAGGAGACTAGGAGTACAAGAAAATGGAATAAAACTGACCAATAATATATACGAGAATATACCACCACCCCACACACACTTGAAGACTTCCAAGGGTTAACTTGTTGCAAGGATTGTGGGTAAACGTTAAGCTAGCAATCCACCTGATAATGATCGATCGAGGCGGGAGATGAGCAGCAAATTCATCCAGAGAATCAGTAACCGTACGTTAGCAGATCTTAGCTCTCGATCGTCGATCGTGTGAAATGAAGAATAGCAAGGTCTCCGTTGGCCACAGCATGAGAGACGCATTCTTTGACCTAATTAAAATCTAGTTTACTCTACATGCATGCATGTCTATGTACGTGGATCCCTACAGGCCCATAGTTTACCTAAAACATCTAATTTTATCCTATCTTAGAGGCCACAGTACCATACCATCCAAATGATACTCCTTGATTCCTTTTTTAATTATTCGGTGTCTTTTTTAGGTAAATTGGGTATTTCTTTTTTTCTAGTAGATGATTATTCTACCCCTCCCAAATTGGAAGAATCACTATTTAGCCATTGGGTACTTACACAGGTAATAAACATTGTAACTAGGAGTCACGGATCATTTGTGTCTAAGATTAAAATGGAACAGAGGGAGTACAAATTAGGATGTGAGCAGCTCTTAGTTTGAGTAAATTCAATCATTTCATATTTTGAATACTGGAATCCGAAATTTTGACAAAACAGACCACATCAACAAACGAAATGTCAAAAAAGACCACCTGCCAAAATATTTGTCAAAAAGGACCACCTCTTCCGTGGCGGCACGCGCGCCAGGCGACATGTGGAACCTGTCGCCACGGACGGAGGCGACAGGGAAAGGCCGCCTGGCAGGGTGGCGGCAGGTTTCTTCGCAACAGAAAACGACGCTCTGGACGGAAAATTTGACCGTGTGGGTCCCAGCCGCCTGGCATGGTGGCGGCAGGATGAGGTGGCGGTGGCCGCCTTGCCTCCTGGCGGCCTTCGGGCAGGCTGCAGGCTGCCGACAGCCCCATGCAGAGAGGCACGCCACACTGATTAAAATATTTCTTATCCTACTACCACTGAATTAATAATGTAATCCAACAGTGTAAAGCTTTGTACTCGTAGGCTGCAGGCAGCCCTTAATTAATCATGCGTCCTGCTGCTGATTATGCGTGGCTGAGGTACTCGTAGTAGCCATGCATGATGTAGTTAATCAGGGCACGCCACCATGCCAGGCGGCTGGGACCCACACGGTCAAATTTTCCGTTTCAGAGCATCGTTTTCCGTTGCGAAGAAACCTGCCGCCAGTCCGCCACCCTGCCAGGCGGCCTTCCCTGTCGCCTCCGTCCGTGGCGGCAGGTTCCACGTGTCGCCTGGCGCACGTGCCGCCACGGAAGAGGTGGTCCTTTTTGACAAATATTTTGGCAGGCTTTTTTGACATTTCGTTTGTCGATGTAGTCTATTTTGTCAAAATTTCCTAGAATCCAACCAACACTTGCGCCCATTCCATTAGATGGCGGTTAGCGGGACCTCATCTCACGTCCGTGTGATAAGAGATGTCTGCCCTGGGGCGTGGTATCGGCCTTGGACGTCATCGGTGTAGTGCGAGGCAGAGCATTGATTCCGAGGTGGCCGCACTAGGGCAGCGGTGACGGGGCTACCGGTGGCCGCGAGGTGCGGGTGGGGATGGCTTGGCAGTGGTGCTGAGGTCGTAGCAGGCTCGTTCTTCTGGTGGGCCTACGCAGCGAGATCTGCAGCAGCTTGCAACGGGGAAGTGGTGGTTGCTGCCGGTTGTTGCTTCTGTGTGGTATCCGGTATCTTGCAGCCGTTCAAGCGGCGGCGATTTGGCCGTGATCTCCGCATTGTCACGTCGTCTGATGGCGGCCCATCAGTTTGGCAATTGGGCCGGTGACCCAGCTTCTTCGATGGCGATGGCCTCAGTTATCTTGTGGGCGATGCGGAGGCTAGGTCTCGAGATCTTGATGTCCTTTCTAAGGCAGGAAACGGTATGGGATGTCCCTCCACCTCCAGATTTGGTTTGATCCGGCTCATTGGGTGCTATGCACGACGACTCTAGTGGGTGCGCCAAGTCATGCATGTTGGCGGCACCTGCTTCGCACAACAATTCAGATGGAGATACCAAGTCATGCAAGCAGCCGACATGTGCTAGGCATGGTAGCTCCTATAGAGGTCATAAGTCATATCTGTTGCTGCTGGATCCAAGGTGGTGCTACAGTCAAAGGAGCGCGAGGCGCTATGGGGCGTCTATGTCTTCCGGTATTTAATCCAGAGTCCGACTATTGATGCGCCGGTAGCCGGAGAAGGGATGATGGTAGAGGCGTCCTCAACGAGGAGGAAGCGTACTCTCGTGGAAACACGAGATCTCGGTTCAAGCTATGTGAACACACGCCTGTGTTGTATCCTTCTTGAAGGTGGTGGATTGAAACTCGGGTTTGGGGATGAAAATCCCGAGGCAGACATAAGGTTGAAATTGAGTTTCCATCTTGAAGATTTAGCTTAGGAGTTGTGTTCTTTTTGTTTGTTTCTCTGTATACCGCATGGTTAGTGGTTGCCTGGTGTAGTTTCTGCGGCGAGGTATGTGGCTTTGGGTTTTGTTTTCCAGATCGGATTTGTTTGGCTCCTGGAGTTAACACTACGGGAAATCCACAAAACGCCGACGGCCAGGACTTACGCCAACGGCCAAATGTCGGGGCCGTCGGCGTAGACCCCGACCAGGCCAACCGAGATCTTTTTTTTCTTTTTTTAGCTACGCCGACGGCAATGCCGTCGGCCTAGAGATTTTGGCCGTCGGCGTATACTTTTTCAATTTTCTACATTTGATACGCCGACGCCAGCCGTCGGCGTATACTTTTTCAATTTTTTACGGCATTGCCGTCGGCGTATACTTTTGTTCTATTTTCCATTTAATATGAAATAATTCATATCTTTAAATCTGTAAATCAGAATTTAACAAATTAAATATCTAAATCGATTAGAAAAATGAGAGGAATCCAAATATGACATCCATAAAATCTTTTTCACCGTGCACATGATATTTTGTAACATATGTTTGTTACTTGCTTAATTAAAAAGTCATTTTTTACACTTAAAAAATGGAAAATGATATTTACTAAAATATTTTGGAAATTGTTTTTGGCAACAATGTTTTCCACATCAAGACACCCCTATGTGTCAAGTATGGACACATTATCACAAACTATGGCATGGGGATGGCCATAACTTGATCATTTGACACGAAAGTTATACATGTCTATAGATGATAGACCTTTTTGTGAAGCATTTTTCTGAAATATTTGTCAAAACTCAAGTTTATCATTTTTCCTAACAACTAGTACACATAAAAGGACTCCATGTCAAAGGATACCTTTTTTTTAGGGTTTTTCACTTTATTTGATTTTTGTGAAAAAATAATCAATTTTCTAAAACCATCAATGTTTATACAATGCAAACGATGATATGGATGTCATATTTGAATTCCTCTCATTTTTCTAATTGACATAGACATTTTTTTTCAAATTTCGATTAACAGAATTAAAGATATGAATTATTCCATATTAAATGTAAAAAGGAAATAAAAGTAAAAATAATTTCATTTTTTCATTTATTAAAAATATATACTATTTTACAATCATTGTTACTTATTCAAATGAATTTTCTAAATTTAAACAATGAAAAAGTGTAACATCCTAAATCAGGGGTTAACATGATTGATATGATATAAGTATCAGTAAGTTCTCATTTCTCATTTGGAAGCTAAAAATGAATGAACTCAAATGTTAAGCGTGGTTGGGCTGGAGCAATTTGAGGATGGGTGACCGAACGGGAACTTTGACCAGCGTAAGTACTTTGACCTATGATTAAATGTGTAATTAGAGATTTAGTATGTAGCTGAGTTAGAAATTTCGAAATAAAAAAAAGTTCAAAAAAGTTCAAAAATTTCAAAAAAATCAAAAAAAATAAAAAATATTGCATTCATTGCCGTCGGCGTATGAGGGCGTACGCCTACGGCAGAGTGGCTACGCCGACGGCCGCGTGTACGCCGACGGCATACGAGCGTACGCCGACGGCTTCCGGCCGTCGGCGTATTGTGCATTTTCCGTAGTGTAACATCATGAATAATATATAGTTGTGTAAATCAATCAATGCAGAGGCCGGGATTATCCTTCTTTTTGAAAAAATCTTTAGTTTACATTCAATTTTTGAAAGAGGCTAGTTTACATTCGATTTCCTGAACCATTTTAGTTTTTTGAACTTTGTACGATGGCATCTTGTAGTGTCGCACACTCTTGTTTTGTTGTTGAGCTTACCTTGGGGCCCTTTCTATCTAAAAAAGAATTATATGAGTTTACTATAAATACTATAAGGGACAGAAAAAATCGTGTGGTGTCTGGTGTGTGTGTAACGCACAGGTAAATCTTCTCTGCTGGTCGTATATGTGACCTTTGTTTCTTTTACGAGAAAAAAAGTGACATTTGCTTGCTGCAGTATGCCTAAGGTCCATGCAAGAGATGAGAGACTCGTCTACATACGCGTAACCCGATCGACACGGTACAATCGGCAGAAATGTAAGGAACGCATCCATCGGGACATCAAATCGGAATTGCAGTACCCATCCATGCATCAAGTTGTTGGGGCTGTTCATATGCTGCTAGATGGAGCTGTACACACTCAGCTCGATCGACTAAACGTACCTTATTGTTGACCTAAATGACGTGGTAAATAATACATGCATGAGCACCACATCTTAAGATAAGCGTCTCGGGACATCATCATTACTCTTCTTCAAATGGATCCAAGATTAGGTACTCGATTAAGTCCTCCCGTGACATGCAAGTGGCTCTGGCATCCTGGCTCTGGCAGCTGGCCGGCCGTTGCCATTTTTTCAACGTCTTCTTGTCACCGCCAGAATTAATAACGATAGAAAATGGTAATGCATATACAACCTCCGATCCATATTAATGGCCTCAACTTTATCTAGATACGGATGTATCTAGTTAAGTGTTTAGACTAGATGCATCCGTATCTAGACAATGTTGAGACCATTAATATGGATCGGAGGGAGTACGTGAATTGTATTAGTATGTTACTCTGGATGATATAGTTTCTTATATATATAATCAGACTCACTTTCTTGAATAATCACCTGTAACACAGTAACTGTGTCGCGAGAATTTTAAAGCCTGATGCGACAACCAGCGTCAATAAACTTCAAAAAACAAACCAGCGTCAATAGACAAAGAGCTACTGGCTAGAGACCATGGGTATTTGAAGTTCCAGACAAATACAAGTTGTCCAGTGCTGTAATGGATTAGGCTTATGTAGGCCTCCACAACTACCTATGCGCCTCCACAACCAGGTATATAAATGGGCCCCGGAATTGTTACTGTACTGTAGAGGAAAGAGGGAAGCCATGTCACCCTGGCCTGACCCCTGAAGCATTTTCCACAAGGGCTTCATCTAGTGCGGCCCATAAACTTAACCTGCTTTTTTAATCTCGAAAATAAAAAAACAATATATATTTTCATGAAATATTTCTAGAAAGTTTATACAGTAAGTTTATATTATTTAAGCAATTGTTCAGGAGGTTCAAAAAATGTTTCGGTAATAAATAAAAATGGTTAACAAGGTTCAAATAAATGTGGGTTTCAAAAAAGTTTATATGAGAGAAAAAATAAACAATTTGTTTGCAGGTTCAAAAATGTGTTCTATCAATTAAAATTCATGTGTATTGAAAATAAAAATATGAGGAAATAGAAAAGTAAACAAAATAAAAAAATATGAAGAGACCAAAATAAAAGAAAATAAGGAATACATAAAAGAAAAATACCCAACCTGGGCTTTCCCACTCGGCCAGCACTTCTAGCGTCAGGACGATACCCGACGCTACGAGCTACTCCCTTTCGTCTCTTCATTGCCCGGATCAGATTGTGCCACTTTTCTTCTCCATCCCTCTCTATATCTTGACAAAACTACAAAAAAACCATAA
Source organism: Poa pratensis (assembly GCA_947311845.1). NCBI lineage: Eukaryota > Viridiplantae > Streptophyta > Magnoliopsida > Poales > Poaceae > Poa > Poa pratensis. The sequence continues at coordinate 9,632,483 of CAMZMU010000066.1, read as the reverse complement.
TTACACTAAAAATCTTGAGATAATCAGCATTGCGGAAATTCACAAAAAACTATCTGCGTTCTGGTATTTTTGGTCACAAAAAATTGAATGTCATGGTTGCCTAACCATGTTTCTGACTAGCGAAGACCCCTGTGTGGTTAATGTGGTATGTATTCTACGAAAAAGATATTCATACATTATAAATTCTAATTGGGCTTTCAACCTCTGGCAGAATGGTCAAGCACCACGACTTCACGCCGTGGATCGCCACTACTATCTTGTTCCAGCAACTACACTGAGACGTTTTCCCGCACTCCCTCGCCTTGCCTCTTTCGCCCCAGTGTGTTTTTAAGCATGTTGATGGAATGATTGGTCGTAATGGTAGCCACCGAATGCCCAGTGATGTCTCCTCAATGACCAGTCGACTCGGCCATCCCCTTGATATAAAAGCCATCTAGGACCCTTCATGTAGACCCTCCACTCACTTCTTCACAGCCCTGCACATTTGAATCTCCTGTGGACCTCGAATCCAAGTTTTCCGAGTGCCACACAATGGACATTCCATCGGCGAGCAATAGAGCATTATTTCGAGTTGCATAATGAAGAAAACCACGAAACTATTAATTTTTAGTTGCATACTAAAAACGACGCCCTCACATTTGCAAGAGCCAATATGCTAGTTAACCAAACCATAAGATCGATAGCCATAAGTTACTTAAGCATATTGGATTATCAGTTCTCCAGAATACCAAGTTCAAGTCTTTGTTCTAGGACCCATATGGGCGGACAGATCTTGACGTTGACGAGGTCGCCACATGCATCTCGCTCTTGACTGCCACGTCACCTACCATTGAATTCAAATAATAATGCCGATTAAATCATATAATAAATCCAGCTAATGCGAGGATCCACACCAAGTTTAGGACTTGAACTCGGGAGGGCCGATTCAACCATAAGAAACCTAACCAAGTGAGCTACATTAAGTTCGCAGCTTTCATCATGAATTGCGATGTCTACACTACATTAATACCATGTAAATTTTGTCCACAACAAACATCAACCGTCTTTGGTGGTATTTTGGTTGTGTAACATTCCATTAAGTGCTTACTCCCTAGCTAGGTCCGGGTATATATAGTCATAGAGGTATTTTAAGATATGTTTTAGCAATCAATTGGACCATTATTTATCAGTTTTTTTTTCCATCAATATTATACTGTATTAGTTAAGTACCATAAAACTTCTACCATCCTTGTATATTGCAGAGTCTAATTAGATGATAGTTCATACGTATATGATGATCGTATGAGTATATGATTGTGCGTGAAACTGTATCTGCAATACGATCGAGACGCCCTCGTCTTTTCGCCACATTAATTTTTGCTACATAGATAAAAACTGGATATAACAGACAACGACACGGTAAAGTATTGAGAGCGATCTGAACCTTACAAATACGATGTAGTCAGCTAAAACCAGACAAAATGCATGTAGGTGGACTTAGATTTATAGTGGGCAAACCCGATTGATCGAGAAGCACTGAAACAGGGAGAAGCAACTCGTCCGTATAGGGATGCAAGTGCCAGCCAGACAGAACTGCTGATACCGTGAAGGGATAACATTGAGGAACGTGCGCGCACATATGTCGCCAAAAACTCACAGCTAGCTAGATAAGTAGCTAAGCAAGTAACCAAACCATGCCCATGCAGAAAATAAAATGTTATCATGAACCTTCACCATGTGAGTGAGAGGTTGCTGATCGATAAATACAAAATGAGAGTACGTGCTCAGCTCGCGTTTTCCCCATGAACTCGAACATGCATGCTGCATGCAATGATTTCGATGACTTGCATCAATCCGTTTATAAACACGTCCTTCTGCGAGGACCTATACCGGCGGGATCGGCGGTATCATGAATTCCACGTAAATGTACGTGCCGCGTAGTGCAAGACCATCCCGGCCGGCGAGCGATCACGGGACGCACTGTGTAGATAGCTGACTGACTGAATCGGACGTGATTTTGACGCCGCGCCCGATCGGAATGACACAATCGGCAAAGCACCAAAGCAATATCAGCTGGCGAGCAGGTGTACTGCAAAGCTGAAGCAACAGTGGTATAGGATTGATGCTAGCTAGAGCGATAGAGCCGTATTCCATCTTTTACCCTGCTTACCCTACCACTAGGCCGTGATGGCCCTGGAAATGGAAACCTCCAAACAGCTCCCATGTCGTCTCCTTCCTCCAACAACAGCTCATCTCCACTACCGTCCCTAGTCCACATGCATGGATCGTCCTCTTGCACCTGTAGAAGGGAACTGATGTAGGTGATGGCCAACCACCTCTTGCTCATCGCCTCATCTTCACATGGAGCCCGAGCGATCGGTGCATCGCGAGTAAAATATCTCTGTACGTAGACAATGAAGCTAGGTAGAAGCAAAACCCCTTCTTCCTTCTTGAGCTATAAATACCACCCTGGGATCCATTGCACTGCCACACACACACAAAGAGGCAGATCACTGAGCTGGTCTCTAAACCCCTGTACACGCGCGCGCACACAGTACCTAGGCAGAAAGGCAGCCATGGCGAGGAAGGTGGCGGTGGTCGCCACGCTGCTGGCCCTGAACCTGCTCTTCTTCACCTTCTCTGAGGCTTGTGGGTACTGCCCTAGTCCGGGTGGAGGTGGTGGCGGCGGGGGAGGAGGAGGTGGGGGCGGTGGTGGAGGTAAAGGCGGAGGTGGTGGGAGCGGAGGCAGCGGGGGAAGCGGTGGTGGCGGGAGCGGCGGTGGAGGCAGCGGTGGTAGCGGCGGCGGCGGTGGAGGCAGCAGCGGAGGAGGTGGATCAGGAGGCGGCGGCAGCGGCGGCGGTGGAGGCAGCAGCGGAGGAGGTGGATCAGGAGGCGGCGGCAGCGGCGGAGGTGGATCAGGAGGAGGCGGCGGTGGACGGGGAGGGCGGTGCCCGATCGACGCCCTGAAGCTGGGGGTCTGCGCGAACGTGCTCAACGGGCTCATCAACCTCGAGCTTGGGACGCCGCCCAAGAAGCCGTGCTGCTCGCTCATCCAGGGCCTCGCCGATCTGGAGGCGGCGGTGTGCCTCTGCACGGCGCTCAAGGCCAACATCCTGGGCATCAACCTCAACGTGCCCATCGACCTCAGCCTCCTCGTCAACTACTGCGGCAAGAACGTCCCCAGAGGCTTCCAGTGCCCCTAGATCCATCCTTCCATGCCATCGGTCGTCGTTCCTTCATTCGGCCACTACACGCGTACGTGCGTGCATGGTATACCAGCGTGCATGATCTATCGATCCAGTATATTTCTTAGTCAATCGCTTTTCCTTGCTTAACAAATTTATATATGTGCCTCTGTGTGTGTGATCGATCGTCCTTTATGTGTGTGTAGTGGTAGCTAGCAGATAGACATGCTAGTCATCGAGCTAGATCTCTACTATATATGGAGTTCTCTCCGGCCCGTGTGTGTGATCTCATGTACCACGCTAGCTCTCTACCCTTTTCCTTTTCAAAGAGGTTATGTTTATCCTTAATTTCCGATAATTGTAATAAAGTGATCGGGTCCTATATTATTTATCGGTTTGTGTAAAAACTCTGTGATTCGTACCCATATATATGAACACGAGTATGTATCTGCCTGTTTCTTTTATAGGCTACCTGCATCTGCATGCATGAAGTTCAGAGCTGCAAATTCACTCCAGTGAAGAGTCGAAAGAACGACCATGCATGTTGTTCTGCCTGGTTACCTGAGCGCTACAGATCATGATTGTTCGGGTCGTAGCTTAGACTCGAAGCTTGTAGGTTTCGGGTTCGAAAACAAATCAGCTCTTCTAGATTGAGATAGTAAGAAATCATCAATTAGTTTGTGCTAAGTCAATATCTTTACGTTTGACCAAAAGTATAATAAAATGTGTCAATATCTGTAAGGTAACATATGTAAAATATGAAACTATATAGTATGATGAATCTAATGGCACTAAATTGGTGCGGTAGATGCTGGTGTATTTTTTACAAATTTTTGCCGTACTTGGGACAGTTTGATTGTGGATAAACCTATAATTTCAGTTATTTTTAGCGAAGGGAGTATGCAAAACGATTTTGGATAAAACCTAGAACATCAAAGTAAAACAATCAGCTATTTCAAATCTACAAAATGGAATTCAACATACATATTAAAGTTAAAATAAATACAATTACATATAGTGGTTGTACAATTTTTAAATGTGTAAAACTGTGGGCAATAAACGTCCAACGGTGGAGTAAACAGATAAAAGTGACTGAAATCGCTTAAAGAACCGGTGAACCGTCAACGACAAAAATTCGAGTCGGTTGTTCGATCGGGAGCAAATTGACTTCCTCCCTGGACTTGTTCCCGAAAAGGCTATTAGTTACTACTATATCATCAAGTCGACTAATAATTGTCTTTCTTCCACTGTGTGCTCATTGTGTTTGTACCTCTTGATGCTTTGTTTTGATTCAATAAAATGCACGCTTTATTGACAATATCATCAAGCCGTTGTATTAGTGACGTGATCGACCATGACTTATGGGGTGTCAACAATGACCGGCATTTCTCACAGTTCCATGCATGGATGCGTGCGGTCGATCGGCACTGCGCGTGTATTAGGGCATCCGTAGTTATACATTCATCTTTTGCTACAAGGTAGAACCACATAGCTTATGGAAAAACCTGCAATTCATAGTCTGTCTTAAGGTAGAACTTGTATAACTCGTTCATATTTATCCATGCAAGAAAGGGGAGAAATCATTTTTTTTTATTGGCAGCCCACTACACACCTGGAGTGATGCCAGTTAGGCCTTGAAGTGAAACCAGAGTAGGCCTAAGGTGTGCTGTTGATCGCCAGTGGGCTCTGTATTACACCAAACCGACGGAATCCGCGGTTTGAGATCATTGTCTGTGTCACATTGGGACCGATCCCTACGTACACTGCTACGCGTGCATCAGACAGAGATACATATATCTGTCCTCGTGCTAAATTGATTAATTAATTTTGCGGTGTTCAGCTGAAAGATTAAAACGGGAGTATTACCAGTCGGCGTAACGGACAAAAGGAGTCGTACTAGTAGTATGACCAAACTAGCAAAATGCCCGTGCGCTGCAACAGGTTCAAATTTTAAATTAGGAGTGACATGTAATTTAACTCATACGACATAATCCCTACACAGAATGCAACATCTTAACATAAATACTCCATAGACAACAAAATACCATCCAGAACCTGTTTCGGTGAGGGTTCTACACTACGGCAAAACTGGTAATTTCCGACGGTTTTTTATATGCCGACGGCCTTTTGTCGGGGCCGTCGGCATATAAGCCTTATGCCGACAGCTTTTTAGAAACCGTCGGCGTATATACGGCCGTCGGCATATAGGCTTGTTGCCGACGGTTTCCTCTGGCTGGCCGTCGGCATACCCAACCCGTCGGCGTGTACGCAATTATTACCGACGGCTGCCGTCGGCATACAGATAGCCGTCGGCACAACCTCCTGCCGTTTGGATCCGTCTAACGGCGCTAGTAGTACGCCGACGGTCGCGCGCCAGAGCCATCGGCATATACTGGAAAAATATATATGTGGAGGGCAGGAATCGAACAGTTCTTAGCTACGTGGAGGGAAAGCTTTTGACAGACGACCATTTGGTTATTTGTGCAACAAATGTGGTCTTATATTTTTATTAAATGATGAGGTACAATTTTGAAACAAAGATTTTGTAGTTCCTTTGCAAAAAAAACCCATTTTTGGCACTCAGAAAATGAAAAATGACTTTTTCGTGCGAAAAAATGACTTTTTCGTGCGAAACAAATGAAAACTTTCTTCGGCAACATTGTTCGCCATTCTACGACGCACACTTTTGCAAAATATGAGATCATTTGAACAAACTATGTCATGTTTGAGGTCATAACATTTGTCATTTGCCATGAAAGTCATGAATCTTCATACATGATAGCTCATTTCTGAGAACACTTTCTCAAAATAATTTTCGTATTCCAAGTTTTTTAGTTTCCCTCGATACTAGGTCATATAATGACACACTGCGAAGGATTTCCTTTTTTTTTTTTGAATTATTTATGTCGATTTCAACATGCGATCAAAATTGGCAACACGACCGTTATTAGCTACGTGTTGAATCTTGCCAAAATTTTAGGGATGATTGAATGACTACTTGTGAACCTAAAAATGATTTTTACCAAAAATAACAAGTAAACTACGACGCAGCTGCAGTGCAAATTTGACCCGCTTCCAGCTGAATCGCCTGCATTTTGTCTTTTTGAAAAGAGGTGGAAGGAAAGCTTTTGACAGACGACCATTTGGTTATTTGTGCAACAAATGTGGTCTTGTATTTTTATTAAATGATGAGGTACAATTTTGAAACAAAGATTTTGTAGTTCCTTTGCAAAAAAAACCCATTTTTGGCACTCAGAAAATGAAAAATGACTTTTTCGTGCGAAACAAATGAAAACTTTTTTCGGCAATATTGTTCGCCATTCTACGACGCACACTTTTGCAAAATATGAGATCATTTGAACAAACTATGTCATGTTTGAGGTCATAACATTTGTCATTTGCGCTGAAAGTCATGAATCTTCATACATGATAGCTCATTTCTGAGAACACTTTCTCAAAATAATTTCCGTATTCCAAGTTTTTTAGTTTCCCTCGATACTAGGTCACATATAATGACACACTGCGAAGGATTTCCATTTATTTATTTATTTTGAATTATTTATGTCGATTTCAACATGCGATCAAAATTGGCGACACGACCGTTCTTAGCTACGTGTTGAATCTTGCCAAAATTTTAGGGTATCTCTGATTGAATGACTACTTGTGAACCTAAAAATGATTTTTACCAAAAATAACAAGTAAACTACGACGCAGCTGCAGTGCAAATTTGACCCGCTTCCAGCTGAATCGCCTGCATTTTGTCTTTTTGAAAAGAGGTGGAGGGAAAGCTTTTGACAGACGACCATTTGGTTATTTGTGCAACAAATGTGGTCTTATATATTTATTAAATGATGAGGTACAATTTTGAAACAAAGATTTTGTAGTTCCTTTGAAAAAAAAACCCATTTTTGGCACTCAGAAAATGAAAAATGACTTTTTCGTGCGAAACAAATGAAAACTTTTTTCGGCAACATTGTTCGCCATTCTACGACGCACACTTTTGCAAAATATGAGATCATTTCAACAAACTATGTCATGTTTGAGGTCATAACATTTGTCATTTGCGCTGAAAGTCATGAATCTTCATACATGATAGCTCATTTCTGAGAACACTTTCTCAAAATAATTTCCGTATTCCAAGTTTTTTAGTTTTCCTCGATACTAGGTCACATATAATGACACACTGTGAAGGATTTCCATTTATTTATTTATTTTGAATTATTTATGTCGATTTCAAAATGCGATCAAAATTGGCGACACGACCGTTCTTAGCTACGTGTTGAATCTTGCCAAAATTTTAGGGTATCTCTGATTGAATGACTACTTGTGAACCTAAAAATGATTTTTACCAAAAATAACAAGTAAACTACGATGCAGCTTGCATTTTGTCTTTTGGAAAGAGGTGGAGGGAAAGCTTTTGACAGACGACCATTTGGTTATTTGTGCAACAAATGTGGTCTTATATTTTTATTAATTGATGAGGTACAATTTTGAAACAAAGATTTTGTAGTTCCTTTGCAAAAAAACCCATTTTTGGCACTCAGAAAATGAAAAATGACTTTTTCGTGCGAAACAAATGAAAACTTTCTTCGGCAACATTGTTCGTCATTCTAGGACGCACACTTTTGCAAAATATGAGATCATTTGAACAAACTATGTCATGTTTGAGATCATAACATTTGTCATTTGCCCTGAAAGTCATGAATCTTCATACATGATAGCTCATTTCTGAGAACGCTTTCTCAAAATAATTTCCGTATTCCAAGTTTTTTAGTTTCCCTCCATACTAGGTCACATATAATGACACACTGCGAAGAATTTCCATTTGTTATATATTTTTTGAATTCTTTATGACGATTTAAAAATGTGATCAAAACTGGTGACACGACCGTTCTTAGCCACGGATGAATCTTGCCAAACTATTAAGGTATCTCTGATTAAATAACTACTTTTGTATATTCAAAAGATTTTTAACAAAAATAATGAGTAAAGTACGGAGTAGCTGCAGTATATACAAAAGATTTATTGCCTAAACTATTTTATAGAAATAATAAAACTACAACCAAAAAAAAGTCAGCCAGCAAACCGGCCAGTCCACAGGCCCAGCCCACCGTCCCACCCTGACCTATATAAACTCCCCAACCCTAAGATTCCCCTATCGACACACCAACCCCATCCCCTCCCTCGTCTCCCTCTGCCGCCGCCACATACCCGATCCCCATCCCCTCCCTCGTCTCCGCGCGATCCCCATCCCCTCCCTCGTCTCCGCGCCGGAGCGCCGCTCTCCCTGCTCCCTCTTGCTGGAGAGCCCCTCCACCTGCGCGCAGAACTCCGTCCGGCGAGCCACGCTCCCGCGCCCTGCTAATCGAGCTCCTCCGCCGTGCCTAGCACCTCGGCCTCCTGCTGCAGCGCCGCCGGCGCGCGACCGCTCCCCTGCACCTGTGCGCCGTGGCGACCTTCTTCGATTCACCGTTCGCCGATTCGTTCGTCCGTGTGCGCACGTGGCCCCGAGGCTAACCCTAGCCGTGCGGCTTGGTTTACCGCTGCGGCCGCGTCCCCGCTCCTCCGGTCGCCGCAGCAGCGCCTCCCGGTCGTCTCCTCCGACTTGATCGCCGCCGAAGCAGCCGGTGAGACCTCTCATCCCCCTAGACCCATCCCATCTTGCATGACAATTCTCATAGTGTATATATCAGATGTGGAGTGACCCCTATAGTTTCGTGCTTAGAAATTTCGGCTTGTTATGATTGGAGGCAGTACTGTCATTGTGATGTCTTGCTTGTTAGGAGCTTGTTAGGAATTCTTGAGTGGTTCAGTACGCCCATTGTGATGTCTCAAACATGTAAATGTTATCTTGATTAGTCTAGCCAAAGTTTAGGACTGCATGATAGATTGCAACATTTTCTTTAAGAACTGCAGGCAAGTCTATCTTATGATTGTTCTCTCTGGTATGTACTGCTTGCATCCGTGTTAATGTTATGTTAAATGGGCTCAATATAGATAGCATAGTCTTTGATGTAGTAAGATTAAATTACCACTCTTGATGAAGTGTTTTTTTAAATTTGATGATGATGAAGTGATGAACCAATATAACCAGTCACGAGTTGCAAGTCTGCACTGCCACTTGTGTATGGAATCATTTATAGATATTGTTTATTTAAGTGTAGCTGGCTATATTAACTTGTACTTATTTGTATCTATATATGTTTGTCTGTCTTATTAATACGAGTATGTGTTTTGCATAGGTGATTATGTCCTACTAGGATGCAATAGTGCCCCATCATCATGCGCCTCACCAACTCGTTCATGATGCAACAAGGCAAGAAGATCATGGGTGTGCGCATCATCGAGCACACCATGAGATCATCCACCTCCTCTCCGACAATAACTCAGTCCAGATCAGTGTCGATGTTATCATCAACAGGTATAACTCTCAGTTCCCTTTATTCTCTCTTTTCTGACCATGGGCTATGTTCAATAATGACAGAAATAGTTCTGATAGTTAAGTACTGTCTCTCCATTGGTATGTCTTATTTCATGCATAATTATTAGTACAATGACAAACGTTTGGTTTCTGTTGCTACATAGTATACTCAATTTGGACAGTGATACTGCTTGCAATCTTATATTTCTGTAGCCTAAACAAGCAAATGTGTTTCTTTATTTAGAGACATTTGCTGGCTCATTTATTTGAATATATGTACATAACAAAGGTGGTTTGCTTTAGGAAATCCTCTAACATGCCAGTTGTTGCTTATATTTTGTTGTTTAATTCATTCCCCTTGTTTCAACTCATCAACAAGGCATGAAATCATTCTAGTCAAGTAGCTTGCTTGCTTAAAAGGGATTTATTGTTTCTTACATTGCAGATTTGAGTTGCTGATTTTTTTTGCTTGTAGATATCTACTGTATGTCTTGAGGTATGTCATGGTGCACTTCGTTCCAGCTCTGGTGAGGCTCCAGCTCTGGTGAGGCTGCTGCTAGGGCTGTCTGTGGCCTCCCGTACCTTGTGCGTGATGGTTGTATCGGCTGGCCCCCAACTTCGACTGTGTTTAATATGTATGTCCTGTGCTTTGCTTGGCAGCTCATTTCATGTTTTTCAGTCTTTAGTGATGACCAGGAGTACATGTATTCTTAGTGAGCACTTGCAACACTGAACACTAAGAAAACATAGCATGAGTACAGTATGAGTGGAGTACAGTGTGCAATACTCCTTTGAAATCTGTTATTTAATCTGGTTGTTCCCAATTTCCTGTTATTAATCTTGGTGTTCTCAAGTAGCCCTTTGATATCCAAGCATTTTCTATCTGTTGAAACTTGGTCATCCAAGCAATGTTGTCTACACCGTTGTAATGAACTCTAGTTTGTTGTTATAGATCTTGCCTCACAAAATTGTTCTGTTTGTGTATTTACACTTAGTAGTAGCTGGTTTGCATTTCTTTTACCTCATTCGTATTGCCATTTAAGTGTGATCATACTTACCTGGCTAGACCCATGTTTATACTGCAGCACACGTGGTCTGGTGTGGCGCTCGTGGCATCGGATGTTGCCTGAGAGGACACCGCTGCCCTGCTGCTAAGCCGTGGACTACCTTTGCTCAAGGTGCCCCCGGCTGGACACGCATCACCATCAAGTTGTAACATTACTCCCTCCAACTCTGCTCGTGTGGTTAATTAATAGCAATGACAAACACATTTGGTTTCATATCTGAGCATTTTACTTGATTCTTATTCCCTTTGTGGTTTTATGTACTACCATACCATGCCTACGTATTTGCTTCATAGCCCATTTGAGATTATGTTTGTATGCCGTGCAGGGTGATGGCCTTTTGGAGGGATTGCTTCTGGAGGGGCGTGCTCCAGCACCTCTCAACGGACGACGGCAGTGGCGACACCATTCCATTGCTGCTCCGGTGTCCTGGAGCCACTTGACCGTGCCGGCAACCTATTGATTCCACGATTAACTTGTTTTTCTTCATATTCTGTATTAGTGGTCGTTCTCTGCCTATTTGATTCCATGATCAACTTGGTTTTTATTTGGTGGCAAGCCTGTAAACTGCTTTTTATGCCATTGTATGTTTTTTTTGGTTCTGGTAAAAATGTTTGCTTGTAAACAGCGTTTTTATGATTTTTTTTTTGTTCTGGTAATAATGTTTGCCGACGGTTTTCGGCCGTCGGCATAGACTGTGTTCAGGCCGTCTTGATTCCTCCCAGATTTTGACACGTGTGTGCATATGCCAACGGGACGGCCGTCGGCAACTAAGCCGACGCCGTCAAATTTCACCGTCTGTTACTTTCTTTGCCGACAGCGTTTTTCGTGCCGACGGCTCAATATAACCGTCGGCAAACTATTGTATGCCGACGGCTTTGGTTTCCCGACGGTTTAGGTGATCTATGCCGACCGAGAAGATGCCGACGGACTTATGCCGACGGCCGCTGTCGGCATACCTATATGCCGACGGTTATTGGTCTTTTGCCGACGGTTTCTGGCCGTCGGGAACTGTAGCTTTTCCTGTAGTGCTACCTTTCTCTCCTGCAAGTTCAACTCAAGCCATGAAGATTTAAATACATCTAGAATCAGATACCTTACGGTGCACCACAGTGTGAGCCAAAAATATATACTATCCAGAACTCTCGAACGTAATACTATCCAGAACTCAACTCAACATGACGAGCAAATCACTAAATCCTTCTACTTTTCCTTTACAACTTCTGTAGAAGGATTCACATGATAAACTGGAATATATACACATGTACCATTTATCTAAGTAGCATAGCACACCCGCATTGACCTTTCACTTAAGGACTTGAAATTTGCAAGCTGGTGCAAAATTACGAATGCAGCAAGTGGAGTTTTAAGTAAGTTTACTTGGACACGGAGGGTCTCAACGTTGGGGAAACATCTGAGGAAGCCAGACACCGTAACAGCATTGTGAACTTCGAGTGGCACCTGTATGGAGAATATCTGGACACTCGGGACAACATTCTCAGCCTGCAATCCACCCAAAGAGAAACTAATTCAGATTATTAACTGACATGATACACATGCATTAGAATCTAGTGAGCTGCACACCACAACGACAGTGATGCTAATCTCCATCTCATTCTCTCCCTGCTAAAGATATCCCAACACACGCAGTTTAGATGCGTGGACAATCTTTTTTTTTTGTGAATTCCTTGAGGGCCGAAGGAGTCGTCATAAGCGATCAGGATGAAGTGCACGGGGGAAGGTGGTACGATTCGATGTTGGGGGCAGGATTGATGGGGAAGATTGGGGAGGCGGGTATTGGCGGCGGTGGCACTTGCGTCCCCAATGCGCACGACATAGGTGTCGCTTCCATCCTCCACGGCGTACGGAGGCGGTGATGCCTACGGCGACAGCGACACGGTTGGAGCGCGTGGAGGAGGCAAAAGGGTGGTGGCGCTGACGGCGGAGAGAGGGCGAGGAGCGAAGGAAGGAGGTGGGGATGGAGGCGTACAACGGCGAGGTGTGTCGCGGTGACTCGGGCCTTCTCCGGTGGCTGCTTCGCCGAAAGACGACTTGAAGGGCCCGCGGCGCCAAACCGTAGCGCCGCCACTCGTCTCGCCTCGCCTGCTCTCTCTGGACAAAAAAAGAAGCGAACCGATAGAACTCAAAAGGACCGCGGGTTAATTTTACGATTATTTAAGGGCTAAACTGGAAAACAGGACGACGACATAACATACCATGGTCGGTTACCAATATTATATAGAGAGATGGAGATGACAGGAAAATATCTTAACATATTGGAATCTGTCCCGTTTTGGAAAAACATATTTCTAATGTCAAATAATTTTGGAGAATACATATGCACGTTCTATGTACGCGCAGAACATTTTGTGAACATGATTTTTTTAGTCTGCGTAAAAAGAAATAAATATGTCTCGTAAAATTATTTTTTGTAGCACCAAAATTTGTCCTTTTTTGCGGAGACAAAATAAAAGTCATTTTTTCGCAAAACTTGGTGCCGCGCACTTATTATGCAGAGATTTACACGTAAAATATTCTTTCAGATTTTTTGGATATTTTAAATCGTGTTTGAAATGGATTTCTTTTCTCCAAAACGGAGCAGATGCCCTTTTGTTTCAGATCGTGCCTTCTCCAAATAACGTCACAGCGTAAAACGGGACGTAGGCACTTATGTAGACACAACCTGGCTAACACAAAAACTGAGCCAGGGTTATGCCCTTATCGAGGAACTAAAAAATCGCACTTGTGAACGTTTTTTTCAAGTTAACCAAGGTAACGACCAAAGCGGCATATGATTTTAATCATTTCTTTTTAATTAGTACTTGATATTAACATGGAAATATATACTACTAGAAAAAGTCTCCGCGCGTTGCTGCGAGAATTGCTATGAAGCAAAATATTGTTAAATACTAAAACACTGAGTTACATGTAAAGTTACCTATAGTTCAGCAACCATCTTTTTTTTGAAAGGAGGCAAAAGACTTGTCATTTTCATTAATTAAAAAGAAGTGGGAATTGGCCGGTTAATTAACGGGAAACCGGCCTAAAATCGAAACAAATACCCTCGTCGACCGTCATGGAACACGACCGTCGCGAGGGCACACACGGCCACCCTGGCTACCAAACGTAGACCGTACACACACCACTGAACACGAAGGTCGTCGTCGAGATTGTCCACCAGTGTCATCGTCATCACTCCACCGAGAGCGACTCCGACTTCACCGAAGAGACAACCACCGAAGAAGACCTCACCGCAGCGGCCTCGCGAAGCCTACATCGGCCTATGCCAAACATATTACCCCTCACGCATAGGCTGGCAGCTTCGATTTCGAAGAGGAGCTCCGAAGAGGAGATTGGCAGGATCCGCGCCGACGAAGGTCGCCACAGCCTGACCGCCCCACGCACGTCATCATCGCCACATACACAACGGTCGCAGCTCCGACTTCATAGCAGGGGAAGTCCAGCGAGGAGACGAGTCGGACACGCCGGAACAAGAGCTGACTACCAACATCTTGCCGCAACCAAACCATCGCTTGTCGTCGTCGTTGCCGCGCAAGCCACCACGTGGAACACCCACACCACCCACCGCCAACCTCGGGTCCCTCTTGCTGATGCCGGCCACCGAGACGAAGCCGTCAAGAGAGAAATGACACCAAGGCGCCATCGTCGTCCGATCATGAGATCATGGGTTTCCCCAGGAGAGCCAAAATGGCCGGATCCGTGCGGGAGGTGGGCAGCAGCTACGCAGCGATGCCTCCAGGAAGGGCAACGATGGCCACAGCCGCCGCCATCGCTGGTCACGGCACAAGGCCGAAATCGGGTCTTCACCCAAGACGCACACCACCTCCGACGCACCTCACACCAGCGTCGGCAAGCCCACCAACCACGCCACCCTCGGAGTACCCGACGACGAAGAGGCGTCGAGGACGCGCAGCGCAGCTTCGCCACCCCGGCCCAGCGCGCCCAGATCGGGCTCGCCAAGCCCATCGGGTGCTCGGCCTCACCCTGTAGGCGCAGAGGACGGTGCCGCTGCCACCATCGCCGCCCACATCCCGGGCCCTCGGAGGACGCGCAGCGCAGCTCCGCCACCCGGCCCGGTGAGCCCAGATCGGGCCCACCAAGCCCATCGAGCGCTCGGCCTCTCCCTGCAGTCGCAAGGGACGGCGTCGCTGCCACCGTCGCCGCCCGCATCCCGCGCGCCGACCTCCTCCATCGTCGCCAACCTCTGCCCCAAGCCTGCCGGTCGGTGTCCTCCGCCCCGACCGCCGCCGCCCCCCACGACCGGTCAACCTCCAACCAGAGCGCCTTCCTCCGACCACCTTTGGCGGCGGAGGGGTGCCGCCACCGCTGCGGCTAGAGCCGGCGACGGCAGCGGCAGGGAAGGCCACACGGGAGGACGACGGGCGCTTGCTTGGGTTGCCCCTAGCGCTGCCTGGGGGGGGGGGGGGGGGACGCGAGGGGAAAAAGCAGTGTAGTGTGAAGCAACCTAACATAATTTAGGGATTAGGGAGGCACACATGTTTTATTCTTTAATCAAATAGTAGCTTCTCTTTCGGGGTGTGGTCTTGGTCCCAATGGTGCCTTCCTCTTCTCCGGTGGGGCGAATAGCTCAGGTGCGACGTCTTTGCATGCTATTCACTGGAGAACGACGTCGTTCGATGAAATAGCTCAGAGGCGACAGTTGGAACGGCCCAAATAGCGACGGCCCGATACGGCTCTTTTAGTCCTTAAACGGAAGCAAACTGTCAGCTTCAATTTGGATTATGTGAGCTGGGCTGTTAGAACGCGGGACCCACCAGGCAACCGTTGGAACGCGGGACCCACTGTGGGCCAACTGAGACAGGGACCCACCACTTATCCACGTCAACCTTATCCATTTATAAAGAGGCAGAGTGAGCCCCGCTCCCGTGGTCCTGCCCTGCCCCCGACATTACCGTTGCCTTTCTTCCTCTGTTCTTCCGCGCACCTTCTTCTTCCTCTTCTCCGGCAACGGTCCACGGCGGCGGCGACGAAGGATGTCGAGCTCCGCTTCTGGCTCCCAGAAGTCATGGCCGCGTTATGGAGAAGTCCCGATGACTACATGCCCGGACTGCCCTCGCCTAGATCCACTTAAGCGCTTGATATGTGTGCGCTCGACGAGGGGCAATGTCGGTCGGGAATTTGTCAAATGCGAGAGCACCCCGCATCGTGGGAAGGATGGAAAGGTAGGGTTTGTCTTGATTTGTCTCGATTTGGCCTGAATTTGATTTTGCACTATGGATTTGGAAATTAGTGTTTTCGTTCCCCTTTTCAGGATTTGGCGGAATGCGGCTATTTTGTGTGGATGGACAAGTATATTCGGGATCGAGGGCTTCTCGTCTGCTGTGGAGGAGGAGATCTCATACAGAGCCGATCGTCCTCCATTGGGCCCTCCTCCATTGGAGGAGGATGTTTTGGTGAATAGGGAGTTGCAGAAATTGAACAAGCAGTTGAAGAAGCAGTTGAGCCAGCTTGTGGAATTGAAGAAGCAGTCAAACATGATGGTCCGAGCATTTTATGTGTGTATCATTGCCATTTATTTGGTGTATCTTTGTCGTTCGAATTAGAAATTTCGATTTAGGAGTTGGGGATTTCGATTTAGGAGCTGTTTGTCTTATGAACAATGTTATGATTTGACTAAATTAGCTCTGAAATCAGTTAACACCTCGAACAGGTTCAGTTAGCCGTTTCCGAAATAGAAAAACCGACAAGTTCATGGGCCCATTGTTGGGCCAAGCCGTCAGTGCTCGCTTAAAATAGGTGCAGGGAAAAAAAGAATTTCATGTTGTTGGGCCCGTTGCTGGACCTGTTGTTGGGCCAAGCCGTTGTTAGACAGAAACAAAGGTTTAAATGAAATATTGTTTGTTGGCCAATAAATGACGTGTCAAGTTAAAAGAAATGTCTAATTGGATGTGTACATAGAAGTGATTTTTTTATAGTTCTATGAAATGACTCCATATTGGTCACGGACACTATATTTGTGCACTAGATGTTAACCCTAAAGTTTGAGTTCATTTGGAGAAGGTTAAAAAATTCCTCAGATTAGAAATGAGGTTGTTTGGGCTACGTTTCGGGCTCTTTTTAAGAACTAGGAAGATTTTGACCACCATGAGATTGTACTCCTTGACCACCGTGAGTGTTATAAATTTAATTTATATTTTTTTATTTTCCACGATTGAAAATTGCAGTCCTTAACTAGTTATTTTTTATTTGTACATCTGCGACCAATGAAAAATAAGTAGAAAAATGTAGTTTTAAATAAATGTGGGTTGAAGACTAGCACACTTATAACGACATAAGATTAATAAAATGCACACTTATAACGTGTGCCCTCTTACACGACTAGCACACTTATAACGTGTGCCCTCTTACAACTTACGAGAAATAAACTAGGATGGAAATAAATAAACATGGAAATAAGCCCGAAATAAACTAGGGCACTAAGAGTTCTCCTTGGGGCACTTCTCCTTGACCTTCTCCTGGGCTCTTCCTTGGCTCCTCCGAGGCCACACAAGTCGTTCTTCGTCTTCAGATGACACCTCTTCAGATGACAGATTCAGTTCTGGAACAGCTTCAGCGTCAGCTTCATTTTGCACCGCGGCATCAAGAACTGCATCAGATGGCACCACATCATCCAAAACTGAATCAGTTTGCACCACATCATCCAAAACTGAATTAGATGGCACCACATCATTCAGAACTGATTCAGATGGCACACTTATCTGTCTTCGGCCATTTTGTCTTGCCCTTTTGTTGCCCAGAGATTGTCAACAACAATGGGCTCACTTCCAGCCTTTGCTCTGAAAAAATAAAACAGAGTATGAAAACAGAGTAGAATTGCAGTTGAATTTAAATAAATGATCAAATACTTCAACTTACTTTGGTTGTTGTGGACGAGGGTACCGACATTTGGATGATCCAGCTCGGTGACCAAGTACCTGACACTCCTTGCATCTATTTTTGGTACCTTTCTGAGGCCGTTTTGGTTTGTCATCTTTTTTCGCCCTCTTACTACAGCCTCCTTTCTCAAACCAGGCCTTGAATCTGCTCATTTTAGGCCTGCCAGCCTTTCTTTTGGCAAGGGGGGGACACATATCAAAATCAAAAGGCACTTCAGGCCACTGCGACTGATCTGTAAGTGCTGGTATTGGAGCTGCATACGCAGCCTTGAATCTTGCTACTGAATAATACTCATGCAGATAAGGGTGCATGTTTACCCTCGGTTTTCCAGCCAAGAAGAGTATGGCATGCTCACATGGTTTTCCAGTATGTTGCCACTCGAGGCAAGTGCATTCATGCAGTTCAGTGTCAACCACATGCCTTCTTCCAGTCTTGGTATCTCTCACTTCAGCTCCCCACAATGAAGAATTCTCAACTGCCAAATGTGTAAGATTTCTGCTCCTGTTAACCACCTGCTGTACCACTGCTGGAAGCTTATCCCCTTGCAAAGCATCACCTATTCTTCTTCTCAATTCCCACATCCGCATGATTATGATCCTGATTTGGTCAACCATGTCATGCACAGGCAAGTCTTTTAACTCTTTCACCTTGTTGTTAAAACTTTCTGCTAGATTGTTGTTGATATGATCACACTTGATGTCTGTATTAAATCCTGACCTATACCACAAAAGAGAATGGTATGCTTCCAGCCAGTGCTGAAACTCAGGATCTGCTGCAATAACCTTCGCAAGGTGATAAGCATGTGTCTGTTTCGAGTAAGATCTTGCTGCTGGCCACAGTCGCCCAAAATCTTCTCCTCTATGTTTCTTGATCACATTCATCCACATATGCCCGAAGCACTCCCTCTGCTCAGCATGTGGAAATACGGCCTTGACAGCATTTTCTAGCCCTTTACAAGCATCAGTGTGTATAGCCAAAGGTGTCACTGTCCCAATGGATCTTTTCAACTGCATCATGAACCATGTCCATGAAATCTCTGTCTCTGATTGAAACAGGCCAATAGCAACAGGAAACATCCAGTTGTGTCCATCTAGAGCATTGCATGCTGCCAATTGACCATTCCACTTTCCAGTCAAAAAAGATGAGTCTATGCTCAAATATGGCCGACACCCTGCTTTGAAGCCATCGGTGCAAGGCTTCAAAGCCATAAAAAATTTGGAGAAAAATACCTTGCCATCAGGTGCAACCTCGGTATCTATCTCCACAATACTGCCAGGTGACCTCTTCTCCACCTCTGCCTTGAAACTATACAGCATCCTGAAGGTATTTGCCCAATCACCATATAGTTCTTTCATTGCCTTCTGTTTTGCCTTCCACACTGTGGTATATTTCAGCTTAATAGGGTACTGGGCTTCCATGTCTAATTTCAGTCTCTTTGCAGTAGTGTTTGGTGTTTTGGCTAAAATAGGAGTGATCTTTTGTGCAACCCAGGCCTGTGATGTCATGGTTGAGGGATTCTGTGAACTAGTAATACAAGTATGTTCATTGGGGATTTGATTAATTCTGATTGTACTGCCATCAGGTTGGCGTCTAGCAGAAATGTACCACTTGCAAGGTTGGGCACTGCCATCAAAGCCTTTGCACTTCGCATAAAATTTCTTTGTATCTGTCCACAGAGTCTTGCTGTCAAACTGCTTCTTCACTGCATAAGTCCTGTAACACATCCTAAACTCAGCCATGGTTGGAAAATACTTTCCTACTGCAATTACAGGGTTATCTTTGTCATATACATTTATCATCTCATCATCATTTTCATCATCTACATCATCAGCAGCTTCCTTCATCAACTCTGCATCCACAACTCCAGAACCAGCAGCCGCATTAGCCGCATCCCTCTTCTTCTTCTCCTTGTCTTTATCATCGACTGGAATTCCAAAAAGGTCTGCCATCTCAGTGTCATCCAAGGGTGCAATGACCAAATCAGTAAGCTCTTTCAGTTCTACTGAATTCCAGTCAACAACAGCCGGGCCCGTACCAGCCACCCCATTAGCAGCACCATCACGGGCTGGGTCTTGTGCATCATCTGCTAACACTGTCAATTCGGTTACAATGGGCATTATCTGTCTAGCTGCAGCCCACTCATCATCTGCAATCTGCATAGCCAACTTTGATGCCACATATCCTACTCTTGAATCTGATTTCAGATCAACCAGCTCGGCAAGAAGTGTAGCACGTTTCTTTTCAAAGCCCTCTTGTTTATCGATTTCATCAACAACGGCTTCGCCATCCTCCATTCTCACATACTCTCCCTTCCAATCTTCGTACCGTAGCAATGCCACTTCTTGCTCTGGACCCCAAGGAATACTCTCCCCTATTTTCTCCACAATATCTCTCACCGCTTTCTCTTCTTGGTTCACTAGTTCTTGTGGATCGATGTCGTAAAATGAAAGCTCCAAACTAACTAATGTGTCGTGATCTATGGTCCTCACGCTACCATCAGCTAGCTTCGCCTGAGATAGCATAAATTTGACACCCAATTCGAAACTTTTTCGGGCATCTCCCCTGTTTTGACAACGACGCGGGAATGTGACGACAGTAGAATTTGATGACTTGGAAGTGAACGAGCTCAAATCGAAAGCGGAATGTGCACGAGAGTGATGATTACCTCGAATTTGACTGTGCCGGCTCCGCGGAGCTCGCCATCTACCTCCTTCTTCCGGGCTGCTTCCCCCGCCTCCAATACGCCTGGCCGCGAGCAAAAACGGCAGGGAATGTGTCAGATTTGGGGCAGAATTACGAAGGGAAGGCCACGCGGGTTCGATTTGACTCACCCCAGATGCCGGCGACAACGAATTCGACGCCCAGGAGTGGATAGCTCCGCCGCCGGAGAGGGAGCAGGGCGCCCACTGTCGGGGTTCAGATGGCGCGGTAGGGCAAGGTCGGTCTGTGCGGTCGCTCGAACCGGTTGAGTTGACCGGGTACAAGTTAGTGGGTCCCACGTCCGCTAAACCCTCCTTAACTAGCACAAGTAAGTGACACGGCCGTTTCATCACAATGGGTGGGTCGTGGCTATTTTGCTGCTCTCACGCGTCGTACCCTAGCTATTATCTCCAACTATGTCGCATCGCAGCCAATTCCCTGAAAAAACGTAGTACCTGAGCTATAAGCCCTCTCCGGTGTCGGGGAAAACCCTTGGTCTGGGTTCATCGGACGAGGCTGCAGCGGCGGTATGGCGTGGTTCTCTTCTTGAAGACGTCGTCTAGGCTACCTAGGAGAGGCCGATGTGACCTTTTGAGATGTGGGGCAATGTGATGTGCTGCTGTGTTGGCCGCTGCCTAGGGCATGAGCCTCTGGGGTACAATGTACGCAGTCTGGTCGACGTCTTCCCCCAAGTCCGAAGGATCCTGCCTTCTACTCGTCGACTCCTCCAGGCACAAGAGGGGAGGTACGTTGGTTCGGGCTGCCTTGGAGTTGCAGTCGACCTACGGCGGTGTCTTACTTGGTGCGCAACATGGTCCTGAAGCTCAGTGATCCACCTCCTCGCCACTCTTGGTAGGATGTTGGGTAAGACGATTTGGTGTTATCGGGCCGTTTGTAAAGGGGGTGTTGTAAGCCGCTTGGCGATGTATCGAGTTGGGTCATGGGTGCGTGGAGTTGTAGCCTCTATGGCGTTGTATCGGCCGTTTTGGTCTTTCTTCAATAAAATCTAATACGTCGTCCAGGACGTATTCTAAATAAGATTGATGCTTCTTTACCATGCATTATCTCCGTTTCAAAATATATGTTTTGGTAGGACGTACGTGGCGCGTAGTGCAAGAGCATCCTGGCGATCGATCACGGGACGCACTGTGGATAGCTGACTGACTGAAGCGGAGGTGATCCGGCGACGCGCTCGGTCGGTCTGACACACGACACCCTCCAAACAGTGTAGCTACTAGCTAGCCACCTCTTGCATTGCATGCATCCTCACATGGAGAGCGTCGGTGCATCGCGAGTGCAATATCTCTGTAGATAATGCAGCTAGCTAGGAGCAAAACCCTTCTTCCATCTTTGGCTATAAATACCAGCTCTAGCGCTCTTGCACTGCCACACACACAGAGAGGCAGATCAGTGATCTGGTCTAAACCCCTGTACACGCGCGCACAGCCATGGTGAAGAAGGTGGCGGTGATCGCCGCGGTGCTGGCCCTGAACCTGCTCTTCTTCACCTTCTCCGACGCATGTGCAGTCTGCCCTAGTCCGGGCGGAGGCGGCGGCGGGCCAGGAGGAGGTGGGGGAAGCAGCGGCGGTGGAAGTGGAGGGAGCCCGGGAAGCGGTAGCGGCGGTGGTAGCAGTGGGGGGACCCCGGGAGGAGGTAGCGGCGGTGGAGGCAGTGGGGGGAGCCCGGGAGGAGGTAGCGGCGGTGGAGGCAGCGGCGGGGGCGGATCAGGAGGCGGTGGCTGTGGCGGAGGCGGATCAGGAGGCGGTGGCAGCGGCGGAGGTGGACCAGGAGGCGGCGGTGGCAGCGGCGGAGGTGGATCAGGAGGCGGCGGTGGCTGCGGCAGATGTGGACCAGGCAGGGGCGGCGGCGGACATGGACATGGACATGGAGGGCGGTGCCCGATCAACGCGCTGAAGCTGGGGGTGTGCGCGAACGTGCTGAACGGGCTCATCAACTTGGTGCTGGGGACGCCGCCGAAGAAGCCGTGCTGCTCGCTCATCCAGGGCCTCGCCGACCTGGAGGCGGCGGTGTGCCTGTGCACGGCGCTCAAGGCCAACATCCTGGGCATCCACCTCAACGTGCCCATCGACCTCAGCCTCCTCGTCAACTACTGCGGCAAGAGCGTCCCCAGAGGCTTCCAGTGCCACTAGATCTACTACACCACGTACTGCGCCTGCATGGTATTGGTATACCAGCATGCATAATCTATCGAGAGAATATTGCTTAGTCAATCATTTGCTAAATCATTTGCTACTTGTTTTATTAATTTCTACGCTTTAGGTGTGAGTGTGATAGCTAGTTTATATATGCTTGTCATCGACCTAGATCTACTCTACGTATGTGGACTTCTCGCCCGGATGTGATCTCATGTACCGCACTAGCTCTACATGTTCCCTTTTCAAAGATGTTCAGTTTCTCATTTTCGAGATAATTGTAATAAAGTGATCGTGTCCTATATTATTTGTGAGTGGTGTGAAACTCTCAGATTCGTAACCAATCATATATGAACTCGATTATGCATCTGCATGGATGAAGTTTAGAGGTGCAAATTCACTAGAGTGAAGAGTCGAACGAACGATTACATATTGTTCTGCCTGGTTACCTCGAACTGAATCTTTTGACCCGCTTTATAAATAAAGTGCAAACGGCTCTTTATAAACAAATCACAAACGACCTATCGTAGTAGGCTCGAATCTCTCGAAAACGAATTAGCTTATCTATCTTGAAGTTATAAAACTGTCCTAAGTCAAAGGTATTTACATTTGACCAAAATTAAAAGGAATTGTGTCAATATTTATGATGTTACATTTATACAATATAAAAAAATTGTATGAACAATAAACTATATTGGTGCTCTTACTTAAATGAAAGTTCATACAGCAAGAACCGCTCCACTTGTAATAATGTGGGTCCGACTTCTAATCAGCCGACAGATTTTTCAAAACATCTATTCACCCAGATACAAAAAAATTCAATTTAAAAATAACAATAAATGAATCGAGATGCACATTACAAAAGCGGTACTTGCACATTTCCAAATGATTTACCCTTGTAGAATAAAAGTGCAACTACATATAGCAAAATAAAAGAATCAGCTGATTTCGAATCAAGTCTACTGAATAGAATTAAACGTACATGTAAACGTTCAAATAAATAAAACTACACACAACACACTACAGGGTATAGCAGTTCCGGTCATCCGCTGGCAAGTCATGTCGTCGATGAGGACAAGACATGCAAACTCTAGGCATGTCGCGTTTCAACAAGGAGAGAATATCTGCATGTGGAGTACAGTATTTTTCCTAAATTCCTGTGAAAAAAATGAAGACACGTCTTTTCATCCGCATGCATCTGTGTGATCGATCGTGGCAGTTAATTGTTTTTCGACTTAAATAATGCAGAGTAGTCGGTAGTCATCTTGATCGCACCCACCTGTGAAACTTTTTTTCAAGTTAACCAACAAATGAGCAAAGCGGCAAAAGATATTACTTAGGCCTTGTTTACTTCTAAGATATTTGGAGTGTATTTTAGAAGATTGAATGGGATTATCCAAAATTTCGGAAAAATTTCAATAGTCTGTTTACTAATCCGGTTTGGGATGAGATAAACCCTAGGTAACCCTCATCACCCGTCTTATTTTTATCTAGACTAAAAAAAACTCTACCCATACTAGTGTATTGGGATGGAAAAATATTTGTAAAGATTTGTGCAGATTAGGTGAAAGCGAAAAAAATCACCAAATCTAAGATGTATAGTGGGTACTGGTCCCTCCATACCATAATATAAGATGGTATGTGTATTCCAGTGTAACAACATTCGGATGTATATGGACTTATTTAAGTGTCTCTATTCACTTATTTTGCTCTATATGTAGTTGATATTAAAATACATAAAACATCTTATATTATATTATGATAGAGAGGGCGTATGAATCATGATAGCACACAGAAACGGCAGTCGATCAAGCAACCATGCATGGTACGGTTGGTGCCGACCAAGCTAGCAGTTGCACTTGCAGTACGGGAGAGATGCGTTATGCGTAGGTGGTTGGTCTACACTAGACACTAGTGCCGGTCGGGTCAGAGCGAGAGAAGTGGCAGCTAGCCCTAGACGAGTCCGTTTGTCAGCATGCGCAGGTGCAGCCCGTGAACCTTTTGGCTTTGTTGGCTTCTTCCCCGGCTGGGTCACCACGACAACAGCAAGAGAGGTTAAAGGCGGACGTGTCGTAGACTCGTTATAGTATGGCATGTACGGCCGTTACGGTAGTATAGGATAGTTAGGATCTATTTCTATCTATTCCATAACTTGTCTTGTACTTCAAGTCGGTCTCTTGTACAGCTATATATACTCGCCCATGAGGCTCAATAATATATTCAACATATTCCGCCAATCTCATAATTCTACATGGTATCAGAGCGGCACGATCTAACCTAGCCGCCGCTGCCACGCTTCCGCACCGCGCCGCCCTCGGGGAGGTCGATCTCCATGATCTCCGCCGGGGGCCGCGCCGCCCGTACGTAGGGTTCGTCCGCCCATCGGTTGATCGGCTGCCTTAGCGTCTTTTTTTTCGATCTTTAGATCGGTTTTCTTTTCTCCGCCGGTCACTCGATCGGCGTTTTCTTTTTTGGTTTGCCGATCATCGATCGGATTGCGTCGCCCACCGTCCGTCGTCCTCGCGCCTCTAGTCCGACAACGGCATCGACCTGCACTGGCCCGTTCCTCGACAGCCGGCTACATTGGGCGACTCGCCGACGCCGACTCCGCACCGGCCGGCTCCTTCCAGCCGGCTACCGCGGCCGACTCGCCGGCGCCGACTCCGCACCGACCGGCTCGTCTTCACCGACCGCGCAATAAGGCCGGACGCGCCATCTAAAGGACGCCTCGACGCGTCGTAGCCGGTTTCCCTCGCTTGCACGGTATCCATCGCCGGTTCGTCTTCGTCGTCATCGACCGGGACTTCTTCGACAACGTCGCCCTCGACTCCGATCTACGTGTCGTCCCCGCCATGGCGCGTACAACACAGCGTCGGTCTGATCAACCGATCGCGCCTGTCTACGTCACGCACGTCCCAGAGCACACGCCTACCACCGATTAAACCTGAGAATGGTCTCATACTTGAACTAAACTTCAACCATACCCGTTTACATTTCCGTGTCAGCATGACCCAACCGAACCCACTTAACATTATTTTCAGCCCAACCAAAACTAAACCCATTACATTTTCCACTTGAACTGATTTAAACCCAACACATAACCGTGGGTTAAAACCAATACGGAAGGTCTTCGTTGGTTGGTGCGCGCGCGCGACGGCGCGAGGAGGATCCATTGATCGGTAGCTAGCTTCACGTACGTGTACGTTCCGTCCCCTTCCTTTTTTTTCCACGGAATTAGCTAGCTAGATCTTACGTTCTGATCCATTGATCAAAGAACCATGCGTATCAAATTAACTGATGATGTTTAAATTCCATGATAAACTCTGGGGCGAAGAATCATAAAATGTCATCAAAGTAACGAATTGGTTTCACAGAATAATGTTACCTAAAATTTGGCATGAATACCATCACTGTATATAAGATGACTGGCACACAATCATAATTTTTATGCAGTGAAAGAACATATTCCACCAGCACAATTCCAAGGGCTTAGTCCACAGAGCATGTAGTTAGTGTTATTGCAATCTGCCAAGGGAAGGCTAAACTGAAGATGAAGACTCTTGATGGTGACTGCAATCTGCCAAGGGAAGGCTAAACTGAAGATGAAGACTCTTGATGGTGACTGAAACCCCATTCTTCTTATAGTGGTGTTGCAAACCCTGAAGTTGAACGAGAAAAAACAATGGGTCAGAACAAAAACAAAATGTTCCAGAAAGTAACATGATCAGTATAGCATGTTAGGCTTAATGAACCAGCAATACAAGCTTGATGGTCTCAACCTACTGCCATTTTCAGTCGCTGCTAATTAAATAAGCAGGCGTGTTACTAGTGTCAAAGGGGAAAATCCAGAGTTTCAGCAATAGCTTGGGCTGTTTTATAACATGGTAGTGCTACAAGGACTTCACAAAAGTCAGAACAGCTCCCATAAATCCATCTAGTATATTATAATGAAAATCCAGCGAAACAAGCATGCATAGTTTTTAAAACTAAAGACAATCAAGCATTAACAGATTGTAGAATAACCTTCGATCTTCTAACACGTTGTACTTGACTTCTGCTCCCATCCATGAAATCAACACTGGTAGAACCCTCTGATGTAGACATGCCTCAGGTTTCAGAGCACACTGTATACAAATGATGAAAGAGTGAGAATAGTAGTACCGCTAAGGTTAAACTAAAGCTAGCACTGCTAGGGTTGATTTCATGGATAAAACACAACATGGCTACAGATTTTTTTAAATTGTAAGTTAGAAAAGTTTCACAGATTATATCAATCTTAACACTCAATTCCTTCTTCAAAAACATTGAAGAATAATATAGAAAAACGAATGTACTTATTTGGTTCAAAGAGTAATTGTGACCCCACTCGATTCCTTGCTGTGGAAAGTCACAAAATTTGGAAGATGGAAAGAACGTCTTTATGGACCATGGAAAATGTAGCATGCCAAATTTTGGTTCGAATATCTTAATAGAAATCAGTTCAGATAATTCCCCGTGGCCCTATCTCCATGCCAAATACATTCATCCAAAGCAAAATCGGGCCACAATGAAGTGAAACACCTCATTATACATGACTCTTCTCAACTTATCAAAGAATACACTCCCTGCAAAATTGGACAAACAAATAAATCTTCTCGCTGGCAGGAAAGAGGTAGCTCAAAATAAACTGCAGGATACCAATAATCAAAACACAAAGGTTTACGTTCTTCAGGACAAAAAGTCTGTGCAGTTTCAGCTTCACTTACTTTGTCAAGAGAATTATACCTAAACATTTATTGGTTATGCATCCATAACAACGACCATAGCGCGACGCTTTCCAACAGTGAATACAATGCCCACGTCCGGTTCATATATGTGATTACATACTCAACCAGGTTCATGCACACAAAATACCATGAAATTTGCAGGTACAGTACTGAAGAGCAAATGACACTACATTTCCTGACTTCTTTCCCCTCGCAGATACCTAGATTGCAGGAAACGCTCCCTGAGATACAACAACAACAGAACATAACTTCAGTCCTACAGTTAAATAGCCTAGCACGAGAAGAAACGAACACCTATCCATCTTGTCTGACATACAGTTTCAATGTAACACCATCCATCACATGAGTTTCCAGGCACAAAAATCAAACTAGCACAGATCAAACAATCTACTTAAAATTCGGGAGCGGTAAGCCTGCAATTAACGAAACAAAGAGATTTTGGGAGCTCGGAGTTACTGGCTACCTGATGGTCAGGGGAGGAGGAAGGGGATGCCGCCAGTCCTCGTCAGCGCGGCGGGGTCACGGCCGCCATCGACGCCGCCGACTTGATTGGCGCCGGCGCTACTGCAGCTTTCTTGGATCGGTGGAGGCGGTGGTGGCCGTTCTTGCCGCGACGAGCTTGGCGCCGCTGGACGCTGATGCTGGATTCTTCTTGGACGCGCGGCGGCTCGAGTCGCTGGGGGCGTGGGCGGGGATGGGCGGACGGCGAGCCGCGAGAGAGGCAGCGCGGCGGCTAGATTCTCTGGGGCGAGGACGGGGTCGGGGACGGGCGGACAGCGAGCTGCGAGAGGAGGCGGCGGCGGCGGCCGCCGGCGGAAGGAACGGGGAAGAGAGCAACCTAGGAACCCATCCCACCAACCGAGTTCAGCAACCACGGTCAAACCCGTTTAGAACTGGAGTCGTTGAACCATACGTGACCACACCCAAACTATTTTTACGCGACACCCAAACTAAACCGAACCGTCCACATACCAAGCCCATTAGCACCCAAACAGGCAAAGAAACCCATATGCCGAAACTGAACCAATACACCCGGTTTAATGAAAACTATCCTCAGATTTACCACCGATGGAGCATCGGGCTGCCGCTGCGTCGCCCCTTCGGGCTGCAGCGCCGCCGCCCTGTGGTTCTCCCCGCGGCTGCACCGACCCACACGTCGCCGCTGCGTCGTCCCTTCGGGCCGTAGCGCCGCGGCGCGCGGTCCACGCCATCGCCCTGAGGACGTCCCCGCGGCTGCACCGGCCCGCACGTCGCCGCTGCGTCGCCCCTTCGGGTCGTAGCGCAGCGGCACGCGGTCCACGCCACTGCCCCGAAGTCGGCCCCGCCGTCGCCCTGACACGCACGTCGCCGCTGCTTGCCCGTCCGGGCCGTAGCACTGCGGCACGCGGTCCACTTCGCCGTCCCCACACGTTGACGTCTCCGTGGTATGCGCCGCGCCGCCTTCCGAGGCGCGGAACGCCACCGTCCGTGCTTGGTCTTCGTCATGATGTTGGGCTCTTCTTCGCCTACTTCGAGCACCGTCGCCGCGCCTCTACACGCGACTGCCGTGGCCTTTTGCAGGCTATCGGCGCCGTCGTCGCGCTTCTACATGCGACCGTCGTGGCCCTTTACGGGCTACCATCGTCGCCGCCAACCACAACTTCGTCTCCGTCTAGTACCAGCTCATCGCCAGCGTCACCGTCATCTTCCCCGACCACTTCATCTACTCCGACAACCGCGGGCGACATCGGCACCTTCTACCCCACGCCGTTTGGCGCCGCCACCGTCGTCGGGTCCTCCTCTGCTGGCCCCTCCGACCTGGCGTACAACTCCTACTGGTCCCCGTCTACGCATGCCCGGTGCTGGCAACACCGACGTGTGCCTTCGTCCACGACGTGTCCCCGGGCTTGGCAATCCTGGTGCGGCGCCTCGTCAACAACAACTAACCTCTGTCTACGCATGTCCGGTGCTGGCAATACCGACGCGTGCCTTCGTCCACGACGTGTCCCCAGGCTTGGCAAACCTGGCGCGATGCCTCGTCCACATCATCTTCTACCTGGCGCACCTCTGCGCCCTGACTACTCGGCGCTCCCTTGCGCCCTGACCATTCGACGCTCCCTAGCGCCCGCGGCTCCACGACGGCTCCCTCGACCCTGGCAACCCCGACTCAACATCGACCACGGCGTCCCTCGCACGGCTACCTCGACTACGGCTACACCACCCTACGCTCTCGGCTTCCTCGACATAGGCACAAAGGGCTATCACCTCGCTTGAGCTCCTCATCAGCTTCCTCTATAGTTCAAGCATCGGCGCCGCGACACCGTCCACGACGTTCTCGCTCCTACTACGGGGGGATGTCACCCATTGGATTGAACTTCGGTTTATCTCCAGTCTGACCGTCCGCGACGTTCCAGTTGTTCACGACGCTACCGCTACGACTGCGGGGGATGTTAGAGTATGGCATGTACGGCCGTTACGGTAGTATAGGATAGTTAGGATCTATTTCCATCTATTCCCTAACTTGTCTTGTACTCCAAGTCGGTCCCTTGTACGCCTATATATACTCGCCCATGAGGCTCAATAATACATCCAACATATTCCGCCAATCTCATAATTCTACAATACTATCGCGATAGGAAATAAGACAGCCCCCCCCCCCCCCCCTCCACCTGCCGCTGCGGCGTTGCATGCCTTTGTTTCTCCATGATCGATTTCGTTTTATTTTACTCATTTCGTTTATTTCTTGGCCATGCATGTGTTGGAAAAGATATGGGTGTGTGTGCGTGTGATTGTGATCTTTTTGTAGTTCTTGCCGTTGCCGGCCGGAATTGTATGCACAGATAGGATTACTATCAGATGCAATGTTTTGTGATCAGGATCAGCGTTAGCTCAATGCTTTTCAGCAACATAAATTATATTGTATATGCCCTAATAAATCTACAATGGAGACGACTCTTTTTCACACACCTTGCAATGATTTGACAATGGTGCCTTCATATCATACCCAACTTCTCAGTGACATCGCTAGTAGTGGCGGAGCGTGGCGCAAAACAAAGGGAGGGTCATTTACCTATAGTGCCAAACAATCACATACCAGTGGTGCAAAAAATGTAACTGTTAAATCAACATAGAATTTCCATATAAAATATAATAAGTTCACATAATACCTTAATTACTACTTTGGCGCCATGGGATATGGCCACAACCATGATCTGGAATTGGAGTTGCATCTTGGTTCACTGCTTCGTTACATGGACCAACTTTTTTTTTGTTTTGCATGGACCAACTATTTTGGGTGGTTTGAACTAATGGGAGAAGAAATAGAGGGCTAGGCCATGGTAATTGGAAGGAAGATGGAATACCTTAGACATGGAGAATTCTGGAGACGTGATAACTACACAAGAGACAGAGCGACCCACATTGTACGAGGAGGTAGGTGTGGCCGTAGA
Source organism: Poa pratensis (assembly GCA_947311845.1). Taxonomy (NCBI): domain Eukaryota; kingdom Viridiplantae; phylum Streptophyta; class Magnoliopsida; order Poales; family Poaceae; genus Poa; species Poa pratensis. The sequence continues at coordinate 9,601,869 of CAMZMU010000066.1, read as the reverse complement.
ACATGCCGGCTGTCCGGATGGGCTTGGGCCATATACCTTGGTAAAAAAAATGCACTTTGGGATGTCTGGGCCGGAGCCCAGTATACTTTGTGATGCTCCGCCCGTGACCGCTAATGACACCACACCCTCCGAGATTAAAATTCGATCTGAGGATATCACAAGGTCGCACGATCACATACGGTACATCGGCAATGGATATATCATTTTTTTTAAACAGCCCCAATCTATATTAATTAAGAAGAAGAGAGTTTTCCAGTTAATTAACAGAAAACTAGGTGAAAATCGTTACAACAAAAACACAATCACAAACAAACAACTACCAAGCAAGCAACCACCCGTCCGCTACAAACTCGCCCACCTACTACAACCGCGAACTAACGTCTCCTCAACTCGGACACGACAACCCGATAAGAGCCCATCTATCATGCAACTTTCCTAATGAGGCTTATCTTTCGTGTCGTCCTGAGAGACTTCTCCATCTTCCTGCATCCTCCGAAGTCGTCCCGACCAACACGGAAGCAATCTCCTTGCCATATCCAGGCAAAGCCGCCTCCAAATCGACGAGTAAGTCGTAAAGCTCTTTTCCAAAGAGAGTCTCAGATTTAGGTGCCAACACACCTGCCTTATCAACCTCGTCACTCAAAGATGAATCTGATGTAGCAACCACACCGCCTACAAGAACCACATTCCCAATGGACTCGGGCGAGAGAGAGGCTACACCGTCCACAACACCACTCTCCATCATGAAGTCTGAGTACAATTGTTCACGTCAGCCGGTACAAAACTAATCTCTTCCATAGATAGGCCACCAAGAAAGAAATATATCATATACAAAAAGTCCTTTCGTTGCTTGGACTCCCTGGAGCCCTTTACAAAAATTGAAAAAATAATTTTGAAATCCCAAAAAATATAAATGGGTACATATACATGTCTAGTATATACTCCATATGTTCCTAAATATATGACTTTTTGGAATTTAAATTTGAACGAGTCCAAATTGAACTCCGACCAAAGGTTTTGAACTCTCAAAACGTTTTGAACAGAGGTAATAGGTACCAAATTTCATAAAAATATGGTATCATCCATGATCTACACAAAAAAAGACAAATGTGGATAAAAACAAGTTTTTTTTGGTCCTTCTTAGGGCCACCAATTTGTCATTTTTGCATAACCCAAAAATTCTCAATATTTTTACGTGAAACTTTGCACATCTATAGATCATATAAATATGTATCTATTTACCAAAAGCCATGATTTTTTAAATGACATTTTTATTTTTTTATTCCGAAATACCGGGGTTCAAAACGTCGCTCTCTATACCATATCCACTACTTTTGCATAATAGTATGTGCATGCAGCACGAATCTCAAATGAGACAACATCAACTCTTATACCACTATTGAGTATGGGTAGCCTATGCTAGAACAAAATATATTTTTTGGATTTATTGGAGATTAGTCATTTTTTATGGTTTCGGTCAATCTCATTCCCCTCAATTGGTAATTGGTATTTTTTAGAAATCAGTTGTTTCTTTTTTTCTATGCGGTCACACTTGTAATCCACGCAAATTATATATTTAAATAGTGGGTAACTAGTTATTTTAATGTGCAAATATTTTTCTTATTTTACTTATACTTTTTAGTTTACTAAAAGTTGTATGCATTATAAATATGCACTAGTTACACATTTTAAAAAGATGTAATAATAATTTGTAATGTGCAACATTGTAGTTAAATGTGGAACATAAATATTGCAATACTGAAATATGGTTTGATGACTTATTTTGGTTTTTGAAACTTTCTTTGGTCGGTGGACTTTAAATATGTACACTAGGTGCATTATTTTTTAAATGTATTGTGTTTTTTGAAATGTGCATATGGTTTTTTTACTGGATATGTTTTATATTTTTCTTGTATTTATTTTCCACTTTTTAATTTCCGTTGACTAAAACTGTTGTTTTTATGTGCTAATGATCTTTTGTGTCACTGAATTTGTTTCTTTTTATTTCTCCACTGATATGTAATAAAAGTTCATAGTCGACTGGAATGGTTGTAAGAATATTCGACTCAGTAGCAGCCATACCTATATTTGTTTTAGACGGAAAATCTGGTGTTGGTTGGCGCACGACCATTCAACGTCATATTATATTACTTACAGTAGACAAGCTTGTTATATTATTGTTCCAAAGAGATGAAATGAGATTCAGGTTTAAACTTCAAACAGGAAACGAAATAAGCTTGTGACGTGAGCGTCTTCAATACTTATGACATGACAAAATTAAGCTAAAAAACGGCACCGGAATATGAAACAAGCTTGAATTAATATTCTGCAAATTACATTTCATCGAACCAAAACACCAAATACAAGTGTTTCACGTACAGACCCATTCCGTATGTCTTGTACAGCCAAATTAGCACAAAATCTCACCAAATTAAACCAAATGCTTATACGAGCACACATGCATGCAAAGAAATAAACACTACTACTTATTGAAGAAGGAACGCATGCCGAAATTGAATTTAGAATGGACTAGAACAGAGAACGATAGATGCATGCAGTGCATGCTACCGCAGATGCAGTGATATGAAACTGCATGCTTAAGAGCACTGGAATCCGGTGGGCGCGGTCTTGCCGCAGTAGTTGAGGATGAGGCTGAGCTTGATGGGGATGTTGAGGACGATGCCGAGCACGTTGGCCTTGAGCGCCGTGCAGAGGCACACCGCGGCTTCGAGGTCGGCGAGCCCGCTCAGAAGGCTGCAGCACTTTTTGCCGCCGCCGCTGGGGGCTTGCCGATGCCCACGTTCACCAGGCCCAGCACGTTGGCGCACGCGCCAAGCTTCAGCGTGTCCTTGGGGCACTTGCCCGAACCGCCGCCTGAAGACGGCGGAGGAGCGCTCCCGCCACCCGAAGACGGCGGGGGAGGGCACGGCGTGGTGGGGGTCGGGGGCTCCGGTGCCGGAGGTGGAGGGGACGGGGTCGGAGGGGTGGGGGTAGGCGGGGTCGAGTGGTGGCAGCTGTTGCACGCCTCGCTGACGAGGAAGGTGTTGGCCGCCACCATGAGCGCCAGGAGGCACGCCCCGGAGAAGGCTGTCTTGGACGCCATTGCTGCCGGCCGGCTAAGCTAGCTACTCTAGCTAGTGAGCAACAACTGGTAGGCTGGTGAGTGAGGAGGAGGGCTTAGGTGTAAGCTAGCTAGGTTAGGGTGGTTTATATAGCCCTCGCGTCTCTGTGTACGTCCGATTTTCATGTGATCGATCTGGTTGCCGACGGTGTAGGGGTCCCTGCATGCACACATGTGATGAAGGGGTCACACCTCTCCTAGCTGGCACATTAAGTGCCTCGTTGGAACCTAGCCAAGGCCCCAAAATACGTGGCTCGCATCGCATCGTCCATATGTGCATCGAAATCAAAGATCTACTTCCATCTCTTTTGTGGCTATAATTTGCCCCAAATCAACCTATATATAGCTCAGGACATATCAATGTACTTTTATAGTGCTGAATATGCAATGAGCATATGATAAACATACTCTGACCATGAGGCCAGGATACATGGAAGAAGAGCTTAGTCTTAACAGGAGCTGATTAGGTGTGCAGCAAGCTCAGGAAGTCTTATCAGTATGCTGCTGAAATATTTAGTGAAATGGTGAGCTGACATAATGTAGTGTGGCACAAAACAGATGGTGAGCTGACATGGTGAGCTGATATGCATGCAGTAATTAGTTTCCAGTTAACTCCAGAGAGAAGTGAGCTAAGAAGAGTGCAGCAGCGGAGCAGCCTAAGCTAATCAGTGTGGGCATGTGTTGGGTTGTGGCCCTGTGTAATTAACCTGCAGTACACCAAGATTATGCCCATAGCTTCCTCTGCATGATGCCCTATGCTGGCTGACCGTCCATATCGATCTCGTGACAGAGTTGTTACACAATTAAGCTGCTAACGGCAAGAGAACAAAACCCTAGCTAGAGAATGGCCAACGCATCGGGTTCCCCTGGACCAGCTGTATGTGTTTCTGTATGCACGCAACACTGGCACCAAGAGATAAAACCAATAATGATTGCGTGGTTTCATCATCCCACATGAACCCACTTGCATCGCCGCCTTGGCTAAACTCCGAAATCACCAATTTGCCAGTACACGTATACAGCGACCCACAGACGCCGAGCCAAAACGCACATACACCCAGCTGACACCGGTCGCCTGTATTATTGCCCCCGTAACATCGTTTTCATTCAGAAACACGGGCAGCTGTACTGCATCTACAGAGATTACACATATTAGGATGATGGAAATTTGACTCTGAATGTCTCAACATTCGACCCCTCCTATCCCTGCGCTGTGCAGCAACTGCTCACAAGCCCTCGTGATTCGCTTACTGTCGGTAAAGATGCAGCTCACGATGAAGTGCGAGATGTTGACCTGTAACAACGAGACGGTCACAACAAGTAATGAAAGGGGGAACATCGACCGACCATAAGAGTTGTTGTTGGCGGTAGCGGTAGGAACCAGAGCGGAAGATTTACCAACATGGCCTGAAGAGGTGGTGAAATGATCCGGTCCTTCTACAACCAATCTCCGAGCTCCACCCTCAGGTTGTCATATGGGTAGACCTTAGGAGTCTGCAAGGATAAATATAACACAAGTCTTAGTCAGCTTGTGCACAATAGCTATCAAAATTCAAGAGCTTCTGGAGCACTTTTTGGTCGTTAAGTGTCAAGACGTTAGGACATGTAGGTAAAACAAAAATAAAAAGGAAGTTCTTGAACCCAACAAGTTGAGGCGCCAGCACAAAATGCCAATAGTTCCGAAACAACCGATCACATTACGATTTCCAATGTCCCATCGACACGGCATACCATGTTACTAGCACATATATACATGAACCCAGAGTGTACCAGTAATATCCAAATGAGGAGATCACTGTACCATGTGACCCTGCAGTGGATGAAAGAGACAACAACTTGTACTGAACTTTGCCTTTTCAGTACAGCTTGGATACTAATCTACAACTTGTAATTCACCATTGGACCTACGCATTTGAAGAAGACCTAGTAGATCGACTAATACGGATCAGTTGAAAGTTGAAACTCATGTTTGCATTTTCATTATTGAAACAGAAACACACCATCACACTTCACGCGTATAATGGAACTGTGACATGAAGTACAATCCTTCGAGGGTCAATTTGATCTTTAGCACCAGATCTCAGTAAATTATTGCATCAGCATAATATAAAAACTACTATACGCATGTTTGGATCCGAGTCAATTGGCTATATTAGCCTTGTCGAGCAAGAAGGCATTTGGTTGTGCAAAAGTTTTCGCTGTTGGTTGGCTAATAACTGGCAGTAAAAGCTTGCCCAGCATGTAGAGCTGAATCGGCTCACCCTCGACGGAAGCGAGCAGCATGCAACAAAATATCGATGATAACTGTCAGTTGTGTATGTGCTCTCCTTGAGCAAGGTCATGCAACCAAATAACAAGCTTTGCTCGTCTCAGCTACGGCCAAACTAGCCAACTGAACCTAGCCTAGCTAGGTAAGGTGAGCAAAGGATCCAAACATGCCCTATGTTTACTTTTATAACGCACTATAACAGTGACTAACAAATTTGGCTAGCCTACTTTTCAATGTTTAGTGCAACGAAATCAACAATTACTCATCCATGTCCATGGTAAAATAATGACTTGGCAATACTGGACAGTAACACATTATGTCATAACAGACAAGTAAACGGTAGCACTGTCATGGGGGCATCGTTTCAGTATATCTTTCCTATGGCGAGAACCGACAACTTCATGCAAATACAAAACTACAAGAATAGTTAATCTTAGTTCAACAATATATTTGGTCAGCCTTATGTATAAGGGAGTTCCATTTGCTCTCGACCAGTATTACTAAGGCACACCGTGCAACCATCCATGGAGGATTGTAGTATCAAAATAGCTTAAGAAACCAGTTGAGGAATCCTTTCCAACTCAACTTAAATAAATACTGCTCAGCATCCAGACTGTGAATATGATGGAAAAGGAGCACCTCACTTCATCAGCTATACTTGTGCAGTGGATGGTCTGACTCTCTGGTGAGCAAAACATACAGTGAATAGTCTGACTTACTAGAGGCCATAGTCAATCAAATCATACACATGTCTGACACCTCCAAGGCAATTATCAATGTGCCAATGAATATGGTCCTCCCTGAAAATATAGCGAACTAAAAGTTCCTGGATCCACAAAGCGGTAGCGCCTAACAATTAATCCATACAGATGCTAGAGTGCAATGCGCAAACGGATTGGAGCCAGTGGCGGAGCCAAATCGGTATCTTTGGGTGTATAGAGATCCAGTAGTGCCCCTCTCTCTGACCTTCGCCTGTCTGCAGGCTGCCACCTATGACCATCGCTTACTTCCCATAGTTCTGATCGGAGAATTGCAGCTGCCAGCCGGATGGGCTCCTTGCCTATTGGGCTGGCTGCTAGCTATTAGCTATATGGGCTTCTAGGGTGAGAGAATGAGGGGGAGTTAGAGAATATGTATTGGGCTGCTGGGATGAACAGGGAACCTAATGCATTTTCGAACAAGTGCACGTCTTTTACAGCAGGTATACGTGCACAATTGATTCTTTTTTATAGAAATAATGTGTGTACATATGTGCACTCATGTACCGCTGTAGTTCCGCCCATGATGGGAGCATAGGTTGAAACTGCAGAATAGGAAAAATATATAATGTGTGAGGCATTTCAATGCTAGAGTTGACAACAGGGAGATAGTTATACTTATATGGCAATTGATTTTTCTCAATTACCTACAAAGTCATGCCCATCATTTATATAAGAGGTCTAAAGTCTAAGCTATATCTAAAATTCTTGCTGATTTATGATCAGTCAAGACCATGCTTCTTTAAGGTGCTTGTGATCCGAAGTGTTGACCAATTTCTGAATTTCAGACAATTCGGTCATAGGTTCTGCACGGTACCTAACAAATGTCCTTCATAACTCAGGCAACCTGAACAGAAGGGGACATCTAATGTGCAGTTTGGTGAACATATATATGTAGAAAAGGCACAATAGAAGTGCATAGCATGAGCTGTGAGAAAGCCGCAGAAAGAAAGCATGATTGCAGTGCCGACTTTATGGGTCCACTAGAGTGACAAGAAAAGAAGGTACAAGTTAAAAGTTAAATTATAATTAAAATGTGTGCTAATCTGTTACCAGTTATGGCCTAGTTTGCTTAGGGTGGGTGTAATCTGAAAAGATGGCTAACTTTATCCAAATTCTCTATGTTTGTCGTAAATCTATGCTACGTGGATATTAGCATCGGCAAACCAGTAATTAAACTAACGGAACAAATAACAATGAACCGCAAAAATTGTGATAAAGACATTAAAGAGACATTGCCTCGAGACAGAGAGAGGGCACAGTTGATCAGTAGCAAATTGTTTTTTCTTGACTACGTTCAGACTTCATATATATAATCATCATTTTTGTTTCCATCACATTACAAACTGTTCCAGATCAAAAATTGTGCTCATTAAGTGCTGGACTCTACAAGTATCGGACTCTGAAAGTCTTAACACTGACAAAACAAGGCCTAAGTGTAAACTATGTACAGAACTCTTGCAGATTTGTAATCTGCTAAGGCCTAGATTGTAAACATATAATTGACCAATTTTGAAGAAAAAAAATCCTCCTGCTAATTGCAAATCTAGTGCACAGACATATTGGTGTAGCCGTGTAGGCACACATGATGAGACAATGAGAGGAAGAACATATCAAGCAGTGTCTAGAATAGCGTGGCATAATTAGCTTGCTCCATTCCATAGAAATCCCTAACGGATTAACTCCAAATTAGTATGAGCCAATACTTACGTAGAACCAATGATGCACGTTATGATCATAAACCTTACGAATCCGTAGTGAAATTCTTAAAATGCCTTGCTAGTTTTAGTGACAGTGAATAATGTGTTCAAGGAAAAAGGTTGTGGTTGGGTTAAGACACTCACATGGGGCATTTTGGAGGCCTTGTCATTGACGGCAGCAGCAAGGCAGAGCGCCGCGAAGAAGCTGAGCCCACCGCAGAGCCACGCCAGTGCCTCGTACTGACAAACAAGGGAGCTTATAGAATCAAAACAGTTGATGGGTAACTGAAATTCGGAGGCTGTGGAAATGAAATGAAGTTTGGGACCTTGCCGATGTGGGGCGCGAGATGGTCGACGCAGGACTCGGGGAAGGGGGTGCCGTTGTCCCAGACGAGCTCTTCGTTGACGGGGAGCTGCGAGAAGGACGGGGCCGACGGGTGATGAGAGCGAATTCGAAAAACATAACGCAAGGGAAAGGAGAGGCGCACCGCTTACGGGGCGGTTGCGGACGATGTGGCTGCCGACGGGAAGGCCCATCCCGGCGTGGTGCCGGAGGGCGGAGGCGGCGGCGCCGTGGCCGCCGAGGATGCGGGATCCCACCGCGGTGAGGCTGCCGGCCATCTTGGTTCGCACGGTGGGGCGCGGGTTGGTCGACGACGACGAGGTTGGGGAAGGAAGAGAAGTGGGCCGGCCGGCTTTTGTGGGCTTTGGGTTGGGCTAGCTGGCGCCACGAAATTAAGCCCATGGGAGATATTATGGGCCTAATGCGGCTTTCCTGGGCCGGCTATTTGGGCGGAGAAGGCCGCGCAAACATCAAGCAGGCCGAAGCATCGAAAACTACACTAGCATTTGATTCTCAATTGTCTTAAAAAAATGATTCTCAAAAACAAAACAAAAAATCAGCACTAGCTTCTTCTCTTTTGTTTTTTTTTCCCTCACAAACAGTTCTTCTCTTTTGCTTCCAATCATTCACTAACGGATTAGGTTAGCTCTACGCAGGGGTGGCCCAGGATTGGACAACGCCCCGGGCCAAAACTTTACACGTGTATTGCTCATGAAAATTTCAACCGTAGCGCATGTGCTTCTCCAGCAAATAAACGGCAAGAATAGAGGGCGCAAGCATGGTTAATCCGTGTGTAGAATAGGTTGTTGCTTTTTCGCTTCCTTTTTTTTTTTTGAGAACACAGTACAACACAGACGCTCACAAATACGCACATACACTCACCCCTATGAACGCACGCACGCACACCCTACCCCTATGAGCACCTCTGAAGGACTGAGCCGGCAGATCTTGAGGTTGACGAAGTCACCACAGGCGCCTCGCTGTTGACGGGCACGTCACCTACCACTGAAAGAATAGCGCCGGATAATCCTGGAATAAATCCAGGTAAATGCAAACGCCCATGCCAAGTCTAGGACTTGAACCTGGGTGGGCTGGTTCCACCACAGGGAACCCAACCATCAGAGCCAAGCTCCGTTTGCCTTTTTCGCTTCCTATTCTCTTACGCTCGAGAGTTTTATTGATTCATCCATTAAACACTAGCGGAAATCGGCGCGGCGACACGCCGCGCCCGTCATGTAATATTGTTGTTAAAATATGTAAATTATTGTAATGGAAGGTGATGAAGTCGAAGAGTTAAATTTATGTACATAAACATATTATATTAGACATTACATTTGGTGCAAAAGAAGCCCATAAAATAGCTATTGCGATGCAAGATCTCCATCTCAGAAGCATAAGTATTCTATATTATGTAGTTGGCTTAGCTTGGTTTTCTGATATACATGAAGCGCAATCAGTTGCTGCAAAAGAAAGGAACTGAAGCAAGCAACTTTTGGTACAGTAAAGGAATTGACCAAGAGTCAAAGGTTGCACAGAAAAAATCAGAAGTGTGTAGGTACAGTGGAAGAAAAGTCAGTAGAATTTATCTTATGCTTTCAGATGTTGTAACAAACATTTCATAAAATCTTATTTCCAATAAATTGGAAGGGAAAAAAAGGAGTAAACATGTGTGCACTAATTTGCCAAATATCCTTCCCCTAGATATGTAGCTGTCGTTATTGTTCAATACAGTAAATGTAACCGTGGAGAAAAGCAACCAGGGACAAAACCAGCATACCTTTATCTGACTAATCAAAACAGCCAAATTACCAAACTTTGGCTTGGCAAAGTGTGGCTAGAAACCAAACAGGCCTTATATGAAAACTTTCAGTGCAATGTATTAGCTACTTGTAACACAGAAAAGAGTACACTGAAATATCAATACACTACCCCATGTGAATGATCAGGTATACTTTGCTCTTCTGAGAGAACAACTATGCCTAAAGTTAAATGAAAGATGGAGCTTTCTATGCAGCTTCATTTGAGAGGAAAAAAAAAGAGAAAAGATTTTAACTGTTTAATATAAACCAGATTAGTTAGAAGGCGCTGGAACTGGTCATTCTATCAAGTGGCCTCACTCTCCAATACTACCCTATGATATGTGTAAGGTATGCATGTCTCAGCCATGTCCTTGGAAAAAATCATGACATGGTAAGTGCGCAAATGTACAGTAGGATGAAGACCACTTCCTGAAGGGCACGGATGAGTGCGTGCAATAAAGCGGGCAAGCTTGAAAAGCGAAATAATAGCACATACCAATAAAACTCTGAAAAGGGTGATGCTGACAGAGAGGAACCACTGTGCATATGTAGTGCACATCTGTATAAGTTCGATAGCAGCAAAGCATAAACTGATGGAGAACAGTCGGTATAATTATACATGTGTACATAGATATGAAGGAGTACGTGCTGTAGGTAAGCAGATGTAGATGCATTTCCTAAGGTCTGATGAGGAACTTCCAGTAATATTTTTTACATCTGATTACACAGAAAATAGGAAACGTAGTGGAGTGATTTGTTCAGCTTCTCCAGGTCTGATGAGGAACTCCTAAGGTCGGTATAATTATACATGTGTACATACATATAAAGGGCTATTTTTGCAGCCACGGACTTCTGGTTGGTGTGTCTTTTACCATCATTGGTTGTCCTGTAGGAATAAAAGATTATGAGGTGATACATCTAGGTAGCTGCTAAAGATTACTAAACTCTGTAGTTTGAAAACCAACCTTTTTTTGACACGCTCCTCTCTTGCTGATGGCTTCTTTCTTTTCTTTGTGTTTTCAGATTTGTACTGCAATTCTGAAAGGTACAGAAGTGAAATATACATTCGCTAGATACTATCAAACACTTCCTGATAAACTATGTTCCTAATCTTAACAGTTGGCTGTCCATCTTCATCTAGAGCAAGTATTTTTAGGCCTTCCCTCGATGTTACCCGTGAGACAGCTACATAAAGCTGGCCGTGAGAAAATACAGGTTTGGGTAGATATACACCAACCTTTTCAAGTATTTGACCTTGGCTCTTATTAATTGTCATTGCATAGCAGGACGAATGGGATATTGACGTCGCTGCAGAACAAAAGGCCATTTTCTAGATGGTGCATGCAAAATTATTCTTGGTATGCATACATGGTCGCCCACATTACTACCTGTCATAATTTTAGCTTCAAGGACCCACTGACCTAATCTAGTGATCAAGAGGCGTGTACCATTGCAAAGGCCAATGGATTGGTTAATATTCCGAAGCAGCATAACTGGAACACCAACCTTAAGAGCAATTGTATGCTTTGGAAGTTTGGAGGTTCAACTTTGTGTAAAAACTCCGGAGGATATAGTAAATTGCATCAGCAACATGATCCATACTCTTGCAGATAGCATCACAACTTTCAAATATAACTTCTTCTCCAGGAACAGAAGCATAAATAATATCATTAATCGAGTCAGCTACTTTATTGGTAGGACAAATAATCCACGTTGTGCCAAGTAGGAGACATCGTTGAAATTATCTTGAAAACAATCATATGTTGCATTGATAATAGATGAAATATATTCACTGCGTGGCAATGGTGCAATATCCGATGGCAATGTAATCCATGAAGGTGTAATCTCTCCCTCCCGATTCTCCATTGGTACTGTCCCTTCTCCCACAGAAAGGACCCAACATGCAAACTCATCCAATACGGTCTTTTCACTTTCAGTCAAATTAGGATTGCATAACCTCATGTTCTTTTCCAGCTTGAGAATCTTGACATACCGCCAAATAGGAGACTTGATAAGAGATGAATCAAGGATCTCACGTCTGCTTGCACCCTCTACCACTGGTAGTACTTGTCTAAAATCCCCTCCCAAAACAACTGTCTTGCCACCGAAAGGAAGACATCTTTTAGAGTGTCGTTCACTGAAAGAATGTCTCTCATACTCCTGTCAACTGCTTCAAAGCAGTGCCTGTGAGTCATTGGTGCTTCGTCCCATAAAATCAATGCTGTCTTTTCAACCAACTCGTGACATGTTGCACATCGTTTGCTTACCAATATCAAGAGGGATCCTAAACCGTGAATGGGCTATTCTGCCTCCCGGAAGCAATAAAGAAGCAACTCCTGAAGAGGCAACAGCTAAGACAATGCGGTCGTCTGTTCGCATCGATGTAATGATGGCGTTCCACAAAAATGTTTTGCCAGTGCCTCCATGACCAGCAATAAAAAATAGCTTTCCAATCGGTTCATTGCAGCAGCTGTAACCTGATGGAAAATATCGAGATGTTCTGCGTTTAATTTTGCATAAAGTGTAGAAGCCATACACCTGAGGCTATCTCTGTCATATTGCAGTTCCTCTAGTATCAATCTGTTTCCAATAATTCTTGCGCCATGCAAAGGCTCTGTAGATATATTGAAAGAATCAATGAATATCCATTTCTGCTAAACATGATAGAAAGCTCCTGCAACAGTTCTGTATCTAGATATCGTGAAGGGATAATCAGATCTGGATCATCCATGGAATGACGAATCCGAGCAACCAGATCATCAACCATATACTCTGAATACCGATCAAGAAGCCTTGAGCGTTAATAACTCCACAGAATAAGAGAACAGCCATAAATAGATGTCTTAACTGAAAGGAGGATGCCCATAAGACAGCTTCATCAAACAGGTGAAACCATTCATTATCATCGCCTGCTAACCCGCGTGCCTGGCAAGCTTCTCTAAAAGAACCAAATAAGACACCGTTGTGAGTCTTCAGATCAGAAAAACTCGTAGCACCAGGCACTTTGTTCAATAGCATCCGTAGGAAAAATAGTTCATTTGTGCTAGGATGACAATTATAGATTCTCCCAATGGGTACTGCAAATCTACCTTCCAAGACCCTTCTTTTCCACTTTTTGGCCCGGTTGTCCCATGCCCACTTAGATGGAAAGTCAACATATGTCAAAGATCTAGCATCCGGATATCGCTGGTTAGTGACAAACCATTCCGTTAACATAGTCTTGTATTTCTTAGGGTTACCAACAATGGAGGCAAGATCTTCACCTTCACTGTATATAACCCGATTCATATTTGGCAAGTGCACAGTTAATCTTTCGACAAAAGGCTCTCGAACATGAATATCGTATGCAAACGTCCACCAACATGACTCGCATGTTGATAAGTACCTGGGAAGCAAATAAATATAAATGCGCCACCCCTAACAATACTTCAAACAGGAGGGACGCATTGCAAAAAGCATAAAAAATTGGCAGGACAAACATACAGTACATAAGCATACGTACCTGCATTTAGCATAGTCACTTATCTCGTTTCTTCCTTGAGATTCAGATCCTGAAACTTCATACATAGAATGTAGACGGGCACGTGCCATATCCGGCCCCTTTGCAAGGTACTTGAACAAATACTTGAGGAGGTTTGTCTTATTGTACCATTCTACATTAATGTGGGCTTGAAATTTTTTCAGCAACGCCATATTATACGGAACTATCCATTTGTTGTCTAAACGATGGCCATTTTTTGTAACATAACGGCCGTTGTTGGAGCGCCTATACACAGGAAAGCCTAGCCATCGATAGTAGTTTCTTCATTGAACTCCTTCGGGTAATGTTTCGAACAAACTCCATCCTTCATACATGGCGCATGCGGATTGTAAGTACCGCAAGGACCATGCACCATAAACTCTTCCACAAGCGCATAACCAAGCGTGTCCTCATGGTAATCAGGTATCTCGGCACAAATATAGGAATCTATAGTAGATGGCGTAGGATCCTCCACATCGGCCTTCAACCACACAAGCGAATGTATATGAGGAAGGCCTCTTTTCTGGAATTCCACAACATATAAATCTGCACATACATAAAATGGAACAGGAGTAAGGCAACATGATAAAAATAGAAGAAGGTATCACGGCGGAACAAATAAGAATGGAATGCACAATGTAAGGAGGGCAACGGGCAAGCAAGGAAGCAACATTAAATCGATAAGAAATACTAAATACTCTGTAGCCTATATTGTTTGTGAAAGAAGATATTAGGAGGGAAATTACAACCAGAAATAGAATTCCTACCAATATGAAACATACTTAATATTACAAAAGACCAAGACATACATGCATTGACATGACCAAAGGTCTTTCCCTTTATGATTCGACTCTTAAATTGATTAACTTTCATTTTGAACACACGTGTAACATTATCTGGTCTTTCAGCATGTGTCTGTCCAGGCTCAAAGACCAGAGCCTCTGAAATTTCATCCCATTTTGGATTGCATGTAAAGGTGACAAAGAGACCAGGAGCTCCAAAGACACGGCAAATTGCCATCCCATCTTGATAATTCTGGATCATATACTGAGGGCCTCCAGTGTAGCTAGAATGCAGGATATATTCAACTCCAACATTTTTCCCAGTGGAGGTACCCTCACCAAGAGCATCAGATAGACCTTGGTAAGTCTCAGAACGAAGAGTTTTCTGATTCCAAAAATGAAAACTAAGTCTAGACGATTCAACAGAAGAATAAGCATCCACCTTTATCTGATCGGAAAGCCGACCACAGCAAGTAAAAGGATTTGGCTCCCCTTTCCGATAATGAAATCTATAACAGTAGTACTCAAGCATAGACACATTTTTTCTACCGCGTATAGGAGAACCTGATACGTCTCAAACGTATCTATAATTTTTGATGTTCCATGCTGATATTATATCAATTGCTACATGTTTTGGCTACACTTTATATCATTTTTATGCATTTTCTGGGACTAACCTATTAACAAGATGCCACAGTGCCAGTTCCCTGTTTTCTGCTGTTTTTGGTTTCAGAAAATCTATTAAGGAAATATTCTCGCAATTGGACGAAACAAAAGACATCGTCAATAATATCACGAGGAGATCACGGAGTCCAAAGGGGAGTCGGAGCAGACCCACCAGGGGGCCATGCCACACTAGGGCGCGGCCCAGGGTGGGCCCGCGCCCACCTATGGCGTGGTGGCCCCCCTCGGCCACCGACGCCGCCTCTTCGCCTATATATTCTCCGCGACGCGAAAACCCTATTACGGTCGATCATATTCCACGAAAAGTTCCGTCGCGGCCGTCGTCGTCAATCTCAGATTGGAGGAGTTCTGAAGCTCTTCCCGGCACCCTGCCGGAGGGGAGATCATCACCGGAGGGCTCTACATCACCATGCCTGCCTCCGGAGTGATGCGTGAGTAGTCCACCCCTGGACTACGGGTCCATAGCAGTAGCTGGATGGTTGTCTCTCTACCTTGTACCTCCATGTTTAGATCTTGTGAGCTGCCTAACATGATCAAGATCATCTTATTGTAATGCTAGATGTTGTGTTTGCTGGGATCCGATGAATATTGATACCATGTTTATTCAAGTTGTTTATCTATGTGCTCTTGATCTTGCATGCTCTCCGTTGCTAGTAGATGCTTTGGCCAAGTAGATACTTGTGACTCCAAGAGGGGGTATTTATGCTCGATAGTGGGTTCAGTCTCTAGATATCTGGATCAGTGACAGAAAGGTCTAAGATGGTAGATGTGCTGTTGCTACTAGGGATAAAACATTGGTGCAGTGTCCAAGGGCACTTGTATTGATTACATTACACACTTTACTTCATGCAATAATCTGTTGTTAGCAACTTAATACTGAATAGGATGCGGATGCTGCCTTGAAGGTGGATTATTTAGGCATAGATGCGGTTGGAATAACGGTCTATGTACTTTGTTGTAATGCCCAACTAGATTTCATAGTAGACATCTTGGCATGTATTGCTTTGTTATGCCCTCTCTATTTGTCAATTGCCCAGCTGTAATTTGTTTACCCAACATGCTAGTTATCTGTTCTGAGAGAGACACCACTAGTGAACTGTGGACCCTGGTCCAATTTCCTCATACTGTTTACACAACCTGCTGCAATCATCTGTTTCCTGTTACTTGCTGTTTTTCCTGCTGTTTTCCACACCATACGTTTAACTCTTTGTTTCTGCAAGACCGGAGAGATTGACAACCTCTCTGTTTCGTGTTGGGCAAAGTTCTGGTTTGTGTCTGTGCAGATTCCACGTTGGTGCAAGCTCCCTAGCGCCAGGGGGAGTCAACATCAACAACCTTCCAATAGATCGTCAAGTCCTACTGGATTGATAACCTTGGGTAGATTTCTCAAGGGAAAACTTCTGCTGTCTACATCATAACCTTCCTCTTGGGGTTCACCAACACGTAGCCATCAGAACCATCAATAGAACGATATTGAATCCCAATGTGGTACCCCATGGAACCATAAGGAAAGAGGAGTGGATACTGCAAAGCCATAAGAGAAGGATTAAGCGGCGAAACACGTTGGAAAACCCCTGCATCTTTCTGAACAATGACATCAAATCTATTCGCCTCTACAGAGAAGTCGTCAACAATCAGAGCGGCCAATTCTGGTGCAGCAGGAAGAGAGTAACGATTCCCATGATCTGCTCCTTCATGACCAAACAGCTGAATGGCCACATTCGGTGAGTCCGGCGAAAAGATCCTCCTCTCAGCCATACGGAATATTTGCACAAGAGGATTATGATCATCAAGCATAGTCTTCAATGACTGAACTATGGCGCGATCAGGTTCTTCCCTACGCAAACGGCGACGGCGAATAGGTCGGGCTGAATCCTCTTCTTGACCGTCAGCATGTTGGACATCTCTTGGACGACGTTGACCATGCAAGGAAGCTGAGAAACGATCAGGTAGGACGGTCGAACCATCCACATGAGACATGTCATCATGGAATATACCCATCCTATTATCAATTTCATTTGATGTGTCAAAGATATAGAGTTGAGCAAATTTAGGATGATCTGGATTGGTAGTCGGTGGAAGAAGAGAACCGATCTGATGGCAAACAACTCCACGGATTTTAAAAACGTAAGGACCAGTTCCAACATTCACACTGTCGTCAATATGGACGCCGAGAGACGTGAAAGCAAACATAGAGTTGTACTCTCGAATTAGGCGCAAGAACTGATTAGATAAAGGTCCACCGTCGAACCTAAGTAGTTCTGACAAAGGAGCTGGCCAAGCAGGATATATAGGAAGCGATACCTTCCCACAGCGACAACAACCAGTATAGACGGGACGGCGCCGCTCCTTGCTTCTAGCTTTGCAACGTTCCCGAAACCAAAACGACGCGCTGCAGTACACACATATATGATGAGGGCCCCCAAAGTAAGAACGACCTGGCCAAGTGCCTGCATAAAATAAGGCAACTCGTAAGCAAAGAATAGTAAGGAAAGTTCAGTAGTAAGGAAAATTCAGAAAGACTACTTGTAAGCAGGAAACAATAAGAATATTTCAGTAGTAAGAAAATTTGGTTACAGTAAGAAGCGAAAATGATGGGAAAGTACGTTTTAGCATAGAAATAAGATCCTTAGGTAAAGGCAACTCAAGGCGATCAGGCCTAAACCCTGCACGAGTTAACGCCCGATGGCGGCGAAAAGCCATACGCATTCGGCAATTGGACGAAGCCTTACATGCAGGCACATAAGGAGTTGGAGGAACTGAAAGAGACGCAAAATGTCAAAACCAGAAATAAGCAGACACAAATAGAAGCGGGACATATTTGTACAAATTAAGTCGATAAAGGAATCCTCAGAACAGGTAGCACATCTCGCGACAAATAATCCAACGGATTGGCGCCCGGAGGCATAAATGGCAGAGGAATAAAAGGGCCGGCATGAACAGACGCAACGTCATCAGGGAAAACAAATTCTGAAGAATGCTGAGACGGAGAAGCATGTGAAGGAAACGACGGTCCAGCATTCTGTGAAGTAAATGGAGCAGAACATTCGGAAGTATAAGGTGGAGCTTCTGACAAAGGAACCCAACTATGCAGTCTACCTTGGCCCTCCAAATATTCAGAGTTGATACGTGAGGCATGAGAGGACGAAGCATTAGTAGCAGAGGGATCACTGGTGGTTGGCCCAGAGGCACCTGCACAAAGAACAAAAATAACTTTAGAAGATCACACAAGCAGAGGAGAATCGAAAACACATACAGTAATGAAAAGAAGCTTGGGTGAAGCAAATCGTAACCAGTTTGTTACAGTGAGGCATGGTTAAGTTGCAATGCGACTTGAGCATGTAACAATTAAACAGACAAAGGAGAATAGGTGTGACGCCTTACCTGTTGAGTATAAGATGTGCTAGAAAAAAAAAGTGCAAAGCACTGCAAAATAATCTGCCTTACAATCTAACAGCACGGACAGGACATGGCAATCACTCAACCATAATGATGCTGTAAAAAAAAGTGCAGAGCACTGCAAGATAATTTGTCTTACAATCTAACAGCATGAACAGGGCATGGCAATCATTCAACCGTAATGATAGTGTACGATACACACATGACACATATGACTCAGAACGTCAACATGCTGTTGACCATACAGGTGATCCGTGAAACCACATTCAGGAAAAGGCGTAGAAATTAAGGTGTATCTAAGAATGTAAAAAACAGAGGAAAATACGAAGCAGCACCTAAGAACGTACCGACATCTGGAAAATCACAGTAGTCGTGACGGATTGGACGCTTTCCCAGATGTATTTTCCTCCTGTGCGCCTCGTCCTGGTACAGCACAGCAAACCCATAAGAGCATCTCCAACAGGCGCCCAAATTGGCCCGCGCGCGCCAAATAACCGCTTTTTCCCGCGCGCGGGCCAAATCGGCCGCTCCAGCAGGCGCGGGGAAAAAGGGCGCGCGCGAAAAAGCGAAGCGCGCGCGGGCCAAAGCGGTAGTTCTGGCGCTATATACATCGCCCCGTGTCCAGCGCGCGCTCCACCACGCGTAGCGCAATGGCTTCCCCTCCCTCCCGCCACCGCTAGGATTCCAGCCGCCACCGACGCGTAAACACTTCCCCTTCCACGATGCCGCCGCGCCGCCGCTCGCAGTCCGGCTACCGCGGCGTCCGACGCCGCCCCAACGGTCGCTACACCGCGGAGATCCGCTCCGGCGACACCCGCGTCCCGCTGGGGACGTTCTTCAGCGCGCAGGCCGCCGCCCGCGCGTACGACGCGGCGGCGTGGCGTCTCGGCCGCGACCCGGCCTCCATGAACTTCCGCGACTCCCGCAACCTGCAGGAGGCGGTGGACCGGGCGCCTCAGCCGTTCATCGTCACCGCCGAGGACCGCCGCGCGCAACGCCTTCGCGCGACGCTCGACCTCGTCGCGGAGAACGACCGCCGCGCCGTGGACGCGTGGTACCGCGCCAACCCGGAGCAGAGGGTTGAGGAGCTCGCGCACTGGGAGACGTTGCGCGCGGAGCGGGCCGAGCGCCGGGCCGAGATGCATGAATGGCGCAAGCAGAGGAGGGCGCTCAGGGCGGCGGCGGAGGCTGAACTGGCGGCCGGCCGCGCCTGCTGGCCCGCCGGCGACCCGATGTGGAACGCGCTGCAGGACTCCGTCTCTGACACGACGAACTCCGGCAGCGACTTCTACTCCTCCGACAGCGACTTCTAGATCGCCGGCGCGTTCCGCCGGCGCGTAGTGTGCCCGTGCACGCCTATATGCGCGTAGTGTTAATATGTGTGCGTTTGTAGCGCCTGTGCGCGTAGTTGTGTTCGTCGAACCCTAATATATTTCTATTTCTATGTCTTTTTTCGATCCAATCTCAGCGCGCTCTCGTTGTGGATAAGGTTTCTGGCGCTCTATTTTAGCGCGCCTGCTAAAGCGGCAAGTTTTGGCGCGACGTTTTGGCGCGTCTGCTAAAGCGAAACAGACGCGCGGCGCGCCAAAACGCCTTTTTGGCGCTGCAAACTTTTTATACCGCGCCGGCGCGTTGGGCGCCTGTTGGAGATGCTCTAAGAATGTTCTGACAGATCAGTAACACAGAATCAAACCCAAAAGAAATAGGATCCCTTACAGCAGTGACGACAACAGGCGATGGAGCGGAAGTGTCAGCATGAGAATCCAGAACAGGCTGATTGGAAGAACTGTTAGCGGTCGCAAAAGTTGAGGAGCGGCAACAACAGACGAAGACCCGAAAACATTCGTTGTACGGCGCTGCCGCCGAGACGGACGGTCAGAACCGGAAGGCAGAACATCCGATGTACGGGCACGATGCCGAGACGGAGGAGCACGATCAGTATCATGAAGGACAGGCGCAGCAGGCGCGTCGTTGGAAGCGTGACGGCGACGCTGAGTCGGAGGAGCAGAATCATCAGGCGAAACCGGTTGAACACAAGGACGCCGACGACATCCAACGGCATCAGACGTAGCATCAACCGAACCAGAACCCTGCAGGCCCGCCGAATCATTGTAAGTAACAGCGGTATCGGATCCGGAGGATCCCAGCGACGGGTGCAGCACGTCAGAGAACAAAAGTTCACAGGCAGAATCATCAGAAGCAGCGTGTGCAAAAGAAGAACGGCCACGACCGCGGCGACGATACGGGCGAGGCGAAGAAACCGCAGACGAAAGCACAACACCTAGACCTCGGCGGAATCGAGGAACCGAGGAAGACGAAGCGGAAGGAAAAGATAAGCCGGCCGGAGTAGGAGCGGGAGAGCCATTGGAAGAGACCGCAGGATGCGCAGAGGAGGGAGCAGCAGCGCCTCGCGCTGAGGGCGGACGGCGAGGCATGGAGCCTGCAATAAAAGGCAGACAGACATCACAACGGAACTGAAGAAAAGCAATGACGTCCAACAACTCCACACCATGACCTTTATAGAAACAACACAAGAAGAGCAGAAAACAATTAAGCTGGGAAAACAACATTGGTAAAATAGTCGAGAATTCTCAATCAGCTTCAGTGGAGTATAAAGACAAAATTGAATACAAATAATCTGGTCATTTCATATTTTCTTTCAAAGATTAATGGCAAAATAACTTAACAGTTAATTTTAGGTCATCAATCATCACTTCATCAATCATCACTGATTAATTTTGTACTGAGTTTTAAAAAGGTTTTGAGGAAGGGATTAATTACCAGGACGGACGGCCCGAGGGTCGCGGCGATGAAGCGGTTCGGCGGCCGGCCGGAGCTGGGGAGGACGCGCAGAGGCGCGCGGCCGGTGGCGGCGGCCGGAGCCGGAGGAGAGGAGGAGCGGCTGGGTCGCGGCGGACGGCGGTCGGGTCATAGGAGGAGGCGAGAAGGAGCTGGAGGCGCGGAGCGGCCGGGCTAGGCGGCGCCAGGACGGACGGCGCGAAGGTCGCGGCGACGGAGCGGTCCGGCGGCCGGCCAGAGCTTCGTGCGCGCGGGCGGCGGTGGCGGCGGCAGCCGGTAGCCGACGGGCTGGAGCGGAAGGCCACGGGGGCAAGCTCGGGAGCACGGGGTGGGGCGTGGTGCGGCCGTGCAGAGACCCGTGGCCGTCTCTTCTTCTGTGGCACCGCTTTGTTTTTTTTAACATGAGAGGAGGCTGACAGGTAGGGCCCACCACGGAACTGTTCAACACTGTAGCAATCTACAGTGTTAGCTACATTGCGGGGGTGGTCGAGAGTGGCTGAGAGGGCGTCATTTTGCTCCTCCTTGATATAGGTAGGTAATGCGTACCACCATTCGTATGTGTTGCGTTCTAGTGGGCATTTGCAGTAGTTGAGTGTTTGTGGAGGCCTGCGGAGTCAAAAAATTATTGGGCTGAAAGTTCTACGGCCTGGGCCAATTTAAAATCTTCGCTTATATAGGCAAGGAATTTTTTTTAGGCCCAGGTAGTTGTGGACATGAAGCTCGTGGCTCGGCTCGGGCTCGGCAAAGCTCGGCTCGGCCCAGCTCGAAGGTCGGACAAGCCAATCATAAACTTACAGGTAAGGCTCGAGACTCGACAGGCCGGCTCGGTGAATCTCGCAAGCCGGCTCGAATGCTCGATGACATAAAAAAAAATGACATGATATTTGCTAAATGTCACAATTCACAATAATAAGCAACGGTGTATGAATATATCCATAACATAGTCTAACAAGTTTCACAAAGTATCAACTTAACATAATAGTGACATACATGACAAGTCCACCACACTAAACATAATAGTAGGGGCAAGCTGGGAGCCATATGCGGATCCCGGATGCGGTGCGGCCGTGCGGCGACAGGTGGCCGCGTCGGTGGTGAGGGTAACCCTAGAATTTGCACGAGCAGGTCGGGGTCGAGATCGGGGAACTGGCCGTGATGGTACACACTACTCTAGTAGCAATTGTTAAAAACGTATATACGTGTTGTTGCTAAATGACTAATCTCGTATATAATCAGCTAGTACTAGCAGTTTCAGTACACTATTCGATATTTCGATCGCACAAGCAAAAGGAAAAAAAGCCAAGTAGTAGAAAGTAGAGACAGGAGCTAGCTAGCTGAAAAGTAGTGCTCGTTTCGATCCGAACTAGCTAGCCGAATCCATCAGGTTCGCGTCAAGCTAGCTGCTCACGTACGAGTACTCACTAGTAATCGATCAACTGTTGTTTGCAAAGCTGTACGACCAGGCAGGGATGCGCTCGGGGGCAAACATGGCTGGAATCTGGAGGTCGGCTCGTGAGCCGTTCGAGCCGAGCCTCGAGCCCGTTTTTCAGTGCATGATCTCCTGCAAGCCGAGCCGAGCCATGGCCCTTGTTGCCAGGGACACAGCTCCGCCCTCTACGAGCCGATAAAATGTCTCCGCAAACTAAACGTAGCAACCTACTGCTTACTACTCCCTCCGTTCCACAATATAAGATGTTTTAGTATTTTGCCACATTCACATGTACACATATGTATGTAGACATATTTTAGTGTACATGTCCACTCTTTTTTGTATGAATCTAGACAACATGTGTAACACCTAAAACATCTTATATTATGAAACAAAGGGACTAGGTTGGTGGTTGGGGCAAATCAAGTCAATCCGCACAAATCAATGATCGACCAAATCACAAATTTATGGTTGCCTTGCAAGCATGTTGACTTTACATTTAAGAACTGAGGTCAACACGCAGTGCAGACCTTCTTGCACACACAAAACAACCTTTGTTTAGGTTTTCCAAGGTCTCCCTGCAGGTTTGTCCCTAGGAAAGATGCTGGCATTTGCTTAAACATATTACATGTAGTTTAATTAGTTTTCTTCCTTTTTCCAGATTTCTTAAATTTGTCTTGCAATCATGCATGCGGAGCCAACAAGGTAGAATCAAAAGAATGGTACAAATTAAGTGGCTACATGGGTAGATGCAAGTGTCTCCCCGATTATGAACATGCATCTTCGTCGATCGCTGGCCTTTACATGCAATATATACATCGAAATCTGCGTATATATGGACAGTATGTGCCACGAGATCAAAACCCCAAGCAATCTGCGTGTATTGCATTGTGTGGTGACTCTTTTTTTCGTTATAAAAAGATGAAGTCAACGAGTGATACAGACCTTGTATACATAATTTGAGCTTTCCAATGTCTCCTGCTGGTTTACCTCGGGGAAAGATGTTGGCATTTTCTTAAACATTTCGCTTGCATGGACTTAATTTGAGTTGTGTTCTTTTTCCAATCATTCATGCAGAGCTAAAATCTCGAGGTAGGATACTAGGATTAACGAAATGGAGCAGATTGAGTAGCGACATGGGTTTGATGTAGATGTCTCCCCAGTTATGAACATGTACCTTCATCGACCGCTGGCCATTACATGCAATAAACATCGAAATCTGAATTTATATATGGACAGTACGCACTTTACCACGAGATCGAAACCCAAGCAACAGCAACACACAATCAGCTGTCATGTCTCCTACTCTCTCCTTAACTAGTTCTGTCAATTGATTGATTAGCAGCCTATTGCAGATCCAATCAACTACTGTCTAATAGCTAGCTGCAGATTTGAGTGTCATGCATGCATGATTAAGAATAGAGGAGCTATAGTACAGAAGCTGCATTAGACAACTTCGTAGACTGCGAGCGACTCCAATCGCACCAACTAGCCAAGTTGTAAATACAATTAAATTTTGTTTTGCTTGTCTTCTTGTCCTGCAATTTTGCCCAGACTGTACGCTACTGCTAATACTATATTTCATCCTTGGTTTGTGTATGTACTATATATGTGGTGAATGAATAAACTATCTAGACTCTCACATGGCTCATGCTACTGCTGCTCGAGACAGTTTTGGTGTTGTCAATGTTACAGCTGCAGGTGGCTAGATTAGATGCATCGTATAATACCTATTGGGATTTGATTTGGGAACATGCCAGATGCATATGCATGATGCAATATTGTTTGAGACTCTGCAAGAGACTATAGCTAAGTTGTGTGGCGGCCTGATCATTGATCTCCGTGAATTATAGTCGCATACATACAACGATGTCAAATTGTGAAGGGTCCCAACTTAGTTTTCCCGGAAATTAAGACAGAACTTTGATTAATTACTCATATGGTCAGATTTACTATCTCGAGCAACCAATTGCTCTAGACATACATCAAGAACAAAGATTGGAAAGCGCAATGGATGGAGAAGTGAGAGTGGCGGGGTGGTTTGGTCGCCGCAATGATGGAACTGAACATTTCACCGGCCGGCCGGCCGGCGTGCAAGTACGTAGTCCGTGTTTACAATGGCACAAGTGATATGAGTGGTTTGTTATGATGATGTACGTGCCGATTTCTCCCGTGTAATTTGACAAGAAAGAGGAAGAAGACATTGACAAGTCGTTCTTTCTTTTTGCCGAAAAACAGTACAGACACAGACGTTCACATACACGTGCATCACTCAACCTATCAAAGCACGCATACACATCCTAACAAATGAGCATCCCCGAAAGACTGAGCTGGCGGATCAATTCTTTAGATTGACGAAGTCACCACGGACGCCTTGCTATCGACAAGAACGTCGTCGCCTTCCACCGAACAATATTCCGCCTAAACGAGAAACACCAGCATCAAATCTGGGGTTTGAACTCTAGTAGGCTAAGGGTATAACTACCATTCTAACCACAGGCTGGTTCTCAATTGACAAGTCGTTCATATACTAATTTTGATCGGTAGTTTATTTGGTATAGGAAACAAATAAACCACACAGAGACAAAATACCGACAAAATACCGCTTGCAGTGAAAAGGAATAAAGGATGTTAGCTATGTGAAATAGCTTGCAGAAAAAGATAATACATATATGATGTTACCATAATGTTTTGTGTCCCATAATTGTCCATATTTACGTGCTCATAAGAGGTGTCCAATAACATTAGTAGTAACATGCATGTCATCTACTCCCTCCGGTCGGGTTTATAGGGCTTGCGTGTGTCCCTAAATCGTCAATTAGACAAATATAACATTAACATTACATATGATTAATAATAATCTAGTACAATTGAAATATAAACATATTTGAATATAATGAAAATCTAAAAACGTACAGTGGCAAAATCTCTACTTTTTTTTGAAAATCTTCCATAATTTTATCGATAAAGATTTTTTAAATACCCCTCGCTCGACTTAGCACATCGTCAAATAATCAAATATCTGCAAGACGAGTAAGGTTTTTTCACATTGAGTTTCAAAATTGAGTCTCTTGAGTCAAGACAAGAGAACTCCAAACAATTTTAAAGATAGCTCATTTAAGCAAATGTCAAAATCGGTGATAATATAATCTATAGAAATATAGAAGGTTTCCACACTTTAAAATAAATCAATAACTCACATCTTACTTTTTTTTACCATATTATGTTACCATTTCTTTTATATTTAGGACTGTGATATCATTTTCACCAACAATCAAGGTAGGACGACCACCCTATCTTGCCCTAATGGGAGCTACGCCCCTGATCATGCATACAAAATCCTACACTATAGCATTGATGCCTCTACGAGTGACGAAATTTATTCTGAGTGTATTTCACCGGACACTAGGTAAAGTCGCTCCTCTAAACCGAGTGACATGGTAAACAAAAGGAAAAACACTTGGCATAGTTTCCGCTTAGCCGAGTGTTTGTATGGCGACACTCGGTAAAGTCAAACAAACTCATCGAATAGTACTTGTTTAGACGCGTCTGCCTGAGTCACTGCCACGGCAGGATTCTTTTCCATGGCAGGCTGCCAGCCAGAAATAGGGTCCCATTCTGGTAATTGGCGGTGGCAGATTTTTGTCGGGGCGGTGCGTGCATTGTGGTGGCGTGAGCGAGAGGGGTGGGGGAATCCAACGAAGGAAACTCTATACATAGTTGTTCGTATATTCGCTCGCTCGGCCTGTATGCTTGCAGCTCAAAATGC
Source organism: Poa pratensis (assembly GCA_947311845.1). Taxonomy (NCBI): domain Eukaryota; kingdom Viridiplantae; phylum Streptophyta; class Magnoliopsida; order Poales; family Poaceae; genus Poa; species Poa pratensis. The sequence goes on along the minus strand of CAMZMU010000066.1, from coordinate 9,575,497 downwards.
CGATTTACAGACCTTGTAAGAAAACGAAGAGATTTTGGTTGGAATAAGGCATATGTTAGACTTGTGTCTTTTGCTTGGCCTTTAAGTTCGTACTATATCCGTTTCGATACATAAGATATTTTACCTTTTTCTGATATAGATATGTGTGTATACTTAATTATATGTAGTATGTACTGAAATATCTAAAACATCTTATAATTTGAAACGAGGGGGTAGAATTTTAGAAGCCTGCTGCTCTTGGTGCATCCGCTAGGTTTGCTGATGTTGGTGTTCATACAAAATAAGTTCCTACAGAAGTTGAAACGAATATCAGCATCTGTCAGGATCATGAAGGTTTATCTTGTTCATACAAGCGGCGAGGACTAGATGCGATCGGGGAACAAGCTATGCCCAACGTGGCAACATACAGGGCGCAAGAGGTGACGGCACGGTCTAGGAGGATTTGCACGGAACCCAGCTTAATTTGCAGGACGGATGCTGTGAGTCTGCTTATGTATCTTGTAATTTTGGTAGGAAAAAGAAGAGCCCGTTATACTCCCCCTTTGCGAAAATACATTGCAGATTGATTTTGTTTCCAAGTCAAACCGTGTAAATTTTAATCAAGTTTCTTTAACAATATCAACGTCTATATAGTACCAAATTAATACCCTGGGATTCAGCATGAAGTATATTTTCAGACGATAGAACTGATAATTTTGTCAATACATCTAAGTCAAAGTTAGTGAAGCTTAACTTTTGCAGAAACCAATGTACAGTATATTACGGAAAGGAGGAAGTGTTGTGAAAAAGTTGCCTCACCGATCAGTTGCATCTTGTTTAAGACGATCAAAGATTAGAGCACACACGCATGCAGCGGGAAGAAAGAGAGATCCTAATGAAAGTTAATTAGGAAAGTAGAGACGCCTTTACGACAAATCAAACCGGCGAGATTAGCCGGAGCAACCGTGCGATGAACGGAGAAAGGTCGCCAGTGTCGACCGTCTCGTGGTCGTGGGAGAAGAAAGAAAGAAAGAAAAGGGCAGGCGATTTGCTTTGGTCGTAGTAGAGTACCTTTTTCACGTTGCACGCTACCATTCCCGGCTCGCTCAGCTTTGACACGGACATGGACGTTACCCGGCTCGCTCGATCGAATATAACACGTACTGCTCCCCCCTCTCCATCCACCTTGCTCCTCTTCGCACACCATTGCTAATCAATCCGAGCTCATGTCACCTTAAGTCCACTTACTGCCAAGGGAAGCAGAGCAGGATCACGGGAAACGCCATCCCCACTCCATCCGAGCTCATGTCACCATTGCTGCTGCGAGTAATGAGGTGAGTACGGATCGCTCGGGAGAGGGATGCCCATAGCTCGAGTGGCGCAACAGGGTACCACCACCACATTCCACCAGCTCCACGCCGACCACCGCCACCAGGACCGGCTCCACTGCGCCGGCCTCAGCTGGGATCCCGCGTCGGTGCTCGACCACCGCGCTAGCCCCACCGCGAGCCCGCCGGCCACGCTGTCTTCTTCGCCCCTGCCCGCCCACGTGGCGAACGTCGCCCCTCCCCCGCCGGCGCCGGCATGGCCGCCCGGGGAGGTCAACGACGCCGCCAAGGACGACTGGGTCCACCACCTCCCGCCCCTCGACATGGGCGGCTGGGGGGACCCGCAAGCTGCCGCCATGCCGGACCACGCGGCGCCGCCGCCCTCGCAGGACAGCAACTTCCTCCGCTGGATCATTGGCGGCGGGGACGATGGGGCGGGGGGCGCCGCCATGGACGACGACGACGACAACCCGGATCTTGACCTCGACCGGATGCTCCCCCGCCACCACCCGCAGCCGCTCATGGGGGGACACGGCCTCCCGTTCACCCTGGCCGGCGAGGACGACAAGGCCGCCGTCACGCCTTTCCGTTCTCTCCCCCTCCTGCAGCAGCAGCAGCACCAGCACCACCAGCAGCCGCACGCCCACGCGGCGTTCCACGGCGCGTTCCCTTCCTTCGACGCGCACCCCGCGAAGCGGCAGCAGCACCCGATGGCCGGCGTGTCGTCGCCCAAGCTGCCCCCTTTCGCCGCCGGCCCCGGTGCGGCCGCGGGCGGCGGGTTCACGGCGTCCGCCCTCAAGCCCAAGGCGGAGGCGGCGGGCGACGACACCGCGGCCACGGCGGCCGTGGACCAGCTCGCCGAGGCGGCCAAACTGGCCGAGGCCGGCGACGCCTTCGGCGCGCGCGATATACTGGCACGGCTCAATCACAGGCTCCCCACCGCCCCCGCGGCCGGGACGCCACTGCTCCGCTCGGCCTTCTACTTCAAGGAGGCTCTGCGCGTTGCCCTCGACAGCACCGCCCCCTCCTCGGCGTCCGCGGCGTCCACGCCGGTCGACGTCCTGCTCAAGCTCCACGCCTACAAGGCCTTCTCCGAGGTCTCCCCGGTGCTCCAGTTCGCGCACTTCACCTGCGTCCAGGCCGTGCTCGACGAGCTCGGCGGCGCCGGCTGCATCCACGTGCTCGACTTCGACATCGGCGTCGGCGAGCAGTGGGCGTCGCTGATGCAAGAGCTGGCCCAACGCCGCCCCGGCGCGGCGCTCAAGGTCACCGCGTTGGTGCTGCCCTCGTCGCACCATCCGCTCGAGCTGCAGCTCATCCACGAGAACCTCTCCAACTTCGCCACTGAGCTTAGGGTCCCCTTTCAGTTCGCCGTGTTTAACCTCGACGCCGTCGACCCCACGGAGCTTCTTGCCATCGCTGGCGGCGACGCCATTGCCGTGCACCTTCCTGTTGGCTCGGTTCACGCTGCTGCAGTGCCATCCGTCCTTCACCTGGTCAGGCGGCTGGGTGCCAAGCTTGTCATCTCGGTCGACCGCAACTGTGACCGCGGTGAGCTGCCGTTTGCCGCACACTTGTTCCAGGCATTCCAGTCCTGCGTGTTCCTGCTCGAGTCCCTGGACGCCGTCGGCAAGGACTCGGATGTTGCAAGCAAGATTGAGCGCTTCTTGATTCAGCCAAAGATTGAGAGCTGTGTTGTCAGGAGGCACCGTGCCGCAACCGCGGGCGACAAGCTGCTGCCATGGCGGACAATGTTCGCATCGGCTGGGTTCGTGCCGGTGCAGATAAGCACCTTTGCCGAGGCGCAGGCCGATTCGCTCCTGAAGAAGGTGCCAGTGAGGGGTTTCCGTGTGGAGAAGCGCGCCGGCTCGCTTGTCCTGCATTGGCAACGCGCGGAGCTCGTGTCGGTGTCGGCATGGAGATGTTGAAGCTGAGGGCTCTCCGGCCACCGGTGAGCAGCCATGAAACACAAGTTGGTAGGTTAGTTAGGACTAATGATCCTAACAATATTTCTGCTGCAACGGTCAAATTACCTCCTTGATGGATGTTCTGCTGATTATGTCACTTGTTCTAAGTAGATTGTTTGGCAGACTGCAAGGTCTCAGTACAGTATCAATGTATTTTAGTACTCATGTTACTATATTCATGTGGAATCAATGGTTGTGGTGTTTGAAATATTCCACTGAAGCTGTTTTTCAAGCATTTATCTTGACATGGGAGGAGTCTGTTAAGAGAGATCTGAAGGATTGGAATATCACCAAAGAACTAGCCATGGATAGGGCTGCGTGAAAGTTAGCTATCCATGTGCCAGAACCATGACCTGGTTTCGAGATCTTATGGGTTTCAACTCTAGCCTACCCCAACTTGTTTGGAAAAAAAGGCTTTGTTGTTGTTGTTGTTGTTGTTGTTGTTATCTTGCTATTGGTTCTCTGTTGGGTACTGACAACTTGTTACTGCATGATAAAGTTCTGAAAACTTATCATAACCTTGCATCCTTCATGTTCCTGGAATGTTTGCATATACTGCTGTGCAAGGAGGCATATTACAGTGAATGAAAACTGTGAGTAGAAACTGTAAGAATAATATCCTGCTCTGTCGGCAGTGGTGGTCTAGGAAAATATTATGCAGTTATAGACATTTCTTTGCTCAAGTACAGGAAATAAGAAGGCCAGGGAATTCGTATTTTCTAGGACCGTCAAGTTGACATCTAGTACAATCAAATTTTCATGGACTTGCATCAAAGAGGTCTTATTATAAGCAATTTAAAGTTTGTCTTCAAACAAGCAGAATATATTGATTTGTGCATTGTGCTAGTTTTGCATACCTTTTCGCCTTGGAACTATTTGTCCATTGAATTGCAATCTGGCAGACTACACGTACTCTTAAATCCCATATTTGGATTGTTCTACTACTAAAAATAGCTCATTGTATTGGTAATGAAGGTACTTCAGTAAACTTTATGTTACACATCGTACGTAGTCAGAAGCTTAGTTTTGCAGTGTGTCAATTTTCTCTGAAAGTTATGAAATTAGTAGGAACACTGGGTTCTCGACAAAATTTATCTTTGGTCCAGATCAATGCAGATCCTGATTTAACATTTTAGTAGATCTCGGTTAAAATTCGATAGTACGTATTCAGTATAATTATATATTTCGACACTTTTTGGGACAAACTGATGTCGAATCGATGTATCTGTACAATCGATAAACTATTTTATCTGCTCCATTTCTATAATGTAATCAAACCAAATTGTTATATTTATTCTTAGAACTACAGGAAAATACGAATGTATGAGCAGTGAGGTGAGGTACAGCGAAAACAAATACTCCCTCCGGTCCAGAAAAACTGTCGGAGGTAGAGCTATGGAACTGTACTAGGCAAGTTCATACCTCACGACAGTTTTAATGGATCGGAGGGAGTATCATACTTTTAGATCTGCATGATCCGATGCCTTGAAAAAGTTCTCCCCTTCACGAACCTTCAAACACCTGGAAAGTAGAATTACATGAGAAATGCATGCTTAAGAACAACAGCAGCCTTTTTGATATTGTACGTTAAGAGAACATTTCCAAGTTGACAATTGTGGAATGCAGCAAGACTGGGAATAAAGTAGCGATTGATGTTAGTGGCAAGAATAAAGCTGCAGATTTTTTTTGTTTGTGAGTGAGATTTTAATTTGCATTATAATATCTCTAAAGTTGGCTAAGTGGTACAGTCTTGCATAACTGTTTATGGTCTCATTGCATCTACATAATTTATTATCCATTGGTGTTGCTTGATCGGATTTCTGAGGTATACCTCGTATGCATATGCTATCATTCTTATTCTGAAGTCGTAACTTTACAATTTGTATACTCATTTCATACTCGCAGGTTGCAGCCTCTGCACATTGTTATCCCAGGTATTGCCAATTTCTTTGTTGTTTCCTTCTGTCAGGTGAAAGATACATAGCGTAAATATCTGCTCCTCATTTCATTCTTGCAGAAACTTTAACATTGTTATCGCGAGCATCACCTATTTATTTGTTTCCTCCTAAGCACAGGTTTCAGCTACTCATTTAATGCTTGAAGCATCTTAACACTGTTAACTCTGAACCCTTATACCACCAAATTTATTTTGCTTCATAATGTCAGCTGAAAAGGATAATAAGCATTGATCCCTAGTTGTCAATGTATGCTGGGAACTACCCTGTTCGTAAACCTATTTTTCAGGTCTGAAGTTCTGGATATGTACTCTAGCGGATATGGACCACAGGTGTATCATTTATGCTCAAATACGACTACTCAAGTACTGATATTTATCTACTCCTCAGTTATGGAGAAATAATAAAACTCGTCTCCGAATCTTCTTTTGGGCAGATAAGTGAGCCCCTACTGCTGTTTGCACAACACAGCCGGTGACTGACAGACGTTAGTTGCTTATCATAATGGAATTTCTCGCTGCAACATGAACCGAATCGTGTGTTTGTTCTGATGGCAATCGTAATGTAAAGTGGCCGGCCTTTACCTCAATGGCAGCAAGCATCTCCTGTCATCAGCATTTGTACTGCTAATTAGAGTGCCAAATTCGTCCACGTTGGGGAACTGTTGTGAGGGTACAGTCCAATATGCTTATGCTGCCCCCCTGATGCTATCTGCAGGATTGGATGAATAGATAGATAAGTATATGGCTGTCTCTAAGGTGCAGACTTCTCCCATTCAGGTTTTGTCTTACTTGTCAGATTTACCAAATTGTGCATCGCAACTAACCCGTGAAGAACTGTCGACACATTATCAGATTGAGGAGGTGAACTGTGGAGTTGTTTTGTTCATAATGGCATATCCAAAATGATGATCAAAATATTGTATATGGTCCAGAGTGAGGCTTGTGGGATTAATCCATGTTGCATGAGGGGAAATTGAACTACTTCATGTGAGCTCAAATATCTAACTTGAAGGGTTCAGATATTTTTCACGAGTAGAGGTCTCCAGTCTCCACTCTATGCACTGCAGTAAATCTGGTACCAATAGCTTCTGAGCACCTACTGAATCGCATGATTTTTGCATGATGAAAGACCATTACTTAGACAGCAATCAGCATTCCAATCAGCAACCATTAGAAAAACAACCTAACCAGTAATCACATGGTTAGGCCGTTACCTATTCATCATTTGCAAAGACTAACACCTGTTTTATTCCCCATGCATCCATCTCCTACCATTATTAAAAATTCATAGCTGCGTACTTTTATTCGGTTCACAGGTGGGTTAAGCGGTTAAAGTGCCATGCATAATGAATCACTACATCACAAAGGAGAGCCATTTTCATCTGCAACAGGACCTGAAAGTTGAAGAAACAGTAGGGAATCAAATCCAGCCTCACCTACTGGTTCGTAGCAAAGCCTGGGATCAAATGTAATGCAAGAACTGAGCAGGAAGTAGCATCAATCTTGTGGGCACCAACACAAGGAGTGCCGCCCCTGGAAAGAGCTAAAGACTAGCACCTTTTGAAGAGGCTACACTACACAAAAGGAAAATAAAAAAATAAAAGAGAAGGGTGTGTCATGGTGAAGCCTCCTCAGAGAGTGGGATTCGGTTCCAACCTTAAGACCTTTTTTTCCTCCTTTCTCCAATATAGTGTTTTTTTCTCCAGGCAAAAGATACATAGGGTTGTTTATGCGTTAATGCGGTATTGGCAGCACTATAGGTGTTTATAGCATTATGGACACACTTTCATGGCAATGTTTGGAAAATAAATTTGAAATTTTGCAGGAGTTCCACAAGAAAAGGTTGAGTTTCAAACATAAAGGGGCCTGTGGTTGCAGAAGAAGAGAAAATAGGAGGAAAAAGATGCCAGCGAAATATTCGAATCTAGAGAACCTACTTTTATCCAGTCCTAAGAATGGAAGTACAGAAGGCTGTGTTACTGTGTTGGGTCTTCATCTTCATACCTGAGAAGTACTCTTGAGAGGTTAGTGTTCTATAATTCGAATTCGAACAAATGAAATGGTTAAGATCTGAAAGTAACAGCAACGAATAATCAACCTATGCTATCTGGAGTCAACTCCGGATTAATAATAGCCAAGTATAAGTTGCACATGCACATGAAACACAAAGTCAGTAAGAGCGCAGGGTGGACAGGCAAAGTCATGCCTACTTGACACATGTGTCCATGGATTCCAGCTTAACACTGAAGCTGAAAAGTGACTAACACAGCAATCCTATTTGTCTTTGAAGTCTTACGAACAACAGACATTAGAACTGCATGCACTGCTTGGTAAGAGACTTGTAGAAGACTCTTACCAGGACAAGTTCAACTGGTCTGGATTGCCAAGTGGCGTTGCAGATAGCATCTTGGCTCCTGCTGCTACTTAGCTGACAGAAAAATGGATGCATGCATAATTCAGAAGAAAAATGATGGACGCTTTGGCTATTTTTCTTTTCCCTGAAAAGAAATAAACAAACTTAAGACTGAACCTTCCTTAAATGTCACTCAAAATTCCATGCGAAAGAACAAGAATACATCGATTTGTGATCACCGATCAGATCATCAACTGCAAGGACCATTACCTACATCAGCAAACGACGGTTACATGATAAAACAACTAACCCTGCAGTGTACAATAATCCACATCCTTGTGTGCTTAAGTTGCATGTCTACTGTGCATCATAGAGTGCACTGGTTAAACAATCAAGACAGTTTTTGGCACTACAACTCAGTAAAGCAAAGCAACGCATGCAGGAATATATCTCTGGAAGACGCTAATGCGTCTACACCAAACCACACGCCTGCCGTAAGGCATCTTCAAGCAAATGAAAAAGGGTGAGAGGAAAGAGGAGATGCCCTTCTGCCTTCGGGGAGAAGGCTCAGCAACAATGTGTGTTTTATTGCGAATCTTAGGAGAAAAACTTTACATAATGGCCAAAGTAAAGGCATAATAGTAGTAAGTAATGTACCTGGAATGTTTATCCTGCTGATGGGCTAGATTTTCTCCGAAAAAGAGTAAAACTGGACAATTAGAGAATGGTCGTCAACGGCTGGTCACGCCCTTACTTTTGTGAAGGCCAGAAATCAGATTATGGAAAAAAATCAGGACCAGAAATCAGAATATTTCTCAAACAAAAAATCAGGATATGGAAAGATAACACTGTATCTGTCAGATGTAGCGACAAGGCCGATGCAGGTGTAAGAAATAAGAAGCAGTTGCAATCGATGAGTCAGGAGGCTAAACATGGAGAAAAAAATCCAGTGAGATGATGATTTTCTTGAGAAGTAGAACGTCAGGAGATTATGGAGCCTAAGACAAAGTTGTTGGCCTATCTAAACACCCATCTTCCTTGCCCATCAAAGAGTTGGTTCTGAACAGTAGGCATGGACACCTCTGAACCAACACGTACAGCAAATAGTACCATTCTATACCTCGACCAACACAGCAAATGTTTAAGATCATAAACGAATATCCTATTTAGGGTCAACTCTCAACTTCCGCCAGTGAGGCACGTATCTAAACACAGCTACTGAAGCACAGATGAGACTGGTGCAGTGCAATATTGGTATTCTAGAGTCGCACAACTGACAGGTTCGTCCAGACTGCAGCATACACAAGCCAATAGGTGATTGCCAGTTTGCCACCAAATTCAAACATACATGTGTTTGCAGGCCCTGCTTTGACTCTCAACTGTCAGGTTACTGAAGAAAGCACACTGTTTAATTTCCCCATCAATTTTGCATTGCCAACTTTGGTAGATTTCCATATCAATATGTTCTAAGGCAACCAATCTGAAGTCACATATATTTGTATTTATAAGAGGGGAACCAAGTATACCGGTCAACACAATAGTATCGCGACATAACAAGCTTAACAGACATAGCAGTTGCTAGGGACGACAGTTCCACACATCGACATGAATACGACGAGGTCATGGGGGATTTCAAGATAACAAAGACTTGGTAGGCGGTACATATTGGAGTACAACATGTAGCATTCACTTCAGGAGGGTTTTCACGATGGATTTCACGTTGAGCTTCTTCAGGTCAGTGTAAGACTGACCACATCCAACAAACATGACCGGAGATCCAGATATGTAAACCATGGAAAGCGCTGCTCCGACCTACATATTTTATGAAGTTATCATCAGGATACTATAAAAGGGAGGGAGGTTATGGTAATTAATCAAGCATATGTTGCGCGCAAGTTCCTCCTACCTTGTCATCAATCGTGTCAAACTTGGTGAGCAGGATACCATCTATCAGTCTAGCTGTAGGAACAGTGGAAAGATCTGCTAATTTCTGTTCAAGAAATTGAAAGTTTCAAAACAGTCAGTAACGAATATACAGCTTTTGGTTTTGTTTCCATCTGTCATTGCGAAACCAGTACCTGGTTAAATTTGTTGAGTTGATCCACAGCATCATTTCCAACTAGTGCTTCTCCCACAAATAAAACTAGATCTGGCTTGTTGAGATTGATGAGCTTGGAGAGTGCTCTCATGAGTGGCTCATTATCCTGGCAATATCAATTCACCAGAAAGAATGTCAGAGTACCGTGAGACCAAGGTGGTTAAGAACAATGCAGTATACAAAACAGAAAGATGTGAGTACACTGCGGTTAGGCCACTAGACCAACCTGCATACGTCCAGCTGTATCAACAAGAACAACATCTGATTTGTTCCGAGTAGCTTCCTGAATAGCTTCTTTCGCTACAACTGCTGGATCTTTTTCATATCCCTTCTCAAATATAGGTATCTGTACACAATGTTGTCATGTAAGTATCGAGCACAAGTTGGTGCTTTCGTTCAAAAAGGTACAGTACATTTGAGTGTTGGGGGGAAAACACATACTATAACTCGACAAAACAGTAGGACAGATATTTTGCGACCAGGAGAAGTTAAGCAGAAGATAGTCTTATATACACGTGAGCTAATAAGGTCATATTTTACAGCCACCCTAACGAAAAATTATGCAGTAAGATTCTCCCAATTGTTTTCCTCAAAAAATGCAAGTGCATTATTGCTTGTGCAGAATAGATTCACGACATGCACACAAACTCCAGCGAGTGCAAACGATGAATATAAAATCACTACATGGTTACAAAACAAAACAATAACCTCAAACATGCAATGCTGCTGTTGCAAAACTGGGTACGTACAACTGTTGTGTTGTGTTACTCGAGAGGAGATGGTCAGTACCTGAAGCCTGCGAGCATGAGTACGCAACTGCTCGACAGCACCAGACCTAAAGGTATCACATGCTGCCATCATTACACTGAGGTTGTGCTGAAGAAGCCAATAAGCAACCTGTAGAGATAAAAGACTGACGTTAGCAAGTTCTTCAAAGGAAATACAATTCTCTCATGGAGAGCATTTGAAAGATGTTGAACCTTTGCAAGATTAGTAGATTTGCCAACTCCATTCACACCAACAAAGACAACGACATATGGCTTGCCACGCTCCTTGGCAGCCTGTACATCTCTTAGGATGTCAATGGATCGCCTTGGAGTTAAAATGCGTGTTAGAGCCTCCTCCATGGCTGTCTGAAGTAGTGATCATCAAATGAAGCGTGTTAGGAAGCCACATAGAATGTTCAAAATGTGAAGTAATTCAGAGTGGGGTGTGCTGCAAACCTGAACAGTAGAAGATATTCTTGTGAAGGATCCTAGCTTCTTGCCCTCAAGGCTAGCTGCTACTGATTCACAAAGTTTCTCTGCAATTTCTTCAGCCTGCGCAAAGAAAGACAATATTCTTTACCCACACAAATGAAGAACCAAACTACATAAAGCTGGTCTAGCAAGAACATCAAATAAGCAACTAAAATGAAGAAATGCATACCACATTCTTTGTCATCAGCCTATCTTTAAGAGCTTTGAGTGCAGGTTGCAGATCAGCCTTCTCAAGTACATTGTTACCTGCAATGCTGGGCATAAGAAAAACACAAATATTGCAATCATGTGAGATGTTTGTAGATTGCAAAACTATAAGAGAAAGGTAAGAAGCTGGCAATCACAACTTTAATGCAAGACCTTAAAAGAAAACAAAATAGTTATGTGTGTGATGACACGGGAAAACACAAAAAAATGAGAGAAAATACATCGCAGGCAGCGAAAGACTAACCATCCCCTAAAATATCTATCCTATATCATGGTTAATGTGTCGTTTTCTTTTTCTAATGTTTCTTTGGAATAAGATGACAATGTAACAGTTATGTGTGTATCAAGTCATTCAAGTGCACAAACTAAGGTGGCGGGTGCCTTGGCAATATTCCACATTTGCAGTTAGCTAATGGTTTACTTGACATGTTTGGGTGAATATATGTGGTTTCATATATGCATCTCTTCCGTCAATAAAATTGGTACTATTTTTTTATGAACCCACTAAACATAAAACCCAAAACAGAACCTATTTAAGATCGTGAGCAAAGAAAGGTCATCAAAATCATAGAGCATTTTTAACAGATTATACTGTCTTATTTCCATTCTGGGGTTTGACCTATATAGATTAGTATATGGAAACATAACATTAAAGCTCATATCATCTCAGTGAAAAATAAATAAGTTAACACCGGCACATAGTTATGCCAAGATACTGAACAGACATTGTCAGGCTAGTGATACCAACAGGGTGAAGAACAAATGTTTTATTACCTCTTAAACATGGAGGTGAACCATCCCTTCTTCTTCTGGCCAGCTTCAGCATTTTCCTCTCCCTCTTCATCCTCGTCCTCGCTATCGCTGCTCAATCTTCATCCTTATCCATCATGCTATCCCCCTGGTGGGAAATCGCCTGCTCTATCACTCATCCCCTCTCTCATCGGCTGGGTCTGTGAAATCCAGCTTGCCGGTCTTCCGTGGCTGATCGTCCCAAACCCTATCCTTCTTAACATTCTTCTTGGGCTCACCACCCTTGACCACCACCTTCTTGTTAACATCGTTCTTCTTCCCATTCTTCTTTCCTCCACCTATCTTCTTACGTAAGGTATTTACATCGAAGGCCCCGTCGTTTGGGTCCCCGTTCTCCTTCCCGTTGTTAGCAACAGCAGCAGCAGCGCCGCCGCGGGGGTGAGAGCTCTCCTTCTTCACAACACCGTTCTCGACGCCACCGTTAGTACTCAGCCCGTTGGTGTTCTGCGACTCCTTCCCGGAGTCGCTGCTGCCATCGGAGTCATCCTTCCCGGACTCGGCGTTGCTGCCCTTCTTATTGAAAGACCCACCTCCACCTCCGTTCCTCGGACCAACAAGGCCGTTAGCAGCACGACCAGCACGGGAGGACGGCGGCAGCGTGTTCTGCCTCGACTTCTTCATGGCCTCGGCGCGCGCCTCGGCCTCGAGGTGCAGCTGCCGAAACACCTCCCCGAACGCATCGTACGAGACGCCGCGCTTGGAGGGGTCGTAGATCTGCGAGAACTCTTTCCGGACGGCGGCCAGGAGGTCGTCGACGTAGAGCAGGTGCAGCATGCGCTGGTAGACGGCGACGAAGACGAGGCCCAGGTCGTTGTTGAAGGTCCACTTGAGCGCGTAGGTGTCCTGGCTGAAGCTGGCGTCGGCGGAGCGCTCCTCGAGGAGGCAGGAGCGGATGAGCGCGTCGATGGGCGAGCCCTTGAGCGCCGCCCCGCCGAGGGCCCGGCAGGACGACCACAGGATCAGGCCGCCCCGCGTGAATATCAGCAGCTCCTCCAACATCGTCGCCGACGACCTGGATACGGACAGCAAGGGTTTGGTTAATCGGTCGGAGAAATCGTCAAATCGGGATCCTGAACTGAGCGGCGGATCGGACGATTTTGATCCCCGATCGGATCCGTGAAATTCAGCGAAGGAAATCGGGTGAGGGGGAGGGAGAGATTTACCTTGGTCTGGCTGATGGATTGGGGAAAATTCGTTTCCTTCCTCGCGGAGAAGTGGAAATCAGTTTTGCGATGTGTCAGAGAGGCGGCTATATACGCACGGAGACGGTGGGCGTCCAACTCCGACCCGGCTCTGTCTATCCGATCCGACTCAGCGTGGTCCTGTCACGTGGTTGACCGGTTCCGCGTTGGTGTATTGTGATTTCTGCACGTGAGGCAATGCTACGCGTTTAGGGTAAGAGATGCCAAAATTTTCAAACGAAATTGGAATCCCATGCTGCCAGAGACACTAGTCCGCCAGGTTACTATCAAGATTGGGATATGGTGGACCTGCTAGATGTTGGTCAATGTCTCATGTAACCCAAATCTCGTGAGTTTGTAACTTTGACACTGTTTCTGACATTGCGTGGGTAAAAGGAATGGACTTCTGACCTTTTCTCGCTTTCGAGCCCTTCCATCTCATTTCCCAGGCCTTTTGTGCCTTTTTTGCTCAATGTTGTCCTCTCATGACCTCTTGTCCATACCATACCGCCGCATGGGCACATTTCAAACTGAAGATTGTACAGTAGAAAATAAATCAGGCGAAACAGTTTGTGCATGTGCTTGGGCCCACAAGTTAGGTGCCACATTGCAGAGAAGGTGTTCTCGGTAACCTTCGAAACCACAAGTTGATTTTCTAAAGAAATAATTGGTCGAAAGATACACAAAAAATGCAAAATACAGTCAAATTCTTGTTCGGTCTACATAAACCAAAGATAACGTCCTCGTCTGCCACATGGCACATGATTTGTGGGCATGGACTATCCAAAACAAAAACAGTGTCAAACTTACAAAATTGTATTATTTTGTCTTATTTTGAGTTTTTTAATGTGCTTCGCTAGTTTTTTGTTGATTACTCCTGAAAGATGCACTGTGGAGTAAAAAATGCAATACGTTCACAAATATCGCGACACTAACCTGAACCCCTCATAACTTTCTAGCTAACTCTGCTTAGTGGTGCATCGATCATGCGTTGACAAGGTATGTATGATACATTTGCGGTGTTGACACAGTTCAACTACTAGCCATAAGGAACTAAACGGAAACAATGTTTATCCATGATGTAAAAATATATTAGAAATCCCTGAAGAACGTACAGTTAATACTTTATGCTATACCCGTTCAGTACTCCCTCCGTTCCTAAATATAAGATGTTTTAGCTTTTATCCACATTTACATGTGTCTACATGTATTTAGACATGTTTTTGTGTGGCTAACAAACATTTTATATTTAGGAACAGAGGGAGTAATTTTATCAAAAGTCAAACCATGTGAAGTTTGACCAAATTTGTAGAAATATTATCAACCTCTACAATGTCAGAATCGATTTTATTAGATACGTCATTAAATATATTTTAATAATATATTTGTAAAATATTATAATTTTTATATAAACTTAATCAAAATTAAATTATTTTACTTCACAAAAAATGCATATGTCGCGCGTTGATCTTGTGATATTATTTATAAAAATTTATCAGTGCATAATTCCTAGATGTTCTTTACACGCAGGTATCATCTTATGAAAAACATTCTTTGAAAATCTTAGTTAGCAAGAAAGTATGTAAATAAAATAAAATAAAATAAAGAGATCTAATTATGTAGTAACGTGACAATCAATAACGAGATCTAATATATACTAATGTGCAAAAACAGGGTCTAACATGCAGGTAATGTTGACAATTTGGAGATGCTCGTGTATGGACAAATCGTCGAGATTACAACACAACTCAACTATTAGGAGCAAGGAATTACCTACTAACGAATTGGTAGGGGGTCGTATGCCCCCTATGTGAGTACCCTTGTAGGAAAAAATAGAGAAACCGGGTGGATCATATTAGTTTGTTAGCCTTTTTGTACCACATATCTATCTTTGTTCCAAGTGAGAGAATAATAAAACATATTAACCTCTTACAGTGGCGGAGCTTGGGCCAAGTGCCTGGAGGGGCAAATGGGCTAAACGTGCATATTGGGCCAGATTGGGGGGGGGGGGGGGGGGGGAGGGGGGCAAATAGGCTAAAAACTGATCATTTTGTGCGAAAATGGGCCAAATAGTACTGGGTTTTTTGCTCAAATCTTCTTGGGCTTGGGGGGGGGGGGGGGGGGGGGGCGACGGCCCCCCTAACTTAAACATAGCTCCGTCTGTGACCTCTTACCTTATGCCATGTCCCGGACCACACATGATCCCTTCTGTCCGAATATTTGAGCTGCCGGGACCAATAGATATGCAGTCATCCCCTATGCTGATGTTGGAAAAAAAATCTGAATATCCGTTGGCATCTGTATGTGAATGCCATCAGTATTCGCACTCTCTCTTGCAGCTACAGCCATAACTCCTTGTATAGTAATATTACTACTTTGGAAGACAATAAAGTGAAAGAGGGAACTATTGACAGACTTCACCCCGTCTGTCACCACCCCGGTCGAGTCAGATATCGCGAGAGACTGTTACAATATTACAATGCTGTAAGATTGTAGCATATGATCAATCCATAATGTAAAAATATCAACAGGAAAATACTAAAAACACACCATTAATACTGCAAAAGAATCATTAAGTTGCCATGAATAATAAATAATGTACTCTGGAAGAAACATGTCATGTAGTATGTTTATTTAGCTAGTTGAAAAATGATTTTCAAAATGCAGGTGCACTGATCTTATGAGATACTTATTATATTATAGCTAAATGCCCGTGCGATGCTACGGGTTGATTTTTATTTTATATTTTTAGAATGGCAGTTCATTTGTGACCGTGGTATCATCCCACTGTCAAGAAATCGTATTCTTTCTCACCGTTAGTCGCATGCGGGTTTTGGCATGGCATAGCCTCACGTAACATTTGCAGCGTGTAAAACACTTGGCCCAATTTCTCTATGTGTGAGTGTTCGGAGTAACTGAACCAATCAGTTTCAGTTCTTCGGTGTTTGACAAGTCTTGGTTTTCTAAAATTGACTGGTCGGTTTCTATAAGAGCGAGAACAAACAATTCCCATGACCGAATGATTAGTTCGGTTTTAACCGACCAGAAGCGACACACCATGGCTTTTACGATGGCGCCAAAAATTTGCACGAAAAATTCATCACCTCCGTTGTTTTCTAATAACAAAAGAAAACTGATAGTGAATATGCAATTTTGAGTGCCAGCAACCATAAGCTTATTCACAAGAATCAGATAATCAAAATAGAAGAATCCATTTCCAAATTGTCATTAGTGTATTTACAAACTGTGGACACTGCATGATTTACTACGCACACAAATTAATCGACAAACTTTTGAGAAAAATACAGCCGTCTGAAACCATGTAAGGAATGATCTGTCACCACTAAATTACTTATCACATCTTCATCATATTCGTCCTCTTCAACACAGGCTCCATCTTGTCCCCTGTAGGAAAACAACACATAATCAACATCGAAAAACGAGTGGGAGAAAACATGACTGACTTTTGAAAAAAAATCTGTTACAAAGCATCCAACTGAAATGAACCGGATTTAACAAACCCATCAAACTGGAATGAACATATCTATGTTGAAATGTTCAGCTTTTAGCTACACACCAATTTTGCTTCGAAAATTTCAGCACCGGCTCCCTGCACCACCATCTCGCCCTCTTCCCCCTTGCTCGTCACCACAGTGAGAACCCTGCCCCTCACCTCCATGCAATGCTGCAGGACGAGCGTAGTAAGCTTCTGCACGACGCTGGTGCACCCAGCATATGATGCTCAACAAGCTGCTTGCTAGTAATGGGCTGCCTGAAAAAGAATATCAGATTTTAGGCTTTACAAACCATTCGAATAGAACTACCGATATAGAAAGGGGACAAAGTTGGTGGTATGAACGCAGTGCAATATTAACTGAAAGTGGGAATAGGGCTTACATCTGGTCTTTAGATGAGACAATAATCTACGGTATATTAACACAACTACTTTTGAAAGCATACTAATGTGGGTTCCCTATCCCTACTTATTACCAGTATTCATCCCTGTCCCTGCTCATGTGGGTTCAGTAATGACAACAATGAGTGAATATAAGGGCTAAAAGTACACATAATAGAGATTCTTCCTTCCAAATATTTCAAGACAATACTATTCATTAGGTTCTAAATAGGCAATAGCAATCAAATTCCAAGTCCCCCCAAATTTATATTTTGCATGTGTAAATGTTTTCTCTGGAAATACCATGAATTTTCTCTTACAGTCTGAACATTTCAAGATAAATTGGGACATGCTCACCATTCTAACGGAATGAGATCATAGATTGTGTTAGTTATAACTGATAATACTTCACATATTAAATAATTCTTCTTTCCCCAAGTCCTCCTAATATAAAAGGACAATTCAAATTAGTATGAAGATACTCTCAATTACTCTGTATGGGTTCTACACATCACACTCCAGCAGGAAACATACCTAGCCTCCTTGGTATCCATCTAGGCATAAGCTCTTGCCTGTAGTAGTCTACAATCACTTCACTGCCATCAATGAAGGAATGTTGTGCATCCTGGAATAGTTTTCCTTCAGATTTCAGATATACCTAGAATGCAGCGGAAAACAAACATGCAAAAGAACTTTAAAACAATATACAGTTGATACCTCATAGGCATGTCGCATCTGTGTGTCCATTTCATACTCTACAAAGGCATAACCACGAGAAGCACAAGTAACTGCAAATGAATAGTATGATCATTATACACCAAAAGTTGCAAAAGGTAAATATTGAGGCGTGTGATCAGTTGCCACCCAATCATGCATTCTACCTGTTGTACAATGTCAAGGAGAAATAAAACAGCCGCACAACATTAGCTAGCTGATCTGAAAATTGGAAATTTCATGCTACATTTTGTAGATTACATGACAGAACTCCCCATTCAATCTTAGGGGAAAGTAGCACATTGCTTTTTACTCTCTGTTCAGTTGTGGGGGTATGATTGTATATGTAAGAGTTGAGTCGGTTCAAGGGCGGTTCGGTCAATCATTTCCTATAGAGGTTGTATTTTTTCACAAAATAGTTCATGTGAGATTTCGTCAAAGAATGACTATAATTTTAGATAAATGATCAAAGATCCACCAACTTGGTTACAAACCATAAAATTGCTCGTCAAATGAACAAGGTTGAGACGGTGAAGGAGCAGAGGGCGTCGAGGAGGATCTAGGCACGATGGGATGGTAATGGTGGGAGGCGAGTTCGAGGGATGGAGAGGAGCAAAAATCGACGATACATAAGGGGGAAGTCAAGGTCAGTGTTTTCCTCATGTGCTTGCTACTAGTAGCACCCTAACTTACAGAATTACCTCATCCAACGGCCGCAGCCCCAATAATGCCGAAGAAAAAGCATCAAGCGTTTCTGGGCAAAGAAGATGAGTGGGGAAGGGAGTTTGCCTGAGGCTGTTCACCGGCACCATGTCGGGAAGAACAGGAGGAACAGCGACAAGAGATGGCAGGAACAGGAGGTCGATCCTAAGATCAAGATCCAATGGTAAAATGAAGCTGACCGTAACAGAAGGAAAAACAGATAGCTCTGAGACTCTGACACACAGAACTTTCATCACTCCAGCCAGGTCTTTCATTCTCAACATCCCAAATGCAATCAACTGCGCTCTCACAAACAAGATGCAGTACCGAGATTTAATGTTTGTTGCACGCATCATAGCCACCCAGGGCACAAGCATGCCAAAAAGCTGCTAGTAACTTGCTGCTGCCTCTACTGGTTCTCGAGTCTATACTCCCACCAAATGACACCCTGAGCCATTGTTTCAAGCTTCTTAACAGCTACCACCACTACCGCGTAGGCACAAAAACAGCAGCAATCCTCTTGTAATACTACCCCTGACCGAGAACGTCTGTAACCATCTCTGAAAACGCAAAAAGAAGGGATCCGATTTCGTGACGTCGCCGACTCGCAGGCATCACTTCTTCTTCAGTTCCATAGCCTCCCTGAAAGTAAAGTCAGTCAGAACATCAAACAGACCGACTGCTTGTCTCGATTTCATTAATGTAACTATCCTTTTGTCATCAGTTGGAGAAAAGTGTAAGTGGTGGCGAAGAAAAAAAATGGTGGATCTCTCTTCTTACCAGAACAGCTTGTCCATCTCGTCGTTCTGGGGTCCAGTTCGAGGCCGCGCGTAAGCACCTCGCAAGCTTTCTCATACTCCTGAGAGGAACAAGGTTTAAGCACATGGTCAAGCGAGTCGAGAGTCGAGACGATGGATGAAACGGTGGTGAAATGCAAGAGATGGGTGATTTCCTAGTGCACCTTTAGCAGCATATGAGCTTCTCCCTGGCGATGATGCGCCTCTGCCCAGTTTTCGTTACTTCTCTTGCATCTGATTGCGTCTTCCAGAGCCTTTTGTCCATCGCCTAAGCAGAGCCAGCAGCGGCTCCTGTTGGCCAGCACTTTACGGTCGGAAGGATCAGCCCTGAGTGCCTGTGGTGAACCAAACAGTGTCAATATATTGTTGCTGCCACGTTAGAAACAATGATGCTAGCTCAGAGATTTGTCATTGTTTTACTGGTAAAATTGGGTTGAAAACAAAACTGATGTAAGAGTCCTTCAGAAGAATAGAGAAATGGAGGACACATTATCCAGATTAATACAGTCACTCAAGTTTGTACTGGATCATCAAATAGGCCTGTGAAAGAGTGCAAGAAATTAATTGCATTTTTTATCATCGCAAGTTTTATAATACTCGTGTAAAGCAGGCTATATGCTGAGTTTGCAGCTCACACTTCACACATTAAGCTACATCCAAAGAGATGATGATACTAGTCATTCAGCAGATTAACTTTCTAAAGTTGGACCAACACAATAATGTACCTTTGTGTAGAGCACTGATGCATTTGTGTAATCCTGCTTTTCAAATGCTTCATCCGCTTGTTGTTTCAGCTCAGACTTCCTCGTGTTAACCGCATCATCATCCTGAGCCACATACAGTAACTTTAGTCGTACATTCAAAAGCCCAACGTGTGAAACTAATAATATAGTAAGTAACTGAGAATTTGAGGTAAAGTCAAAGAGCATGGCAAACAATTATTTTCTATTAACAGAGTTGCTCCAAAATGGCATGGGTTGTTAGAACTGTTGGGGAATGAGCAATTATTTTGCCAAAGAAACATACCAGTAGCTGCATGCTCTCCAGTTTGGCATGACTGATTATCCCATCAACACTCCAGTCTGCCACATTTGGGATTGGGGAGGTGAAAGGAAATAGAAGCTCAACGTCTTCCCTTGTCCCATATACAGCAGCTAACTCTATTGGCATTCTACCACACTGTCAAACAAAAGAACAAAGCTTACTGAGCAGTACTGAAGATTAAAAAATAAAGAGAGGAAAATGGTTCCTTTGTGATCAAAGAGTTACTATGCTATCCAAATGGACATCACACAATAATTTAATACCACCAAACAAATGCCTAACGAAGCTATTAGTCCAGACTCCAGAATGCAGCTTGTACTTCATTTTTTTTTCAGACTATTAGTTTGGTACGCCTAGTTAGTTTTTTTCGAAATGGAGGCCTAGTTAGTATCCTATAACTTTTTGTACATATCTGACTAAAATTATAAAATAGATGCCAAACAAAAAAGGAAACATTTACATGCTTCTGTGGAACTAAGGCAACCGATAGTACTCAAGCTAATCATACCAGAGAGTAGTGCCAAACATATTTATCTTAATTTCAAAATCAGCCCATTCAACTGACGTGACTCTAGCACTATTTTGGACAAAACTGGACTTATTGGCTTTCGCTCTCATTTCCCTTTACATATAAACTTGTACTCCCATATTTTTTAGAAACTACAAGACATTATGTAATATTGTCGTGCTACACCAGTATAACATATTGTTAGTACTAGAAGTCCAGAACTTTTGACGCCAAAGATTCAAGCAGCTCATCATGGTACCGTGAATAAAATAGAGAATATCACCTCATCAGGACGATTTGGGTCTGCACCAGCCTCCAACAAGCACTTAACAATTTCAGTTAAGCCTTCGCTTGCAGCTCTTGCCAAAGAATTGTTAACAGCATTCACATTAGCTCCAGCCTACCAAACATACATGTAGAAGACAAGATAAACATATAGTTTCTCCATATAAATTGATGGCAATTTGAGATATGACCAAACTTAACATCTGTTGTTAATTAGAGAGAGCCTTTTGTGTGAGAAAAAGCAGAATAGCAGATAATTCCATACCTGAATCAATAGCTTCGCACAAGCCGTGGAAGCAGCAGCTAGTGCAGCATCCAGAGGTGTTGCTAGACAAGAAGGCACAAGCTTGTTCACCTGTAAGAAACAAAGACCATTATAAACATTTTCATGCCAGAATAATGACAAGTTATTGATAGAGCAAATTTTAGGCCATAGCATGTGTGTTCGCTCCGTTGACACAACTACTTTGAAGTAAAACAAATATAACACAAGTCATGTAGGGTCAAGAAATAAAAGACGGGATAAGCTTAGTACATCTGCATGGTGCTCCAGCAAAACCTCCACAGTACTCTCATGTCCTTTAACAGCAGCAAGATGCAGTGGTGTTCCTTGTTCTGATTTGCCATCGACGTCAGCTCCTCTAGAAAGCAGCAGTTTTACTATTTCACACTTCCCTGGAGAAGTATATAGAGAACTGAAGATCAGAATCATATACCTTTAGAAACCATCTTTGGGCAACCAAGTTTTGAGCAGACAGGGCAAAAAAACAATTCTACACTTAAGAAATCATAGGGGCAACAAAAGGTTGTCGCAAACAAGTTTCAATGGCTATAATAGCACAATGTAACATTTTTGGATGAACAAGTTTCAATGATATTTGCACCGGTGGTCACACAACTCGACAGCTATGTGCACTTAAGTCACACAACTGGATAACTGAATTTTTTGGTCACACAACTCGTCATCTGGTGCACTTAAGTCACTGACCCCACCTGTCAGGCCGTTTTCCGTTGAAGTTGATGCTGACTGGACACGTAATTTTGCAAAAAAAACCCTATATTTTTGTACATTTGCAAAAACCCCCCTGTATTTTTTCAAAAAAACCCCTGAATTTTTGAAATGTCCAAAAATACAGGGGTTTTTGCAAATGTACAAAAATACAGGGGTTTTTTTGCAAGATTACGTGTCCAGTCAGCATCAACTTCAACGGAAAACGGCCTGACAGGTGGGGTCAGTGACTTAAGTGCACCAGATGACGAGTTGTGTGACCAAAAAATTCAGTTATCCAGTTGTGTGACTTAAGTGCACATAGCTGTCGAGTTGTGTGACCACCAGTGCAAATAACTCTATAATAGCACAATGTAGCATTCTTGGATGAACAAGTTTCAGTGGCTACAATATGTTTGGATGAATATGTAAGTTTCAATTGCAAGAAAGAATAGCACAATGTAGCATTTTGGGACAAGCAAGTTGCAAATGCGCTAGAAAATCAGAAGTTTGAGTGGCTAGAATAAAATTGCACAAGTGAACATTGCCATGAAAATGACAGAACCAGGCACAACAAAAATATCAAATTAAACTTCTATACTATGAACAGGCAGATGGACATATAATTTAAGAACAGGCCATCATCTGATTTATAGCAAATTATTACCACCTAGCTAGAGAAAAAGCAAGAACGACTAGAGGTCAGAGTAGGATTTATGGGTCATGCTAACTAAAAATTCCAAGGACACAACATAGACCTCATAAATCATAATCCAGGTAACTGATGAAAGGAATCTGATCCTTGGCCGAGGAAGAAAAAGAAGCAGATTGTTAATTAACCAATATGTCACAAGTCCATTAATTTCCCCCTGTGTGTAGCTTACCTTTCATTGCAGCGTGACAAAGAACAGTGGCGTTCTCTTCACTTTCCTGATGGAGATCGGCACCGTGGTCAAGAAGGAACCTGACGGCCGGCAAGTTGCCGCCGGACACGGCGTGCTCCAGGGGCGTCTTCTTCCCTAACAGGTGCACAAACAAGTCCACAGATAGATGCAGTCAATCACCTAGCTTAGCTTAACCAAGATACTTGATTAACAACGTAACGCGCTGTGCTGGATGCGAAGAAGCAGCATAGGGTGGGTTACAGTACTTGGGGAGGTGTCCCACATGTTGACGTCCATCCCGACGGTGTCGACGAGGTAGCGGCAGAGGGTGAGCTTGCCGAGTCCGCCGACGGCGGCGTGGAGCGCGTTCATGCCGCGGTAGCTGGTGGCGGCCACGGTGGCGTCGACCCCGCACCTCCCGTTGGTGTCAAGGCTCTTCGCGATCTCTGCGTCCGTTCATCGTGCACGTACATGTACGGATTAGCCCCCACCCCCAATAACCCAAATCGACCGGTGAGTGAGAGTGGGATCAGTTACCCTTTAGGCGGCGGACGTTGCCGTGGTGGGCGGCGACGAGGAAGCGCGCCTCCGGGGCCACTCGTCCTCGTCTGTTCGTCACGCAACCATCGCAGAGAGGGGGGAAATCAAATCATAAGCACAAAAAGTAAAGAAATTACTAGGAATGTTTCGGTAGAGGTAAAGAAAGGACCTTTGCCGAGGATCTGCTCGAAGATGTTGGGCAGCGGGAGGTCGAGGAGGTCCATGGCCATGGTCTCGCTCCTCCTTGCCTCCGGCGAGGCGGCGGCGGCGGGCTAGGGTTTCTTCTCTCTCTCCGGAAGGGGATGAGGAGAAGGTTGTGGAAGGAAGCGGAGAGCTCGAAATGGAATGGAGAGAGAGTGCTGCCATGTCCTGTGTAAAAGGCGGGAAGGGTGCTGCAGGTGGAAGACGCAATGGGCGGTCGACACATGCCCGCCTCGTCTCTGACATGCCAGCCGGACCCTTGGACTCACTCGCTTGACCACTCCGACCCCTCATTTCCGTTTGAATGTTTTTGAATTCATTCACCGTTCCATTTTCATAGATATATATGGAATTGCATTTCATAAAGTCATCAAACTGAAGTAGTACAACATATGGGTGCAGCAATCCATTATTAGGCTTAGATTACAAAGTCATACAAACCAAAGTGAAAAAAATACAAAATCTTACAAACCGTTCCTCGAAAGTACATGAAATTTAAAATGACTATGTTTGGCAATAAAGGTCATACTACATTCCATCTCGCCTCACTGCTGATATCTACTCGGTAATTTTGATGAAACGCTAAATACACCTCTACTATTTTATTTTCGTTATATAAAATTAATAATGTACAATGGTGGTGATGATACAAAGGACTAAAGAAAAAAAAGTGCGTGTCAAGCCAAGCTTGCACTCTCTCGTGATCGTGAAAACAATTTTTAACTCTATGTCTAATCATCTCACAATCAGTTTTGAATGATCCATAGCATATATCCATGGCATCTTCGTCCTTCAAAGTACATTACTATTCAGTTATTACAAGAGCTTGCTATTCAATCACTACAAGAGCTTGGTATTCAGTGTCGGTGTTTTGTTACCGGCTAGTGAGTTTTTGTGTGAGTAGAGCTTGTGGTCACGATCGGATGGCTTAACATTCTGAAACACGCAAGAATGTATACAGGTTCGGGCCCCGGGATCGTCCTAATAAAAACCCTACTCCTGTATGGATCGATTGTATTCCGGTGTGTGAGACGCTCAATGTACAAGATGATGCCGGCTAACAGTTTAGCCAACTATGGTGGATGATGTGTACTCCGTGGGAGGAGATATGTGGATGGTATTCGTGTGTGTGTCTGTGAGAATGATTGATCCCCCTCCTCAT
Source organism: Poa pratensis (assembly GCA_947311845.1). Taxonomy (NCBI): domain Eukaryota; kingdom Viridiplantae; phylum Streptophyta; class Magnoliopsida; order Poales; family Poaceae; genus Poa; species Poa pratensis. The sequence goes on along the minus strand of CAMZMU010000066.1, from coordinate 9,550,638 downwards.
GCCGAGGTGATCGGTATTATATAGGGGCGTGCTACCGCCTTATAGGGATGGCGGTGCATCGCTACATGCTTAGACTCAGTTCGTACGTGAGGTAACTTGCCGCCCTGTAGTTGGTCAATGATGACCTTGAGGGGCCAGGTCGATCTTCTTTCTTGATTGTCAGTGATGGGACTACTTTGACGGGGTCCCTCTTTTCGGTGATGTATAACGTGGGAGGTACGGTAGCGGTCCTAGGCGGATGACCCGGCTTGGAAACCAGACAACCAGCTGAGGTTGACCGGTTGTCTTCTTAGTCGGTTAGCCGGGAAGCGCCGGCTACCAGTCATGGTTTTGTTACAACCCACTTTTTGTTACTTCTCTTGCGTTTGATTGCGTCTTCGAAAACCCTTTGTCCATCGCCTAAGCGGAGCCAGCGGCGGCTCCTGTTGGCCAGCACTTTACGGTCGGAAGGATCAGCCCTGAGTGCCTGAGATGAACCAAACAGTGTCAATATATTGTTGCTGCTACATTAGAAAAAAATGATGCTAGCTCAGGGATTTGTCATGTTTTGAAAACAAAACAGATGTAAGATTCCTTCAGAAGAACAGAAAGAATGGAGCACATTATCCCAGATTAATATTCACTCAAGTTTGTACTGGATCATCAAATAGGCCTATGAAAGAGTGCAGGAACTTCATTGCATTTTTTATCATCGCACGTTTTATAGTACTTCTCCTGTAAAACAGGCTATCTGCTGAGTTTGCAGCTCACACTTCACACATTAAGCTACATCCAAGGACCAAGGAGATGATGATACTAGTCATTCAGCACATTAACTTTCTAAAGTTGGACCAACACAATAATGTACCTTTGTGTAGAGCACCGATGCATTTGTGTGATCCTGCTTTTCAAATGCTTCATCCGCTTGTTGTTTCAGCTCAGATTTCCTCATGTTAACCGCATCATCATCCTGGGCAACATACAAAACTTTGGTCATACATTCAAAATCCCAACGCGTGAAAATAATAAATAGCAAGTAACTGAGAATTTGAGGTAAAGTCAAAGAGCATGGCAAACAATTCTTTACCATTAGCTGCATGCTCTCCAGTTTGGCATGATTGATTATCCCATCAACGCTCCAGTCTGCCACATTTGGGATTGGGGAGGTGACAGGAAATAGAAGCTCAACGTCATCCTTGTAGCATACACAGCAGCTAACTCTATTGGCATTCTACCACACTGTAAAGCAAAAGTAGAAAACTTACTGAAGAATACTGAAAATTTAAAAACAAAGACAGGAAAATGGTTCCTTGATAATCAAACAATTACTGTGCAACTGGACATCACACAATGATGTAATACCACCAAACAAATGCCTAACGAAGCCATTAGTCTATAATGCAGCTTGTACTTCTTGCTTTTTTCGGATTATTAGTTCGGTACCATTAAGATAGTCCTAGACTGTATCCTATAACTCTCTGTACATATCTGATAACAAATACAAAATAGATGCCAAACAAAAAGGGAAACATTGACATGCTTCCATACAAACTATAACGGCAACTGATAGGTGCCAAGCATATTTATCCTTAATTTCAAAGTCAGCCCATTCAACTGACGCCCAAATGCTTTAAGATTCAAGTACTATTTTTTGACAAAACTGGACTTATTGGCTTTCGCCTTTGTTTCCCTTTACACATAAACTTGTACTGCCATATTTTTCAAAAGATACAAGGCATTATGTTATATAGTCGTGCTACACCAGTGTAACATATTGTTAGTACTAGAAGTCCAGAACTTTTGACACTACAGATTCAAGCAACTCATTATGGTACCGCAAAAAAATAGAGAATGTCACCTCATCAGGACGATTTGGGTTTGCACCAGCCTCCAACAAGCACTTAACAACTTCAGTTAAACCTTCCATTGCAGCTCTTGCCAAAGAATTGTTAACATCATTCACATTAGCTCCAGCCTACCAAACATACATGTAGAAGACAAGATAAGCATTTAGTTTCTCCATAGAAATTGATGGTAATTTCAGATTTGACCAAACTTAACATGAGAGCAGATAATTCTATACCTGAATCAATAGCTTCGCACAAGACGAGTTAGCAGTACATACTGCAGCATCCAGAGGTGTTAATAGACAAGAAGGCAGAATGTTGTTGACCTGTAAAAAACAAAGACCATTATGAACATTTTCATACCATAGTAATGTTAAGTCCTTGATAGAGCAAATTTTAGGCCATAGCATGTGTGTTTGTTCCGTTGACATAACTACTTTCAAATAAAACTTATAACACAAGTCATGTAGGGTCAACAGATAAAAGTTGGTATAAGCATAGTACATCTGCATGGTTCTCCAGCAAAACCTCCACAGTACTTTCATGTCCTTTAACAGCAGCAAGATGTAGTGGTGTCCCTTGTTCTGATTTGCCGTTGACGTCAGCTCCTTTAGAAATCAGCAGTTTTACTATTTCACTCTTCCCTGAAGAAGTATATGGAAAACTGAAGATCAGAACACTTATGAAACCATCTTTGGACAACAAAGTTTTGAGGAAATAGAGAAAAAATTACAATTAAAAAATCATAGGTGCAACAATAGAGTAGCACAATGTAACATTTTTGATGAACAAGTATCAATGCTATTATAGAAGAATGTACGGAGTAGCAATTTTGGATGAACAAGTTTCAATGGCTAGAATATTGTTTGGATGAATATGTAAGTTTCAATTGCTAGAAACAAAAGTACAAGGCAACATTTTTGGACAAGCAAGTTCAAATGCGCTAGAAAATCAGAAGTTTGAGTGGCTAGGATAAAAGTGCACAAGTTAAGATTGCCATGACAATGACAGAGCACAACAAAAATATCAAATTAACCTGAACTGAACAGGCTGATGGACATATAATTAAAGAGTGTAAGACCAGGCCATGAGTTGATTTATAGCAAATTATCACCACCTAGAGGAAAAGCAAGAATGACTAGAGGTAAGGTTGGAACAGGATTTACAGGTCATGCTAACTAAAATCCCAAGGACACAACATAGACCTCATATTTAATCCAGTAATTATGAGAGAAAAATCTGATCTTTAGCCTAGTAGGAAAAAGAAACAACAATACAACTGATTATGTAAATTCCATTCCCCCTGTTTGTAGCTTACCTTTCATTGCAGCCTGGTGTAGAACAGTGGCGCCTTGTTCACTTTCCTGATGGAGATCGGCACCGTGGTCAAGAAGGAACCTGACGGCCGGCAGGTTGCCGCCGGACACGGCATACTCCAGGGGCGTCTTCTTGCCTAGCGCACAAACAAGTCGACAGATAGATGCAGTCAATCACCTAGCTTTCCTTGACCAAGATAATCACTTAATTGACAAAGTAACGCGCTGTGTGTCCTGGATGCGAAGAAGAAGAAGCATATATAGGGGAGGGTGGGTTATTGACAGTACTTGGGGAGGTGTCCCACATGTTGACGTCCATCCCGACGGTGTCGACGAGGTAGCGGCAGATGGCGAGCTTGCCGAGTCCGGCGACGGCGGCGTGGAGCGCGTTCATGCCGCGGTAGGTGGTGGCGGCCACGGTGGCGTCGACGCCGCGCCTCCCGTTGGTGTCCAGGCTCCTCGCGATCTCTGCGTCCGTTCATCCATCGATTAGCACGAGCGCAACCACAATAATCCAAATCGGTCGGCGAGGGAGGAAGACGAAATAATTACCCTTGAGGCGGCGGACGTTGCCGTGGTGGGCGGCGACGAGGAAGCGCGCCTCCGGGGGCCACTCGTCCTCGTCTGCTCGTCGCGCAGGCGAACCAACCAACCAACAGAGAGCAGAGAAGAGAAGGGGGAAATGAAATCAAATCATCAGCACAAAAAGGAAAGAAATTGCTAAGAATGTTTATAGCGCTGGGGTTAGTGGTAAAGAAAGGACCTTTGCCGAGGATCTGCTCGAAGATGTTGGGCAGCGGGAGGTCGAGGAGGTCCATGGCCATGGTCTCGTTCCTCCTTCTCCTCTGGCGGCGGCGGCGGCGGCGGTGGGCTAGGGTTTCTTCTCTCTCCCTCTTGGTCTGATCTGGTGGAAGGGGATGAGGAGAAGAAGGCTGTGGAAGGAAGCGGAGAGCTCGATGGAATGGAGAGAGAGTGCTGTACTGTGTAAAAGGCGGGAAGGGGTGGGTGCTGCAGGTGGGAGACGCAATGGGCGGTCGACACGTGCCCTCTCGGCTCTGACATGCCAGCCGGAGCCGGACCTTGGACTCACTCGCTTGACCACTCCGACCCCTCGCGTCCGTTTGAATGTTTTTGAATTCATTTTCATAGATACAGTACCTGATTCTTTTCTAATATGGAATGCATTATTTAAATTAATAAAGTCATGCAAACCGAAGTGAAAAATAATAAACCTTACTCCCTCTGTTCCACGATGGAGAGGGAGTACAAACCAATCCGCGAAAGTACGTGAATTTTGAAATGATTATGTTTGGCAACAAGAGTCATACTACACTACCATCTTGCCTCACTACCGATATCTACTCGGTAATTTTTTTAGCGCTAAATACCGTAGGTTAAGACCCTGCTGTTTCATTTTCGTTTTATGATAAATTAAATAATGTACAATGGGGATCATGATACAGAGGACTAGAGAAAATGTCAAGCCAAGCTTGCATTCCCTCATGAAGACTATATTTGATACTATGTCTAATCATCTCAAAATCAGCTTTGAATAATACTCTGTTTCACCATAGCAAGAGAAAAACCACCAAGCAATACTTCTAGAGTGAAGTTTTGAGAAGGGTGAGTTTATTCCGAAAGTAGATGTAGGTTAGTTAAGTGACCTAGACTTGTTTTTCACACTTCAAAAGGTTTAGTAATTCATAGCTTAATTGACCATTATCATTTGAGGCTTGACTACGCATAAATCCATGCCTTCACCGTTGCTAGAGAGACAAGAAAAAACACGCACGACATGACTTCTCGCTACCATAACAGATGCAACATTCTCGTACCGTTGGTTTGAATGTTTTTGAATTCATTCACCGTTCGATTTTCATAGATACATGATTCTTTTTAACATGGAATGTGTTGTTTAAATTAATAAAGTCATCAAAATGAAGTAGCACAACATATCAGAACAAAACAGCGGTAGCATTGCAGCAGTCCATTATTATAGAGTCATACAAAGCGAAGTGAAAAATATTACTACCATTGTTCCATAGTATAACACGTTTTGGCAGTTTAAATTGAACAGTCATAACGTTCTACGATAAACAACACAAGTAGTACAAACCAATCCGCAAAAGTACGTGAAATTTAGAACGATTATGTTTGGCAACAAAAGTAATACTACACTGCCATCTCGCCCCAGTAGCACTGATATCTACTCGACGTTCAAATTAGTAGTCCGCGTCGTCTTCATCCTTCACTGCTTTTCAATCAATATCGTGGTGGATTTTGGGATGACCCATCGTAAAAGTCTCCACGCTAGTTTTTTGCCTGGTGGATGGGCTATCACGGGGTCAAACAAAGCAAGACCTAAATTAACGTCATGGTAGATCCCATACCGGCACATAATTACTCTGTGGTAAGTGGAAGGCTGGATCGCTAATGTCGTTGTAGGTGAACAGAAGCATAAATTACCATGTCGTTGATTGGACTCGACGTTCACAGTGGGTACCACTGTGGAGATTGGTCAAGCGTGTCCTACTGACTGGTCAAACACGTCTCGCTAAGACTACTCATAGTGGGTAGTAACATGAACACTAGTAGAAAAAGGGCTTTCGGTTCGGACCTTTCGTCCCGGCCATATTACGAACCGGGACTAATGTGGCACTAGTCCCGGTTCAAACGGCTAGGACGGCCGCACGTCTTTAGTCCCGGTTCAAACAAGACTTTTAGTCCCGGTTGGTGTCTTCAACCGGGACTAAAGGTTGCGGCACATTTAGTCCCGATTCGTATCACGAACCGGTACTAAAGATGGACCTTTAGTACCGGTTCGTGAAACGAACTGGTACTAAAGGTTTTTTTCGCCTCTCATGCCTACCTCCCCTAGTGGATCGCCTTTTTTAGTTTTGTAAAAAATAAAAGAAAATAATAAAATCTTCAAAAAATAAAATCCTTAGAGATGTAGTTAGGTTTTGGTGTCTAGTTGGTATAGAAATTTTGAAATATGAATTTTGACTTTTTTTGCAAAAAACATAAAAATAATAATTAAAACGGCCATAACTTTTGCATACGACGTCGAAAAAATACGTTTAATATATCAAAAAAAACTAGAGAAAGATTCCAAAAGGAAAAAAGTTATTTCAAAAAGAAGATTTTTTTCTACAAAATCAAAAAAAATAAGCACACTTAGTAGTACATTATATAAAAGACATAGCACATTATGCAAAAGATGATATGGATGCAATATTTGGATTCCTATCATTTTCTGATTGATTTATACATATTATTTGTCGAATTTCGATTTACGGATTGAAATATATGAATTTTTCCATATTAAATTGAAAATGGCAATAATAATGTAAAATTCATTTTTTTGTTATTTAAATTAATAATTATTATTACTTAATCATTAATATTTATGTTAATATAGGTTTGGAATTCAAAAAATAATATCATGTGATATCAAAGTCTAGGGCATAATAAGATTGATACCATAGTATTATCAAGATGTTATCAGTGCAATCTTAGAAACTAATTGGAAATGAACTCAAAAGTTAAGCGTGCTGGGTGGAGCAGTGTGACGATGGGTGACCGGTTGGGAAGTTTGACCACGAGTATGGATAGAGTGTAAGAATGCACTTTGACTTGAGATTAGGGGCGATTAGAGATTAAACTGACAAATAATTCAAAGATTTAAAATATAGAAAAAAATAAAAAATTCAAAAAAAATATTTCGAAAAAAAGGGTCTTTAGTCCCGGTTGGTGTTACAAACCGGGACTAAAGGTCCTCCAGCCCCAGCGCACGGTTCACCCACGTGGAGGGCCTTTAGTCCCGGGGGGGACCTTTAGTCCCGATTTGTTAGTCCCGGTTGGGGAACCGGGACTAAAGGGGGGGGGGGGGGGGGGGGGGCGGTTTCTACTAGTGGAAGTAGTAACATGCATATGTTACTAGTTTATGTTACTACCTCTATAGTGGGTAGTAACATAAGTGTGTCATGCAAATCCTCATTAATTAGGTTGTAGACTCACATTGCATTGAGATATGTGATGTTACGGTAACTAGCTATATTACTCCAACCTCCTCTCTCCTTATTAATTTCTTGCCACATCATCATTTTTGCCTATGTGGCACTGAAGTTACTAGCTATGTTACTCCCACTATGGGTAGTCTAACTGGTGTGGCCTTCCACCGTTGAGTCTAACCTTTATATCTCGCACTCCTTGTCTCCCGCAACCACACTCCCTACAACTCCTAGTATTGATATCTCTCCAGACTGTACTCCACGAATCTTCAACGATGGGCGACAAAGGCGTTGGAAGGGGAGACTATCCAAGCAATGCCGCACGGTCCATGCCTTCACTGTTGCCAGGAGAGACACGAAAAAGCAGGTGGTGGCACTGCTTCTCACTGCCCAAAAAACATTTATGTACATGTGCAACATTCCAGGGTTTGAGGACACACTCATTGACAACCCTACATTCACGAGACAATCGATTTTATTTGAGGGATCAAACAATCTTTGTACACGGTAGTGTAGATTTATCATCCTTTTACTGTTTCTTTGAGCACACCCACAACTTATCTTAATATCTTACTTGAACAACAAAGTGCATGTTGGAACCGTTGCAAAGACATGCATCGCCATCACATCATCCCAACGCAGCAGGCTAGATGACTCCCGCTTCGTGATCTCACCCTGGGTATATCCCGGGGCCCATGTGTATATCCCGGGGCCCATGTGTTAGAGTCATCGAATTGGGTTATCAACAATGTTGTCTCCTCTGTGATGCATTATGTGTCCATTAGTTTTGCATCATTGCAACACAACTTAATTACTACGTGCAAGTAACTACATCCCAGAAAAAAGATCATAGGGGATCTATGCACAACCCCCCCCCCCCCCGCCCCAAAAAAGGCAGGGTGTGGCACTACTGCTCGCCTCCACAGAAATTGTTTGAGGACACACTACTTGAAAACCACGGGGCACATCTGTTTTAGCAATGCTACATTCACAGAACAATTGATTTCATTCGTGGGAGGGAACAATCTTTGTACAAGATAATGTATATTTTATCATCATGTTATTGTTTCTTTGAGCACACCCTTAAATTTAGCTTAATTTGTTTTCACTTGAACTACAAGAGTGCATGTTGGACACCGTGGCAAAGAGCTACATCAGCTTCACTATATCACAACGCAGCAGGACATACGACTCTTGCTTCCTATTATCTGGCTCTCATTGGCTCGTGCCAGCTCTAACTAGGAAGAGTCTTGGCCTCATTTGCCAGAGTTATCTACTCGAATTGCTTTCACAACAATCTCGTCCTCCCCAACGCATTATATGTCCATGATTTCTGCATCGCAACACAACACGACTATTAGGCACAAGGAATTACACCACTAAGAAAAGTTGATAAGGGGGCCTATGCCCCCCTCTCCCCAAAAAATAGTAGGCGGTCAACCCTGTTGTTCGTCTCCCCAAATAACAGTTATATACATGTGCAACATTATAGGGTTTGAGGACACCCTCTTTGACAACGACGGGGCACCTCTTTAGTTCTACATTCGAGGGACAATCGATTTCATTTGTGGGAGCACACAGTCTTTGTACAAGGTAATGTACTAATGCTGATTGTATCATACTTTTACTCCTTCTTTTAAAACAACCAGAATGTCTACACAAACTTTATTTGGAGACCTAGTTAATATGTGTTTTTGCGACAATACAGAAGGCACTGGCTAGAGATATATTTTCCACTTTGTACTGGTATAACATTGTTTTACCGTTTTGTTTGTGTTATACTCTGCATTGCCCATTTTAGTCCTAATGATAGTTTCTCATTATATGTGAAGTTTATGTATTTTTATCACATCAGATTTTAATTTTCTTTCTATTTTATATTTTTTTTGGAATTCATCGGGATTACTGACCTTTTTTGGTGACACTCTTGCTACTTTATCTGAATTTGGGTTTATCTCTTCAATGGCTTAACTTTTAAGCAAGAACACAACAAACTTTGAGTCCCGCACAAGAACTCTATCTTATTTCACTTTTTCCCCATTTTCAACCTTAAATCCACATATCGTCATTAAGAATTGACTATAAAAAATACTTTAAGTATAACTCAATGAAAATAGCAATCCATTGGGGTTATCTCATTAATCACTTAGCATATCATGGTGATGTGTCGTATGGATCTTTTTTCGTTTTGCAAGCGGCGCACTCGGTGTATCTCAGCATTGTCTCCGTAGACCATTCGGAATGGAGAGATATTTCACTCCCAACGTGTGGTAAGGAAGGTGGTCCGCTGATTCAAGATCTAGTGGGAAAGCTTAACTATCAGTGATCATAATAAAAATGTAATTCATGTTTTCCTTGAAGACGAATACCATATTGATCCTTTTTCTTGGAATGGATTTCTTTTGGATTTTCCGTTAGATGTATGTTCACGTAACTCCACTCTTAGCTTGGATTATGGTATGCTCTCGGCCATTCCACACGCTGCCTCCATCAAGCGATTCCAGATTATTCTTAAACACTTGATCAAAATATAATTTATAGCACTAGTCGTCCACCCGTGCATTTCGCACGGGGCTATCGATATATTGGAATTCTATTGATTTACTAAAATTGTGTAAGCAACACTACTAACGCAAAAGATATGTACAAATTTAACAATCAAATAGGAACTTATTTGGTTGAACCTGAATGAATATTTCAAATTACAACTACTTGTGGATTATTAAAATAATCTTTAAAGTAATATACTAAACTAAGGAGAACTTTTCAACTCCCGGAAAGTGTCACAACTCCACGAAATTTGTTAGTTGTACGTTTCCATTTGTATAAACTATATTTTTTTCACACTTATAACGACTTAATTCGAAAAGTACGACACAACAATAATGAGCTGATTAACTTTTGAAAATTAAAAGGGCTGAAAATTATGTATGTATCTTGCGGTGCAAAATTTATCTGACGGCAGGAGAATAGTTCTCCATCCAGAAAGATTCAACTGCTGGAATTAATGCTGGAACGATCTTTATATGTATATTGCACTGCAAAACTATTTCTGGCAGCAACAGAAATATTTCTCCATCAAAAAGCAATAGAATAGTCCCACCTATAGTGTTATATTATGTCTTTAAATATTCTTTATTTCAGTATACTTTTTGAACTTTGAAAGGAGTTAATGGCACCCGCGGTCACACAACTCGATGTCAATGTGCACTTAAGTCACACTTCTCTAGAACGTGATTATTTGGTCACACAACTCGACAAGTGCGTGCACGCAGGTCACTGACCTCACTTGTCAGTCCGTTTTGGACGTTAAATTTTCAGAAAACCCCCTGGAGTAATATTAATTTTACAAAATGGTTCCCCTGGAGGACCATTTGTAAAATTAGAAGGACCATTTTGTAAAATTAGGAGGACCATTTTGTAAAATTAGAAGGACCATTTTGTAAAATTAGGAGGACCATTTTGTAAAATTAATATTACTCCAGGGTTTTTTGAAAATTTACCGTCCAAAACGGACTGACAAGTGGGGTCAGTGACCTGCGTGCACGCACTTGTCGAGTTGTGTGACCAAATAATCACGTTCTGGAGAAGTGTGACTTAAGTGCACATCGACGACGAGTTGTGTGACCGCTGGTGCCATTAACTCCTTTGAAAGATGAGATACTGAGATTGGAAAGCATTGCACTAAATGGTGTGCTCAGTTCTACATTACCATAGTAATTTCGAGGTAGCATGGTTATATGTACGAACTGACCATGGGTGTACAGATTTTTGTAAAAGTTGGCATGAAACCCTACCAAAAGAAAACCTCCAAGAAAACCTCCATAAGAGTAGGAAATAGTACCTGGTGAATAATGTAAACATTTTTGTAGTTTGCACCCTGAGAACAAAGAAATGACTTGAGCAGTAGCATGGTTACACTGCAGCTCAGAAAAATAATTTTAGAAATCTCAAAAAAAAAAAAAAATAATAATTTTAACCTTGTGGATTATTTTCTCCTTGTGATACATGCAAGCTCCATTGGATTACTTGACAAAAAGGTACAATTAAAAGTAATACATAGGTCATTCCAGTGACCTTGAAACATACTAACGTATTAACTGATCCGAATCGAAACATACCATTACCACCTTGATTTTTCTTTTATATACTCATGTACCATCGTGCTCTGCAAACAAAAAAAGTGACAATGTAAATCAGTGCAACGGGAGTATTGAAGTTTTGCCGTATAATTTGCAATTAAATTAGCCGAAATATAAATAGATGTAGGGTGAGACAATCAGTGTAAATGTACAGCACGTCCATAACAGTGCAACTCGGAGCGTTTAATTTTGTGTTTGCTATTTGACCATACTACATGTACAAATGGTCGCTACTTGAGCAATGAAGCAAATAAAACCATATGTCGTGAGTTAATGACTTAGAGCAGGATCAAGATGCTCATATCCATGTCCGAAAGTGCAATGCAAAGTACCAATCTTTCTCACCAATCTACCTGACTTATGTTTCAGGGATGTTTGCTATAATATGGAAACAAACCTGACGATTTGATGAGAAGCACCAGAGATATTGAGGGACAGAAAAATAGAGGTATTTAATTTTGTTAACTCACATTGGGCAGTCCTGCCATGTCCTTCTTTTTGACTGAATTTGTAATTGTTGAGGTCCTCCTCTCTTGTACTTGCTTTCTTAGCCCATACAAATATACGATACCTACAGTACTGGTACACGTGCCATAGTCAGCTCAAGCCAGTTTTCTCTTACACTGAAACAATTTGGATGGTGCAGATTGATGTAAAGAGAAACTTGATGCTTCAAATACAATAGCACAACATACATATTTTCTTTTGTAGAAACAATTACTATATAAAAAGATGAACTCTGATGCTTAAAACTCTCTGCCAGATAAATAATTTTAATCCTAGAAAATAGTAATGTTTCTGTAATGAGGTTACTTATCTAAAAATATATGGCTTAGCACATGCATCGTCACACACCTAATTAAATCATAGAAGCAAGCGGCTGGTAGGTCAGGATATTAAAAAAAAATCGATGTTGTGTACAGATGATATGCCACCATGTGTATAAAACAAAGCGTGGCCATGCAGACATGTAGTGATCTGCAAATCAGTCGTCCGGAGCTCGGCTCCTACTCCTAGCTAGTATGCATGCGTTGAACCGTCCCATGTAGGCATGTGGGGGCGCGACCATCATATGGAACTGCTTAACTATGAATCTGATTAGAGGAAAAGAGCGCATTGCTTGCCTGAGATGAGCCAGTCTTCGCCAAATCGATCCAGCACTTTTGGCCGCTGCTGCCGTGCGTGGAGGCGTGTGAGCAGAGCACAGGATGATGCAGGCGGCAAAGAGGCTGAGGTTGCTTCTTCTCAATGCACTGGCCGAATCAACGCAAAAATCAAACTTCTTGTCGCCAGACCTTGGAGAATCTGCGCACTCGTACAACGAAAGGGGATAATATCTGGTGCTGCTGTATTTTTCTTTCTCGGGAATCTGGAAGATACCAGGAGAGCACGACTGACGTGCATACGACGGAAGCGGATATATCATGGTTTCATCCGACGGCGACAAACAAATCATACATTAATCGGATGACTGCGTTTCTTAACCTCCAGGATTAACGTGGTGTCTCCTAGTAAGTCTCCAATGTAGGAGCTGAATCGCTCAGCTCTGAATCTCTCTCTGCTGCTTCACACAGCTCTCTCCAGAACAGAAAGACAAGAGATTTTTGGCCTCGCGCTGCCTCTCACAGCCACGAGTTTCTTCTCTATATTCTGTTGGAAGTAAACATGCTTACAACACTGATTAAATAGGCTAACCCACGCACGCAGCCGGACGCCACACTCGCCCACTACCTACGTGCACGTATGCACTCACACCACTAACTCACGCCTCCATAAACTCAGTCATGCGCTAACTGCTAGCTAATCTGAACCTAGAATCACTCTAGGCAGCTAACAACCCAGAACATGCATGCACAGCGGCCTCTCACCACTGTCGGCATCTCACCATGCGCCACCTCTTGCGGCACTTCAGCATCTCACCTCCTGCATGCGTACTCTGAACCTACACCTGACTGAAACTAACTAGCTACATGCAACGACGGAAGGAAACTAACAGACATGCAGATAACTAAATCAAGATTAGTGCTAACATCCAATTAGGCACAAGGAATTACACCCCTAAGAAAAAGTTGATAGGGGGGCCTATGCCCCCCTCTCCCCAAAAAATAGTAGGCGGTCAACCCTGTTGTTCGTCTCCCCAAATAACAGTTATATACATGTGCAACATTATAGGGTTTGAGGACACCCTCTTTGACAACCACAGGGCACATCTTTATCAGTTCTACATTCGAGGGACAGTCGATTTCATTTGTGGGAGAACACAGTCTTGTACAAGGTAATGTACTAATGTCGATTGTATCATACTTTTACTCCTTCTTTTAACACAACAAGAATGTCTACACAAACTTTATTTGGAGACCTAGTTAATATGTGTTTTTGCGATAATACAGAAGGCACTGGCTAGAGATATAGTTTCCATTTTGTACTGGTATAACATTGTTTTACCATTTTGTTTGTGTTATACTCTGAATTGCCCATTTTAGTCCTAATGATAGTTTCTCATTATATGTGAAGTTTATGTATTTTTATCACATCAGATTTTAATTTTCTTTCTATTTTATATTTTTTTGGAATTATCGGGATTACTGACCTTTTTGGTGACACTCTTGCTACTTTCTCTGAATTTGGGTTTATCTCTTCAATGGCTTAACTTTTTTTTTAGCGAGTAAGCCAAGGCGTACCATATATTCAATGGCTTAACTTTTAAGCAAGAACACAACAAACTTTGAGTCCCGCACAAGAACTCTATCTTATTTCACTCCCCCCCCCCCCCCCCCCCCCCCCCCCCCTTTTTCAACCTTAAATCCACATATCGTCATCAAGAATTGACTATAAAAAATTCTTTAAGTATAACTCAATGAAAATAGCAATCCATTGGGGTTATCTCATTAATCACTTAGCATATCATGGTGATGCGTCGTATGGATCTTTTTTCGTTTTGCAAGCGGCACACTCGGTGTATCTCAGCATTGTCTCCGTAGACCATTCGGAATTGAGAGATATTTCACTCCCAACGTGTGGTAAGGATGGTGGTCCGCTGATTCAAGATCTAGTGGGAAAGTTAACTATGAGTGATCATAATAAAAATGTAATTCATGTTTTCCTTTTTTTTTTGCGGAAAAAGACGAGGTGATATTAATCCAGTATCCTTACAGAACAGTCCCCGGGAAATAAGAAAATTACAACCAAGTCCTTTAGGATAACGAAGTCGCCGACGCGAAGAAGACGTGTCGCTGGCGCGCCGCCGCCGCTCCGCCTCTGCAACCTTGGAACGGCCGGAGTCCCATGGCGGACGGGAAGTCAACGAGCCTCGAACCCGGAGGGACTCCACCTTGCTTCGTCTTCAACGCCTTCCGACTGGATTCAACCACCTGCATCTTCATGAAGCTCAGCCGCCAGATCCGCCGCACACGGACTCTGGCACGGGAAGACGGCGCACGGCAGCTCCATCGAGCTGCGAGCACCGGAGAGGAGGCAGAGAAGAAGTTGAGCTCCGCAGAACCCGACCCCTGAAGGAGATCTTCGCCGCCGCAAACCACACCACCAGCACCTCCTCCTCCACGGCGCCGCCGGCGAGACACCCACTCTACCCTAACTATATACAGACGAGATCCGTGGTTTCCCCACCCTCCCGCCGGCGGAGCGGCGGCGGAGGGGGGGGAAACCGGCGAATCGCTGCCGGAAAGCTGGATCGAACGGGTCGGCGAAAAAGTCGCCTCTCTTCAACTGTGCGGGAAGGAGGAGACGTCCAAGGCTACGTCTGTCAACTTTGGCTTGAAGATGGATACCATATTGATCCTTTTTCTTGGAATGGATTTCTTTTGGATTTTCCGTTAGATGTATGTTCACGTAACTCCACTCTTAGCTTGGATTATGGTATGCTCTCGGCCATTCCACACGCTGCCTCCATCAAGCGATTCAAGATTATTCTTAAACACTTGATCAAAATATAATTTATAGCATTTCCTCTTTCCTTGCTGAATAAATGCAAATCAAACAAGTACAAGCGTTATTTTTCCCCCTTTCCCCTCCCCTCGCTTGCTACTGTTCGAGAGAGGCGAAAGCCGTGTTCCACTCCCCGCCGACGGCCGATTCGTGGGTCTCCTCCCTCTCCGGCCGCCGTTGCGGCGGTGGGAGAGTGGGGAGACCCCGGATCTGTGCCTGAGGCATGTTTATAGTAGAGTAGGGTCTCTGGGCGGCGCTGGAGAGGTGGTGCTTCCGGCGGCGCTCTGGAATAAAGGTGTCGGGGTTCGATCTCCACCTCGGCGGCGTCCTGCGGGGCGGCGTCGACGAGCTCCGGCGTGGTGCCCTCCCGGATCTGCGGATCTGTGGAGGCTAGGTCCTCCAGCGGTCGTCGTGGCGGAGGTGACGGCCGGCTTCTGGAGTTTTGTCCCTCGCCCCCATCTTCGTCTCGGCGTGGTTCCTCCTGGCCAGGCCGTGGGGGTGCTGGGGGTGGTGCGGTGGGGAGCTGGTGCCCGGCGCTGGCTGCCTCCGCCGCCTGTACAGGTGAAAGTTCTCTGGGATCTTCGAGGTGGCCGCTGGATTTTGGCGTGGTGTTCTGGCCTCCTCTGCCGGCCGTGGTGGCGTGGAGAGGTGGGTTCCAGGCATCGTGCTCTGCTTCGTCTTCGTCTGGTTCCCGTCCATCTCCGGCCGGCCGTGGTGGCGAGGAGAGAAGGCGTGTTCAAGTTCTGCAAGTGGCGGCGACTTCGGCGAGCTGTGTTCGAACTCAGTGCAGGGTTCTTCGGAAGAGAGGTGGCTGCGGGGAGGTGGCGCCATGGCCGTGCGCGTTAAGCGTTCTTCAGTCCCGTCGCTTGCGGCGGGCGGCTTCTGCGGCTGTCTACATGTGTGGGATGGTGCTCCCGTTCCCGGGTTTCGCGGCGGCCTGGCGTCTCCCTCTCCGGCGGTGTTCGGCGATGGAGGTTGTCTTCAGGCGATGCGGAGGTTCAGCGGCTTCCTCGTGTGCTGCTGTTGCGCTGGGTGTCGAAGGCTTGTACGTCTGCGTTTTCCTGTTCTTCATTTGTAATCTTTGTTGATTTCGCAGTGTAGATCCTTTCAAAAAAAAATGCAAATCAAACAAAATCCAAAAATAAAAAAAATAAAACCAGCGTGTCTCGATCATGCGGACGGATGGCGATCGTCGGGGTGCAGCTGAGCGTCCAGCAGTCTGGCAACCGACCGGCGGCTATATAGAAGGAAGGAGCGGCCTATCATCTTTGACCCACACCGCCACCCACCGGGACAGAATAGAACGCGCGACTGCTAGTCTCTTGACTTCAAAGAGAATCTTGATAAGTCAGACCACATGAGCGAGAATTTATAGAAAACATGGAAATTTTGGGAAGTCGGGTGCTTAATCACATGAATTGAAAAACAAGAGAATCTTGATAAGTCAAACCACATGAGTGAGAGTTGTCTTTTGCTACTAACGTCTTCGTGTACATGAATCCTAGGAAGACATTCAAATGGATTCTAAAGCCCTGACTTTCAAATTCTTGTAAGATGACATCCATTCCTATTTTGACGTCATTTGATTATTTTGAACCAAACGTATAGTAGCAACAGTTTTTCTTCATTCTTCTTACTCGTTACATCTTTCCTTGCTAAGCTGATAACAAGCTCTCCCTTCATTCATCTTACTAATTTACATCTTCTGTTGCTAAAATTACAAAAGGTACAGCGAGTATGTAGGTTACGAGATTAAAAAGATTCTTTTTACTATGCTCCTCCCTCGAAATTTACGAACTACGGAGTACGTAGCTACCTGGTCCTAGAAAAAAGAAACAAAGAAAAAGGATGCACAAGAGCATCAGCAGCGGCGTCGGGAGTTGCTGGTCAGATAAGCTGGTGGCCGTCGAGGCAGGGGTGCACGGGCGCCGGGGCCATGAGCGGGAACGAGCCCCAGGGCGCGGCCACGTACATCTGCCCGGCGGCGGCGCCCTCGCCGGCGCGCACGGCCACCGGTTGCTTCGGCACCACCGTCGCGCGGCCGGTGAGCCTCTGCACCAGGTCCCGGAACTCCCGGGGCTCCACGCGGTACACCCTGGGCGGCGTCGGCGCCGGCGCGTCTAAGCCGCGCCACGGCTTGGCCGGCGGCTTCTGCACGGACCGGAGCGCCGCCTCGTGGCCCGAGGATGGCCTCCTCATCATCTCGTGCCCGTGGTGCAGGCGATCCATGGACACGAATGTTTCCGGCGACAGCAAGAGGAAGAAGAAGCAGAGCGAGTGGCCGAGGGAAAGCAGAGCAGAGCAGAGTATGGAGACGAGCTCGGGAGGCTGCAGAGCTTTTATATAGTGGGCGGGCGCGACGGTGCGAGTCTTCCAGAACGGAACGGAAGGAGGAGATGGGCATGAGGGAGGGGTGGCGGCTGGGCCGTAGGGACACGTGGTCGGGGAAGGACATGGCCGGTCAATCGCGGCGCCTGCCATGGCATGGCATGGCATGGCGTGCAGTATCGCCGTCAGCGTCAGCCGTGCGTTGGACGCATCGGCGGGCTCCCAACACCTGGACTGGACACCTTGGATGGATCGATCGACGAAGTTGCCCACCAATTACGTTCTCAGGCTTGTTGCTATCGACGGCTGGATGTTGTAGTACTCCAAAGCTCAATTTGAGCCCGAGTATATTTTTGTGGGAGTGGTTTTCCAAGCTCAAATATCATTGGGTAGGCTATAACCTATTTGCGGTTTTGTATCATGGGAAACATATGTCGGTCTCAATTCTCTAATTTATTTTATACTTCCTCCATTCTAAAAAGGATGACTTCCATTTGTCTACATGCGGACGTAAATATAAATACGTTCACATACATACAAATGAAGTCATCCTTTTTAAAACGGAGAGAGTACGTATTTGGAAGGTTAGGATTGAAGATATTAAAAGTGAACAAATCTCACTTGATTAGGAAAGTGGATGTACAACCTATCCGCTCAGGTTCACGAATGCAGATTAAAAATACCCCATTGTTTAAAAAAAATAAAGGACTGAAGATTTCAGAACCTCAATGATATTCATCAACCAAAATGAGGCAAAAGTTAAATAATCTCATTTTCTTGTCTTCGAATACCGCTTACATGCTACCCTATTTTTTTTCCTTTAAATATGATTTCAAAGTGTTTAATACTACATCCATCTTACAAAATTAATATCAAGTTGAGAAAATATTCAAAAATAAAGAAGTGAGTCTAACTCACTTGGTTAGGAAAGTGGATGTACCAGCCACCCGGTTCAATTCCTCACGGATGCAGATTTGAGTTCTTATTATTTCCTTAAAAAATCCATTGTAGGGGCTTCCTCTACCGCATTCCTTTCAAATTTTTTTTCAGAAATAGTGATTTACTGGACTACCTTCTTTTTCAAATAGATTAAGAGCTTTCTCTTTGTTATGCATAGTATATTTGATTTTCTTCCGGAAACCACAAATGGAGCACGAGCTCCAAGGAGGACGTTAGTTTGAAAATTTTAATAACTCGATTTTTAAGTTCAAAAAATTCCTGAAAAACACCTAGATGTAGCCAACTATGTACACTACAAGCGTGCAAGGTTTTCAATGTGAAATATCTTGTACTTTGGGCTCAGCAAAAAAGAAATCATCCAAATTTCGAAATTTTGAGCTAACTGCTCTTGGAGCTACCAATTTTGAGTTTTTGTCATTGCAAAAAACTGAAACATATAAACTGCAATTTTCAGGAAAAAAATGTAGTACGTGGTGCTATATGTGCAAACAAAACAACCTATTTGGACAACTAGAAAATTCTATACTATCCCCTCTTTTTTTTCTTGCAAGCCAGAATGATTTTTTTTAAGTATCATAGTTCAATACCACATATATACTTGCAATTTTTTAAGATATTTTCTAAAATAGTTCAAAATAGACTTTTGATTATACTTTTTTTCAAAAAAGGGTTTGCAAAAATCCTCATTTTACACTAGTTACTTTAGATGCTGCATCGAAGGCTGGGATTAGGAGACTTCAACAACATTGGCAATGGTCATCACCAGGAAGGAAATGGAAATGCTGCCTGGAAGGCTGGAATTAGGAGACTTCAAAATAGCTCATGTCTTTGCGAATACTAGGAGAAGCAAATGCATTTGGAAGGGTGCATGTTGAATTGAATATACATGCGGCTTAAGATAAAGATTGCACAAGCCAGACTTAATTAGTTAACTAACATCACTTGGACAACATAACTTGAGCTGTGCCATATATAAGGACCCATGCCATATCAACCATGTCATGAAATGAATTACGTAAGAGTGCACCACTTCGGCGGGCATGTAGCTCCACTACTCTAGCAAAACAGCAGAGGTTTATGGATTGACGCACAGAGCAAAATCCTGAAAGCAGATAGGAGTTGGCCAGATGATCGCGTGGATGAGCACCCCCGAATCTGTGAGTGTAAGGATAGAATCATGTCAACGCACAACTTCGGCTGCTGAATGTTGACCTGAATGCAGAGGAGGTCAAAGAAAACAAGTTTCAGTAAGAGTCTCAACATGGAAATGTGAAGTGAGAAGAATACATAAATAAAACAAATGGACGACTAAGTTACGGAAGCCGGCATTGTTTACAAAGTTTACAAAGAAAATCTGAGAATGTGTGCACAAATCAAGCAGTAATATTAACTCAAATAAAACATCAGCACTAAAAAGCATATTCAGCCAATTATTGGAGTACAATCACGAGCAGACTTCACTGGATCAGAAAAACAGTGCAACATCTGATAAGAAGCATCTGATATGTAGGTTGCACAAACCGAAGTAGATAGTATGGATGAACTATAAGTAAAATAAGGGTCTAGTCCTCGGGCCTCCATTAAAGGGAAACTGAGCCAAAAAAAAATCATAAATAAGGCAAAACATTTCTTCAGGAAACAAAGAGAACAGGACGAAGTTAAAAGTTAAAACTAAGTCAGTCACAAACAAATAACCTTTTAAGTAATAAAACCCTTTATAAAAAAAAAGTCAGTCACAAACAGATAATTGCCAGGTCATTGACACATTCCTACCTGCCTATAATTTTCTCAAACGAAAGACATTGACAAAATAGAACTATATACGTTCATAGCAAAATATAGGCACAAAGGTCAATGGATGAATTTAGACATTTAAACGGTGAAAGAAAACAGGAATTCTCGCAGCAATTGAGCATGCTAACCATGAATCAGACATGGTTACCAGACCTAAGATCAATGTTACCTTCTACAAATGGATATGCCATGAAAATGTTATTTACTTCTCTGCACCAACGGATACTTGGAGTAACACCATCTGACAGCTTCACAGTTACTCTTCTGAGCATTGGAGCACATCTAAAAATCAATTTCAAGAAATCAAACTCATGATCCTCGCCGTCGACACCTTCAATTTCCACCTTTTCAAGATCAGCCAAGGATATGGTTTGTGTTCTCCAGTCATTAGGTTCATCACAAGGACAATTTATTGGGCATGCAACTTTCACCTAAAACAAATGTGAATTACAACAATATATTATATATGTTCCAGTATTGGGACCTTAGCTCAAGAATGTACCTACAGCTTTTTTGTTGAAAAATGCAATGTGTAGATTCCAACTGTAAAACCAGAGCAACAAATACCTCTGATCTTAGTAGGACGATCTTAATGTTCCGTATAGATGTGCGAATACGATCCATCCCAAGTAGACGCAACACAAGTGCTCCAAACACATGGCCCGTTGTTCTAAGATGCAAGTCCAAACAAGAGAAGTTTGTAATCATATGTTTATTTATCTCTGCTGGAAATCTGAGCTCTGCATTTGCAGAAGTGAATGGAGCCTGCAAAATCAATTCGGAGGACCATCCAAAATAAGTTGAGTTTAACCGGCAAATCCAGTAAATTGAGCAAGCAAGAGATGAGACATACTACTTGGGCACACATGTACAGGGACAGGGCATTGACGATCGGGAGCTGCGAACATGCATTTTTCCCGGAGTCGGTGTATCCGGGTCTGTCTGCCGGCTTTACGCCCACCTCCAGGAGGCCCCAAATTCCAAGCCTGTAGATCTCCCGGGCGTACGTGCAGTGCCATGAGACCTTCTCCACCGTTGGTGCCAAGACGGACACCCCGAGGTCTCCGCGGGCATGGAATGACAATGTCAATTGCCTAAGCACAGGGGCCTGGACGTCGACACGGCATGTCCTTATCTTGATGCTATCCACCGAGTCCACGACGAGTTCCTGGAGCGATGCCGAGTGGATGATGATGCCGTCCATGCCTAGGAGAACAGTGTTCACATTGAGCACGCGCAGGCACGGGCAGAGAGGGATCAAGGCGGCGAGGTCGACGTGCCAGCCCGAGAGGGAGAGTCTCTCCACCGAGGGGAATCCGCCGGCGCTGGTCCGCCATGGCTGGGCTAATCGCAGGCACCGCGCGCGCAGGTCGATGGATGTGGTGCGGCCGAAGCGGGGGAGGCACAGGAACATCCAGGAATTCAGCGGGAGGTCGAGGCGCAGCTCCACGGGCGAGAGCTCGGCGGCGGCGCGGAGCAGCGAGGAGACGCTGGGGTCTGGGAGCGTCCCGTCCTGCCAGGGGGAGCTCTGGGATGTGAACGTTCCGTCCTGCGAGGAGACAAGGATGTCGAGGAGGTGCACCCCGGGACGGGCGGCGCCGCGGAGCACTGCCACGAGCGAACGGAAGGGGACATCGTGGAGGGTGACGGTGAGCCTGGGGAGGCGGGTCCAGAGGCCGCGCCACTGGCGAGAGAGGAGGCTGGTGTCCGCGGCGGCGCGTGCGCTGTCGAGACGGAGGAGGACCTGGTGGAGCATATCCTCCGGGAGGGCGGTGATGAGATCGGCTCCTCCGCCGCCTGGACCTAGATTGGAACGGGAGTCATTGCATGCTCCCTCCTCATCCATGGCTGGACTGGAACCCCAGTGCGATACAGCCCCAGATCGATTGAATGCAACGCACGGGAGTGAGGAAGAGGATTGATTCACCGGAAGCGACTTAGCGGCGGCGGCGATTGGGACTGTTACCAGTCAAGTGTAGGCGTGTTCGTGCGGCTGGCGTTTATTCCCTTTCACGTTTTCCCAAGAGGAAATAGAGATTTCTCACCTCCGAGCTGTTATCTCTTTATTAAAAAAAATTACAAGTTAATTATGTATCGCACAGAACACAAAGGTGCATAATCTAAATTTGAAATATTTTATATTCAGACCTACATACAAATGACATGTGTGTGGTTTTTTTTCAACATGATGTGTGTGGTTTTTTTTTCGGAAACGAGACAAATTGCCTTTTCATTGATATAGTAAAGAGAGTTGCCCAGTTTACACGGAAAATCGGCGAAAAACCCGAACGTATGTGTGGATTTGAGTATACAACGGAAGTCCTCCCAGCCGTTCAGATTCCATTCTTGCTTATCTCCATGTGTGAAAAATCCGCGTTTGTTGCCCAGTTTACTTGGAAAACTGGCCGAGAAACCGAACATATGTGTGAATTTGAGTATACATACTTCAAATCTCCTAAATATACAATTTATTTATTGTTATGTATCACATAATACAATTCAATTCACACATAATATGCATCAGACTACATCCGTAGATATTTTTAGATTTTCTAAAGTTTGTAAATATAATTTTAATTTTTTTGGAAAAAATAAATGGATCACTCGATCTGGGGAGCCGAAGTGATTTTTCACGTAACTTTTAACTTGTGTTGTATCTATACTACTATTAAAAGAGCAAACTTGTGTTGAGCTGTGTTGATACATTAAATCTTATCCCTTCGATATTTGATCAACGTCCTAAATCACTCTGCTTCACTTTTTACTGTTTTACCCTCCCACTAAATCACATATTACGAGCACATTGCCACTCGTACCGTTTCGTTTGTTTTATGTTTCGTTTGTTTCACACTGAACTTGCAGTTGCTGTCCTTGATCCTGATCTGGCTGTCGGTGACGGCGTTGAGGAGGCTGTCGACGACGAGGTCGCAGCGCACCGTAGAGGTGACCGTCCACAGCTTGAGGCTTCCCAGCTCCACCCTCACGGGCACGTCGGCACGGAACAGGAGCGGCACGAAGCCCGTCTGCTGTGCATCCTTAGGGCCGCCATCACCGCGCTGCCCAGCTGCGCCTGCCTGGCCATGACGACGCCGAGCACTGTGGTGTTGCGGTGGCCCTGGTAAAATTACGGGAGCGTGCCCTGGGCGAGCCGGTGCATGTCGTACCAGACGCTGAGGCTAGACCCGCGCTCATAGAAGATGCCGATGCGGTGGTTCGGTTTCGCACTTCGCCGCCGTGACCGTCACGTCGAACCGCGCGCTGACCGTCAAGGCGGCGTCCACCTGGAACTGGGACAACGAGAGGCGGTCCACCGAGTAGCGCAGCGCCTTGGGCTGGAACGCCAGGTAGAGCGCGCCCAGGGTCGACGCGGCGAGGATGGCTTGCGCGACGACGGTGATGAATGTGCAAGTGCAACAGAGAAAGCAGCAGCAGCCACGGCGCCGTTTCGGGGGCGGGAGCGACGTGCCTAGGCGGTGAGGAGGAGGAGGCAACTGCTGGAGCGGGTACTGGGGCGGCGGCCTCCTATCCGCGGCCGGGACGGTGCCCTTGTCATCCCGGAACAAGTTCCCTGGCGACACGAGATGCGCCGTGGGCCTCGGTTGCCCCGCCTCCAGGTCCACCGGGTGGATCCTCTGCCTCTGGTGATCCGCCATGGCTGGACGACTAGCTAGCTAGCTAGCCAAGAAGAAGTGCAACTTCTTTGCATAGCACACGCAAACGCAGCAATGCCAGAGATTTAGTACGGCACTGGCCGCGTTTACCGGGATTGCAGTTGAAGCCGCCTTGCGAATCTCTCTCTCCCTCTACGCCTTGTCGTGTCTGGAATGACCTATGTGATCCCTGTCCGCCACGCGCGGCGGCGGCGGCACCACGGCAGCGCCACGCCGGTCGGGCTTCCTCTCCACCACCCCGTGCCTCCACTCCACAACAAGAGTCCACCCGGCACCCGCTTGGCCACGGGAGTTCATCGCGCGTGTCCCTGGAGTCCACCTGCGTGACCACGGGAGCACTGACCGCCTGCCCCTGGGAGTCCATCCTGCTCTGAACCTCCCGTTCCCATGCGGCTATTCCACGGCGTCCCACGCCACCACCACCGGCCACGAGACTTGCAGCCCCCGCCCTCTGAAGTCTGAATTGCTGCAACGAGTAGCTTTTCCCTCCTGTTTCACCCGTCTCCAACCTCTTGCGTTCCAAAGACATGGACATGATTCAGTACATTTGGGCGTCCAGGTTCTGTGTTGCTTTATACTTCATTATGCCTCCTTTATAATTCCGCAGATCAGCCGTGGACTGTAAACAAACAACCACGGGTTGTTTCGCTACGGCTTTCTCCAGAGCATCCTCGGTCCAATAGACAAATTGAAAGCCTGATATCCTTGCTGCTACTGTTTTGTTACTCTTGCAACAACAAAAATTACTCCGAGCTATGTATGGGTAGGAGGATTCGCTGGAAAGTCCATTTCCAGACTTTTGCATCAAATCCTACATGTCACCATGTTGTCGTTGACGAGCGTATCCGTCATCACCGATGGAGAGCAGTGCCACCACATTATCTGTAGACGCCGGTAAGTACAGTGGGTACCACTTGCTTGTGGTCAAAACTCGCTTACCGTAAAAGAGATACCCAACCTGGAGATCTTCTATGTTATGAAGAAACTGCTAGTCTCGCATGGAGTTTTCGGTGGATTGCTATCAGTTTAGGTTAGAAAAGTTGTGGAAAGAATGTTTTCAGGAATTTTACACAAGTGTAGAGATATTTGATTCGTAGGAAAAAACATACCGTGAGTTGCAACCAAACAGTGCACACACACACACACACACATAAGCCTGTTGTATTTCAGACCATAAGAGATTGATGGAACTTTCACGGTTTTTTTTCGAAACGTCAATTTTCACGGTTGGACGCAGGGGAGCAACAATAAACAAGAAGATGCTATTTTCCGTGCGAAGTGTGAGAATTGATTGATTACAAACCAATTGCATACATGGACAAATTCAAGCTAACATTTATGAATCATGTCACAGTTTTTTCATGAAAGTTATGAATCTAACTCAGATTATGAGTCATGAACTTCCATATAGGGTTGTACAAAATGGTGATTGAAGAACCATCATACTTTAGCTCAACAAACCTACCACTGGGACTCAATCGGTTTCAACGAGTCATCGGGTTTTAAGATAACCTCAATCTAGTCGATCATATGCTTTCACCAGATCCAACTTCAAAGCACCAAAAACTCTATTCCGAGGACGAGTCCAACCAAATCGTCTTGGCGATAGTTAAACCAGAAGCTGCATCGGCCATAAAACCTACAGTTTGTCAAATATGGTGGAACCGCTCCAGAATACGCACCGCGGAAACGATCAAGACTCGGTAGCGATGCCACCTCACCGCCCCATTTAAATCGAGGTGAGGATCATTGTCGGAGTTGAGAGGCAAATTCCACACCGGCACGGAGTCAACAAGAGCAACGAGAAACCTTAAATGTAGAAAATATAATTAGCATGTTTGTTCATTGGATTGCTACATTTTTTTGCTCGTAAAATTACTGAATAATGGTATTTTCTTAGGAGTACCGGATAAAAGTACAAGGCTTTGCCCAAACAGTATTAAGACCCCAAAAAGCCCAACCTGTGAATTATACTATTCAGGTCTAACTCTAGAACGAACGGTATGGGCCTCCAAAAGCCCAACTGGTAATCAGCTCTAACTCTAACAAATGCACCAACAGAGGTGCCGCCGCACAGTTTTTCGGGGAGAATCGACGGCTGTGCAGCGAGTGTGCTTCATCTCCTGTGTTGTGATTTTATTCTGCTTTAGGGTCCCTATTGCAAAATGTACCTGCATCGCTGTGACTAATAAAGGCATCTAGGCCCTTCTGGGCCTCTCCAGGTTTAAAAAAAGATTGGCCATCTCCACCTGTTTTTTTTTTGCTAAAAGTGTTAAAAAACAGATTGCGGTGGAGATGCTCTCTGTACCGAATAGTTTAAGTTAGGATTCCAGGCTACAGGCTCCAGCTACCATCTACTCCGTACTTGACCTACACGGTCACACCGAGCAAGCTAGTGGTAGTGGATTAGTGGAGTAGTGGTTGGCTAGACTTTTCAAAGCCCACGTACTGCGTATACAAGTGTCGTCAACAGGAGTATACTCTCAGTCCAGTCGATCGATACCCAGCTGCGCGTGAGCGTGATGGAGCCGCCGGTGGACGTCGCGGAGGCACCGCTGCCACACGTCGTGGAGGACTGCCGCGGCGTGCTGCAGCTGCTCAGCGACGGGACCGTCGTCCGTTCCGCGGCCGCGCCGTACACGGTGGAGGACCGCGACGACGGGCGGGTCGAGTGGAGGGACGCCGTGTACGACGCAGGCCGCGGCCTCGGCGTGCGCATGTACAGGCCGCGCCTGGGACAAGGGAAGGCGCGGCGGCTGCCGGTGCTGGCCTACTTCCACGGCGGCGGCTTCTGCATCGGCAGCTACTCCTGGCCAAGCTGCCACGGCTGTTGCCTCCGCTTCGCCGACGAGCTCCCCGCCGTCGTGCTCTCCTTCGACTACCGCCTCGCGCCGGAGCACCGCATCCCGGCCGCCCACGAGGACGCCGCCACCGCCCTCCTCTGGCTCCGCGACCGGCTAGTCGCTGGAGCTGGACCCGACGACGACGTCCATGCATGGCTCGCCGAATCCGGCGCCGATCCGGGAAGGCTCTTCGTGTCTGGCGACTCCGCTGGTGGTAACATAACGCACCACATGGCCGCGCGGTTCAAGGCGGCGGGGCTCGGCCCAGTCAGGATATCCGGTTACGTCCTGTTCCTCCCGGGGTTCGACTCAGAAACGCCGACCCAGTCCGAGCTGCGCTCACCAGGAACCGCGTTCCTCACCCGGGAAATTTCTGAGCGGTACAGCCGGCTCGCTCGGCCGGTCGGTGCCAACAAGGACCACCCGATGTTGAACCCGCTCGGGCCGGACAGCCCGAGCCTGGAAGTCATCGTCGGCCGCATGCTTGTCGTCGTCGGCGGCGACGACATGTTGAAGGACAACCAGGTCCGGTACGTGGAGCACATGAAGGCCGTGGGGAACGACGTGGAGCTGGTCATCTTCACCGGCAAGGAGCACGGCTTCTTCTCCAGGAGCCCATGGTCGGAGACGGGCAGCGAGGTCGTCCGAGTCGTTGCGCGGTTCATGGACAGAGACGCAGCCGATTCAGCCTGAGGTTGTCAACAATTGAATCTCGGCCCTCGACCATAAGTTACAGATCAAGCGGCCTAGGTTGGCAATAATGGAGGCAGCCGCCGGTGCTCTACCCGATCTGGAGCCTGAGGAAAGAGTGAGGAAAGAATTGGGGCCGGGCATCGTGGTGCACAGGAAAAATGCAGGGCCAGCTATACTTTTGTTTGTGTGATGCTTTTCTACCATGCACGATATAGAGCATGGATTTTTTTTCTTTTCGAAATGGGATACCTGAGCTCTGCGTCATGATTATGCACACAACTTTATATTACTCCCTCCGTTTAGGTGTATAGGGCCTCTATCAAAACGCACCGTGACCAAGGCAGACGATGAATGGCTATATTACTCCCCAATCAGCGATTAAATAGAATGATACATTAATTAACCTACTCCGTATTAACTAACCTACACCATGCATTGGTCAAACCGTATCACACCACCAATTTGGAGCAATTAGAGGAGGAGAGAGAAGGCCCATAACTTCCAATTAATTAGACTAATTAACATTTCGGGCCTTATTTGTGCCTAGTTTTGGAACAAATATTTTTTCATAAGAGGCCCTATACACCTAAACGGAGGGAGTATAAAGTGGACTGAGGCATAGCCCCCGCCCAGTTTCAAGTCTCCACACTTACAATCTGGTTTCGTACGCCCCTCTCTTAATTAAAATATCGATGGGATCTTCCCCTCGGGTCTCGTTTTTATTATATTAAGTAAACATTCAAAAGTCATGAAGTATACAAATTATTAAAGCTCACGGATCAGCCTGCATGGTCACAAGAATCAATCAACGAAACAACGAAATACTGATGCTTCTAAACATAATATAGTCGTCTATGGTTGAGGGTGGAGCTTAAGGGTGACGGCCGGAGAAAGGACACATTTGGAGCTTCTCTTGGCTCCCTAAGGATGACTCCAACGGGGTGACGCATCGAGTCCGCGCGCCTCCGTTCCTGTCCGCGGGGGCCAAAAACACGGCCCAACGGGGCGACGCAAACGGACCGCGGTCCGTTTTTTTTGTCCGCCGCGACCCATTCTTGGCCCAAATTTGGGCCACCGATGCGTCGGGCGCGGACGCGAGCGGAGCGCTAGCGTGTCCTGCCCTAGTCCGCCCCTGGTCCGCACGTCATACCATTCCCCACCCCAATCTCCTCCGCCTCTCTCGCCCCTCCCGCCGCCACCCCGCCGTCGCTCCCTCGATTTGGCACTGCAGGCCATTCAGGGGACGCCGTCTGCTGCTCTTCTTTCCCGACGGTCACCGGAGCTGCTTCCTCCCTGCCACGGCCGGTGAACCTTGCGGCCACATCTCTCGGAGCGCCCGCGACACCAACGCCGCCCGGCACCAACGCAGGTACGAACTCGGCCATGGATAGCTCCGATGAATGGTACTACAAGAACTACATCCTGTGCGCACCATCATCGGATGATTCCTCGGACGATGAGAGTGACGGCCTGGTTGCCACCCTCATCGTCAATGAGTACATTGAGAGGATGCGGCCGGTGTTCCGAGGCTCGTTGCCGGGCCGTTCTCCTGCATTGGACCGGAACCGGAGAGCTGGCCAACTCCAGCTCTGGGGGGACTACTTTCGTCCCCACAGACCCACGTATCCTCCCAAGATTTTCCGGCGCCGTTTCCGGATGAGAAGATCTTTGTTCAACCGTATCCGGTTGTGGGTGATGCATTTTGATGACTATTTCATATGCAAGCCAGATGCATGTGGTGCCCTCGGTTTTTCATCATACCAGAAGTGCACCGCCGCCGTTCGCATGCTTGCATATGGAATTGCCGGTGATCTTGTGGACGAGTACGTGCGGATGAGCGAGTCCACGTGCCTAGAAGCAATGTACAAGTTTTGCAAGGCCGTGGTGCAGGTGTTCGGCCCCGAGTACTTGAGGGAGCCCAATGCTGCCGACATGACGCGGCTCTTGGCCATCAACGAGGCCAGAGGGTTCCCTGGGATGCTTGGCAGCATAGATTGTATGCACTGGGAGTGGAGGAACTGCCCATTTGCTTGGCAGGGCAGTACAAGGGCCATGTTGGGGCATGCACGGTCGTGCTTGAGGCCGTGACATCACAAGATTTGTGGATTTGGCACTCGTTTTTTGGCATGGCCGGCTCGCACAATGACATCAATGTGCTGCAGCGGTCTCCGGTGTTCAACAGGCTCGCCAATGGCCTCGCACCCCAGGTGACCTATGAGATCAATGGTCACAAGTATGACAAGCCTTATTATCTTGCTGATGGGATTTATCCTACATGAACTACTTCTCCAATCCTAATGATGAGAAGAAGAAGTGGTTCGCCAAGGAACAAGAGAGTGCTATAAAGGATGTGGAGCGTGCATTCGGTGCCCTCCAGTCACGGTGGGCTATTGTTCGCCACCCCGCTAGGACATGGGACAAGGACCAACTCTGGGAGGTGATGACAGCTTGTGTGATCATGCACAACATGATCGTGGAGGACGAACGCGACGAGGGTATGCATGATCAGGCTTGGCAGTTTCAGGGTCAGTTGGTTGAGCCCCAGGGACCGTCCACATTTGATCAGTTCCTCGATTTCCACCGTGACATTCGTGAGAAGGTGTCTCATAACCAGCTCCAAAATGATTTGGTGGAGCATGTCTGGCAGCACTACGGTAACCAGTAGTTCCATATGATGAACTATTGGTCTTTTTTTTATTTGGTTTGTAAGACTATGCATGAAACAATTTGTTATTTGTGAAACAATTTGTATTATTTGCTGAATTATTTAGATTGTAATAACTATGTGATGAACCATTTGGATTGTATAATTTATTTTGTTTCCTATATACTTGTTTTGTATGGATTGATAAAAATGATCAAAAACCCTGGCCGGGCGGACTCGATGCGTCGGCCCACCCCCCTATATATGAATGAAAATGGCCCATATATGGCATGTTTAACTAAAAAAAACATGCGGGCGGACTCGATGCGTCGTCCCGTTGGGGGCACTGGCCAGAAAGGGGCGGACATGGGCCGGACGCGCGTCCGTTCCCCGACCCAAACAGACAAAACGCGGACCAAACGCGCGTCCGTTTGGGTCGCCCCGTTGGAGTCATCCTAATGACCCATCGAGCTGAGGCGCTTAGCTCATAGTTCAATTGGGTGATAGTTATTTTATTTGCACTTAAGCGCTTGTACAAATGTGCACTTAGGGGGTTAGGTGTCCCTTGGCCATACTTGAGGGCATAATTAGTATTCTCTAAGTCTCTATTACTTAGACTGCTCATAGCTAGTGGGGAGTACGTAGACCGGTAAACATATTCATGCTACTAATCTATGTTACTACTCCATAGTGGAGAGTAACATATGTGTGATATCATTAAGTGTCTCATTTACTAGGTTTTAGAATCATTTTGTTTTGAAGCGTGTGATGTTACAGTAACATAAGGCTAGTCACAATGGGGAGTAACTTAGTGTAGTAACATGCATATGTTACTACTCTATGTTACTAGCTCCACAATGTGGACTAACTTATGTGTGGTATCATGCAAGACTTCATTTATTATGTTGTACACTCATTTTGTCTAGAAATATGCGGTGTTACACCAAAAGACTCTCTTTCCTTATTTAATGGCATGCCATGTCACCTAAATGACTATATGTCATTGCATGTGGTTGCATATTACTAGATAAGTTACTCCCACTATGGCTAGTCTTAACTGCGCTAGATACAACAAATTTGAGGACAGCTTAACAAAATGCTCAACTACCATACTACATAAAGAGAAAATAGACAACATACTTACAGTCGACTCGTACAACTCCAAAAAATGTCAGCTCAAAACTCGACCTACAGTTAGAGAAACAAAAAAGAGAAACTACACTGTGAATAGTGTCAGATTTGAGTGACACTATTCACACCGAAATTTCTTTTTTTTGCCTCTCTAAGTATAAGTCGAATTCGAAGCTGCCAATTTTTGACGTTGCATATGTAACATAGATGCGTGTTGTCTATTTTTTTCGGAATTTTTCGACATGTTTTGAATTTTCAAAAAAATAGATCTCACCTAGGGTGAGATCCTACCCAAGTCTCCCCCACATAAAGAGTCATTCAAAGTGATTGTGCCTTAGTTCTCTCAGCATTGAGAGAGAACACATGCAACAGATCAGTCTATGGACATCTTTTTGAGTTGGTGAAACGTCTTATCAATCTTCGAGAAGTTATTCTCGTGAAAATTACTCGCGGCCAAAATAGGGTAGCAAATAGTCTAGCATGGTTGGGTAGAACTGGGGAGAGTACTGCTGTTTGGGTACGCCAGGATGTGTAACACATCTAGTGCTAGCTGATTGTAAACCTATGATTGAGGACTAAAATCTCGAGGATTCCCCGCAAAAAAAATAAACCTATGTAACACATCTAGTGCCAGCTGATTGTAACACATCTAGTGCCAGCTGATTGTAAATCTATGCTAGCTTTGAATATCATTGCACGATGAGTGGTAGTATTACTTTACTCCCATTTAGACCATTGCTGTTGGGTTAAGTGCCCCTTGGGCCATAATTAGAGGGTTAAGTGCCCCTTGAAAATTAGTACTTTACTCCCATTTGAGACCATTGATCTTACGGCTTAACAACCCGAATATTCCGTCGCCGCCGGCGCCATCTGCATCCTCATCGTCGCCTTCGTTTAAGAATTGACGGGTCCTCGCCTCCTCTAGTTGCCGCTCTGGCACTAGGAGGGGTGCGGACCTCGGACCTGCGTAGTGCGCTATACAAAGGTCCTTAATGTTAGAGCTTGGTTTTGGTTGTTATTTTCTTCGTCAATGGAGATGGCTTCGTATGCAATAAGTGATCTTCCGCGCTTCGTTCGACGGCGTGATCTCCTTCCCGACGTCAATGGTGGCTTTGAAAGATTAAGTTTGTCTAGGTATAGTTCTTCAGATCTTGCTTCGCCAGATCAATCTTGAGACTCTTGTACAAAGGCATCAACTTAGCCATCTAGATGAACCGTTTTCCTTAGAGGAGATTGAAGCTGTTGTTAAAGATATCCCCACTGATAGGGCGCCTGGCAGACGGTTTTAATGGGTTTTTTCTCAAGAAATGCTGGAACACCATCAAACAAGATTTTATTATGCTTGTCAATGACTTTTACTCAGGCACTCTTAATCTGCAAGCTATCAACACAGCTTTCATTACTCTGATCCCCAAATGCAATGATCCTGAAACAATGAACGATTTTCGACCCATTTCATTGGTAAGTCTGCCTCTAAAGTTCTTGACCAAGCTTATGGCAAACAGGCTCCAAAAGAAATCATTCCAATACTTCATCAAAATCAATATGGCTTCATCAAGGGAAAAACCATCCAAGACTGTTTGGGTTGGACTTTTGAATACCTGAATATTTGTCATCAATCAAAAAAGCCTATTATCATTATGAAAATTGACTTTGAAAAGGCTTTTGACAAGGTAGAATAGAATGCAGTCATTGCTATGCTCAAAGCAAAAGGTTTCGGACCTAGATGGATTTCATTAGTGGAACAAATCTTGAACACTACATCCACTGCTGTGCTATTAAACGGTGTTCCTGGGAAAAAAATATGCTGCAAAAGGGGAGTTCGCCAAGGTGATCCTCTGTCACCTCTGCTTTTTTGTTACCATAACTAATCTTCTCCAATCAGCGGTCAATGATGCTTGGCAGGGAGGAGACCTAAGACTACCAGTCGATAATGATTTTGGACAGAAATACCCAATTGTTCAATATGCCGATGACACATTACTCATCATGCCTGCTGATCCTATCCAATTATCAACTCTAAAAAATCTGCTGGTGGAGTTCAGTGAATGCACATGGCTAAGAGTTAACTTCAATAAGACAACACTTGTCCCTATTAACATTGATGCAGAATATGTAAAACAATTGGCTACAGATTTTGGATGCAGAACTGAAGGACTACCTTTCACATATCTTGGACTCCCACTAGGAACTACAAGACCATCTGTTGATGACCTGATGCCAGTGGTGACTAGACTAGACAAAAAACTGACTGGGATTTCATCTCTTCTATCTTATACTGGAAGGCTCACCCTGTTAAATTTGGTATTGGCATCACTTCCAATGTTTGCCATGTGCCCCCTCAAAGTCCCTATTACAATCTTGGTATATTTTGAGAAAAGTGGGAGGCAATTCCTATGGAATGGAAAAGACATACAAAAGCAAGGTTCTTGTCTAGAGAGCTGGGAGCTTGTCTGCAGACCCAAAGACCAAGTTGGTCTTGGCGTGTTAAACTTAAGACTGCAAAATCAGGCATTACTGATGAAAAACCTACACAAGTTCTACAACCATATGGATATTCCCTGGGTCAATCTTATATGGAGTGCATACTACTCTAATTCTACAGCGCCACATGCAACCACACCTAAGCTAGGGGCCTTTCTGGTGGAGAGATTGCATCAAATATTTTGATAAATACAAGGAGATATAACTACCTGCACTATTGGAAATGGTAAATCAATTTCGCTATGGACTGACTTCTGGCAGGATGAAACCATGGAACATAAATACCCACATTTGCATTCATTTGCCAAAAATGAAAATATTTCAATGAGGGATGCTATCCAGGCGAATAATTAAGATATCTACGAGATGTTCCAACTACCACTCTCCCTTATTGCCCATGAAGAGCTGCACTCATTACGTGATGACATCAATGATATTGAACAAGATAATGAACATGATAGTTGGACTCTTGACAGTGGGCCTGTTTTCTCTGCTAAGAAGATATACAGAACTCTGGTGGGTATTCATCCGACCCACAAAACGAAACTTGACATCTGGAAAACATGAAACATTGCAAGGCAAAAGTTCTTCATCTGGCTACTACTATACAATAGGCTCAATACCAAAGAACTTATGGCGCACAAGAACTTCTATGTTGAATACAAAGACTGCATTCTATGTGACACCTGCCCAATAGAAACACTCCTACATCTGTTCTTCGAATGCAGCTTCAGTCAAAGCTTCTGGTGGACACTTGGAATTGAATGGAATGGTGACCATGAACTTATGGACATGATACAAGAAGCTAGACAGAGATATTCCATCCCCTTCTTCATGGAAATACTCATTACAGGGTGCTGGAGCATCTGGGATCAGCGAAATGGATTTATATTCAAAAATCAAATACCTGGTGTACAACATTGTATTCGTTTCTTTAGAAATACTTTCATGCTTAATATGCATAGGGCGAGG
This sequence comes from Poa pratensis, assembly GCA_947311845.1. Taxonomy (NCBI): domain Eukaryota; kingdom Viridiplantae; phylum Streptophyta; class Magnoliopsida; order Poales; family Poaceae; genus Poa; species Poa pratensis. The sequence continues at coordinate 9,515,876 of CAMZMU010000066.1, read as the reverse complement.
CCTAGTTTGAGAGAGGGCATGCAAACTTGGTTAGATACTTTATGAACCTCTCTCGCTTATGGCTCCATATGATGTAATTTTGTCCCTATCATTTTATAAAAGTTTTTGACACAGTAGGGGTTTTCCCTACTGTAATCTTGTAAAAAAAAACAAATTTGTGGGCAGCTTAACAAAAAGCTCAACTACCATACTACATAAAGAGAAAAAGTTCAAGATCAAATGATATAGCTTTGAATATCATTGCACGATGAGTAGTAGAATTACTTTACTCCCATTTAGACCATTGCTGTTGGGTTAAGTGCCCCTTGGACCATACTTAATTAGGGGGTTAAGTGCCCCTTTAAAATTAGTAGTTTACTCCCATTTGATACCATTGATCTGACGGCTTAAGGCTGCTCACAATGGGGAGTAACTTAGACTAGTAACATGCATATGTTACTACTCTAAGTTACTACCTCCATAGTGGGGAGTAACATGTGTGTAGTGTCATATTTAATAGGTTATACACTAATCATGCTTTGAAATGTGTGATGTTATGGTAACATAGCTAGTTACCACAACAATCTCTCTCCTCATTAATTACCCGTCACATCAGATTTTTTGCCTACGTGGCACTGATGTTACTCCTCATGTTACTCCCATTGTGACTAGTCTAACAGCCCGAATACTCCCATATCATAAGCTATCTAAAAAAAATAAAAAAAGTGGTTGTTTTCATGCATGCATTCCTCGTGGTATGAAGATATAACAAATTTGTGATATTCCCATATTGCGGTCATGCATCTCAATCTGTCAGGTACACTGAATGTTTTAAATAACCGGCTAGCCCCAAGATTTTCAAAATGCTATAGCCGAGCTATAGCCCTATTTAGGGCATGGCCAGCGCTCCATGCTGGACCGATGCTTCAGGTCTCCACGTCAGATATTGAAGTCCAGCTAGCATGAACATGTCGCTTGCAGGCTAAAGGGGGATCCTGCAGAGGATCCCGGCTCCTCCCTGACAAAAGTGAGTAAAAGAGAGAAAAGCATGGCAGCTCACCTCATGCAGCGTTCGGCTCGTTCCTTGCATGTGAGAGAGGAGGCAGAGGGTAAAGCTGATATAGCAGGTTGAGGTTCACCCACTGGAGCAGTCATGCGTTGGGCCAATTTTCTGTTGGTTAATGCCCCGTATCACTTTTAGAGCTGGGGCAGTAGTATGGTACTGCTTCCGTTGTACATGCCCTTAAAACTATGGGTACACCGACAAGCGGCCATCAGCTTAATTTTATAATTACGTAGCTAGGGCGGATCGACGGAGTGCTAGCTGCACCACTACCTGCATATAACGAGACAGGATCTGGACGCAAAATCATGCATGATATGGCTTCGGGATCAGCACTGCGAGTGGTAGAATCTTGCCTCGTAACGCCGAGCGAGGAGACGCCGCGGAGAAGGCAATGGCTCTCCGGGCTGGACCTGGCGCTGGCCAACAGAGGCCACACCCCGCTCGTCTACATCTTTAGCGCCAGCGCCACGGCCGACCATGACTTCTTCAACGTGGCCAAGCTCAAGGAGTCCCTGGCGAAGGCACTGGTGCCACTATACCCTCTCGCCGGCCGTCTCGGTGCGAATTCCGATGACGGTCGCCTCGAGATCGACTGCAACGGGGAAGGCGTGCCCTTCCTAGTGGCCCACTGCGACGACCACACCGTGGAGGGCTTGATTGCAGACCCCTTGGCGTCGACGGAGATGGCGAAGCTGTTCAATCCTCGCGTTGATGAACAGACCATCGTGCTGGCCGTACAGGTGACCTTCTTGAGGTGTGGCGGCGTGGTATTATGCATCTCGATACACCACGCCGTGGTAGACGGTTCCAGCACGGGCCACATCATCCGGACGTGGGCGAGCTACTGCAGGGACGGCGAGGGCGCCGTGATAGAGCTCCCGTGCCACGACCGCGCTCTCCTCCGCGCTCGGTCGCCGCCCGTCATCCACCAAGAGACCATCCCCATGCTCTGCACCGGCCTAACCATGCATACCGAACTAGTGGTCGCGACCAAGGCCTTCAACGTCTCCAGAGAACAGCTACACGCCCTCAAGCGCCACTGCGGCGGCGCAAGCACGTTCTGCGCCTTGAGCGCCCTCGTGTGGAAGTGCGTCTGCGTCGCCCACAGTCTGGACCCGGACGCCACCACGCGCATCAACTTCCCGGTGGACATCAGGCGTCATCTTACGCTGCCGCTCTCTACTCGCTACTTCGGCAACGGGGTCGTCAACGTGTTCGCCACCGCCGCGGCCAAGGACGTCGTGTGTGCGACGCTGACCTCCGTCGCGGGTCGGGTGAAGGCCGCGGGGCAGAGGCTCAACGACAACGAGGTGCTGAGGTCGGCGGTCGACTACTTAGAGATGGCGGCCAGCGCGCGGCAGGACATGGGGAACCTGCCGGAGACGGTGGTGCGGGTGAACAGCTGGTTCCACCTGCCCTGAGGCGGATTTCGGGTGGGGGAAGCCACGTGTGACGATGCGAGTGAAGGCCGTGCGCGGCGGGTGGGTGTACTTTCTGCCTGAGACAGGTGGCCACGGCGGCGGTGCTGATCTGCTCATCTCCTTGGAGGCGCCGATTCTCAGCAAATTCGAGCGAGCGGTTACAGCTGCTCTATGCGGAGTTCTAGCAAGCGAGCGTCCTAGGCTGTAAAGCCTGTAATGAGACCACTTCTGCTTGCTTAATTGCATGCATGCATGCGGTTACACATTTGCAGGCGTCGATCTCATCACTTTCTTTTTCGTTCCCGTGTATGCACCATATGTATCCTATTTCATATTACTATACTAATTAATAAGAAACATATCCACCTTCTCTCTTCTTACATTTTTTCACCTGCCTTCTCTACTGTAGAGGAAAAAAAATTGGAAGCTGATCTCAAGTTGGCTGCCAATAGTGAGAGACACTACGTCACGGTCTGGATATAGGGGCACTTTAAAGTGCCCCGAAATATCAAGCAAATGCCCTAAAAACCTATGCCCAATATACTGGTGATTGGAAAGGTTATTAGGGCATTTGTTTTAAGTGCCCCTAAAAGTTACAATTTGGACCAGTTTTAGAAATGCCCTAAAAGGTTTTTGGGTCATTATTGTGAAATGCCCTAAAATCTTTTTGGGGCATTATTGTGAAATGCCCTAATAGGTTGTTAGGGCACTTTGTCTAACTGCCACAAAAACCTATTAGGGCACTTTGCCTAATTGCCCCAAAAACTATTCCGGGCATGTAATAAGCTAAATATTGGACATAATGCACATTCATAAGGTCATTACAAGGTTCGGAATCATTCAGTTGTAGCATCAATACACAAATCAGTAGAACATGAAGCTAAGCAACATTTGATAATTACAAGGTTCAGAACATGCAGTTGTAGCATCAATACACGAATCAGTATAAAAGCTAAGCAACAGAAAGTATTACATGAAGGTTCTAATCAATAGAACATGCAACATGAACCTGCAGACCATGCAACAGTACATGAAGCATGAACCTGCATAACATAAAATCCTGAACACTCTACAACAGTACGAGTACATAAAAAAATGTTCGTTTCTAAGTTAGCATCCTCTTGAACTCAGCGACGGCCTTCGTCACAGTAGATTTTACAGGAGACGGCTCACGGAGGAAGCAGGCGAGCAGTGTTACATGACCAGGAAGCCAGCTGCAAAGACCACATGTTAAGTATGGAGAAACAAAACTATCTACAGTTTTGCCTGCTCTAAAGATCAACTGCGCATGGGGCTGCCTGCTCTAGTAGTATGCAACAAGTACAGGCAAAAGCCTCGGAGGGAGTACCTTGGCATGTCGTATGGGACAGAAAGCACTGAAGCCGTGAGAGCAAGCACTGCACCATGGATGGTAGCGACAGGGTGACCTGACTTTGGAGTTCTGCCAAGTGAAAAAACATGAATGGATGTTACCAAATTATCTGCTCAACAATATGGTGACATGAAAAGATCACCATGGTAATATCAGATATTCAGTACAACATCACCCAAAAAATTATCCAAAGGCACATGGACAATTAAGCATGTAGAACAACATGGCACATATATTCAGGGCCTATTTTGAGTAAACCATGCTATCAAGATTCACACGATTGAGAATCAGGCCAAGTGTATGATGGAGTTGAGAGCACAGTGTATCATGGAGCACAATGTTATCAAGATTCACAGGATTTTATATTATTGCTAGACAGCATTCTAGGAAGTGATATCATTCTGTGCGAAATAACAGTCTCAAGCTTAGTTTAAAAGCAGCAGCATATGCAGCTTGTAGATTCAACATACCTTTGAATGGCATTTTATTAGTCAACAACTCCCACAGGACGATGACAAAGCTGTACACGTCCACTTTATTTCAACTCCTAAAATACAGCCACTGTCAGCCAGGAAATTATTACGTGGGCATACAAATCGAATTATAATTCCACGCTGAAGCATCATCCATACTAACAAACCATTTTGTTGTGGCTTCACTTCAGAATTTATTAATATTACCTAGCTACTCCATCCATCGGCATGTCCCAGATGATCTTATATAGGAGGCTTCGAATGACAAAAAGGTTATTAGGTGACCAGAAAATAGGAGAAAAGAGGTAATTACACTTACAATAATTGTTGCATGAGCAGTGAGCGTGCACGCCCTCAACAGCTAGTAAAAATTGACACCCTCGGCCTGACCCCAACCTCCCGCAACTACCTGAAGAATATAGGTAAAACTGAGGAGGCTCAGTTCCTTTTGGAATAGTCAAATCGTTGTTTCTAGGAGATTTTCCACACAGAAATCGAGAACATAAAATATCTGGCACAGTAGGCACTGAGAAAAAGAAAGTAGAGAGTCCAAAACGTGATTTCAATTTAGGTCATGCAGAGTAATCATTTTGTTAACATAACCTATGGTATGTTAAGCTGAACTAAGTTGCTACTGCATCTAGAGAACCATTTGGGCTTTCAGACTTTGATCTCATAAAACAAACTATGCACTTCTTTATTGACCATCTGCACTGCAGGGTACAGATAACATTAATGCAGATCCATTCATCATCTGGTCATGCAGGAAGCCAACCAGTGATATCAGATGATCACTGGATTGTGAACAGCAAGCACATCTTGAGCATTTGCTCATACACTATTAGGAAAAGCCTCTTTAGTGGCGCACCTATTTAGAATTCTGTGGCGCACGGGAATTCTGTGGCGCACGCACCGTGCGCCACAGAATCGTCGCCACAAAAATATAATTCTGTGGCGCACGCACAGGTGCGCCACAGAACGACCACTTTTCTGTGGCGCACTCCAAGCCATGCGCCACAAAGAGCCTTTTTTAGGTTTAAAAAAAAGGGGAGGCCGAGGTCCTGGTGAACCCGACCAGGCAGCTGGTCGCCGTCGTCCTCAGCCAGCAGCTGCCGTCGAGGAGCACCTCGTGGAGGTACGCGAGGCCCCTGGCAACGCCAGTGGCGATGTCGACGGCCGTGGCCATGCTCAGGCCGGCGCCGCGCGCGGACAGGTAGTCGCCGAGCGCGCCGTGCTCCATGAACTCGTACACCAGCGCGTGCTTGGCCGCGGCGTCCTCGAAGCAGAAGCCGTAGAGCCTGACGAGGTTGATGTGGTGCGTCCTGCCGATGGATGTCATCTCCACCATGAACTGCTCCTCCGACGTCTTCCGGTCACCGCGGAGCACCTTCACCGCCACGACGAGGCCGCGTTGGGGAGCACGCCCCTGTAGACCGTGCCGAAGCTGCCCCAGCCGAGCTCAACCTAGTAGTCGCGCGTGAACCCGGCGAGCTGCTCCGCCGTGAACCGGATGGGCTGCTCATTCGCCAACTCCAGCACGAACCTCTCGATGGTGGTGTGCCTCATCACGTCGTCCGGCACCTCCGTGTACTGCCGCCTACGGCAGTGTGGCAGCCGACGAACGCGGACGCAGACGGCATGTGGCGGGGGTGGGGGCGCTGGGCCGAGCCATGGCAGCCGGTGGTGCTTGTGGCGGCGGCAGGGGCTCGCCGGCCCTCGTGCGTGCGTGGTGTTGTGTGTGTGCTGTGTGGAGGAGGAAGGAGATAAGGGAGAGAGAGAACGGGTTTAGGGTGCGAGAGCACAGCGGGATGGTGGCGTGGTGCGTCCGCGTGTGGGCGTGGCCGGTTTGACCAGATCGACGCAGAGGAGAGAGAAACCAGATCTGTGATCTGGTAATTTGATTTTTTTTAAATGCTATCTGTGGTGAGATCTGAAAATATCTGTGGATTTTGTGGCGCACGGCCTCACATGCGCCACAGAAAGTTGGAATTCTGTGGCGCATCTGTCTACATGCGCCACTGAAATGTGCATTTCTGTGGCGCATCTGACCACATGCGCCACAGAAATGCGATGCGCCACAGAAATTCGCATTTCTGTGGCGCATGCAGCCAGATGCGCCACATAATTCCAACTTTCTGTGGCGCATGTGTTTTTCATGCGCCACAGAAATTTGGAATTCTGTGGCGCACCAGCTTGGGTGCACCACAGAATATTTTTTTGTGGCGCATGGGCATTTGGGTGCGCCACAAAATCCATTTCCATAGAAAGGCAGTTTCCTGATAGTGATACTCAAGCATGCCAACGTCTAATTTAATTATCCAGGGGATCAATCATCAAGAAATCATCTATAGGCAAATATATATGAACCAGCCAGCACACAGCCTATTTAAACTATTTTAGTACATGGGGTAAACAAGAGCAAGTGCAAATTAATCACAAGAATACATATACAGAGAACCTGTCTATGCAAGTTTAAACTACACTACTGCACCTGCATATAATTCATCACATGATATACTAAGAACTCATAGCAGCAGCTAGAAATCACCAGGAAATATTATATATACATATACACAGCACTAGATTCTTTATGCACATGATTTGAGCAAGTAAACCACACTTTAGTAACACTAACATAAGCAAATCATGTTTGTTAATTGACCAAACTGAAGAACATCATCACTAAACCACACTGGCAGAGACTGACCCTAGAAAAGCAGCACGAGTAATAGCACCAGACCGAACAGACCACCACACAGTACTCGGCTCGACGGCTGTTCACAGAGAGCAACCTAAACTAGTTAAGCTATGCCACGATGGCTATGCTCTAGAACAAGGGGAGGAGCAGCTAGAAGAGAAGGAGACCGGAGAGCTCACCTTGAGAAATTGTAGCCGAGGCAGAACTGTACTAGAAGAAGCCGTAGTCGATGCCGGGGATGCGGCCACATCACCTTCCCGCCAGCATCGGAGACGGAGGAGCCGCAGCGGCAACACCAGTCCAGCACCGCACCAACTCACCAACCGTAGTCGCAGCGGCACAACCACAGCGACACCAGCTTCAACACCACCTCGCTAGTAACCACAGGAGGACGCCAGGTTGCAGTAGCTCACTGCCGTCACGCCGGCGTCAAGATTGTGAGAGCCGTGTTCATGGAGGAGAAGGAGCAGAGGATTGAGCTAGAAGAGATTGGGTCGGAGGAGTTGGCGTGAGGGGTTGTTGCAGAGGAGCATCCGGAGGCACGGGCGCCGTGGAGAAGCGGCCGGCGAGCGGTGGCGCGAGTGAGGCGGAGGCGAATTAGGGTTAGGCTTCGCGAGCGAGCTCGGCTGGGGCGTTGTAGTACGAATCGGAGGCGGGGAACTGGGGATAGAGAGGCGGCGAAGCTATTCCATGGCGCGGCGACGCCCGGGAAGGCCGGCGACGGCCGGAGCAAGGCGCGGCGGCGGCGCATCGCCACGGGAGAGAGAGGGGACGCGCTCGTGCGTGACAGCGTGAGAGAAAGGGGAGACTGAGAGAGAGAGGGAGAGAGAAATGACCTAGTGGGCCTGAGCCCAATTTCGTCTGGGCCAAAGCCCATTAAAACCTTTACGAAAAAAAGTTAATTTCTACTTTTAATCCATTTCCTATGAAAATAAATACAAATACTTAATCAAATCAAGATTTTTTTCTCAAAAAAAGAAAATCAAGAATTACAAATATCTTAATAATTCAAATAAAAATCACAATCAAATATTGTTTCGTGTGACAAGTGCAAATATGTTTTTTGTGATATTTGTGTTACACAAATAAGCATAGTTAAAATTTAAAGTCTTGTTTTGACAAAAGAAATATTGTAATTTGAATAAGAAACTAGAAGGGTAAGGCGCGCGTTGCCGCGCCCAATTAATATTGGAGTATAACATGTCTTTATTACTCAATATGTTTGAATAACTTCTTTATCCATAAGCGTATTTGATTTTACATTATCATGTTTATTGTCTAGCAATGTAATTTTTTGCTATCACAAACCAAATTCATATCAAACAAAACATTAGAGGTAAATAAAATAATTAGAATATATAGATATGTGTTGATAATTTTGAGATAACAAAATCACGACGCCACAAGAGTATCATTCGTCACTGGTATTAAAAATGCACGCATGCCCACACATTCAACTATGCTATACATGACAATGTCGCTTAATACAATTGAAAAAAAATGTTTTTGCACCAAAAAGATTCAGAGATGTGCTCGAGGGTGGTGTCGGAGCCGCCCAAGCACGGGGCCTAGATGTGTTTTGTCGGTGGCTCGGGCGAACGCTCAACACCGAGGCATTCACAGTTTCCGTCGTGAGAATCGCCGGCAAGCGTTTGCGAGTCGTGCTGCTTCCCGAGCGTGGCTTTCTAGGGTTGGATAGCAGAGAACCAGCACGCCATTACGCCACCAGGCACCAGCTTAGCAGAACATCACCTCCCGCCATCATCCGCGTGCCCACCTGCACTGACAGCGTCCAGCAGTGCACCGGACCTAATCCTAATCTAGCTATGCACGCAAGGCATCTATCCTGGACGGCTGGACTATCCATCGAACTGCTTGCTTGGCTGTTGTGTGGGGTGTGCATGCTAGGCCTAGGTGCGTGCGGTTGTGGCTGCATACGCGGAACGAGACAACATCATCGTAAATGATACTACGAAATTAGTTCTAGATTTGTGCAGGTTTAATTAAAGCAGGTAATTAACTAAGTGGACTTAATCGCCTTTTAAAGTTTGAGATGTTTTTAATTTTTGAAGCACTTTGCTAAACTGCCCTTATAGCCATGATCTTTAGAAGCACTTTGTTAAAGTGCCCCAACAAGTATAAATTTTAGAGGCACGGTGCTAAAGTGCCCCAATACATATAATTATTAGATCCACTTTGCCAAAGTGCCCCTAATTGTAAGATTTTAGGGCACTTTAGAAATCATTAGGTTCATCACAAGGACAATTTATTGGGCATGCAACTTTCACCTAAAACAAATGTGAATTACAACAATATATTATATATGTTCCAGTATTGGGACCTTAGCTCAAGAATGTACCTACAGCTTTTTTGTTGAAAAATGCAATGTGTAGATTCCAACTGTAAAACCAGAGCAACAAATACCTCTGATCTTAGTAGGACGATCTTAATGTTCCGTATAGATGTGCGAATACGATCCATCCCAAGTAGACGCAACACAAGTGCTCCAAACACATGGCCCGTTGTTCTAAGATGCAAGTCCAAACAAGAGAAGTTTGTAATCATATGTTTATTTATCTCTGCTGGAAATCTGAGCTCTGCATTTGCAGAAGTGAATGGAGCCTGCAAAATCAATTCGGAGGACCATCCAAAATAAGTTGAGTTTAACCGGCAAATCCAGTAAATTGAGCAAGCAAGAGATGAGACATACTACTTGGGCACACATGTACAGGGACAGGGCATTGACGATCGGGAGCTGCGAACATGCATTTTTCCCGGAGTCGGTGTATCCGGGTCTGTCTGCCGGCTTTACGCCCACCTCCAGGAGGCCCCAAATTCCAAGCCTGTAGATCTCCCGGGCGTACGTGCAGTGCCATGAGACCTTCTCCACCGTTGGTGCCAAGACGGACACCCCGAGGTCTCCGCGGGCATGGAATGACAATGTCAATTGCCTAAGCACAGGGGCCTGGACGTCGACACGGCATGTCCTTATCTTGATGCTATCCACCGAGTCCACGACGAGTTCCTGGAGCGATGCCGAGTGGATGATGATGCCGTCCATGCCTAGGAGAACAGTGTTCACATTGAGCACGCGCAGGCACGGGCAGAGAGGGATCAAGGCGGCGAGGTCGACGTGCCAGCCCGAGAGGGAGAGTCTCTCCACCGAGGGGAATCCGCCGGCGCTGGTCCGCCATGGCTGGGCTAATCGCAGGCACCGCGCGCGCAGGTCGATGGATGTGGTGCGGCCGAAGCGGGGGAGGCACAGGAACATCCAGGAATTCAGCGGGAGGTCGAGGCGCAGCTCCACGGGCGAGAGCTCGGCGGCGGCGCGGAGCAGCGAGGAGACGCTGGGGTCTGGGAGCGTCCCGTCCTGCCAGGGGGAGCTCTGGGATGTGAACGTTCCGTCCTGCGAGGAGACAAGGATGTCGAGGAGGTGCACCCCGGGACGGGCGGCGCCGCGGAGCACTGCCACGAGCGAACGGAAGGGGACATCGTGGAGGGTGACGGTGAGCCTGGGGAGGCGGGTCCAGAGGCCGCGCCACTGGCGAGAGAGGAGGCTGGTGTCCGCGGCGGCGCGTGCGCTGTCGAGACGGAGGAGGACCTGGTGGAGCATATCCTCCGGGAGGGCGGTGATGAGATCGGCTCCTCCGCCGCCTGGACCTAGATTGGAACGGGAGTCATTGCATGCTCCCTCCTCATCCATGGCTGGACTGGAACCCCAGTGCGATACAGCCCCAGATCGATTGAATGCAACGCACGGGAGTGAGGAAGAGGATTGATTCACCGGAAGCGACTTAGCGGCGGCGGCGATTGGGACTGTTACCAGTCAAGTGTAGGCGTGTTCGTGCGGCTGGCGTTTATTCCCTTTCACGTTTTCCCAAGAGGAAATAGAGATTTCTCACCTCCGAGCTGTTATCTCTTTATTAAAAAAAATTACAAGTTAATTATGTATCGCACAGAACACAAAGGTGCATAATCTAAATTTGAAATATTTTATATTCAGACCTACATACAAATGACATGTGTGTGGTTTTTTTTCAACATGATGTGTGTGGTTTTTTTTTCGGAAACGAGACAAATTGCCTTTTCATTGATATAGTAAAGAGAGTTGCCCAGTTTACACGGAAAATCGGCGAAAAACCCGAACGTATGTGTGGATTTGAGTATACAACGGAAGTCCTCCCAGCCGTTCAGATTCCATTCTTGCTTATCTCCATGTGTGAAAAATCCGCGTTTGTTGCCCAGTTTACTTGGAAAACTGGCCGAGAAACCGAACATATGTGTGAATTTGAGTATACATACTTCAAATCTCCTAAATATACAATTTATTTATTGTTATGTATCACATAATACAATTCAATTCACACATAATATGCATCAGACTACATCCGTAGATATTTTTAGATTTTCTAAAGTTTGTAAATATAATTTTAATTTTTTTGGAAAAAATAAATGGATCACTCGATCTGGGGAGCCGAAGTGATTTTTCACGTAACTTTTAACTTGTGTTGTATCTATACTACTATTAAAAGAGCAAACTTGTGTTGAGCTGTGTTGATACATTAAATCTTATCCCTTCGATATTTGATCAACGTCCTAAATCACTCTGCTTCACTTTTTACTGTTTTACCCTCCCACTAAATCACATATTACGAGCACATTGCCACTCGTACCGTTTCGTTTGTTTTATGTTTCGTTTGTTTCACACTGAACTTGCAGTTGCTGTCCTTGATCCTGATCTGGCTGTCGGTGACGGCGTTGAGGAGGCTGTCGACGACGAGGTCGCAGCGCACCGTAGAGGTGACCGTCCACAGCTTGAGGCTTCCCAGCTCCACCCTCACGGGCACGTCGGCACGGAACAGGAGCGGCACGAAGCCCGTCTGCTGTGCATCCTTAGGGCCGCCATCACCGCGCTGCCCAGCTGCGCCTGCCTGGCCATGACGACGCCGAGCACTGTGGTGTTGCGGTGGCCCTGGTAAAATTACGGGAGCGTGCCCTGGGCGAGCCGGTGCATGTCGTACCAGACGCTGAGGCTAGACCCGCGCTCATAGAAGATGCCGATGCGGTGGTTCGGTTTCGCACTTCGCCGCCGTGACCGTCACGTCGAACCGCGCGCTGACCGTCAAGGCGGCGTCCACCTGGAACTGGGACAACGAGAGGCGGTCCACCGAGTAGCGCAGCGCCTTGGGCTGGAACGCCAGGTAGAGCGCGCCCAGGGTCGACGCGGCGAGGATGGCTTGCGCGACGACGGTGATGAATGTGCAAGTGCAACAGAGAAAGCAGCAGCAGCCACGGCGCCGTTTCGGGGGCGGGAGCGACGTGCCTAGGCGGTGAGGAGGAGGAGGCAACTGCTGGAGCGGGTACTGGGGCGGCGGCCTCCTATCCGCGGCCGGGACGGTGCCCTTGTCATCCCGGAACAAGTTCCCTGGCGACACGAGATGCGCCGTGGGCCTCGGTTGCCCCGCCTCCAGGTCCACCGGGTGGATCCTCTGCCTCTGGTGATCCGCCATGGCTGGACGACTAGCTAGCTAGCTAGCCAAGAAGAAGTGCAACTTCTTTGCATAGCACACGCAAACGCAGCAATGCCAGAGATTTAGTACGGCACTGGCCGCGTTTACCGGGATTGCAGTTGAAGCCGCCTTGCGAATCTCTCTCTCCCTCTACGCCTTGTCGTGTCTGGAATGACCTATGTGATCCCTGTCCGCCACGCGCGGCGGCGGCGGCACCACGGCAGCGCCACGCCGGTCGGGCTTCCTCTCCACCACCCCGTGCCTCCACTCCACAACAAGAGTCCACCCGGCACCCGCTTGGCCACGGGAGTTCATCGCGCGTGTCCCTGGAGTCCACCTGCGTGACCACGGGAGCACTGACCGCCTGCCCCTGGGAGTCCATCCTGCTCTGAACCTCCCGTTCCCATGCGGCTATTCCACGGCGTCCCACGCCACCACCACCGGCCACGAGACTTGCAGCCCCCGCCCTCTGAAGTCTGAATTGCTGCAACGAGTAGCTTTTCCCTCCTGTTTCACCCGTCTCCAACCTCTTGCGTTCCAAAGACATGGACATGATTCAGTACATTTGGGCGTCCAGGTTCTGTGTTGCTTTATACTTCATTATGCCTCCTTTATAATTCCGCAGATCAGCCGTGGACTGTAAACAAACAACCACGGGTTGTTTCGCTACGGCTTTCTCCAGAGCATCCTCGGTCCAATAGACAAATTGAAAGCCTGATATCCTTGCTGCTACTGTTTTGTTACTCTTGCAACAACAAAAATTACTCCGAGCTATGTATGGGTAGGAGGATTCGCTGGAAAGTCCATTTCCAGACTTTTGCATCAAATCCTACATGTCACCATGTTGTCGTTGACGAGCGTATCCGTCATCACCGATGGAGAGCAGTGCCACCACATTATCTGTAGACGCCGGTAAGTACAGTGGGTACCACTTGCTTGTGGTCAAAACTCGCTTACCGTAAAAGAGATACCCAACCTGGAGATCTTCTATGTTATGAAGAAACTGCTAGTCTCGCATGGAGTTTTCGGTGGATTGCTATCAGTTTAGGTTAGAAAAGTTGTGGAAAGAATGTTTTCAGGAATTTTACACAAGTGTAGAGATATTTGATTCGTAGGAAAAAACATACCGTGAGTTGCAACCAAACAGTGCACACACACACACACACACATAAGCCTGTTGTATTTCAGACCATAAGAGATTGATGGAACTTTCACGGTTTTTTTTCGAAACGTCAATTTTCACGGTTGGACGCAGGGGAGCAACAATAAACAAGAAGATGCTATTTTCCGTGCGAAGTGTGAGAATTGATTGATTACAAACCAATTGCATACATGGACAAATTCAAGCTAACATTTATGAATCATGTCACAGTTTTTTCATGAAAGTTATGAATCTAACTCAGATTATGAGTCATGAACTTCCATATAGGGTTGTACAAAATGGTGATTGAAGAACCATCATACTTTAGCTCAACAAACCTACCACTGGGACTCAATCGGTTTCAACGAGTCATCGGGTTTTAAGATAACCTCAATCTAGTCGATCATATGCTTTCACCAGATCCAACTTCAAAGCACCAAAAACTCTATTCCGAGGACGAGTCCAACCAAATCGTCTTGGCGATAGTTAAACCAGAAGCTGCATCGGCCATAAAACCTACAGTTTGTCAAATATGGTGGAACCGCTCCAGAATACGCACCGCGGAAACGATCAAGACTCGGTAGCGATGCCACCTCACCGCCCCATTTAAATCGAGGTGAGGATCATTGTCGGAGTTGAGAGGCAAATTCCACACCGGCACGGAGTCAACAAGAGCAACGAGAAACCTTAAATGTAGAAAATATAATTAGCATGTTTGTTCATTGGATTGCTACATTTTTTTGCTCGTAAAATTACTGAATAATGGTATTTTCTTAGGAGTACCGGATAAAAGTACAAGGCTTTGCCCAAACAGTATTAAGACCCCAAAAAGCCCAACCTGTGAATTATACTATTCAGGTCTAACTCTAGAACGAACGGTATGGGCCTCCAAAAGCCCAACTGGTAATCAGCTCTAACTCTAACAAATGCACCAACAGAGGTGCCGCCGCACAGTTTTTCGGGGAGAATCGACGGCTGTGCAGCGAGTGTGCTTCATCTCCTGTGTTGTGATTTTATTCTGCTTTAGGGTCCCTATTGCAAAATGTACCTGCATCGCTGTGACTAATAAAGGCATCTAGGCCCTTCTGGGCCTCTCCAGGTTTAAAAAAAGATTGGCCATCTCCACCTGTTTTTTTTTTGCTAAAAGTGTTAAAAAACAGATTGCGGTGGAGATGCTCTCTGTACCGAATAGTTTAAGTTAGGATTCCAGGCTACAGGCTCCAGCTACCATCTACTCCGTACTTGACCTACACGGTCACACCGAGCAAGCTAGTGGTAGTGGATTAGTGGAGTAGTGGTTGGCTAGACTTTTCAAAGCCCACGTACTGCGTATACAAGTGTCGTCAACAGGAGTATACTCTCAGTCCAGTCGATCGATACCCAGCTGCGCGTGAGCGTGATGGAGCCGCCGGTGGACGTCGCGGAGGCACCGCTGCCACACGTCGTGGAGGACTGCCGCGGCGTGCTGCAGCTGCTCAGCGACGGGACCGTCGTCCGTTCCGCGGCCGCGCCGTACACGGTGGAGGACCGCGACGACGGGCGGGTCGAGTGGAGGGACGCCGTGTACGACGCAGGCCGCGGCCTCGGCGTGCGCATGTACAGGCCGCGCCTGGGACAAGGGAAGGCGCGGCGGCTGCCGGTGCTGGCCTACTTCCACGGCGGCGGCTTCTGCATCGGCAGCTACTCCTGGCCAAGCTGCCACGGCTGTTGCCTCCGCTTCGCCGACGAGCTCCCCGCCGTCGTGCTCTCCTTCGACTACCGCCTCGCGCCGGAGCACCGCATCCCGGCCGCCCACGAGGACGCCGCCACCGCCCTCCTCTGGCTCCGCGACCGGCTAGTCGCTGGAGCTGGACCCGACGACGACGTCCATGCATGGCTCGCCGAATCCGGCGCCGATCCGGGAAGGCTCTTCGTGTCTGGCGACTCCGCTGGTGGTAACATAACGCACCACATGGCCGCGCGGTTCAAGGCGGCGGGGCTCGGCCCAGTCAGGATATCCGGTTACGTCCTGTTCCTCCCGGGGTTCGACTCAGAAACGCCGACCCAGTCCGAGCTGCGCTCACCAGGAACCGCGTTCCTCACCCGGGAAATTTCTGAGCGGTACAGCCGGCTCGCTCGGCCGGTCGGTGCCAACAAGGACCACCCGATGTTGAACCCGCTCGGGCCGGACAGCCCGAGCCTGGAAGTCATCGTCGGCCGCATGCTTGTCGTCGTCGGCGGCGACGACATGTTGAAGGACAACCAGGTCCGGTACGTGGAGCACATGAAGGCCGTGGGGAACGACGTGGAGCTGGTCATCTTCACCGGCAAGGAGCACGGCTTCTTCTCCAGGAGCCCATGGTCGGAGACGGGCAGCGAGGTCGTCCGAGTCGTTGCGCGGTTCATGGACAGAGACGCAGCCGATTCAGCCTGAGGTTGTCAACAATTGAATCTCGGCCCTCGACCATAAGTTACAGATCAAGCGGCCTAGGTTGGCAATAATGGAGGCAGCCGCCGGTGCTCTACCCGATCTGGAGCCTGAGGAAAGAGTGAGGAAAGAATTGGGGCCGGGCATCGTGGTGCACAGGAAAAATGCAGGGCCAGCTATACTTTTGTTTGTGTGATGCTTTTCTACCATGCACGATATAGAGCATGGATTTTTTTTCTTTTCGAAATGGGATACCTGAGCTCTGCGTCATGATTATGCACACAACTTTATATTACTCCCTCCGTTTAGGTGTATAGGGCCTCTATCAAAACGCACCGTGACCAAGGCAGACGATGAATGGCTATATTACTCCCCAATCAGCGATTAAATAGAATGATACATTAATTAACCTACTCCGTATTAACTAACCTACACCATGCATTGGTCAAACCGTATCACACCACCAATTTGGAGCAATTAGAGGAGGAGAGAGAAGGCCCATAACTTCCAATTAATTAGACTAATTAACATTTCGGGCCTTATTTGTGCCTAGTTTTGGAACAAATATTTTTTCATAAGAGGCCCTATACACCTAAACGGAGGGAGTATAAAGTGGACTGAGGCATAGCCCCCGCCCAGTTTCAAGTCTCCACACTTACAATCTGGTTTCGTACGCCCCTCTCTTAATTAAAATATCGATGGGATCTTCCCCTCGGGTCTCGTTTTTATTATATTAAGTAAACATTCAAAAGTCATGAAGTATACAAATTATTAAAGCTCACGGATCAGCCTGCATGGTCACAAGAATCAATCAACGAAACAACGAAATACTGATGCTTCTAAACATAATATAGTCGTCTATGGTTGAGGGTGGAGCTTAAGGGTGACGGCCGGAGAAAGGACACATTTGGAGCTTCTCTTGGCTCCCTAAGGATGACTCCAACGGGGTGACGCATCGAGTCCGCGCGCCTCCGTTCCTGTCCGCGGGGGCCAAAAACACGGCCCAACGGGGCGACGCAAACGGACCGCGGTCCGTTTTTTTTGTCCGCCGCGACCCATTCTTGGCCCAAATTTGGGCCACCGATGCGTCGGGCGCGGACGCGAGCGGAGCGCTAGCGTGTCCTGCCCTAGTCCGCCCCTGGTCCGCACGTCATACCATTCCCCACCCCAATCTCCTCCGCCTCTCTCGCCCCTCCCGCCGCCACCCCGCCGTCGCTCCCTCGATTTGGCACTGCAGGCCATTCAGGGGACGCCGTCTGCTGCTCTTCTTTCCCGACGGTCACCGGAGCTGCTTCCTCCCTGCCACGGCCGGTGAACCTTGCGGCCACATCTCTCGGAGCGCCCGCGACACCAACGCCGCCCGGCACCAACGCAGGTACGAACTCGGCCATGGATAGCTCCGATGAATGGTACTACAAGAACTACATCCTGTGCGCACCATCATCGGATGATTCCTCGGACGATGAGAGTGACGGCCTGGTTGCCACCCTCATCGTCAATGAGTACATTGAGAGGATGCGGCCGGTGTTCCGAGGCTCGTTGCCGGGCCGTTCTCCTGCATTGGACCGGAACCGGAGAGCTGGCCAACTCCAGCTCTGGGGGGACTACTTTCGTCCCCACAGACCCACGTATCCTCCCAAGATTTTCCGGCGCCGTTTCCGGATGAGAAGATCTTTGTTCAACCGTATCCGGTTGTGGGTGATGCATTTTGATGACTATTTCATATGCAAGCCAGATGCATGTGGTGCCCTCGGTTTTTCATCATACCAGAAGTGCACCGCCGCCGTTCGCATGCTTGCATATGGAATTGCCGGTGATCTTGTGGACGAGTACGTGCGGATGAGCGAGTCCACGTGCCTAGAAGCAATGTACAAGTTTTGCAAGGCCGTGGTGCAGGTGTTCGGCCCCGAGTACTTGAGGGAGCCCAATGCTGCCGACATGACGCGGCTCTTGGCCATCAACGAGGCCAGAGGGTTCCCTGGGATGCTTGGCAGCATAGATTGTATGCACTGGGAGTGGAGGAACTGCCCATTTGCTTGGCAGGGGCAGTACAAGGGCCATGTTGGGGCATGCACGGTCGTGCTTGAGGCCGTGACATCACAAGATTTGTGGATTTGGCACTCGTTTTTTGGCATGGCCGGCTCGCACAATGACATCAATGTGCTGCAGCGGTCTCCGGTGTTCAACAGGCTCGCCAATGGCCTCGCACCCCAGGTGACCTATGAGATCAATGGTCACAAGTATGACAAGCCTTATTATCTTGCTGATGGGATTTATCCTACATGAACTACTTCTCCAATCCTAATGATGAGAAGAAGAAGTGGTTCGCCAAGGAACAAGAGAGTGCTATAAAGGATGTGGAGCGTGCATTCGGTGCCCTCCAGTCACGGTGGGCTATTGTTCGCCACCCCGCTAGGACATGGGACAAGGACCAACTCTGGGAGGTGATGACAGCTTGTGTGATCATGCACAACATGATCGTGGAGGACGAACGCGACGAGGGTATGCATGATCAGGCTTGGCAGTTTCAGGGTCAGTTGGTTGAGCCCCAGGGACCGTCCACATTTGATCAGTTCCTCGATTTCCACCGTGACATTCGTGAGAAGGTGTCTCATAACCAGCTCCAAAATGATTTGGTGGAGCATGTCTGGCAGCACTACGGTAACCAGTAGTTCCATATGATGAACTATTGGTCTTTTTTTTATTTGGTTTGTAAGACTATGCATGAAACAATTTGTTATTTGTGAAACAATTTGTATTATTTGCTGAATTATTTAGATTGTAATAACTATGTGATGAACCATTTGGATTGTATAATTTATTTTGTTTCCTATATACTTGTTTTGTATGGATTGATAAAAATGATCAAAAACCCTGGCCGGGCGGACTCGATGCGTCGGCCCACCCCCCTATATATGAATGAAAATGGCCCATATATGGCATGTTTAACTAAAAAAAACATGCGGGCGGACTCGATGCGTCGTCCCGTTGGGGGCACTGGCCAGAAAGGGGCGGACATGGGCCGGACGCGCGTCCGTTCCCCGACCCAAACAGACAAAACGCGGACCAAACGCGCGTCCGTTTGGGTCGCCCCGTTGGAGTCATCCTAATGACCCATCGAGCTGAGGCGCTTAGCTCATAGTTCAATTGGGTGATAGTTATTTTATTTGCACTTAAGCGCTTGTACAAATGTGCACTTAGGGGGTTAGGTGTCCCTTGGCCATACTTGAGGGCATAATTAGTATTCTCTAAGTCTCTATTACTTAGACTGCTCATAGCTAGTGGGGAGTACGTAGACCGGTAAACATATTCATGCTACTAATCTATGTTACTACTCCATAGTGGAGAGTAACATATGTGTGATATCATTAAGTGTCTCATTTACTAGGTTTTAGAATCATTTTGTTTTGAAGCGTGTGATGTTACAGTAACATAAGGCTAGTCACAATGGGGAGTAACTTAGTGTAGTAACATGCATATGTTACTACTCTATGTTACTAGCTCCACAATGTGGACTAACTTATGTGTGGTATCATGCAAGACTTCATTTATTATGTTGTACACTCATTTTGTCTAGAAATATGCGGTGTTACACCAAAAGACTCTCTTTCCTTATTTAATGGCATGCCATGTCACCTAAATGACTATATGTCATTGCATGTGGTTGCATATTACTAGATAAGTTACTCCCACTATGGCTAGTCTTAACTGCGCTAGATACAACAAATTTGAGGACAGCTTAACAAAATGCTCAACTACCATACTACATAAAGAGAAAATAGACAACATACTTACAGTCGACTCGTACAACTCCAAAAAATGTCAGCTCAAAACTCGACCTACAGTTAGAGAAACAAAAAAGAGAAACTACACTGTGAATAGTGTCAGATTTGAGTGACACTATTCACACCGAAATTTCTTTTTTTTGCCTCTCTAAGTATAAGTCGAATTCGAAGCTGCCAATTTTTGACGTTGCATATGTAACATAGATGCGTGTTGTCTATTTTTTTCGGAATTTTTCGACATGTTTTGAATTTTCAAAAAAATAGATCTCACCTAGGGTGAGATCCTACCCAAGTCTCCCCCACATAAAGAGTCATTCAAAGTGATTGTGCCTTAGTTCTCTCAGCATTGAGAGAGAACACATGCAACAGATCAGTCTATGGACATCTTTTTGAGTTGGTGAAACGTCTTATCAATCTTCGAGAAGTTATTCTCGTGAAAATTACTCGCGGCCAAAATAGGGTAGCAAATAGTCTAGCATGGTTGGGTAGAACTGGGGAGAGTACTGCTGTTTGGGTACGCCAGGATGTGTAACACATCTAGTGCTAGCTGATTGTAAACCTATGATTGAGGACTAAAATCTCGAGGATTCCCCGCAAAAAAAATAAACCTATGTAACACATCTAGTGCCAGCTGATTGTAACACATCTAGTGCCAGCTGATTGTAAATCTATGCTAGCTTTGAATATCATTGCACGATGAGTGGTAGTATTACTTTACTCCCATTTAGACCATTGCTGTTGGGTTAAGTGCCCCTTGGGCCATAATTAGAGGGTTAAGTGCCCCTTGAAAATTAGTACTTTACTCCCATTTGAGACCATTGATCTTACGGCTTAACAACCCGAATATTCCGTCGCCGCCGGCGCCATCTGCATCCTCATCGTCGCCTTCGTTTAAGAATTGACGGGTCCTCGCCTCCTCTAGTTGCCGCTCTGGCACTAGGAGGGGTGCGGACCTCGGACCTGCGTAGTGCGCTATACAAAGGTCCTTAATGTTAGAGCTTGGTTTTGGTTGTTATTTTCTTCGTCAATGGAGATGGCTTCGTATGCAATAAGTGATCTTCCGCGCTTCGTTCGACGGCGTGATCTCCTTCCCGACGTCAATGGTGGCTTTGAAAGATTAAGTTTGTCTAGGTATAGTTCTTCAGATCTTGCTTCGCCAGATCAATCTTGAGACTCTTGTACAAAGGCATCAACTTAGCCATCTAGATGAACCGTTTTCCTTAGAGGAGATTGAAGCTGTTGTTAAAGATATCCCCACTGATAGGGCGCCTGGCAGACGGTTTTAATGGGTTTTTTCTCAAGAAATGCTGGAACACCATCAAACAAGATTTTATTATGCTTGTCAATGACTTTTACTCAGGCACTCTTAATCTGCAAGCTATCAACACAGCTTTCATTACTCTGATCCCCAAATGCAATGATCCTGAAACAATGAACGATTTTCGACCCATTTCATTGGTAAGTCTGCCTCTAAAGTTCTTGACCAAGCTTATGGCAAACAGGCTCCAAAAGAAATCATTCCAATACTTCATCAAAATCAATATGGCTTCATCAAGGGAAAAACCATCCAAGACTGTTTGGGTTGGACTTTTGAATACCTGAATATTTGTCATCAATCAAAAAAGCCTATTATCATTATGAAAATTGACTTTGAAAAGGCTTTTGACAAGGTAGAATAGAATGCAGTCATTGCTATGCTCAAAGCAAAAGGTTTCGGACCTAGATGGATTTCATTAGTGGAACAAATCTTGAACACTACATCCACTGCTGTGCTATTAAACGGTGTTCCTGGGAAAAAAATATGCTGCAAAAGGGGAGTTCGCCAAGGTGATCCTCTGTCACCTCTGCTTTTTTGTTACCATAACTAATCTTCTCCAATCAGCGGTCAATGATGCTTGGCAGGGAGGAGACCTAAGACTACCAGTCGATAATGATTTTGGACAGAAATACCCAATTGTTCAATATGCCGATGACACATTACTCATCATGCCTGCTGATCCTATCCAATTATCAACTCTAAAAAATCTGCTGGTGGAGTTCAGTGAATGCACATGGCTAAGAGTTAACTTCAATAAGACAACACTTGTCCCTATTAACATTGATGCAGAATATGTAAAACAATTGGCTACAGATTTTGGATGCAGAACTGAAGGACTACCTTTCACATATCTTGGACTCCCACTAGGAACTACAAGACCATCTGTTGATGACCTGATGCCAGTGGTGACTAGACTAGACAAAAAACTGACTGGGATTTCATCTCTTCTATCTTATACTGGAAGGCTCACCCTGTTAAATTTGGTATTGGCATCACTTCCAATGTTTGCCATGTGCCCCCTCAAAGTCCCTATTACAATCTTGGTATATTTTGAGAAAAGTGGGAGGCAATTCCTATGGAATGGAAAAGACATACAAAAGCAAGGTTCTTGTCTAGAGAGCTGGGAGCTTGTCTGCAGACCCAAAGACCAAGTTGGTCTTGGCGTGTTAAACTTAAGACTGCAAAATCAGGCATTACTGATGAAAAACCTACACAAGTTCTACAACCATATGGATATTCCCTGGGTCAATCTTATATGGAGTGCATACTACTCTAATTCTACAGCGCCACATGCAACCACACCTAAGCTAGGGGCCTTTCTGGTGGAGAGATTGCATCAAATATTTTGATAAATACAAGGAGATATAACTACCTGCACTATTGGAAATGGTAAATCAATTTCGCTATGGACTGACTTCTGGCAGGATGAAACCATGGAACATAAATACCCACATTTGCATTCATTTGCCAAAAATGAAAATATTTCAATGAGGGATGCTATCCAGGCGAATAATTAAGATATCTACGAGATGTTCCAACTACCACTCTCCCTTATTGCCCATGAAGAGCTGCACTCATTACGTGATGACATCAATGATATTGAACAAGATAATGAACATGATAGTTGGACTCTTGACAGTGGGCCTGTTTTCTCTGCTAAGAAGATATACAGAACTCTGGTGGGTATTCATCCGACCCACAAAACGAAACTTGACATCTGGAAAACATGAAACATTGCAAGGCAAAAGTTCTTCATCTGGCTACTACTATACAATAGGCTCAATACCAAAGAACTTATGGCGCACAAGAACTTCTATGTTGAATACAAAGACTGCATTCTATGTGACACCTGCCCAATAGAAACACTCCTACATCTGTTCTTCGAATGCAGCTTCAGTCAAAGCTTCTGGTGGACACTTGGAATTGAATGGAATGGTGACCATGAACTTATGGACATGATACAAGAAGCTAGACAGAGATATTCCATCCCCTTCTTCATGGAAATACTCATTACAGGGTGCTGGAGCATCTGGGATCAGCGAAATGGATTTATATTCAAAAATCAAATACCTGGTGTACAACATTGTATTCGTTTCTTTAGAAATACTTTCATGCTTAATATGCATAGGGCGAGGCCTAGTTTGAGAGAGGGCATGCAAACTTGGTTAGATACTTTATGAACCTCTCTCGCTTATGGCTCCATATGATGTAATTTTGTCCCTATCATTTTATAAAAGTTTTTGACACAGTAGGGGTTTTCCCTACTGTAATCTTGTAAAAAAAAACAAATTTGTGGGCAGCTTAACAAAAAGCTCAACTACCATACTACATAAAGAGAAAAAGTTCAAGATCAAATGATATAGCTTTGAATATCATTGCACGATGAGTAGTAGAATTACTTTACTCCCATTTAGACCATTGCTGTTGGGTTAAGTGCCCCTTGGACCATACTTAATTAGGGGGTTAAGTGCCCCTTTAAAATTAGTAGTTTACTCCCATTTGATACCATTGATCTGACGGCTTAAGGCTGCTCACAATGGGGAGTAACTTAGACTAGTAACATGCATATGTTACTACTCTAAGTTACTACCTCCATAGTGGGGAGTAACATGTGTGTAGTGTCATATTTAATAGGTTATACACTAATCATGCTTTGAAATGTGTGATGTTATGGTAACATAGCTAGTTACCACAACAATCTCTCTCCTCATTAATTACCCGTCACATCAGATTTTTTGCCTACGTGGCACTGATGTTACTCCTCATGTTACTCCCATTGTGACTAGTCTAACAGCCCGAATACTCCCATATCATAAGCTATCTAAAAAAAATAAAAAAAGTGGTTGTTTTCATGCATGCATTCCTCGTGGTATGAAGATATAACAAATTTGTGATATTCCCATATTGCGGTCATGCATCTCAATCTGTCAGGTACACTGAATGTTTTAAATAACCGGCTAGCCCCAAGATTTTCAAAATGCTATAGCCGAGCTATAGCCCTATTTAGGGCATGGCCAGCGCTCCATGCTGGACCGATGCTTCAGGTCTCCACGTCAGATATTGAAGTCCAGCTAGCATGAACATGTCGCTTGCAGGCTAAAGGGGGATCCTGCAGAGGATCCCGGCTCCTCCCTGACAAAAGTGAGTAAAAGAGAGAAAAGCATGGCAGCTCACCTCATGCAGCGTTCGGCTCGTTCCTTGCATGTGAGAGAGGAGGCAGAGGGTAAAGCTGATATAGCAGGTTGAGGTTCACCCACTGGAGCAGTCATGCGTTGGGCCAATTTTCTGTTGGTTAATGCCCCGTATCACTTTTAGAGCTGGGGCAGTAGTATGGTACTGCTTCCGTTGTACATGCCCTTAAAACTATGGGTACACCGACAAGCGGCCATCAGCTTAATTTTATAATTACGTAGCTAGGGCGGATCGACGGAGTGCTAGCTGCACCACTACCTGCATATAACGAGACAGGATCTGGACGCAAAATCATGCATGATATGGCTTCGGGATCAGCACTGCGAGTGGTAGAATCTTGCCTCGTAACGCCGAGCGAGGAGACGCCGCGGAGAAGGCAATGGCTCTCCGGGCTGGACCTGGCGCTGGCCAACAGAGGCCACACCCCGCTCGTCTACATCTTTAGCGCCAGCGCCACGGCCGACCATGACTTCTTCAACGTGGCCAAGCTCAAGGAGTCCCTGGCGAAGGCACTGGTGCCACTATACCCTCTCGCCGGCCGTCTCGGTGCGAATTCCGATGACGGTCGCCTCGAGATCGACTGCAACGGGGAAGGCGTGCCCTTCCTAGTGGCCCACTGCGACGACCACACCGTGGAGGGCTTGATTGCAGACCCCTTGGCGTCGACGGAGATGGCGAAGCTGTTCAATCCTCGCGTTGATGAACAGACCATCGTGCTGGCCGTACAGGTGACCTTCTTGAGGTGTGGCGGCGTGGTATTATGCATCTCGATACACCACGCCGTGGTAGACGGTTCCAGCACGGGCCACATCATCCGGACGTGGGCGAGCTACTGCAGGGACGGCGAGGGCGCCGTGATAGAGCTCCCGTGCCACGACCGCGCTCTCCTCCGCGCTCGGTCGCCGCCCGTCATCCACCAAGAGACCATCCCCATGCTCTGCACCGGCCTAACCATGCATACCGAACTAGTGGTCGCGACCAAGGCCTTCAACGTCTCCAGAGAACAGCTACACGCCCTCAAGCGCCACTGCGGCGGCGCAAGCACGTTCTGCGCCTTGAGCGCCCTCGTGTGGAAGTGCGTCTGCGTCGCCCACAGTCTGGACCCGGACGCCACCACGCGCATCAACTTCCCGGTGGACATCAGGCGTCATCTTACGCTGCCGCTCTCTACTCGCTACTTCGGCAACGGGGTCGTCAACGTGTTCGCCACCGCCGCGGCCAAGGACGTCGTGTGTGCGACGCTGACCTCCGTCGCGGGTCGGGTGAAGGCCGCGGGGCAGAGGCTCAACGACAACGAGGTGCTGAGGTCGGCGGTCGACTACTTAGAGATGGCGGCCAGCGCGCGGCAGGACATGGGGAACCTGCCGGAGACGGTGGTGCGGGTGAACAGCTGGTTCCACCTGCCCTGAGGCGGATTTCGGGTGGGGGAAGCCACGTGTGACGATGCGAGTGAAGGCCGTGCGCGGCGGGTGGGTGTACTTTCTGCCTGAGACAGGTGGCCACGGCGGCGGTGCTGATCTGCTCATCTCCTTGGAGGCGCCGATTCTCAGCAAATTCGAGCGAGCGGTTACAGCTGCTCTATGCGGAGTTCTAGCAAGCGAGCGTCCTAGGCTGTAAAGCCTGTAATGAGACCACTTCTGCTTGCTTAATTGCATGCATGCATGCGGTTACACATTTGCAGGCGTCGATCTCATCACTTTCTTTTTCGTTCCCGTGTATGCACCATATGTATCCTATTTCATATTACTATACTAATTAATAAGAAACATATCCACCTTCTCTCTTCTTACATTTTTTCACCTGCCTTCTCTACTGTAGAGGAAAAAAAATTGGAAGCTGATCTCAAGTTGGCTGCCAATAGTGAGAGACACTACGTCACGGTCTGGATATAGGGGCACTTTAAAGTGCCCCGAAATATCAAGCAAATGCCCTAAAAACCTATGCCCAATATACTGGTGATTGGAAAGGTTATTAGGGCATTTGTTTTAAGTGCCCCTAAAAGTTACAATTTGGACCAGTTTTAGAAATGCCCTAAAAGGTTTTTGGGTCATTATTGTGAAATGCCCTAAAATCTTTTTGGGGCATTATTGTGAAATGCCCTAATAGGTTGTTAGGGCACTTTGTCTAACTGCCACAAAAACCTATTAGGGCACTTTGCCTAATTGCCCCAAAAACTATTCCGGGCATGTAATAAGCTAAATATTGGACATAATGCACATTCATAAGGTCATTACAAGGTTCGGAATCATTCAGTTGTAGCATCAATACACAAATCAGTAGAACATGAAGCTAAGCAACATTTGATAATTACAAGGTTCAGAACATGCAGTTGTAGCATCAATACACGAATCAGTATAAAAGCTAAGCAACAGAAAGTATTACATGAAGGTTCTAATCAATAGAACATGCAACATGAACCTGCAGACCATGCAACAGTACATGAAGCATGAACCTGCATAACATAAAATCCTGAACACTCTACAACAGTACGAGTACATAAAAAAATGTTCGTTTCTAAGTTAGCATCCTCTTGAACTCAGCGACGGCCTTCGTCACAGTAGATTTTACAGGAGACGGCTCACGGAGGAAGCAGGCGAGCAGTGTTACATGACCAGGAAGCCAGCTGCAAAGACCACATGTTAAGTATGGAGAAACAAAACTATCTACAGTTTTGCCTGCTCTAAAGATCAACTGCGCATGGGGCTGCCTGCTCTAGTAGTATGCAACAAGTACAGGCAAAAGCCTCGGAGGGAGTACCTTGGCATGTCGTATGGGACAGAAAGCACTGAAGCCGTGAGAGCAAGCACTGCACCATGGATGGTAGCGACAGGGTGACCTGACTTTGGAGTTCTGCCAAGTGAAAAAACATGAATGGATGTTACCAAATTATCTGCTCAACAATATGGTGACATGAAAAGATCACCATGGTAATATCAGATATTCAGTACAACATCACCCAAAAAATTATCCAAAGGCACATGGACAATTAAGCATGTAGAACAACATGGCACATATATTCAGGGCCTATTTTGAGTAAACCATGCTATCAAGATTCACACGATTGAGAATCAGGCCAAGTGTATGATGGAGTTGAGAGCACAGTGTATCATGGAGCACAATGTTATCAAGATTCACAGGATTTTATATTATTGCTAGACAGCATTCTAGGAAGTGATATCATTCTGTGCGAAATAACAGTCTCAAGCTTAGTTTAAAAGCAGCAGCATATGCAGCTTGTAGATTCAACATACCTTTGAATGGCATTTTATTAGTCAACAACTCCCACAGGACGATGACAAAGCTGTACACGTCCACTTTATTTCAACTCCTAAAATACAGCCACTGTCAGCCAGGAAATTATTACGTGGGCATACAAATCGAATTATAATTCCACGCTGAAGCATCATCCATACTAACAAACCATTTTGTTGTGGCTTCACTTCAGAATTTATTAATATTACCTAGCTACTCCATCCATCGGCATGTCCCAGATGATCTTATATAGGAGGCTTCGAATGACAAAAAGGTTATTAGGTGACCAGAAAATAGGAGAAAAGAGGTAATTACACTTACAATAATTGTTGCATGAGCAGTGAGCGTGCACGCCCTCAACAGCTAGTAAAAATTGACACCCTCGGCCTGACCCCAACCTCCCGCAACTACCTGAAGAATATAGGTAAAACTGAGGAGGCTCAGTTCCTTTTGGAATAGTCAAATCGTTGTTTCTAGGAGATTTTCCACACAGAAATCGAGAACATAAAATATCTGGCACAGTAGGCACTGAGAAAAAGAAAGTAGAGAGTCCAAAACGTGATTTCAATTTAGGTCATGCAGAGTAATCATTTTGTTAACATAACCTATGGTATGTTAAGCTGAACTAAGTTGCTACTGCATCTAGAGAACCATTTGGGCTTTCAGACTTTGATCTCATAAAACAAACTATGCACTTCTTTATTGACCATCTGCACTGCAGGGTACAGATAACATTAATGCAGATCCATTCATCATCTGGTCATGCAGGAAGCCAACCAGTGATATCAGATGATCACTGGATTGTGAACAGCAAGCACATCTTGAGCATTTGCTCATACACTATTAGGAAAAGCCTCTTTAGTGGCGCACCTATTTAGAATTCTGTGGCGCACGGGAATTCTGTGGCGCACGCACCGTGCGCCACAGAATCGTCGCCACAAAAATATAATTCTGTGGCGCACGCACAGGTGCGCCACAGAACGACCACTTTTCTGTGGCGCACTCCAAGCCATGCGCCACAAAGAGCCTTTTTTAGGTTTAAAAAAAAGGGGAGGCCGAGGTCCTGGTGAACCCGACCAGGCAGCTGGTCGCCGTCGTCCTCAGCCAGCAGCTGCCGTCGAGGAGCACCTCGTGGAGGTACGCGAGGCCCCTGGCAACGCCAGTGGCGATGTCGACGGCCGTGGCCATGCTCAGGCCGGCGCCGCGCGCGGACAGGTAGTCGCCGAGCGCGCCGTGCTCCATGAACTCGTACACCAGCGCGTGCTTGGCCGCGGCGTCCTCGAAGCAGAAGCCGTAGAGCCTGACGAGGTTGATGTGGTGCGTCCTGCCGATGGATGTCATCTCCACCATGAACTGCTCCTCCGACGTCTTCCGGTCACCGCGGAGCACCTTCACCGCCACGACGAGGCCGCGTTGGGGAGCACGCCCCTGTAGACCGTGCCGAAGCTGCCCCAGCCGAGCTCAACCTAGTAGTCGCGCGTGAACCCGGCGAGCTGCTCCGCCGTGAACCGGATGGGCTGCTCATTCGCCAACTCCAGCACGAACCTCTCGATGGTGGTGTGCCTCATCACGTCGTCCGGCACCTCCGTGTACTGCCGCCTACGGCAGTGTGGCAGCCGACGAACGCGGACGCAGACGGCATGTGGCGGGGGTGGGGGCGCTGGGCCGAGCCATGGCAGCCGGTGGTGCTTGTGGCGGCGGCAGGGGCTCGCCGGCCCTCGTGCGTGCGTGGTGTTGTGTGTGTGCTGTGTGGAGGAGGAAGGAGATAAGGGAGAGAGAGAACGGGTTTAGGGTGCGAGAGCACAGCGGGATGGTGGCGTGGTGCGTCCGCGTGTGGGCGTGGCCGGTTTGACCAGATCGACGCAGAGGAGAGAGAAACCAGATCTGTGATCTGGTAATTTGATTTTTTTTAAATGCTATCTGTGGTGAGATCTGAAAATATCTGTGGATTTTGTGGCGCACGGCCTCACATGCGCCACAGAAAGTTGGAATTCTGTGGCGCATCTGTCTACATGCGCCACTGAAATGTGCATTTCTGTGGCGCATCTGACCACATGCGCCACAGAAATGCGATGCGCCACAGAAATTCGCATTTCTGTGGCGCATGCAGCCAGATGCGCCACATAATTCCAACTTTCTGTGGCGCATGTGTTTTTCATGCGCCACAGAAATTTGGAATTCTGTGGCGCACCAGCTTGGGTGCACCACAGAATATTTTTTTGTGGCGCATGGGCATTTGGGTGCGCCACAAAATCCATTTCCATAGAAAGGCAGTTTCCTGATAGTGATACTCAAGCATGCCAACGTCTAATTTAATTATCCAGGGGATCAATCATCAAGAAATCATCTATAGGCAAATATATATGAACCAGCCAGCACACAGCCTATTTAAACTATTTTAGTACATGGGGTAAACAAGAGCAAGTGCAAATTAATCACAAGAATACATATACAGAGAACCTGTCTATGCAAGTTTAAACTACACTACTGCACCTGCATATAATTCATCACATGATATACTAAGAACTCATAGCAGCAGCTAGAAATCACCAGGAAATATTATATATACATATACACAGCACTAGATTCTTTATGCACATGATTTGAGCAAGTAAACCACACTTTAGTAACACTAACATAAGCAAATCATGTTTGTTAATTGACCAAACTGAAGAACATCATCACTAAACCACACTGGCAGAGACTGACCCTAGAAAAGCAGCACGAGTAATAGCACCAGACCGAACAGACCACCACACAGTACTCGGCTCGACGGCTGTTCACAGAGAGCAACCTAAACTAGTTAAGCTATGCCACGATGGCTATGCTCTAGAACAAGGGGAGGAGCAGCTAGAAGAGAAGGAGACCGGAGAGCTCACCTTGAGAAATTGTAGCCGAGGCAGAACTGTACTAGAAGAAGCCGTAGTCGATGCCGGGGATGCGGCCACATCACCTTCCCGCCAGCATCGGAGACGGAGGAGCCGCAGCGGCAACACCAGTCCAGCACCGCACCAACTCACCAACCGTAGTCGCAGCGGCACAACCACAGCGACACCAGCTTCAACACCACCTCGCTAGTAACCACAGGAGGACGCCAGGTTGCAGTAGCTCACTGCCGTCACGCCGGCGTCAAGATTGTGAGAGCCGTGTTCATGGAGGAGAAGGAGCAGAGGATTGAGCTAGAAGAGATTGGGTCGGAGGAGTTGGCGTGAGGGGTTGTTGCAGAGGAGCATCCGGAGGCACGGGCGCCGTGGAGAAGCGGCCGGCGAGCGGTGGCGCGAGTGAGGCGGAGGCGAATTAGGGTTAGGCTTCGCGAGCGAGCTCGGCTGGGGCGTTGTAGTACGAATCGGAGGCGGGGAACTGGGGATAGAGAGGCGGCGAAGCTATTCCATGGCGCGGCGACGCCCGGGAAGGCCGGCGACGGCCGGAGCAAGGCGCGGCGGCGGCGCATCGCCACGGGAGAGAGAGGGGACGCGCTCGTGCGTGACAGCGTGAGAGAAAGGGGAGACTGAGAGAGAGAGGGAGAGAGAAATGACCTAGTGGGCCTGAGCCCAATTTCGTCTGGGCCAAAGCCCATTAAAACCTTTACGAAAAAAAGTTAATTTCTACTTTTAATCCATTTCCTATGAAAATAAATACAAATACTTAATCAAATCAAGATTTTTTTCTCAAAAAAAGAAAATCAAGAATTACAAATATCTTAATAATTCAAATAAAAATCACAATCAAATATTGTTTCGTGTGACAAGTGCAAATATGTTTTTTGTGATATTTGTGTTACACAAATAAGCATAGTTAAAATTTAAAGTCTTGTTTTGACAAAAGAAATATTGTAATTTGAATAAGAAACTAGAAGGGTAAGGCGCGCGTTGCCGCGCCCAATTAATATTGGAGTATAACATGTCTTTATTACTCAATATGTTTGAATAACTTCTTTATCCATAAGCGTATTTGATTTTACATTATCATGTTTATTGTCTAGCAATGTAATTTTTTGCTATCACAAACCAAATTCATATCAAACAAAACATTAGAGGTAAATAAAATAATTAGAATATATAGATATGTGTTGATAATTTTGAGATAACAAAATCACGACGCCACAAGAGTATCATTCGTCACTGGTATTAAAAATGCACGCATGCCCACACATTCAACTATGCTATACATGACAATGTCGCTTAATACAATTGAAAAAAAATGTTTTTGCACCAAAAAGATTCAGAGATGTGCTCGAGGGTGGTGTCGGAGCCGCCCAAGCACGGGGCCTAGATGTGTTTTGTCGGTGGCTCGGGCGAACGCTCAACACCGAGGCATTCACAGTTTCCGTCGTGAGAATCGCCGGCAAGCGTTTGCGAGTCGTGCTGCTTCCCGAGCGTGGCTTTCTAGGGTTGGATAGCAGAGAACCAGCACGCCATTACGCCACCAGGCACCAGCTTAGCAGAACATCACCTCCCGCCATCATCCGCGTGCCCACCTGCACTGACAGCGTCCAGCAGTGCACCGGACCTAATCCTAATCTAGCTATGCACGCAAGGCATCTATCCTGGACGGCTGGACTATCCATCGAACTGCTTGCTTGGCTGTTGTGTGGGGTGTGCATGCTAGGCCTAGGTGCGTGCGGTTGTGGCTGCATACGCGGAACGAGACAACATCATCGTAAATGATACTACGAAATTAGTTCTAGATTTGTGCAGGTTTAATTAAAGCAGGTAATTAACTAAGTGGACTTAATCGCCTTTTAAAGTTTGAGATGTTTTTAATTTTTGAAGCACTTTGCTAAACTGCCCTTATAGCCATGATCTTTAGAAGCACTTTGTTAAAGTGCCCCAACAAGTATAAATTTTAGAGGCACGGTGCTAAAGTGCCCCAATACATATAATTATTAGATCCACTTTGCCAAAGTGCCCCTAATTGTAAGATTTTAGGGCACTTTAGAAAGTGCCCCAACCAAAGTGCCCCAAAAAGCTGACCGTGGTGTAGTGAGAGCGACACCGTACCTAGCACCTCCGGTGCAGACAAAGTAGGCGACGGCGCATAAACCACGATATTCAATTCACTGCAAGATTACAAGCTTTTCCTTCTCTGATTAGACAACCCCAAGTTATTTATTCACTGCAAGATTGTCATGTACAAGATAAGGAATCTCAAAACCTACGCATATATAATGGTAAGAGGATGATGGAAGAAAGGGTCATTGATCACGTCATCATCTACACATTACACCCGTTCACCGTCGTCATATATACAATATAGACCCGAAACCATTGATAGATCTACTCGTTGAGTTAGTCATTCAATTCACTGGGAACCCCTAGCTTGTATTAATTCTTGACGGCTAGTTTTGGTCATCTCTGTCTTGACAATGATCTCTATATACCATATGATTTCCCTCGACCTGCCTCCTTGGGTAATAAAGACCATAAACAAAATTTGCCGTCGATTCTTTTGGAAAGGATCAGAGGATTTGCAGAGGTGGGCATTGCAAAGTGGCATGGGAGCAGGTCTGTATGCCGAAAGCCCTAGGGGGGCTAGGGGTCCATAATCTGCAGAAACTAAATGACGCCTTGCGGATTAGATGGCGTTGGCTGGAAAAGGTCGGGCCACTAAGGGCGTGGAGTGGTTTGCAGTTCAAGCTTTCTGACAACGCGGAAGCAATGTTCCTCGCGGCGACAGAATGTACCATTGGCAATGGACAACTAACTCTTTTCTGGCGTGATCGCTGGATCAATGGAAGCAGTGTTAAGGAAATTGCACCAGACATACTTCCGTTCGTCGTACCACAAAAAGCCCTGCTCATGGCAGTGGATCAAGCGCTTGTCGATGGAGTTTGGATCAATAATATTCGGGGCATGCTCACGGTGCCGGCAATTGTCCAGTTCGTTCAGCTTTGGACTGAGATTCAGGCGGTCCCTGCGCTAACTGCTGAGCCGGATCGCTTTTGGTGGCTGCTCTCCAGCAACGGCCAATACTCGGCTAGGTCAGCTTGTCAGGTTTTTTTCCTGGGAACGCAACAATCGAACTATGCTGATTTGATCTGGAATAGCGCGGCTCCGCTGAAAGAGAAGATGTTCATGTGGCTCGCTATCAGGGATCGATGCTGGACAGGGGTCAGGTTAACGGCCAGAGGGATGCAGGGTCCAAGTAAGTGTTTATTTTGTGATCAACAGGCCGAAACCATAGATCACCTACTCGTACAATGTCCTAGCACGAGGACGATCTGGTTCAGGATTTTATCGGAGGCGTGTCTTCAGCAGTTTGTGCCACAGCAGGACAGCGAGCTAATGTCCTGGTGGAGTCAGTTAGCTATTTGTCAATCAAGAGCGCGAAGAAAGGAGTTGGCTACTATCGCCATCGCTTGTTGCGGAGCCTTTTGGCTTGAGAGGAATAATAGGCACTTTTGAAGGAGTTTTCAACTCAGATGATGTAATAGTGCTCAGAATAAAGTCTGAAGTTCAGACTTGGGCGGTAGCTAGGTAGGATGCGGAGAGACGAGAGACGAGAGGAGTAGCCTAGAGTACGGGTGCGGGCAGCAGTTGTTGTAATGTAAACTGTAACAACTTCTTCTCCTTAATGTCATGACATGCATGTCTTGCATGTTCTTGAAAAAAATTCTTGTGTTCTCCATATCATCAAATCCAAAGACGGTAATAGGATTTCTGTTGAATAGATAAGCAATTTAACATATGACTTAATACATGATAAAAGTAGATAGAACATGGCAATAGTAGCAAGTATTAAACTAGTTATACAAACTTATAGGCATGGTGAAGGTAACAAATCTAAACAAAACTAGACAAAGAAAGTTTAGCATGATTTCAATCTGGAAAGATAGAAAGAAGACATGCGGTGCAGTGGGAGTAGAACCATTCACCGGGAAGAAGTCGTAATTGTGAAA
Organism: Poa pratensis; assembly: GCA_947311845.1. NCBI lineage: Eukaryota > Viridiplantae > Streptophyta > Magnoliopsida > Poales > Poaceae > Poa > Poa pratensis. The sequence goes on along the minus strand of CAMZMU010000066.1, from coordinate 9,481,364 downwards.
GTAGTCGATGGCAGTAGTCACATGAGTGCGCTCCCCAAAAGCTTAGTCGCCTCTCTCTGTACAAGATTAAGAGAAGCGGGATTCCGGAGGCCTATTGTACCGTCTCACAGTGCATGCGGGAAGCATGCGGGAAGACGCGATGGGCAAGACTTGGGCGGCGACTCAATGTTCTGAAATGGGAATGTCTCATTGTAGCGCAACAGTTTAGGGTTGAAATCTGCGGGACAGATAAGACGTGGGGAGTAACCTGCGTGCAAGTCGGTAACAACTCACGATTCAGAAGAATCGGAAATGACTAAGTAATGAACGCCTATATTAATGATTCAATTACGGTCTAAGCTTGGATCGGCCTATACATAAATCCGACGTGTGCGCATCGTGGCGAGGCAAGGTGGGCGGCAGAGGAGGAGCGTGTGTGGGACTCTCCTGTTCTATCATACCTTAGTGAGTAGTAGAATACTCTACTATATAATGAGCTCTAATTCCCACTCAACTAGCAATGAGGGGCTAAATTTAGTCCCACCTCTTACCATTCATGAATGGGTCACACTACAGGAAAACGAATATTTGCTGAGTACATCAGTCTTTGCCGGGTGCAAAACTAGGGTACACTGCAAATAAAACTCTGCTGAGTACAGGCACCCGGTAAAGAAACTGGACACGGCAAGACATCAAAAATACACTCGGCATTGAAAAAACACACGACAAAGACATATGTGCCAAGTGTCTCTATATGGCACTCGGCAAAGTTACATTCCACGTGGATTTTCCCTCGCGCGCTTGATGGATGGCCTCACGGCGTCAGGCTTTGCCGGGTGTTTAAAGATAAGGCACCCGGCAAAGAACTCTTGTCGTGTGTTTTGAAGACTTTCTTCGGTAACATTGTTCGCCATGCCAGGACACACATCATTTGAACACTACAACTATTATTTGGAGATATTCGACGTGGATTTGTTCAGAACATACCCGATTGAAGATATGTAAAGAAACATCTCAAAACTTTTTGCATACAAGACAATATCTTCATGTACAAGAGGAGGACTCTCAAAACCTAAGAATACGTCGTAATAAGTGGTCATTGATCAAGTCGTCTATGCATTACACCCGTTCGCCGCCGTGATATATACTATATATCGACATAGACCCTAAACCCATATATTTATCTACTCCTTGAGTTGGTCATTCAACTCACTGAGATCCCATATTAATATTTATGTTCTCCATATCAATAATTCTGCAGACAGGATTAGGGTTTCTTCCATCATATCGGTGTCCAAACCTGGGTGAATACGTGTCAATCCATTACATGTTGATCCGAGCCCTAGTACCTAACAAATAAACATATTGTCGGTCCTCGGAGGTACTCTTGCCAAGGCTCCAAACATCTTCTCACAGCTAGCGCCAGGTAGCGGGTTTGCGTCAATAGGTTGGATATAGACCAACATGTCCAACCACACGAGCAAATTCGAGAGATCTAGTCGAATTGGATTAGCATGGCATTTTATTTGCTTTTTATAACATAATAATAGTTTTTAGAATGTGTACTTTTACTATCCTATGCTGCTTGCATACAAAATAATCAAATCGAGTCAGACCATGATCCCACTAGTAAATAATTAATTACTCCCTCGCTTTCTAAATACAAGGCCACTAACAAAAATACAAATTCCTTCTATACATGGCCACTATCGTTTCTCAAGATGATACTCACTCCATCAGGGGCGGATCCAGGATTTGAGCATAGGGGGGCGAAGAAAACATCGATCATATAGGGATACTTTTTTTTTTTGCCGTGATTCTGACTCTGCTTGGTTCCGAACTACTTAATATTTTGATCGAAAATTCCATATCAACTAGGTCACATACCGTAGGTTGCTTGGTAACCCTGCCCTTCTTGATTGGATTCATATTCAAGCATGGAATTGGAGGTTGAACCGACTGGGTTGAAATAATTACTAAGGCCTTGATTGGTTGGTTGTTTTAGGACAGTAAATGGCCGGTAAAATATTCGGACCTGTGGAGACTCTACTAAAGTCACAGAGGCGAAGGGGAAATATTTCCGGCGCGGACACTGTATCGACGAACCAAGCGCGGCCTAAGAGTTACATGTACGACACATTACACCAATAGCCTTTCTGAATTACTAATTAAGCAATATCTTCTCTTTAACATTGAGCAATTCTACTAACAGAAAATCATCAATAAACCATATAATACATGTAATTAGCAAATTAAACTAGCAAGTAGGGATTTTTAGATTTGATAATCAACTACAATATGTATACAATAATACCTTCAAGCGATCAATTTAGGAATTGAGCGTGGCGCGCGGCACAGCAGCAGATCGACGATTTATAGAGACTCATGGACACTCGAGGTGTGTGCCTTCCTAGCTTCGCTAATTGCCGACGCTCGAGTCCTGTTTCCTGGCGGAGGCAGAGGTGGAGGTGGCGGCGAGAACCGCTGTGCGGGTGCGGCTCGGCAAGCGATCAGATCGTGGAGAGAAACCTAGTCGAACGGAAGTCGCCTGTTACGGGGATGCACGCATGGATAAATCGATCGATATTGTGAGGATTTGCCTACGCTGCATTACGTACGTGCCACTTTGGCCTCGGCCGTAACTGTTTGGGCTTGGCCTGTTTAGGTTATGAGTAAGCTTTAGCACGATTAGGCGTTTGTTTTCCTAATGATCCACTTACTAAGGCTAATACTAGTAGTAGCCCCTGCTGGACGTCGCTGGGGGTGGCCGAAGCATGGCAGGGGCCAGGCCCCCGCTCGTCCCCCTGGATCCGTCACTGCACTCCATACCGGTTTATAGGATATATTTGGTAAATCTCTGAGACCTAGGTGGCTAACTATTGGTGGGTTTAGTAGCATAATTAGTGTGCATGCATTGGATGTCTTCCTTTTCTCTCTCCTAATACTTATTAATTGCCTAAATTGATGCGCATGCATTGGTTGCCTTTTATTTCCTCTCTCACCAAAATTAATTCGGTGGTGGGCTTCAACTTCTTTCTCCCTCCTAGTTGTTGATTAAATGACTAAATTGCATCTTATTCTTGGAAAAACTTGATTTTGGAATTACATCCTATAAACCGGAATGGAGGAAGTAATTAGGTTTCTATCTCGTAAGATGGTGCTAATTAACGCGAATGTTGCATGCATCCATAGAGAAAGAAGTAGAAGTAGCTCCAATCACGAGAGGTTTTTCACACAATTAGTTATGATATTTATTACTAGTTGGTTTAGTTTTCTTGGTATCTGAAAAAATGAGACAGTGACCTCGTATACAAAATCAGAGGGAGTACTACTCCATCCAATCTATATTAATTGTCGGATGTATGTAGATATTTTTTAGTGTTAGATACATCCAGTTTACCGACAATCAATATGGATCAAAGTTAATACAAAAGACACAAAATGTGTCGCCTGGAGAACATAATCGAGCTAGCTATATACAATCCTTAATTTCAAACTTGAAATATTAGTATAACAATAGGAATCAAGGAGAATTAGGTACGAATATCATGACGCAATGCAAGAAAGCAAGTAGCACATATATAAGTAATTTTGTCTATGATGTCAGTATGCACTGCTACAGTATTGATGATGCAGGAACATTCTATACATTTACTGTAACCTTTCAATATTCCATTTGAGGTTGGAGACCCCCACCAACCCCCTCCTCTCGCGACCCGCCGCCCCCCGCACGGGCGGACGGGCCGCGCCGCCGGCGCCCTCTCCTCTAGGCCTCCTCCCCTTCCCTTCCCGTCCGCCGTCGCCGGCGTTCGTCGCCGGGGCTGGGCCCGGGCGGCGCCGGCGGCGGCGGCCCCCCTGCTTCTTCCCTCTCGGTGGAGTGCTCGCGCGGGTGGGTGCTTCTTCGGGTGGTGTCCCCAGGCGGCGGAGGTCCGGCCAGCGGCGGCGGGGCGACCTGCCGGCGCGCGGGTGGCGTATGCGGCGGTGGCGTCGTCGTTGGCGGCGGTGGTGACGGGTTGAGCTCGCCCGCAGCCCTGCGGGCCCGATCTGGGTCAGGGCGGGTCTGGTGCGACCAGCCTACCTCCAGCCTGATTTCGAGCTCTCCGTGACGTGGACGGCGAGGCACGACAACCACTCCTGCTGCAGCACGATGGTGAGAGCTTCACGGGCCCTTCTGGGTCCGGCTGGACCTATGGTTTCGATCTTGAGGGCAGCGGCGGCGTGGCCTACGTGCTGCAGCGTGGTGGCGGGGACTTTACGGGTCCTCTTGGGACCCGGCCGGGCCTGCCCGGCCTGGTGTGTCCTTGCTACCGCGTCCGGTCGGCACCCGCAGCAGTGGCGGTGGAGGAAGTCCTCCAGGTGGCCGTGCTGCTGCCACTCTCCGGCTCCAATGGTCTGGTGTGCTCTTTGCTGATGTGTCCGGTCGGCTACTGCCTTTGGCGGTGGAGGTTGTTCCCTCCCGCGTGGTTGTGGTACCGCCACCCATTGTTTACGGTTGTCTCTTCTCAGTCTGGCCTCGCAGTGTTTGCCATGGTGAGACGACGTTCGTGACTCAAGACCGAGGTGGCGTCTGGTGGTGGGCGGCAGGGTTTGGTGGAGCGCTTCAGCTTGTCTGGGAGGTGGTTTTTTGGGGGTCGGGAGAAATCTCTGCCGTTTTGGCACCGACGCGGTGACGCTTGAGAGTGTCGCCATTCCTTCTTGAAGGGCGTCGGGGGTGCCCCTTCCCCACTCCTCGGAGCGTACCGGGGGAAACCCTAGGACCTGTCCCGGCAGCAGCGTCGGCGTCGTCGCTTTCCTTCTTGGATGTGTTGCTTGGTACGCGGCGTTGAGCGCTAGGCTTGTGGTGGGACTTTGCCGGAGAGGACGTAGCGGTTGAGAGTCACTTTCGTTTTCATTGATCCGCCGATGTTGGCGTTGTTTTCTCTTTCTTTTCTTTTGGGCAGGATTGTGCTGTTTGCCCCAGCTGTGGTCTCAAAATTGTATCGGGTGGTTGCTATATTAATATAGCGGGGCGAAAGCCTATTTCTTCAGTATTGATGATGCATGCTAATAATAAACTTCTGGCGCATGCTGCCTACACGCATACTACATGATGATTACAATAATAAACTAGCTAGAGGCCAGTTTGCAATCTTTTTGAAATCACCATGTAATAATAAACATAAGTCGCATGCTACACGTACACGATGTTGTACAATGAAAACTAGCAGTAGCTAAGTAGTACAATTCGTTGGTCGAAGCAGGGGTGTCCAGCCTTCATATTCGCCCATAAATAAACCTGCTTGGAGTCTGAGCTTTATCATCCTTCCTTGTTTGAGCAGGAAGAGGGCAGTGAGACATGGCAGCAGCGAAGGGGCTCCCCATTGTGAACCTGGCGCCTTTCTTTGCCGGTAACGGGGAAGAGGGTGCCGCGGCCGCACGAGCAAGTGTCAGGGAAGCCATGATTGAGGCGTGCCGGACGTACGGGTTCTTCCGTGTCGTCAATCACGGCGTGCCACGGGAGCTCATGTCCCGCGGGCTGGAGCAGTCGACAGCCTTCTTCGCGCTCTCGGACGAGGAGAAGACCAAGGTCCGGCCCCGTCCGCCCGCGGAGGACGGCAGTGGGACGCCCATCCCGGCAGGGTACGCCCGACTGCCGCCGCACAATCCGGACAAGGCCGAGTTCCTTCTGACTTATCAACCGCATCTGCGCCACAACCTGTACCCAGCCGAGCCACACGAATTTAGGTTCATTCTTCCGTCTTTTCACGATCGTCGTCAAAATCTGGATGATTTGAAATCAAATCCAGAGTTGATTGATTGGTTGATTTATTTGCAGAGAGACAATAGAGGAGTTACACGCGAAGTTGGCCGATCTGTGGCTTCTCGTTCAGGAGATAATGACCGAGGGCCTAGGCCTCCCGCCGGGCTTCTTCCGGGAGTACACCAGCAGCGACAGCAGCTTCCATTTCTTCTCGGCGGTACACTACTCCCCCGCGACAGAGGAGGACGGGAGTGTCGGCCTCAACAAGCACGAGGACGGCAAATTCCTCACCTTGCTCATTCAAGACACAGTCGGGGGCCTCGAGGTCCTCCACGACGGCGAGTGGGTCCCCGTCGAGCCCATCGAAGGGACCATCATCGTCAACATTGGTGACCTCATTCAGGTAATGACCAACAAGAAGCTCAAGAGCGCGACACACCGAGTCATGAGGAAGCCCGGTATGCACAGGTATTCTTTCGTCTACTTCGTCAGCGTCCCCTGCGACAAGTGGATCGAACCGCTGCCCAAGTTCACGGACAACGCCGGCGAGCCACCACGGTACAGGGGGTTCCGGCACGGCGAGTATCTGGACTTGCGGAAGAGCAACAAGTACCAACCGCCAGCCACGGCTGAGGAGTTTTACAACATCAATCATTACGCCATCTAGCTCGCTCTTAATTTGTTTCGTGCAATCTGGAACTTTCAATTCGCATGTACGGTATTGAGCTTGTAAGGCCGCAATAAATAAATGTAATCATTGTCTGCACTCAAGTATTCATTTCGTTTCCGGTTGTTTTTCTATGGACAGCTTGTTTGGTTCGGTGGAACTGGAAACAGGGAATGGGACAGGCATAGAGAGTTTTATTCCATTGACTGGTTGAACAGAATGGGAATTAGTGAGGGAAGAGATCACCGTGAGTTGCAACCAAACAGTGCACACACATGAGCCTGCTGTATTCCAGGGCATGAGAAACTGATGGAACTTTCACATACGGTTGGAGGCGGTGGAGCAGCAATAAACAAGAAGATGCTATTTTCTGTGCGGAAACCATCTTCTCCAAGTGCGATAATTGATTGATGACAAACCAATTGCATACACGGACAAAATCAACCTAACATTTATGAATCACGTGACCGTTTTTCCATGAGAGTTATGAATCTAACTCAGATTATGAGTCCTGAATTTCCACATAGAATTGTACAGAATGGTGGTTGAAGAACCATCATTGGACTCAGTCAGTTTCAACGAGCGGTTGCTTTTAAGATAACCACAATCTAGTTGATCATATGATTTCGTCGTATCCAACTTCAAAAAGCACCAAATTTGGTATTGTTTCCGTCCATGAAAAGCTCTATTTCAAATAGAAAAGCTCTATTCAGTCCATCTAGGTCCATCCAAATCGTCTCTAGGGAGATATTCGCTGACTTGCGGAGACTTGAACCAGAATCTCCATCAGCCATATAAAGCCTACAGTTTGTCAAACATGCTGGAACCGGACAGGGAGGTGATATGCCCATGGTATGTCACGCTGTAACATGCCCCATCATCCAAGGGTCAGCAACGACTAAAAATTTGAACTCGAAAATAAACATTTTGAAAAAAATTGAAAAAATTCCAGTAAGTTGTTTATGATCCATTGTGCATTCTGAGAAAATTTTGCATCATTTGGATAATTAGTTTATCATTAAATAACTTTGTATATTTTGATCTTAAAATGCTATCAACTCATAAACGAGTGATCCAAATGCCACGAAATTTTCAAAGATCAAACAACGGACCATATACAACTTACTGGAATTTTTCAAATTTTTCTATTTTTTCTATTTTTTTAGTTCAAATTTTGGTCGTTGCTGGCCTTTGGATGATAAATGGATGGCATAGATGATGGCGCATGTCAAAGCGTGACAAGCCATGGGCATGTCACCTGATCCCTGTCCGCTGGAACCGTTCTGGAATACCCACCGCAGAAACGATCAAGGCTCGGTCGCGATGCCACCCAACCGTCCGTTCAAATCGAGGCCAGGATCTTTTTTTTTTTTTTGCATGGTATCGAGGCGAGGATCCTTGTCGGAGTCGAGAGGCAAACTCCACACCGGCACGAATTCAGCAAGAGCAATGGGAGACCCTGAATGTAGGAAATTTAGTTAGCAAATCTTTTTACTGGATTACTATATTTTCCGCGCCGCAAAACTACCGAATAATGGTATTTTTAGGAGTATATCGGATAATAGTAGGCTTTGCCCAAACAGTGCAATTACATGGGAGATGGGCTTTCAGCTTATGGGCCCCTAAAGCCCAACTGGTGAATTATACTACTCGGCCCTAACGGAGGCGCCGCCGCACTCTGTTTCCGGGAGAATCGACGGCGGCGCAGCGAGTGCGCTTCGTCTCCGCCCGGCCGCCGGTTCAAGCGTGGGTTAGCAAGCGGGAGCTGACCAGGTTCTCCGCCTCCTCCAGCCGGACTTCCCTTCACAGAGCTCGCCCGCCGCCTTCAAGCTCGCTCGCCGCCGCCGCCTCCAGCCCGAAATCGTCTGCACGTCGAGCACGCCCTCCAGCCAGGAGCTCCCCCGGTGAGCTTCCGACCTCCCGTTTTGTGTGCCATATATCCCACTGTGAGCCAGCTTAGCACTGATATATACTGTATATAACCTTAAAAAAATATATACTGTATAAAGAGAGTAATGTTGTTCTTGTGACTTTGCGGGGGGGGGGGGGGGGGGGGGGGGGGGGGGGGTTGTACCCCAACCTCGGTAGTATGCTTCTGTAAAATGAACCACTCAATTTCATTAATGAAATTGGGAGCCTGATGGCTCTTTTTATAAATAGAAGAGAGTAATGTGATGTGCCAGTTTCATAGATCTGGTGGCTCTTTTTATAAATAGAAGAGAGTAATGTGATGTGCCAGTTTCATAGATCTTTGCTACTCTCCTGATATGTAGTATTGTACAAACGAATTTAGATAGAGTTCTGTTATGGGAACGCACAAGTTGTTCTATTACAAACAAAAATGACATGGATTCTTATACCCCCTAACTCTAGCCAAAATGCCCAGGCCCCAGGCTGCAATCCGCCGCCGCCATCTCACTGCGGTGGCCACCGGTTCAAGCAACAGGCCGTGACCAGGTTTTCCCCATAATCTCATCCATCTCAGCTCCGTATCTTGGACTGTGAATGATGACTAGATTTTTGATCGACTTGCAGATTTTATCATGTCATCATTCGCCGGTATATCTATGGTCACCGGTGGCAAGGTGCACACCACGCCGACTGTCGAAGCTGGCACGGACAGTGGATACCACCTGCTTGTGGTCAACAATTACTCACATACTGTACGAGAGAGGCCCAACGGGATTCCATCAGCTCTGGGTTTTTCATGGTAGGAGGCTATAGATGGTGCATCTGCTACTATCCTAACGGTGCGAGTTGTCCCGACTTCATTTCTTTCTTTATTTGCCGTGACATTGATGATGATGATATGGAAGAGGCTGTGGAGGTGAAGTTCCAGTTTAGCTTGTCGACCAGGTCGAGTATCAAAAGCCGATGCACATTCGTGCAACAGAAACTTACACCTTCTCCAGCGAAGATCCTTTCCATGGCTGCTCTGAGTTTATGAAAAGAGATGCGCTTGAACGATCGGCTTATCTGAAGGATGATTGTTTCACCATCCGGTGTGACATTATGGTTTGCAAGGATCTAAACACCCACGATGCTGATTACACCCTCTGTGACATGCACGAGCATTTTGACCACCTCCTTCAAAATAAGTTGGGTGCTGATGTGACATTTGAGGTCAGCGGTGAGACGTTCGCTGCACACCGGTGTGTGCTTGCAGCCCGATCGAAAGTTTTCAGTGCACAGCTCTTTGGCCCCATGATGGAGGGCACTACGTTCAGTGTCATACAGATAAAAGACATGGAAGCAAAAGTGTTTGCAGCTTTGCTTAAGTTCATCTACACAGATACATTCTGTGAGATGGACAAGGACAAGCATGGAGGAGAAAGGACAAGATGAAGAAGGAGAATTAGAGGATGTAGTGTGGCTGCAAGACTTGCTTGTGGCAGCAGACAGATACGATCTCCAACGGCTCAAGTTCTTATGTGAAAAGCAGCTGTCCGAGCACATAGGTGTGAGCTCGGTCGCATCCACTCTTGCTCTAGCTGAGAAGTACCATTGCCACAGATTGAAGGAGGTGTGCTTCAAGTTTATCCAAGACCAGTCTCCCGAGTGTTTGGATAAAGTAATGGCGACTGATGGCTGGTTCCATATGATTTCAACGTATCCCTCTGTTTTGAACGAGTTCGTTGCCAAGCTTGTGTCCAATCAGAAAGACAAGAAGAGGATGTGATGTGGCTGCAATGGCTGCAAGTAACACTATTATGCACCTATGGGATGTGATCCTCTAGGTAGATGGTAGTCTGCGTGTCTTGCTTTTGTTTCATCATTTCGTTTGCCTATATCTTGAACTAGAAATACCCAACATATGGGCAAATATGGAATTGTATGGTATGTAGTTTCAGGTGCAAGCGTCGACATTGATCTGTGCAAGTTCCCTAGCTAGTTGTTTCTCTGTTGCTTTGTGCCTTCACTGTCATGTAAAAAAATCCTTTTCTAGTGGTTATCAAGAACTGTGCAGATGTTTCCTAAAATTTTGACATAATGTTTCCTGCGTTTTGGGGGAAGAATTTGGAATGCTTGATTTTCTCCTCGGGTGGAGATTTTGCAAGTCAGGTGGTGTATTTTCAAGCACAATAGATGGTTGCTGTTAATTTCGGTTAGAAAAGCTGTGCAAAGAGAGATTCTGTCCAATCTGTCTTCAACAGTGTCATGTAGTTCCTGTTTGCTGTAGAGTTTGTTTCCTGCAGGTTTCACTGTCCCCAAAAAGGAAATCATAGATGTCATCAAGAAGCTCAACATCCAAGTTAACAACTTGACTCAGGTCTGCTGGTATGTGAGTTTGCAAAGCTGACTCCCATCCAGCTGCTAAAAGAGACCGAGAAGGCTGTCGGCGATTCTATTTTACCCATTCAGCACTGCCAGCTCATAGAATGGAGCAAGGAGCTCAGGGTCCTCGAAGCGGTAAACATCACCTTTCATATTTCTGTTTTATGTTTGCTTTGATTTTCTCGCTTTTCATACATTACAGACTGTAAAGCAAAAGGAGAAGGCCTTGAACAATCTAAAGGCTCTCAACACTGAACAAGAAAAGATGTCCAGCGTGTCTGGCAAAGAGATAGGCTCCTGAAAAAGGTTTGTGTTATTGTTTGGCTAATAGATGTTGTGGATGGTAACTTCGAACGATATTATCGCAATACTGTGTTGGTTGATTGTACCCTAGGCTGAGCTAATGGAGAAGAAGCTGCATGGATTGGCCATGGCTCAAATACGACATGAAGAAGCTGGAGTTCGCGAAGGTACAGGACAAGGAGAAGAGCTTCAAGAAGATGGTTACCAAAATCTGGCAAGACTCAAAAGACCCTACAGTGCATGTATCACAGTCAAAAGGATCCAGGTCTAGAAAAGCCTGAAGCCAAAGCCCAGACCTGTTCTATTCCTGGCTTCGTCTCCGGCGACGGTGGTGAGTCATTGCGGATCAAAAGCGTTGAACCCTCCTCTCCTCCCATTCCTCCTCTCCCGCCCGCTCCGACTCCTCCACCCACATGCCCCCCCCCCCCTCATCGTCCTCCACGGCGGTGCCCGGCCAAAACCTCCTCACCTTCCTATGGCTCGCCACCCGCCTCATGCGCCGCCCTCAACGTCACCTACTCTGCTGCCGAGCTCGCCGTCCTCCTCACCGGGCACATCGACCTTGTGTCGGATGCTTTCCATCTGACCTTCGGCTGCTGGTTGCTGAGCTTCTCCTTGTTCGCCATGGCCCTCCTGGACCAAGCCTGATTCAGCTGACACCTGGGTACTTGTACTTCCTGTGCTACAGTACATTTATTTCAGTTCATGCTCCAACTAGTTTTATTTGTTCATTTGTGCTCATTTCATTTCATTGGTCTTGCAGGTATAAAAGATCGGAGGTCCTGGCTGCATTTACGATCTTGCATACAATTGCACGAACGAATATTGTAGTGATGGTATCAAGTCCAGATTTCACATGTTGATACACAACTATCCTCTTGCCTTTAGCTTACGCTTGCCAAATAGGAAAAGAAAGTGCAAACATGATACTCTTGTTTTTAACCTCCATAGTTTTCTCCATAGCATGCAGTATTTGTTATAATTGTTTTCACTTATTTTTCCTGCCTTTTGTGTGTGTTAATATTTGATTGCCTCCATAGGGCTGTTTATGTAGGCAGATGTTCCTGCTGTTGCTGTCTTTCTCCTTGGCTGTTGAAGTGCTATACTCGTTCATGCAGGATGAATCCAAGCACAAGTAAGCACCCTTTTTATAAGTTGACAGATGATCTTATATTCTTATCCTGATCTGTTTTCTGTGTTGGTTATCAAATGTGTTTATCTTGGAAGGAAAAAAATGATGATGATCTGATGTGAAACTGGTCATGTTGCTCATGCAAATCCAGGCACTGTATTTATTAGTATGACGGGTGTTAAGTCGGTCCAGTTCATCATTGTGCGAAAGTGAATTGTGTTCTCAAGGGTATATCATACCAGTCAATGTTCTTAAAAAGCACCATTGCGTCTATAATTTGCAGTCAACCGCAATTGAGGATCTTAGAAAAGAGTTTGCATAGGCCATTCGTTTTAGTAGCCCAGCTGTTCACTTGAGCGATTCATTTAGTTGTCATTCACTTAGTAGCCAGTCATTCTTTTTAGCATTCTGGACGGCGTTATGACAGATCTGGCATGGCTCTCCAGATCACTGATTACAAGGTCTCCAGGGTCATGCTGTTGGTTGCCTCTCAGTTCAGGTAAGATGACTGACTAATTAAGATCACTGATTAAGATGACTGATTACAGGTGAAGAATGGTGGTGATGACCGGTCTGCGCTCAAATACATGCATGAAGGATCAGGGCAAACAATACCTGACCATACAAACTGAAGAATCCTGGATGCAGATGTCTTTTCCCTGTCTAGTGTAGACTCGTACACGTGGTAGAATAGACCAAGAAATGATTACTCCGATCATGGATATCAGTAGTTTCGCAATATTGTCATGAAACCATGCACAGTCCATTCATCCGGGCAAACCTTGCTGAAGATTTAACACAATGCACGATATATATGATGATCACAAGTCCGTTACAGAATGTAGCCATTAATTAATTTGATTTTTTTTTCGAAAAAAGGGAACAAGTCTCAGCCTCTCATCCATCAAAGTTGATACCTGGATAAGCATCGTGGTGGGAATAAGCCTTGTGTGATTCCACTAACAAGGCAGAAAGCTGCGATACGAGTGTGGTGATTTGGAGCCGTTTTTTTTAAAAAAGATAGAAAGGACATTTCTAAATGTGGGAAAAAATAAAAATAAAATCTAGGTGTAGACAATGATCATTTCTACCTGTGAAAAAAATCAAGCGAAATATTCTGTATTTTGGGATATGTAAAAATGACAAATTTCTGGAATGGAGATGTAAACAGTGTAAAATTAAAAAGAAGATTTGTGAGGATTTCTCAATTTTTTCGTAGGACGAATATAAACTATTTCGGGTTAAAAACAATATCTGCAATGGCTTGCATTCCGCCAATTTTTTATCTCTGCTTTGAATCATCTGATTAGTTTTTTCTATATTGGAGTGCATGCGAGAATTTTTGATATATGATTTCATTATCCAGAATACAATGAGTATTTGATATGTTGAAAAGATTTAATTTTTCTTTAAATATTTTTTTATTTAATATAATTATACTTGAATCCGATGTATAACGATATCCGATTAATATCGTTTTCGCCCCGAGTCCGCTCCATTTCCGTTCTGATTGTGTGGTCAGATATATCTGTATTCGAATCCGTAGCTGGTCATTATCCGCTTCCCTCTGTATCCGACAAAAAATATGGTAATGGACATGGTAACGATAAAATTCGATCCCTTTACATCCCTACGAATATGTATATGTATGGTAGTCATGTTGGAGCTTCTTTGGGTCTTCTTGGCCGTCGGCCACCTACTACATCGTCGTCGTATATCCGTAATGCAAATGAGTAAACCATTTATTGTGTATGCAAATGTGTAGATAGTGAGCACATTTATTTTGGAGGCAAATGTGTAGGCAATGCCGGTGCTTATTTTCACCGAAATTCCCCAACACCGGATTTCTTCTCCCCAAAAAATTCAAAATTCGAACTCCCTCCCATCCTCTCCGTCTTCCCCCACAAACTAACCCTCCACTAACGCCGTCATCCTACACCCGCCGCCCTCCATAAATCCCGGCCCACCAAGCCCTGGCACTCCATTAACGCCATCCCCTCCCAATTCCCCAATCCATCACCACAGCCGTCCGCCGCCGCTCGCCGCCGTCGTCGGACACGATGAGGGAGATCCTGCACATCCAGGGCGGGCAGTGCGGGAACCAGATCGGGGCCAAGTTCTGGGAGGTGGTGTGCGCGGAGCACGGCATCGACGCCACGGGCCGCTACGCCGGCGACTCCGACCTCCAGCTCGAGCGCCTCAACGTCTACTACAACGAGGCCTCCTGCGGCCGCTTCGTGCCCCGCGCCGTGCTCATGGACCTCGAGCCCGGCACCATGGACTCCCTCCGCTCCGGCCCCTACGGCAACATCTTCCGCCCCGACAACTTCGTCTTCGGCCAGTCCGGCGCCGGCAACAACTGGGCTAAGGGCCACTACACCGAGGGTGCCGAGCTCATCGACTCCGTCCTCGACGTCGTACGCAAAGAGGCCGAGAACTGCGACTGCCTACAAGGCCCGTCCTTTCTGCATCTGCTCCCCTTTCGCTTAATTAGATCTGGAATGGGTGGCTGACGGAGGATTTGTGCGCGCAGGTTTCCAGGTGTGCCACTCGCTGGGCGGCGGCACGGGGTCCGGCATGGGCACGCTGCTCATCTCCAAGATCAGGGAGGAGTACCCGGACCGGATGATGCTCACCTTCTCCGTCTTCCCCTCGCCCAAGGTCTCCGACACCGTCGTCGAGCCCTACAACGCCACGCTCTCCGTGCACCAGCTCGTCGAGAACGCCGACGAGTGCATGGTGCTCGACAACGAGGCCCTCTACGACATCTGCTTCCGCACCCTCAAGTTCACAACCCCAAGCTGTAAGCCCCAAAATCCTATCAAAATTCCTCTGTTTTTTCTTGCTCGAACGAATTGCTGATGTGTCTGAATTGGGTCGAACAACAGTCGGCGACCTGAACCACCTCATCTCGGCGACCATGAGCGGCATCACCTGCTGCCTGCGCTTCCCAGGGCAGCTCAACTCGGACCTCCGCAAGCTGGCCGTCAACCTCATCCCGTTCCCGCGCCTCCACTTCTTCATGGTGGGCTTCGCGCCGCTCACCTCCCGCGGCAGCCAGCAGTACCGCTCGCTCACCGTCCCGGAGCTGACCCAGCAGATGTGGGACTCCAAGAACATGATGTGCGCGGCCGACCCCGGCACGGCCGCTACCTGACGGCGTCCGCCATGTTCCGCGGCAAGATGAGCACCAAGGAGGTGGACGAGCAGATGCTGAACGTGCAGAACAAGAACTCGTCCTACTTCGTGGAGTGGATCCCCAACAACGTCAAGTCCACCGTGTGCGACATCCCGCCCACGGGCCTCAAGATGGCCTCCACCTTCATCGGCAACTCCACCTCCATCCAGGAGATGTTCCGCAGGGTCAGCGAGCAGTTCACGGCCATGTTCCGCAGGAAGGCCTTCCTGCACTGGTACACGGGGGAGGGCATGGACGAGATGGAGTTCACCGAGGCCGAGAGCAACATGAACGACCTTGTGTCGGAATACCAGCAGTACCAGGACGCCACCACTGACGAGGAGGGCGAGTACGAGGACGAAGAGGAGGAGGCCGACCTCCAGGACTGAATGGTTTTTATGATTAGTGATTTAGTTGTTTAGGGTACTGTTCTGTCTTTCTTAGTGGGTGCTGTTTAGCAGAAAACTCATTGAAGGGTGGTTGCTGAAGATGTTAGATTGGTTGATGTAACCTTTGGCACAATGGCGGTGTGGTGTGCAACACCCTGTTGCGTTCTAGTAGTAGTGTCTGTTATTTGGTTAGTGTCTAACTAGTAGTATGTTAAAATGGTGAAATCTAGTGTGATGTAGAGTTTCTTGTGTCTGTTTTATGATTGGCTTGCTGTTAATTTTGTTCTGTTTGATACTGAGAAATACCGCTGTCTTTCGCCCTGGAATCGTGTGAATGATCTACACCAGGAATCATCATCCTTGTTACATTATGGTCCATAACGCATCAACAAACCTGGAAGAATAGCTTTGCTTGATTGCTTGAGCTTGATGACAAAATGGACAGTTCTTGCTTCAGTGTTGACACTACACTACATAGGCCTCCTCTATCTTGTTGGTGAAGGCCAGCCTTGACTGGTTGCCGTTCTTGAGGGCTCCTTTGATTCATAGGATTCCTAAAGGATTTGTATAGGATTGTATTTTCCATAGTAAAAATTTCTATAGTAATCTTGTAGTACACTTCATAGGAAAATAACATGAGGTCTATCCTTATGAAAAAATTTCTTCACCACAATCAAACAAACTTCATCTTTTCATAGGATTCAATTAGATATGCCATACCAATCCTATAAAATTCCTTGAGACTGCCGATCACATCACATGGATCTCATGTGCAGCACAGCAGGCATTGCCGGACAGCAATCTGTCGCGCCTTTGCGAATCCCTTGGTACGGCCGCATGGGACAGATCTGTATACACTTCCTCCTGCTGCCGCACTGTTGAGCCATCAGATTATCTGCAGCATCCAGCCATGAGTCGAACGATACTACTTCCTCCGTCCAAAAATAAGTGTCTCAAGTTTGGCAAAAAGTGAATGCATCTATATATGAAACATGTCTATATACCTCCACTTTTAAACAAACTTGAAACACTTATTTTTGGACGGATGGAGTACTTCTAATCTGTCCTGCATTTGACCGGTCTTATCTCAATTGCCGAGAGATTCCGTCTGTTTGACCGGTCATCATCTTGTTCTTCTCGCTGCTAATCTGTCTGTCCTCCTAGTTAATTAAAATATCTGTTTTGCTGATTCTTTTATCCGATGTGCCACTGGTTTCATTCTCCAAGATACAAGAGCAGTAGTTTCTTTGTACTGCCCTCGAGGATCATGCATACAGTCAAGTACAGAGATGCCACCATGAAGATTCTTCATGGGCACGCACTGCCAGACAATGTCCTTTTATTAACATGTTACTCCAGATTGGATTCAGGGTCTCAAAGATAAAAAGGACAAGGGAGATGCAGGATGGAGTTATCTTCACACTTGCTCGATCTGAGCATACATATGTGGTTGGAGTCTTGGAGAGTACTTGTCCTTTCACAGCTGCATGATATCGAGTGGCAAACACTTCAGGCTCCAGGCACCCCCACACACTGATGTTCATCAGATCAGACGGTTCTGCGGCAGAGCAATGACGGGAATAGGAGATCCTTCACCGACTGTGGCTAGCATCTTGAGAAAAAGCAAGCACACACATGACCAGTTTTTTTGGCAAAACAGAAGAGATACCAGTTTACTGCTGCGTCCTTGTACTACTGCTGGAGAAGAATGACAGTCTGCTACTCATACGTCCTACATCATCACATTTTAAAGCCACCTCTTGCAGCATCATTTATGCCAATTGCCTTCCAAATCATGGAAGGCTAAAGCATATGATTCAGCCGGGGAACACACCTCTTTTCTTATAAACTCTGATACGGATCAACAAATTGATCGCAAGACGGTAGTTCCCATTAGGCCATACGCCGCTGCCAACATAAATTATCAACAGATAAAAACCAAGGATACAATGTTCACTCTATAAACTACTGCTTCTGGACTAAAGCTACAGCTCAGAGTTACATGGTGATCACAGAAGCTCAACTATCTAATCCATGAACTTCTTGTGTGTCACCTTGAGAGGTAAATATACCACCGATTGCGTTGTTTACTCCAAGAAAGGGCTTGACATCGATCTCACCCGGGTCATTCTGTTCCGCCGCCCGAGTACAGGCTGCATATTCCGGATTAAGCACTCCAAGACTGGGCTTGACATCGATCTCGATTGATCCGTTCTGTTCCACTGGAGCACATGGTGCAGGTTCTGGATTGCGACTCGCACTGGGTGGAGTGCTGCCATTTCCGACGCTACCTTGAGTGTTAAGATGATATGCAACGGCAGCCCTAGGTGGGTTGTTTGGCCAGAATGCAACATTGTGAAAGCTCCCCAGAATTGCCTGAAAGAAGTAGATTAACTCAATGAATGAATTATGGTCTGGTGTTATCACTTGTATGTTTGATGCAGCCATAGAACAAAACACTGAAATAGAAGAATGCAATTTGTTATATTCTAGAAACAAGCAAGATAACTCTTGCTCAATAACTGTTCGCACTGATGGATTGAAAAGTTTTGCACATTCTAGCATCCTTAGGTACCTGGACAGATGCTTCAGCTACAAGAGGTCCAGCTATGATGCCGCTGATCACAAAACTATTGGCAGTAGCCAGGGTCACACGTAGACATTGATGGTCATTAGGCGTCAAAATGGATCCTGACAACCGGATGATTTCTAAAGGACCCTGCAGAAAGGGAATTAAGAGTTATTTGGAACCAATTTTCATTGGAAAAACAAAGCTGATCATACAATTCCGCTCACTCAGAAACATAGCCCTCTGCAATACATACTGTATAACTAAGACAGAAACTGAAACATCTCCCAAAAGGCTTCTTCAGGTTATTTGAGACCCTGACGTTTATTTGTTCAAAAAATCACTCATACCCGCAATTTTACTGCAGTTGTACAATTGTAATGAAAAAATATTAAATCTGGAGGAAGTAAGGTCAAACCTTGTGATTTAAAATGACACCAGATGGTTGGAGTAGAAAAGCTTCTTTAACAGCCCCAAGAGCTGAAAGAACGCAGATTGCCTTCGAATGCAACTGCGATACCGCCATGACCCGTGATATAATATCCTGCAGAATCATTTTCAGATAGTCAAATTTCTTGCTGCATTTTAGAGGAGAGAAAGTATTATGTAACCAATCATCGGCCCTCTCTGTTATAAGGTCCATCCAAATTGTAGGACCCCTTTAAGGCCAACACATGGTACTAATGTTCTGTCAACAATGACATCTTGGATAAGGCATGTGCCGCTTTTTCTCTTGACTAAGTTTGAAAGTAACTTTTCTTGTAGAGATATGACGTAACACTGCACAATTCGCAACCACACAAATAAACACCAGTTACACTGCAATTGGGTACCGACTTTAGCATATTACACATTCACCCCCTCTTGCCATCAGTGTCTGATTCTTCCAATAGGTCAACTTAAGAAATGGCGTAGTATGCAACTTTACGTCCAAGCAACAATAAAGATAAGCCCTTTCTGAAAATCACAGATTGCAACCAAGGCCCTATACCGCAAACAGAGAGATTCAAATTAGCAAGCAAATTGTGATTTCGTGACAACCGTGGCAAGGTCATTGACAGGGCAAGATAAACTAAACTACCACTAGAGAAATCAATAATCAGTAATGCCATACAGAACAGTCAGCATTTCTACAGGAAGTTGCACATTCAAGGATTTTAACAAGAATCTCTTCTCCATTGATGGGCATACAAAATCTAGACAATCTGTCTACAAGCTCCCTGCACACAATTTTGTAGGCGGAGACAGACGAAAACATTTGTATCACCAAATTGCCACATATGGCTTGTTCCAGGGTTGTTATGGAACTTGTTCAAAGTTTTACTCTATCTGATTGAATCACCCCTTCCTTTATACTAGATGAACAGACACAAATCAGTTAAAGCATACCTCTCCTGCAGCAATGGTGAGCACGTGAGGCTGGAGCCCATCCAACTTCCCTTTCCCTGTAAACCGCAACCCCGAAGATTTCAGCAAACGCCAGAAGGGGCATCCATGACCAGGTATCAGCGCGAGAAGGCTCACCTGGGACGGGGGCGGCCACAGTCGGCCGTGGGGCAGGCAAGGGCGCGAACCCCGGCGGCGGCGGGAGGCTGTCGCACTTGCGGGGACGTCCGCGGCGCCGCATCTCCGGCAGCGGCGCCTGCGGCGGCGGCGGAGGAGGATAGACAGGGCGCGGGATCGGCTCTGCGAGCCGCGGCGGCGGGGCGACGCGGGTGCGCATAGCCCACACGATGGGGGACGGGCCCCGCAGCTTGTGGAGGCCGGTTGGCGCCTCCATTCCCTGGGCTTGTGAGACGGCTAAAGCGCTAGAGGTAGGGGAGGAGGAGGCGACGGCGGCGGCGGCGAAGGAGGCGGCGGCCGCGGTCGAGCCCTCCCCGGTTGCCACGCCTCCTTCCATTTTTAAATCTGCGTTGAAGTTTTGCTTTGCTTATTGGAACTCGTTGGGATTTATATTATTTTAAGGAATGGTAAGTTGGTAACCAAGAAGAGTGCAGATGCTTGGTATTCTTGGAAGAATTACCTACATTTATACCCACATAATTACACAAGTTAAGTTTGACCAACTAATTAAAACTGTTTAAAAAAATAGATAAGAAAATATGTTGGAACCTTGCATCCTATAATGATGAATGCATTGATTACCTCCTTAGCCTCCTTTTATTCAAAATAATTCCATTGAATTTTGGAGGATTTTGATTGTGGGTCAAATTTGTTAAATTCGGGGTACTGGAATTCTACGGATTGCATTAAATGGATGAATATTTCCATCAACCCAACCTCTTGTTATTTTTTTTTTGACGGGTTGTTATTTTTTATTAGGAATGACATGAAAAGTGGATTAGTCAAGCAACGAGTATAAATCACATAGAGGACCCGAATAAATGATAAAACTACAACCTAGTCCTTGCATTTTGTAAACAAATCATAGGAAAGAAAAAGGAAAAAAGCAATCTAGTCCATCATCTTGATTGCTACTTCTGTGAGACCTCAAAGCCCGAGCACCAGCAACACCTTTTGGGACAAGGCCACTTGGGGCAAAGTTGGTGTGGCTCACCGCACTGAGGTAAAAGATCCTCCGCAAAGGCATGACAACCAGCAGTAAGAAGAAGCTTAGGCACACGGCACCCAAGCACGGAGTGGCCTCAATGGACAGAGATAACGCGGCTTAAAGCCGTCTACGCCTCCATGATGAGAATGGAGTATTCCAACCCCGGGTTATGGGTTTGTGATAGTCGCTTGATCAACCTCTCTATGTATTGTCACGTTGTAGAACCATATGAGCTCCTTTACATGGTTATGATAAATTTTGTAGTATTATCTTGGTGGATATTTTTATTATGAGTTGTGTAATGATATGCATTTTCAGTTCTTGTTATGTTTTGATTTGTAAATAGATATTCCCTATATATTATAACCCCTTTTTGTGTGCTTATTCAGATAAAACAATTATGTTAGGGCTTGTAGGGGGAACATATGTATTAGTTGGAGTAGATTGGTAATAGACACTGGATAGTGACAGAAAATCTAGGAACAACTAAGGTTTTTAGGATTGAAGTATGGGGGGTAATTTGTTTGTGGTGTAATTAATATGTGAACTTTTTTGAGCCTCGTGAATTTTTTTTTTCATAGTTATTAAAACAACTTGGTGTGGTGGATTTGAACCATGTGAACATGTTTTTGTTTAAAAATGAACATATTTTCAAATATATACCATTTCTAAACATCACGAACATTTAAAAAAATCTCATGAAGCATATTTTTGAAACTCGTGAATATTTTCTTCTAACCATACGAACGATTTTTAAAACCCCATTAACATATGTATAGCACTATAAGCATTTTATCTAAACTTTCTAAAATGTCGATATGAATATTTAGAAAAATAAAACACAAGAAACCAAAATCAGAAAAAGAAACACGACCAAAAGATAAAAAGAAGAAAAAAGAAACAGAAAAAAAAGTAAAAGTGTACTATTGGGCCGGCCCAGCCACAGATGCCTAATGAGCGTTGGCCCTAACCCTCCTCCTCTGTATATATGCCGACTCCAACTCGGTTGCTCCTACCCTCCTCCTCTGTATATATTGGTTCCAGCGAACGACGGAGATACGAGGTATATGATGCCATGTTTCGTCCGGCGTTCAGTGTGATGAAATTGAACTTTCAATACCCTGTTGGTGATCAATTTGCAGTCTCATCTGGACGCTGCAGGTGCGGCTACTATCACTGGCAATCGCTGGGGCTTCTTTCGCAGGTAAATCTCTTAACATTGATGATTTACTACTGTTGTCAATGTAAACATGCAATTGTAGATGTGCAGTATCTGCTCAGCCAGTTGCTTAATTAGTAGTACTATGAAATCTCTGCACCGCAGTATACAGTAGAATATACTGTATGATGGTTATTTGGATGGCGTTATCATGTTTGTACGTGTGCCACGCTATCCCTGTCGTAGATTTCGTTAGGAATTGTGCTCGATTGGTATATCATTGATAACCGCACTGAATACTGATAGGGTTAGAGCATCTCAAACAGATGCGTGAAGTCTCGACGCGCTAATTTTTTTACAGCGCCGAAAAAGCCGATTCGCGCGCGGGGGCGGTGGTGAGCTTTTTCAGACGCGCTATAATTTAGCGCGCTGAGTTCCAGCTTTTTCAGGCGCGCCGCAAACACGTTTTCACAAAGCATAAGCAAAACAAGATAAAAAAAAGCAAAATAAAATAGACTGAAAATAAAATATATTAGTTCATATGACAAACATAGTTCGTTGACTTAAAAGTAAACGATGCATAAAAATAAAACTAATCCTAAACTAAACTCCTCCTCATCGGTGGTGTAGTCCGACAACGTCCAGAGGTCGTCCTACCTCGGGTCGTCGTCGTCGATGGTCGACACCTCCATTGCGAGTTGCGCCTCCGCGAATCGCTTCCGCGCTCGCTTGTCCGCCCGACGCGCGACCCTCTCGGCCCTCTTCTGCGCCAGAAGGCGTGCTCATCCGCCACGTCCTGAGGGTAGCGCTCCCTCCACACCGCCATGGCGCGCTCGTCCGCCTCGGCGATGAGGAGGTGGCGCTCCTGTTGGCGGCGGCGGCGCCTGTCTTCGGCGGTGATGAGGTGTGGCGGCGGAGCGAGCTCCTGCGCATGCTCACGCGTCCACACATCGTGGAAGTTCATCTCGCGTCGCGGACGTTCGAGCCGCCACACCGTCGCGTCGTACGAGTGGGCCGCCTCGTGTGCGGTCTCGTAGGTACGAGCGACAGACGCGCGTCGCCGGAGCGGATCTCAGCGTAAAAGGTGCTGGAAGGCCGCGCGCGGTGCTCCAGCGGCGCGGAGGCATCCCGTCGGAGGGGATCGGCGGAGGAAATCGAGTGGTGGAGGGGGAGGGAGAAGCGTCGGTGCGAGCCGGAGGGAAGAGAAAACGGTTAGGCGGCGCGTGCTTATCCAGCGCGCTGGAGCGGCGCGGACGCCTACACTTTTTTGCCGCGTCTGCTGGAGCGCGAACGAAGGCTCTCCGCGCGCTAAACTCGTGTTTTTCCCCGCGCGCGCCATATTTCACGCGTCTGCTGGAGATGATTTATTACTGATGCACCCGATCGATTTCTCTGTTCATATACTCCTACACGACCGAGTTGGCCGATGCACTGAATATTGTCTGGCGCACTGAATACTGCATGGCAGGATTGTAGTTACATCTGTGGCATCGTGCTTTGGTCTCGGGCTTTGGTTTCCAAAGACGCTTGAAGAGCATGACGAGAAATCTGCCCGCCCGTCAAAGATTGACTGGGTGGAAGCTGGTGTTGTCTCTCCGGTTGTGAGGAGTCAAAAAAAGTGTGGTAAGTGTCTCTTGATCTTGTTCTCCTCTACTAGCCTGTGTTTTGAGTTGTTGTCACCGCAGCCTTACCTAGCATCTGTTTCAGGCTCGTGTTGTAGCCTCAGTCGAAGCAGTACACTATCAAAAAACCTTGCGGTCTCGATCTCCCTCTCAGCTCAAGAGCTCATTGACTGCAACACAATAATAAACAATGGCTGCAAAGGATGTAGCCCTGTGTCTGCTCTCTGGTATATATGGAGAAATGGACTCTCGAGCGAATCCTCCTACCATACATGGCTCGGAGAAGTATTTCCAGTTGCAAGAAGGACAAAACAATAGCAGCGAGGATATCGGGCTTTCGGTTTGTCGACAACACCGAGGAGGCTCTGGAGAAAGCGGTAGCGAAGCAGCCCGTGGTTGTCCGTTTACACTCCACAAATGGTCTGCAGAAGTATAAAGGAGGCATCATGGAGTATGAAGCCTTGCCATACATTCTACCTGTTGGTAGCGAACCTACAACACATAATGTCTTAATTGTCGGTTATGGCACGGATCCTAGCGGCGTTAAGTATTGGCGCTTTAAAAATTCTTGGGGAGAGGGTTGGGGCGAGGGTGGGTTTGGGAGGATCCGCAGGCACGTTGCTGACGAGCGGGGTGTCTTGGGTATGTTTATGTATCCAGCAATGTATCCGGTGCTTAATATATGACACATCTTGGTTTGAGTGATATTTATGTAGCACTCTTCTGTTTTGGACCTTAACCTGTGTTGTAACTTCGATGGTGAAACTGTATCTTACTGCTTGCCTTATGATCTTTATTGTGTTCTACATGTATATGCAAACATGATTTTACATCTAATCGGGGATAGGCTTCTTGCTAGTCAAATCAAGTTATATCCGTCAAGGACCGTCATCAACGCCAGGTTGTATCAGCCCTTGATAAGTTCATTTATAATCAATATTGGTGTTTTGCTAGTACTGAAATTGATTCTTCATCCCTTCTCTTGTGAATTGATTTTTTTTCGATAAAGTGATTTTATTACTTAAAGAGTTTTAATCATTACACCCGGCCTCTGCATAATTAGGATGCACACAGCCCCAACAAGTTAAAAAATCTCAAACCAACACAAATAAAAAGACGAATTACATATTATAATGAGAAATTATAAAGACGCCTATGGTGGTGGAGGGCCAATCCGGAGATTATTCTGCCATCCATGCTGGGAGAAGAACTCCCTCGCCGCAGCCTCCGTGAAGACATCTCCAAAAACAGGTCGCGGTGCTCCACACGCTGTAGGGCCGACCATGATCTGAGCGTAGCTGTGCACCGGTAGATAACCTGCATAATAGAATCATTTTTATCATTAAAAATCTTGTCATTTCTATATAGCCATAGCGACCAAATAACGACAATCGCTCCCACCCTAATAAGAAATTTGAACCTAAGACCCACACCGTTTAGCCAATTGCCGAAAATATTCACAACACTACGTGGGGGGAATAAGGTAGAACCTATCTGGATGGCTGACCATATAGACCTAACAAACTCGCACTAGAAGAATAAATTCTTAATAGTCTCGTCGTGATGACAAAAGACACACATTTTACTTCCGTGTCAATTGCGTTTGGCAAGGTTATCTTTTGTATGAATTACCCCTCGACGAAGATACCACGCAAACACCTTAGTTTTTAGCGGGATCTTCATCTTCCAAATTTTCTTATTATTATCAACTGGTACATCAGGATGGATTAACGCTTTATACATAGAATCAACAGAGAATTTACCATTCTTGTTGAGATTCCATTGAAATTTATCTGAACCTTGCGTCAGCTGGATAGAGTCCAGCCGTATTAGCAATGCATTTCAAGATGCTTGCCTAGGACCAAATAAGCTTCTTCTGAACGAAACATTTGGTGGAGAAGTTCCCATCACCTTAGCGATTATATCGCTTTTGTGTCGCACAATATTGTATAAAGCCGGATATTGTTCTTGGAGCGTGGTTTGACCCAGCCATTTATCCTCCTAGAATCTAATTTCCGATCCATCCTTAATTGAGAAGGACCGATGCGGGAAGAAGAACTTCTTCGTAGCCATTAGGCCTGCCCAGAAGTGTGAATCACCAGGTTTCCAAAAAACCTGAGATAATGTTTGAGAGCCCACATAATTTCTCCTAAGGAGTGTTTGCCAAACTCCATCTTCAATAAGAAACTTGAAGATCCATTTACCCAACAAGGCTCTATTCTTGACCTCAAGGTCATGAACACCGAGTCCTCCTTGGTCTTTTGGACGGCAAACCACACTCCACTTAGTCAGTCGATATTTTCTTTTCTCACTATCACCTTGCCAAAAGAATCTTGATCGGAAATAATCCAACCGTTTTAAGACTCATTTGGGAAGTTGGAAGAAATAAATCATATACAGTACCATGTTAGTTAGTACTGAGTTCATAAGAACCAATCTTCCACCCAAGGATAAAAGTTTGCCTTACGCATACCACCAGCTATGCGTAAGATGGTGCACCCGAAGGGCATGACCAGGCCACCAGCTATTTAAACGGATTTGAAGTCTCTCATCTACCAGTTTCCATTCAGCATTTGTGAGCCTCGATAGTGGATCGGAATACCCAAATAGTTGAAAGGAAACTGGCCTTGCCCACGGCCGAATAAATCAGCATACAACGAGATATTTTCTTGAGCCTCACCAAAGCAAAAAAATCACTTTTATAGAAGTTTATCTTTAGACCCGATAATTGCACAAACGCTGACAGAATTAACTTTAGGTTTCGAGTTTTTTCGATGTCATGTTCCATAAATAGAATTGCATCGTCGGCATATTGAAGAATGGATAAACCACCATCAGCAAGATGTGGTACCACACCTTCAATTTGGCCCTCAGACTTAGCGCGTTCAATCATGACAGCCAGCATATCAGCCACTATATTAAATAGTATTGACGATAACGGGTCCCCTTGTCTAAGGCCTTTTTTGATCTCAATGTATTTACCAATGTCATCATTGACTTCAATGGCTACACTTCCTCCCAAAACAAAGCTATGAATTAACACACGCCACTCATCAGAAAAAACCTTTCATTCTGAGAGTCTACTGAAGGAAAGACCATTTAATTTTATCATAAACTTTCTCAAAATCAATTTCCAAAATTACCCCATTCAACTTTTTCCTATGTAGTTCGTGAACTGTTTCATGTAGGATCGTCACCCCATCCAGGATGTTACGTACTTGCATAAAAGCAGTCTGAGATGGACGAACCACATGGTCTGCCACACTGTCCAGCCGAATCGTAGCAACTTTAGTGAAAATTGTAAAACTAATATTAAGAAGGCAGATAGGTCTAAATTGATGAATCATTTCTGCCTCATTAATCTTAGGTAATAAAATAATTTCACCAAAATTTAGACGGAACAATTCTAATTGTCCATCATGAAGACAGCTGAACAATTGAAGGAGATCAGACTTGATAACTGTCACGCCCCGAGACCCGGCCCGGTAGAATGACAGCCGCCGCGCGCCTATAGACCCGAAAGCCTATACACGCGCAAGGCTAGAAAAGCAGGATAAACCAGCACAGTGGATATCAAGCAGCTCTTTTAATTCACTTCTACAATATTATTACAACTAGCAAAATGCCCGTGCGTTGCAACGGGGAGAAAAACCAACTTTTAGTAGAAAAATTAAGAACAACCAAAATTTTGCCCCAAAATCTATCGAGCTATCGAGCGGCGTTAACCTTGCCTCGATTTGCATTTTGTCTATTATACTCGCTCCGTTCGGAAAAGGATGTCACAAAAATGGTCTATCTATAGTTCATTTTTGTGACATCCTTTTCCGAACGGAGGGAGTAGTATATTCTTGTGCTAAATACCTGTGTTGCATGGAACAACAAATCAATATACGAAATCAAAATTATTAACCAAAAAGTTTTTGTTCAAATTTTTTCGTTTGACTCTTTTTATTTATGGCGTACATTTTTCCACCGACCAAATAGAACTCAATGGCCAAGGAACATACAATAAAAAAAGAACTGGATGAGCGTCTTTCAAAGGAGAAACTTGTATTGAATTCAAGTAATTTGGCACATGGTTTTCATAAATTATTCTATTTGACGCTAAGAGATCTTAAAAAGTGTAGCAAGTGTAAATGACAAGCAACTCTATGACAAGAATAATTACCCCGGTTCAATCTTTTGTTGCGTAGTCAATTCTCTGTCAGCTGGCATCCTGGCAACATCACCTTGCTGAACTTAGAGCATGAGGTTATTGAGAATTCCACATGGTACTCTACAAACACGGAAACTATATCATTTTGCCCTATTCCTGTCTCTATGCAACGGAAGTAATTATACAAGGTAAAATCAACTGGTCTGACACCATGGAAAACATGGTGAAAACAGGTCGCACCCTAGAGAATTAGATAGAGGTGCAGATGTGGTGTCGCACTGTCGCTGATGCAACCGGAGATGCACACAGTGCAGATGCAGCTGCGCTTACATCTAGTTCTGTTCAGTGTAGTCCGTGCTCGCAGAAGCAACAGGTTTATCAGACTCTATAGAACCGGGCACATTGTGCTTATCATACTTGGCCAACTCTTGCCCCACCCGACGCGAGGCTTCTTCCTTGGTGCCTCATCGTCAGGCATGTACGGAGCTGCCGCATGGCCCGCATCCACAGAGTGCTCTGGGGCGTTCTTCTCTGAAGCTACCCTTGCTGGCTTGGTGCGATATATGATCAACGAAAGGTCCAGCAACAACTGCTTTTGTCTCATCAGATCTTGTACTCATCATAATTGTCAAGAGGGCGGCAGGGAGTAACGGCGCCATTGCACGCCAACGGCCCAGACAACGACGAATCCTGGGTCTGGCTCCAGATCATGGCCAGAGGCATGTCGCGACGCCGAGCCGGCGTTGGGCGCAGAACCGCCGCTATGTTGCTGTCCGCTCCGAGTCTCCGAGGTCTTCGCCGTCGACATCCACCCGGCGGCCGGCGGCCGCCACCGGCGAGACATCCTCCTGGACCACACCACCGAAGAAAAGAAGAGATAAGATGTCGGGAGGAGAGAGAACGCGTTCGGTGTCCTACTCCGTGTTTTAATCGTTTTGTTTTTTTACTGGGCAGTGCGTGCGACCTTTGTGGGCCGATCGGACCTTTGTGGGCCGTGCATGCGATTGATGATCGGCCGGCAGGCGACGTACAAAGCGATGTGCGTGCGATTGACGATCGTAGGCCTTGTTTTAGTCCCACCTTGACTAACAACCCAGATTTCAGAAGTGCGGGCGTGCCTTGACCTACCGCCGCCAACCATCACCGTTTTCAATATTATATAGTAGAGATTACAAGAATAAAATGTTCTCTATTCGCATCCCACCCGCTGGTCCGGCCTACTCCTCGGATCACCACGTCTTCCGCTGCGCACTCTGGTAACTGTAACTCAAAAACAAAAGGTGCAAGGGTGAGTACAACAAAAGTCATACTCAGCAAACAATTCATACACTTTCATATACTTTGTAAAATACACTAGGTTTTCGAAGTACAAGTAAAATCATTGTGTGGTTAAGTTGTTAGTCATATTTAAACACATGGTGCCACACATGAAAGTGAGTTTCCCTACCCGGGAATCACAGGGGTGAATATCCACGCTTTTACACTCTTAAGAGGGGTACTCCGACATCGTCAGCCTCGCCCAGAACCACACAGGCTCCAGAACGAGCAGAGCCCTTTTGCCCGCTCAGACACCGGACACCTTGACCTACTCGATGTCGGTCGCTCCTACGGATCCATCACCGACACTTTCCATTCAAGGGCCGCCCCTCGCGGAGAGCTCAGACAGTCCCATACCTGTACTGCGACCGGTACAATACGTTCACCTTCGTAACACCAAGTTTACTTATTAAAAGCATTCAGTTTATTTCCATGTCGAATACACGTGCTAAGCCCGGTTCGTACCAGTGGCTCCTACGGATCCATCACCGTAACTACACCAGCGCATTATGTTGGCGCTGCATCTCGCAGCGCCGCTCTCCTTCTTCTTCTACCTCTAGCTCTCTCTCACGTCTCTCTTGTTTCTCTCAAACACAACACACACGCACAGTCACACACACACTACCAAGGAAGAAGAACAAGGTTTGCCAAGAGGCTCTTCACCCTGGTGAACACAAGTACTACATGTTTGGCTGCTGCCCTCACGGCTTAACTTTTCATTAACACAATGCAACGAATATATACAGGGTTGAGGCTTGAGCAGTCACGCCCTCTCCTCCACTAACCACTAACTCCATGCACTCACGCACTAACCTTGCCACTACCCACGGGCTAATCCACTAACTTGACCCGGCCAACACATAGCTAGCTAACAAACTCCAGGAAGCTAACGACGTATGACCGATTCACTCGGTCAGCCTTCATGCAGCTCGTTTCGCTCCAGCTCCGGCCTGATCTGTTCAGCTTCACGCGGCCATCGCACGACATCTGGACGACAGGCAAGCCCTGGGCATCTCGCTTCCATGCCGTCTCGCACGACATTAACATTTAAACAAAATGACAAGATTAATATCTAACATTCACCACCTTAATCTTGTCATGATAACTCGTCAACTCGCCAAATCTTCAAACAGCTCTCCTGCATCCTCTTTCCATGAACGACGCCTTCGCAGCGCCGAGACCACAGCACCTTGCCTCACGCAGCAGCTTCACCATCACACCATGCCATCAGCAACCAGCGGAATCACACCGCCGTCTCCTCTCAACGGCATCACACCGTCGTTCTCATAGCAGCGTCTCACCATCGTCATCTCGTGCAGCATCTCGCAGCGCCGCTCTCCTTCTTCTTCTACCTCTAGCTCTCTCTCACGTCTCTCTTGTTTCTCTCAAACACAACACACACGCACAGTCACACACACACTACCAAGGAAGAAGAACAAGGTTTGCCAAGAGGCTCTTCACCCTGGTGAACACAAGTACTACATGTTTGGCTGCTGCCCTCACGGCTTAACTTTTCATTAACACAATGCAACGAATATATACAGGGTTGAGGCTTGAGCAGTCACGCCCTCTCCTCCACTAACCACTAACTCCATGCACTCACGCACTAACCTTGCCACTACCCACGGGCTAATCCACTAACTTGACCCGGCCAACACATAGCTAGCTAACAAACTCCAGGAAGCTAACGACGTATGACCGATTCACTCAGTCAGCCTTCATGCAGCTCGTTTCGCTCCAGCTCCGGCCTGATCTGTTCAGCTTCACGCAGCCATCGCACGACATCTGGACGACAGGCAAGCCCTGGGCATCTCGCTTCCATGCCGTCTCGCACGATATTAACATTTAACAAAATGACAAGATTAATATCTAACACATTAGCCCCGTATGCCAACACAAAGCTCGTACCACTTAGGGTATCACGCATATTCAATCAAAGCATACTCTACAAAATATACGAGAGATGTAGGAATCGCTTGCCTCGGTTAGCTATGCCACAGCTATCAAAAATATCCACGTCCGATTCAATAAGGTCGACTGCTCCGGGTACTGATACGATCGGCATACTGAACTCACACGGCACGGGGGCCTGGCCGTGCCGTAGCCGAAGGAACACCAACATACACTCCACTCGCTGCCTATTTGGACAAGAAATGATCGCCTCGATCCTCTGATACGATTGATCGGCAGCATCTTCAACCATCTACCATCACCGCCTCCTCTTCAGCAATCTACCGACGCCTCCTCCCGAGTACGTCTCCGTCGGCATCTCTCGAGTCTCACTGGAAAGCTCACTCTCTCTCACGACGCATGTGATCTCTCTCTCTCTCTATGGATGTAAAGGAATGGAAGAAGTACTGCTGGCCGTAGCAGCGGACCAGCAGCTCAAAGGTATTCATAGGGGATCACTAACAGAAATATCTGGGTCGCCGCTTCCCGCTGCTGAAAATATCTGCCGACATCCGTTGACGTGAGCAAGCATGTCATCTGCTGTAGCTGGCCGTCATGCAGAAGTCCACGGAGAGAGAGCACGGCTGACTCGGCCCCTGGGTGCTGCCAGCAAACCAACGATAGCCACGTTGGCTCTTGCTTGCCTAATCCCTAACGTCATGCATGGTGCAGATCCTCTATGCATGCATGCACGTACTACCAGCTCCAATCCATCGATGGATACAAAAATGCTACTAGCTAGCTAACTCAATACTAGCTCATGAACATGCACAAGCAACACAAGCCAAAACAACTCTCCTCTATTTTCTATTGCACGCACATGTTGACATCTAATTTAAACACATCAGATTAGCAAAATTTGCAATATCAAAGCTAATTACATTTTAATCAATTTAATTAATCTACTTGAAATTCAGGGTATTACAATAACATCCCAGAAGTTCTGATAGAACTCAGCCGGAAAACTATCAGGCCCAGGGGCTTTATTGTGCTCCATTTGAAAAACCGCCTTTCTCACTTCATCCTCTGAGTAGAGATCAGTAAGTAGGCTATTTTCTTTATCTGAAACTTGCGGTATATCATCTGATCTAGACTCGTCCAAAGAGAAGTTTCCTTCCTCAGATGCTCCGAATAGACTTTTATATAATAATTAGTAATGTACGACTTGAGTTGGTCGTGTCCCTCAATCGTTCCCTCATCCTCTACAAGGGAATGAATACGTTTCTTCCTGTGTCTGCCATTGGCAATACTATGGAAGTATCTAGTATTCAAATCCCCTTCTAGAATGAATTGGGTTTTAGAACGTTGATACCATTTTAACTCCTCCTCACGCAAAAGTTTCGCTATCTGCGCATTTGATTGGCTCTTAAGCTCAATTTCTTGCGTGGATAACAGCTGAACTTCTGCTAATGACTCAAGAGCATCAATAATTGAGGATAGTCATATTTTTTTCTTTTTTAAGTAAATTAGTTGTATGACGTGCCCAACCAACAAGTTGTGTGTGCGTAAAGCGTGAATCTTGTTATTCCACCTCTTGATTGGAGTATCCCGACAGCTGGTTTTTCCCAAATCTTTTTGACCATCTCGTGAAAGCTTTCGCGATGCAACCATCCAAGTTTAAACTTGAATCGCTGGTTACACGGATGCTTGGCCCGCATGGCCAACCATCCTGCCGAAGTGGGCACAAGCTAATAATGACGCTGGTTACACGGATGTTTGACCCGCAACTTAATGTGGCCAACCATTCTGCCGAAGTGGGCACATGCTAATAATGATCTATTCAAATCTGTAAAGAATAGATGGGAAATTCAGTACAGTAGCAGAGTATACGATTAATCCCACATGGGCGTCTGATAGTTTTGTCGGAATGAATATGAGCAGCAGCTCTAAAAACCCACCGACATTTTTTTTTGATGTAGTTAGTTTTGGCTAAGTTCCTCGTATTCTGAATTTGCGAGGGTTGAGAACACATTAGGCACCAACCACCGATCGATTTTCAGTTATAATAGGCTTGTAGTAGCTCTTTTACTGTAAGTCGATAATGCAACATACCCGTAAAAAAAAGATAATGCAACATAAATAATGGGAAAGGGTTGTAATCCCCCGGGGATCAACGCGATTCATCCTCCGCCTTCTGCGTGCGACACATGTCCACTGTGTGGTGGAAGAAAACGACGCACCTCCCTGCTCCCGCACTCCACGTGGGTGGGTCCCGCGCAGCATATCCCTATCCTCTCAGGCTGCTTTCTCCTCCACAAGTCTCTTTTCTCATCCCTGCTTTTTGCGCCGCCGACGAGGACGGATCCCCTGCGCACCTCCGGGACAGAACACCTTCGCGCCGCCGCCGGAAGGATACACTGTGCCGCCGCCGGAAAGCTCCCCTGCTCGTCGCCGCTGTCGCAGCGCTTCACCACCTCGCGAGCGCGGGCAGCAGCACCGTCGACGAGTTGGCCTCGTCCTCGTCGTCCCTGGAGGCCCCGCGCTCGCCCGCGGGACTCCTCGCGACGGAGCCCGCCGCCGCCCTGGACGAGGTGTCGCGCCGCCGCCGACCTGCGAGAGGCCCGCACGAGGTTGGAGAAGGTGGCGCTCGGGTCCGGAGGAAGGTGTACACCATGGCCCATGGGGAGGAGCAGGAGCGCGGATCAGCGACGGCCGCGGAACCGCTGCAGGTCACGGAGGTGGACGGAGAGCGGGCCACGGCGGAGGTGGAGCTGCGTCGGCTCGACCGTGGGCAACCCCGGCCGACGTGGCCATGGTTCGGCGCCCGGATCGTGCACAACGAGGGTGTGCGCAGCCTCTGGCGCGAGGTCCTGCGCGTGCAGGTCCGAGATAATTTTTTCTTCTTTTTTTTGCTACGCGGTGCAAATTCTTGTAATGATTGTAGCAAACATTTTCTCTCTTTAATACAAATCCAAAAAAAGGATTTTAGCAATTTCTGTGCAAATGCTTATAAGATTTGTAGCAGAAAACTTCCCCTGTTGATGCAAATCCGTAGAACAATTGGAGCAAAAAAATTATTTATACGATGCTACTTATCTTCAAGAGATGCAAAATCATTCAAATTTTTGTTGCAAAATTTTTCACCTTCCGTTGCAAATCCACATAAATGTTGTAGCACAGATTTCTAGGGCGTTCAATCCATTACGACAATGCTACCGACGGCTCGACGGCACATGATATTTGCTGCCGACGAGTCGACAATGCTACCGGCGTGTGGGGTTGCTACCGACGGCACGTGGCGATGCTACTGATGGCGCGCGCCGTTTCAACTGACGA
The DNA here is from genome assembly GCA_947311845.1 of Poa pratensis. Taxonomy (NCBI): domain Eukaryota; kingdom Viridiplantae; phylum Streptophyta; class Magnoliopsida; order Poales; family Poaceae; genus Poa; species Poa pratensis. The sequence continues at coordinate 9,447,101 of CAMZMU010000066.1, read as the reverse complement.
GCCGACAATGCTACCGGCACGTGGCGATGCTACTGATGGCGTGGAGTGATGTTGTTACCGACTACACGTGGCGACGCTACCGATGACGGCGTCATTGCTACTGACGAGCCGACGATATCTGGCAATGCTACCGACGGATGCTACCTACATCTCGTGACGTTGCTACCGATGAGCCAGTGATGCTACCGACTAGACGGCGATGATACCAAGGCGCGCGACGCTGCCTCGCCGGAGCTCTGGAGGAAGATGCTACCACGGACCATCAGCGTTGCTGCAAAGCGCCTACCATGGCGTTGCTGCATCGGTGACGCCGCGTGGGGGGTGTTCTCTAATGTTGCCACCAAGGTCTACTCGGATTTGCTACAATAGCAAAAAAATGCTATAAATGGAACTTTTCTCTTCAAATAAGCATTTGCTACTAGTGACACAAAAAATTGCTACGACGTAGAAGCATTTTGTGGGATTTCGATTGAAAATTGGATTTTTGCTACAATAGCACAAAATTATTATTACAAACGAACAGTTTTTTGCTACAGACATCTCGCGGCGTTGCTACCGACGAGCCGGCGATGCTACCGACGGCGCATGTCGTTGCTACCGATGAGCTGGCGATGCTACCGGCGGCGCATGCCATTGCTACCGACGAGCCGACGATACTACCGGGTGCGCGCGACATTGCTACCGACATCGCAGTGATATTATCGACGGCGCGCGGTTTGCTCCGTAAAAGCATCTAGGATAGTGCGAGCCGGCGATACTACGAATAAAACTTTTTTTCCATAGAAGCATTTGCTACGAGCAAAACAAAAAAATTGCTACGAATGAAACTTTTTGCTTCGTACAAGCATTTTGTGTGATTTGAGAGAACATTGGACTTTTGATACAATAGTACAAAATTCTTATTACAAACGAACCGTTTTTGCTTCATAAAACCATTTGCGGGATTTTGGTGAAAATTGAACATTTTGCTACAATAGTACAAAATTCTTATTACGCGTGAACCATTTTTGCTTCCATAGGTAGTCACCCTTGCTAGCAAGGAACAATGGCGGTGCTAGCAGCTGTGGGCGTAGGTGCTGCTACATGTGTGCAGATGAGCTTCCATAGGTAGTCAGCCTTGCTACCAAGGAACAATGACGGTGCTGCCAACGATGGGCGGAGGTGCTGCTATAGGTGTGCAGAGGAGCTTCCATAGGTGGGCGGCAGTGCTTCCAAAAAACAACGGTGGTGCTACCGAGAAACGATGGCGGCGCTACCAACGATAAGCGGTGATGCTACCTTCGGTTGAACCTGTTGTTACCAGTGGTGGGCGCCGTACTATCATGGAACGACGGTAGACAGGGTTGTGCTACCGAGCAAGGGTGGTGGCGCTACCAATGGTAGGAGATGGCGCTACCAAAAAAGGGTGAAGGTGCTACCATCGGCAGAGGAAGACCGTAGTTGGCATGAAGGTTCATCACCGGTGATACAAACCTATAGGCAGCGTCGCTTGCATCTACCGCGATAGGCGACAACCAATTATTATTTTTGCTATAAAATTTTAATTATGTTGTCCTGCATCAGTGTTTAAAATTTTATTTTATTTTGAGCCATGCTACTTGTGATATAAAAAAAAGTGAAGGTAGCAATTTGAGTTGCTCCTAGTGCACGAAAGCATCCGTGCTCCGTTAAAAAAAAAGACATAGTACTGGTAGCATCCGTGTGTAAGCTAGCTATGGCAGAGAAAATCGGAGCCAGTAGCACCGGTCCGGTGGTATCCACGTCCGTGACAGAGGACGTGAGGCGCGCACAGGAGGCAGCGGGCTCCACCCACGTGTGTGGAAAGCGACACCTCCGCTGACGTGATCGAACGCCCGGGGACGCCTAGCGCTCTCCATAAATAATTTCCGATCGAGAGTTTGCCACCGTGACTGTTTCCCATCGTGTTGTTGCCCATCTGGACTCATCTACCCCAAGCATCCCCCAAAGTCTCCTACGACCACAGATGGCAACTCCGACTGTCGTGTTGGTTCCCATCTGGACCGCCGGCCACCTTATGTCCATGATCGACGCCGGCAAGCGGCTGCTTGCCCGCAGCGGCGATGCCCTGTCGCTCACGGTGCTCGTGATGCAGGCTTTGACGGAGAATGACAGGTCGGAGGTCACCGGCCACATACGCCGGGTGGAGGCGTCCGGCCTGGACATTCGCTTCCACCACCTCCCCGCGGTCGAGCCCCCGACGGACTACGTGGGCATCGAAGAGTTCATTTCCCGATTCGTGCAGCTCCACGCGGATCATGTGAGGGCGGCCATCTCCGCCTTGACGTGCCCGGTGGCCGCGCTCGTCATCGACTTCTTCGGCTCGACGCTGCTCGATGTGTGCCGGGAGCTCGCCGTGCCGGCCTACGTGTACTGCACCGCAAGCGCCGCCTCCTACACGCTCCTTCTGCGACTGCCGGCGCTCCACGAGGAGGTCACCGTCGAGTTCGAGGAGATGGACGGCATGGTGGACCTGCCTGGGCTGCCGCCCATGCCGCCGACATCCCTCCCGAGTCCGGTGATGGACAAGAAGAATCCGAACTACACGTGGTTCGTGTACCACGGCAGGCGTTGCGTGGAAGCCGACGGCGTCATCATTAACACGGCGGCTGAGCTGGAGCAAAGCGTCCTCACCGCCGTCGCCGGCGGGCCGAAGATCTATCCTATAGGCCCCGTGCTTTCCCTGAACCCGCCAGCGGGCGGGCAGCCGCACGAGTGCGTGCGGTGGCTCGACGCGCAGCCTCCGGCATCGGTTGTACTCCTCTGTTTCGGCAGCGGAGGCTTCTCCACCGCCGCGCAGGCGCACGAGATAGCCCACGGGCTGGAGCGCAGCGGGCACCGCTTCCTGTGGGTTCTGCGTGGCCCGCCAGCAGCCGGCACGCGAAAACCTGCGGACGCGAACTTGGAGGAGCTGCTGCCGGAGGGGTTCTTGGAGAGGACGAAGGAGAACGGCCTGGTGTGGCCGACCAAGGTGCCGCAGAAGGAGATACTCGCCCACGCCGCCGTGGGAGGCTTCGTGACGCACGGCGGGTGGAACTCCACCCTGGAGAGCCTGTGGTTCGGCGTGCCCATGGTGCCGTGGCCGCTCTACGCCGAGCAGCACCTGAACGCGTTCACGCTGGTCGACTACATTGGGGCGGCCGTGGCCATGAAGGTTGACAGGAAGAGGAACAATTTCGTTGAGGCGTCAGAGCTGGAACGGGCCGTGAAGGCGCTTATGGGCGGGGACTCCGACGAGGGGAGGAAGGCGAGGGAGAAAGCGACGGAGATGAAGGCCGCGTGCAGGAAGGCCGTCGAGGAGGGAGGGTCCTCCTACTCTGCACTCGGCAAGCTCTTCGAGGATATACGCAAAGGTGCAGTAGTGCGCGCCAACATGAAGAGCTAGCAGTTGCGAGGATCTTGGTGAGTTTGGAAGATGAACTTGGAGAGTTTGGAGTGTTGGCCTGCAGCCCTGCACCATTGGATGGTCGAATAACATGCAGGATGGTCGAATAACATGCAGGATTCTGATAACATTGGATTATCATGGTCCTCTAAAATATTTTCACACATGCGTTGTCACAAACGGATATGGAAAAATCTTTACATATTTTTATTTACGAATATGCACTAAGACCATTTGTTGTCGCTGCCATCCACCCAAATGGAGTTTCCGTCGAACTATTGTACTACTTTTCTTGAAAATATTGTCAGCCTGCACAAATTTTTATCTCTCTTATCTTCTGCAATTTACATTTCGGTTCCATTTTTTAGCTCTATCCACTTTGCTAACCTGGTGATTGTGGCAACTGTTTAGGGAATTGTGTATTTTTTCTTTTTTGTTGTTGAAATGGGGGTATACACGGGTCTGTGCATCAAGTGATGCACACACTTTTTATTGCATAGTTTTATAATAAGTCTATAAAAAGTAAATTATGAGCTTGACGGGACGACTTTGTTCATTCTTTTGATAGATGATTTTTTTGCGGAAATACACTATAAATCATCTTATATCTATATTTATCAAGTAAAACAACATTATAAAAGAGATATAAATCGACGTTAATACAAAATAAATTGAATAACATATTGGTCGTCTTTTTTGTTCTATTGGTCAACAACTGTCTTAGATTGAAACATGCACTGACCAAACACAAAAAAACTAAGACACCTGCAAACACACTCGCCAAAGTCTTTGAACACCCCATTAGCCACTCATCTAGGCCAACGAGATCGAATAGTCGCTGAGAGAATATCGACTGGGACACATTCCAAGCAGCACAGTCCGATAATTCTTCACCTAGAATCCAAAGGATTGGGAACACATAACCTTGCCGTAGACCCAAACGAACGAATATATCGAAAAAGCGCACCACAAATCAACGAACAACTTCTCTTGAACAACACACCAAGCACCAAGATGCAAAGAAATACACATACCCTCACTGGCCCTTCGCTGACGTTGGAAACGTTGACGAGATAGGAGAGGCCGGAGAGAACTTATTCCAATACCATCGTCGCCACCACCTCGTCGATAACGTTAGGGAGACCAACACAAAAAAACCGAATCCAAACTCTGACTTTAGAAACCTTACAACAGTGCAGAACGCAGGTACGATATCCCAGCCTCTCTCGCCACCGAAGCGGTAAACAAAGAAGGCAACAAAGACGGAGCAGACAACGGGGGCGGCTAGGGTTGAACCCTATGTCGCCTTTCGGTTAGATAATTGCTTTTGGTTAAATCAGTACTCCCATCGTTTTTAAATGTAAGATATTTTACCATTTGTCCATATTCATTTGTATACAAATGTATCTACACACAATTTTAGTGTGTGTATATATTCACTCATTTGAGTTGCATCTACGTAGACAATTTGTGGAACATTTAAAAACATCTTATATTTAAAACGGAGGGAATACTACATAAGTCAATACAAGCAGGTTATCTAAAAAAGATGTCAATACAAGTAAAATATATCGTTCACTGACAGGTCACACAATTTGGCAGTGTGTACAATTTTTGTCGGAGAAAATTATGGAAATCCAGTTTGGTTCCCGACCACATATGGTCGATGAGAATTGGGAATCGACCCCAACTCCGTATGGTCGCTTCTTCCCGTCCGGTTCGTCCCGAAGCCAATCTCAGTCAATCGCGTTGGGGTGACATGCACCTTTTGCATGTCACCGTGTGACATGCGGGCTAAATTCAAATTTAAACATTGCGAAATTTTTTGAAAAAAAATCATGCATGTTCACAGCACATATTAAGATAACCCCTAAAAATTGCACATCAAAATTCGAAACATACATCAAGAAACAAAAAAGAGAAACTCAGATGTGAATAGTCTACAGAGAACCATTCAGGAACTATTCATGACAGATTTCTCTTTTTTGTTTCTCGATGTATGTTTCGAATTTTGATCTGCAATTTTTAGTGGTTATCTTAATATGTGCTGTGAACATGCATGATTTTTTTCAAATTTTTTCGCAATGTTTAAATTTGAATTTAGGCCGCATGTCACCTGATCTGTGTCCGGCTCCCGTCCCCAGCCCCAGCCAGGCAGAGGCGGAGCCCCCGCCGACCGCATCAGCTACCTCTCGGACGATCTGCTTCTCCAGATCCTCTCCCACCTCGGCTACGCCAGCGACGCCGCGCGCACCACCCTCCTCTCCCGCCGCTGGCGCGGCCTCTTCCCACACCTCCCCGAGCTCGACGTCACCCTCCGCGACGTCCCGCTCGGCTCTCTAGAGGACGCGCTCCGCCGCGCCGCCCGCCCCGGGGTGCGCCTCCTCGACATCGCCGTCCCCGCCGCCGTCTCGCCGGAGATGGAGGCGAGCGACCCCTGCGGAGTCCTCTCCTCCGTGCTCCGCGAGGCGGTGAGGCTGTCGCCGGCGCAGCTCCGCTTCACGGTGGCCCCCAACCTGCCGGTCTCGATGATGGACCGGTACGTCGCCGTGGTCCTGCCCCGTTTCCACCGGGCCACGTCCATCGACCTGCGCGTGCCGCCGCACCTCCGACTTAAGCACTCGCGGGCCAGCGCCGGGTTCCCCGCGCTCGAGAGCCTCTCCATCTCCGGCTGCCACCTCGACCTCGACGCCCTGATCCCCCTCTGCCCGCGCCTGCGCGTGCTCACCGTGGACACCGACGACCCCGGTGGCGCCGACTTTACCGTCCAGTCCTTCTCGCTCCAGTTGCTCGTCGTTGACAGGAGCAGCATTCCGTCATGCCGCATCGTCGTCCAGGCGCCCGTGCTCAAGCGATTGACCATGTCTTTGAATGCCAGCCACGAACTCTCGGTGTCCATAGTGGCGCCAATTGTGGAGAAGGTCTTGTGGCGGTGCTCGTATGCCAGGGTGGTTTATGGGCTCGGTCTCTGGCGCCTCGCGGAGGTGAGCTTAGAGACAACCGAGGGACACGGATGGTGGACTGGTTGCTCGAATGCCGACACCGGAGAAGACGCGTGCTCGTCGCTCCCTCGCGTCAATGTCTTATCCCTACGCATGTGTGGTGCCAGAGTATGTCCCGTGTCCTACTCAATTCACATTTCATTGGATTCGCCAACTAGATTAAATTTATCCTGCCGAATTGTTGTTTGCAGGGTTCATTGTGTTGTCCAGATGGAGAGGCTCGAATTTGCGGCTGAAATATCAAAGCATATGGTTACCGACTTCTCTGGTTTGGAGTTACTTCTGACAGCAAGGGGGCATGCTTTTGGATCATTCGTGTGGCGTCTCCTTGGGACGCCTCGCATTCGCATTGCTACACGAAGCCTTAGGATCGTCCTGCTGAGATCAGAGGCAATATATCGTTGTGCTGCTATACGCCTATACCAGTTGAGTTGGAATATATTTTTTTTAGAAAAGGAGGGTGCGATTCCCCGGCCTCTGCATCGAGTGATGCACACAGCCATACGCACTTATTAATTCCAACCAGATTTACAGAGTACAATGTTGAACACAAACTGAAATCAACCTGTCGACAACAAGGGTCGCTACCACTATGATGGGGGTGACTAACACCAACGCACATCATCTAAAACTGAAATACCAGTTCAGCTAAACCCTCAACGCACACCGCATGTACGCTTTAGTTGCTGCCGCCGTCTTCCACGAACCCATCTTCAGAAAGGATCAACACCATGACCTCGCAAAACCGGTCTGCCGTCGGCATTGCCACGATGCCAGACAGCGCCACCAAGCGTGAGTCCATCGACCCGAAATCGAGACCCGCAGCGCCACGCCGCCGAGACACACCGACATCGACGTGGAAGATGACAACCGCTCCGCCAGCTGACCCCCTTCAGGTAGCTCGTGTTCCAAAACGACGCCCTCAAGAGGGTACACGACACCGAAGGTGACGCCATCATCCGATCTGGGTATACCAGATCTAGGGTTTCCCCCGAAACACAGTGCAGGAGGTGATTAGCAGCGGCAACTCCTTCAACAAGGTGGCGACACCCACGGGCGCCGCAGTCGCTGGCCAGAGCCCGGCTTTCACCGGCCGCGACCTCACCTCCCAGTCCGAGGCGGATGTGTAGCGGCGGCAGCTCCTTCAACAAGGTGACGACACCCACGGGCGTCGTAGCCGCCGGCCAAAACCCAGCTTTCACCGGCCGCCTTCCCCGTCTCCAAGATCCGAAACCAAGATGGCCGAGATCTGGAAAACGAGATCCACACCATGGCGCCGAACTGCCTGGAGAGGGTCCGAACGCCGTCCGCCGCGTCGCCGCTTCTCCGAACGCCAGAGAACCGCGTCGCCGAGGTGCCCGGCGCGCACCAAGTCCTGGCCCGAGGATGGCGTCCCGCGCCGCCCTCCATGCGAGCGAGGAGACAAGAGATCCCCCCGCCGCCGTCGGCAGCCGAGCCCGTGGCGGCGGCGGCGGGGGAGGGAGGCGAGAGGAGATCGGGGGAGGGCTGGCGGCGGTGGTAGGTTTCGCCCTCCCCGTCGCCTCACGGGGGCGACGCGAGAGGGTACCTTGAGTTGGAATATATATATGCTACTTTGTGTCTATCATCCAGCGAACAAAAAGGTTCTAATTGTCTCAGCTGTGCAGCATCTAGAACACCTAATTGAATCACATTTGTTTTTAGGAGAACGTCGCCTGCCGACAATATTGCCCTTGTGATGGGCCCTGGAACTGGAGAATCCAAAGTATCTTCTTGCCAAATCTTGAAAAGCTGGAAATCGAAGGGTTTCGAGGGAAGGATTGTGAGTTTGAATTCTTGATGTTGGTGCTTGAACACGCACGGATGCTTACAAGAGTGACTGTGAGGCTGCCAGATCAGATCACGCCAGATGATGATTGGTGCACAAAATTATACGACATCTTCGCAGCCTATCCTTTCGTGGAAGCCAGCATTGACCTTGTTCGTGGTAATTGATCAGGTTCTGCATGCATGATTTAGTGTTAGAACATGTGTATGCATGGTGCCGCGTTCTGTGCATGCTACCATGATCAGCTGCTGATGCCACTCCTCCTCCAGTTTTGTATTCGGTAGTACGTGCAGGGGTATTTAACCCCCCAAAGCTCAGTGCAATCAAGTGTGATGCAAATCTCCCTAGTATTCTACAATTAGCATGTCACTAGATACGGCCATTACGGTTTTCCTCGTACGGGTCCGTTGAAGCCTAAACTCATGTTTGATCACTGTTAGCCTTGTGCCTATAGTCTGCTCTGAATTTCTTACTATTCTGTTATACTAGTGTCATTCATGTCTTGCAGATTCCTAGTGTGGCTGGAATGTGTTGTCGACGTGCCAATTGTTCATTCCAAGTTGGCTTACTGGCATCCTCCTTTTGTCATTCATGTCAGTGATGCTCCATATGTTTCTTAGGTTCTGTTCTATGATAGGGCCGAGAGGACAAAACCCTCATTTTATCTACAATTTCATCTTTGTCTTATTTTGCTAGTGTAATGGAGGCATGTACAGGCTCAGGCTTGAAGTGGTGCACTCTGATGTAATCCCTCCCATGGTTGCTATGGCCTTTATACATGGCAGTCTCCTTTTGGTTGGTTGGCATAGCAATTGCCAAGATTAGCATGATGAACCTATGTTGTCCAAGTAATGTATGTTGCCTATGACATGCATTGCAGATCAGTGTCACAAGGTTTGTTTTGTGGTCAGGATTCAAGATGCAGAAGTGGCCATGTATGTGCTTCTTTTCTCTAGCATATCATCCAATCCATGGCATGATCTATATTAAGCAGCATCACATAATTGATCAGAGAGTCGATAAAAAAGAGCAAACTTTATTTCTGAAGGCTCCTAGTAGTATTTTGAATTTCCTTTCCGATGATGACCAATACCAATCTAGCTGCTGTAAAATGAGGATTTTTGGTCGCCCCATGTTGAAGGAAAAGTAATCAGGAGTATATTATGAAGTCTCCAGAAACTAATCCCTTGCAAGTGTTTATGTTGTATACTGAACTATGGTACTGTAAAAGTTTTGATGACAAGGTGTTTATCCGTTGCTTGCACGAAGAAAAGGAAAGATAGAGGGAATTAGCACATTGTGTCGGTCCGAATTGGTTATCATCTACGACGATGACGATGGCCCTCTCGCGGGCGATGATGACGATGACGATGGCCCTCTCGCGCAGGGACGGAGCCAGGGGTGCGAGCTGGGGCCTGGCTCCCCCCATGCTGGAATTCTTTCGAAAATGCCCCTTGTTAATTTGTAGATTCGACCCAAAATTTAGTCAAATTTACCAATGTAGCCCCCTCCAAACTATTTTGTATGCAATTGGCCCCCTGGTGTTTCAATCCTGGCTCCGTCCCTGCTCTCGTGGGCGATGATGGTGGTGACAGTGGCGGCATCCACCATGGTGCGTACAACGGCAACAACGATATAGAAGCCTGGTCGTCCCTATCCTCCCGCTACAGTAGAGGATAGCGTTTTTGTGAACACACCCGGAATCCCACCTCGCTCGCCATCGGAGCGTTCGATCTCTCCCCCTCCGACGGCCGCTCTGGCGGCGGGAGGGTGGGGGATCGGCGCTCCATGGCCTGTACATAGTGTAGGGGCTCTAAGTTGCTTGTCGGCGGCGCTCAGGAGGCGGAGGTGCGGCCGATGCGGTGTTTTGGTGGCGGAGCTTTTCCTCTCTGGCGGTGGCGCTCTCTGGGGTGCTGCGGCCGAGCTCTCGCCTTCCCCGGCTCGCGAATCTCTGGATCCGTCGAGTTCGTTTGTCCCTCTCCGGTGTTGGCGTGGCGGTCGCGCCGGATCCCGTCGAATAAGAAGAAGAAGGAGTTCGTGTTCGGCCTCGCGATGAAGATGATGGACCGAGGTGTAGGTTCCTAGGAACCGGTGACCGGCGACTTCCCGTCCGCGGAGGGGTTGCTCCTGATCCAGGCCATCAAGAGGCGCAACGGCGGCGGCGCGCCACCGGCGGCATCGACGTCCTCGTCATCGACATCGGGGTCCTTTGGACCAGTTTGTATTTTCTACCTTGTACTGGACTTTTCTGTAAGTTCGAGGCTATAATATAACTCCTTTTTCCCGCAAAAAAAAAAGGCAACAACGATGTGGCGTGGACAGCCTGTTTTTACCGCTAAAGCTTTAGATTTAGGGTTTTAGTTTAGTTTATTTAAAATTCATTCAAATATGTAATTAATCCTAAATTGGATGAAATTCGCAGGTATAAACTCATGTTTGCACATTTTCGTTTAAATCCAAACTGATGACTGATCATTTCTTTTCTTCTTGCATTCATTTATATGCTACTCCATCGTTGCTAAATATAAGATGTTTTGGCTTTTTTCAGATTTACATATATATATTGACACGTTTTACTGTGTATATTTACTCAACATTTTATATTCCCTCCGTCCACAAAAGGATGTCTCAACCTATCCTAAATTTATATGTATCTAGACATGATTTAGTGTGTAGATACATACAAATTTGGGCTAGATTGAGACATCATTTTGTGAACGGAAGGAGTATTTAAAAACAAAGAGCCTGTATATAGGTGTGTAGTAAAAGCTATGCTGCTTTGCCCGTACAAACTTTGCTTTGCCCGTACAAACTTTGATAGGTCATCGTATTGAGCTGAATAAGAAGCTCACATATGTACGCTTTGCAGCTCGTCTGCTCCACCTGGCAGTTAATCAAAGTATAGCCGTGTTCCTGGATTTAGATAAACAACTAAATAAGTTTTTTTTTGTGAAATACACTATGAATGCAGACATTCATATACACATGCACACTCATCCCTATGAACGCACACACCCTATACCTATTAGCCAACGGATCGAGTTTTGAGATTGATGAAGTCATCACATTCGTCTCACTATCGACCGGAACGTCGACTCTCGATGGCAATGAACTCAAACTCTGCCTAGTTGCCGCTTCCGGTTCCGACTCGTCATCCCCTGATTTGGTGATTTCTTCCTCAAGCCAGTCTCAAACTCTCAATCAATCGCATTGTGGCTCCCAGCCTAGCCATGGATGAGAGCGGAGCAGGCCATGACTCCCGTGCCCAGCCCCAGCCAGGCACAGCCGGAGCCCCCGCCGACCGCATCAGCAACCTCGCGGACGATCTCCTTCTCCAGGTCCTCTCCCACCTCGGCTACGCCAGCGCCGCCGCGCGAACCACCCTCCTCTGCCGCCGCTGGCGCGGCATCTATTCACACTTCCCCGAGATCGACGTCACCCTCCGTGACGTCCCACTCGGCTCACTCGAGGACGCGCTCCGCGGCGCCGCCCCCCGGTGAGCGCCTCCTCGACATCGCCATCCCGGTGCAGGACCCTGGCGACCCCTGCGGGCAAGATGGCGGCGCGGTGTTCTCCGCCGCCACCACTGTCTCCTCGGTGCTCCGTGAAGCGGCGAGGCTCTCGCCGGCGCAGCTCCGCTTCGCGCTCCCCCCGAACCTGGCGCTCTCGCCAGCGGACCCGTTCAACGCCGTCGACCTTTCCCGCTTCCACCGCGCCACCTCCATCGACCTGCGCGCGCCGCCGCAACTTTGCTTGACCCACTCGCGGGCCAGCACTGGGTTCCCCGCCCTCGAGAGCCTCTCCATCTCCGGCTGCAACATCGACCTCGACAACCTAACCCCACTCTGCCCGTGTCTGCGCGTGCTCTTGGTGACCACAGACGCACCCGGCCGCGCCAACTTCACCGTCCAGTCCTTCTCGCTGCAGGAGCTCGTCGTGGACAGGACCGGCATGTCGACACGCGATATCGTCATCGAGGCGCCCGTGCTCGAGCGAATGATCATGTCCTTCCATGCCAACCGCGAGCTCTCGGTGTCCATCTCGGCGCCAATGGTGGAGAAGGTCTCGTGGCGGTGCTCGTACCCCCGCCTGGCTCACGGGATCGGTCTCTGGGACCTCCTGGAGGTGAGCTTAGAGACAACCGAGGGAACCAGACACCGGGTTGGCGCCTGCTCGCAGCTCCCTCGCATCAATGTCCTATCCCTGCACATGTGTAGTGCCAGAGTATGTCTCGTGTCCTACTCACTTCGCTGGATTCACTGACTAGATAGAATTTATCCATGATAAGATCCTGTCCAATTGTCTTTTGCAGCGTTCGTTTGGTTTTCTAGATGGAGACACCAGATTTGCAGCGGAGATATCGAAACATATGGTTACCAAGTTCTCTGCTTTGGAGCTACATCTCACAACAAGGGGGCATGCATTTGGATCACTTGTGTGGCGCCTCCTTGGGATGAATTGCATTGTTAAGGCTACACGAAGCCTTAGGATCATCCTGCTGCAATCATCAGAGGTATACTCTATCGTTGTGCTATACTAGTTGAGTTGGAATATATTGTGCAAACCAAAGATTCTATCATCAAACGAACAGAAAGGTTCTAATTGTCTCAGCTCTGCAGCATCTAGAACACTGCATTGATATGAATCACATTTGTTTTTAGGTGAGGGTAGCGTGCCCAGCAAGTTGCCTTTGTGATGGGCCCTGGAATTGGAAAACCCAACCTGTCTTCCCAATCTTTGAAAAGCTGGAAATCGAAGGGTTCAAAGGGGAGGATCGTGAGATTGAATTCTTGCAATTGGTGCTTCGACACTCGCCGATGCTTAAGAGAGTGACTGTGAGGCTGCCAGATAAGATCACACCAAATGATTATTGGTGCACGAAACTATACGACATCTTCGCGGCGTATCCTACCGTGGAAGCCAGCGTTGATCTTATACCTGGTAATTGAGCAGGTTCTGCATGCATGATTAGTGTTCGAACATGTGTATATGCATGGTGCCGCTCACGTTCTTTTCATGCAACCATGATCAGCTGCTGATGCTACTCCTCCCGTTTTACACTAGGTAGTACATGTAGGGGTATTTAACCCCAACAAAATCAGTGCAATTAAGTTTGATGCAAATCTCTCTAGTATTAGCATGTCACTAGATGCGGCAATTGCCTTTTTTCCTTCAAGTGATCGATTATTGTACTCAACCTATAAATCATGTTGTCCCAATGGTGTATGTTAAGCCTATGACCTACAATGCAGATCAGTGTCACAATTTATCTTGTGGTCAAGATTCAAGATGCAGTAGTAACCATGTATGTGCTTCTTTGCATAGCATTCCAGTCCATGGCATGATTTGCTACTAGCAATTGCAAGCCTCATAAAAGAGCACAATGCATTTAAGCATCATGTATATTCAACTTGTGCCCTTCCAAATACATTTGCTTCTCCTAGTATCACATAATTGATCTGACCAGAGAGCCAACAAAAGAAGAGCAAACGTTATTTCTGAAGGGTCCAGTTCCAGGTAGTATTTGAGTTTCCTTTCGGATGGTGGCAAATACCAATCTGCCTGCTGTAAAATAAGAATTTTTTGTTCGCCCTATGTTGAAGGAAAAATAAGCAGACGTGTATTATGAAGTCTCCAGATACTAACTCTTCAAGCAAGTGATTATGTTGTACTGAATTATGGCACTGCAAATTAAAAGTTTTGTTGATAAAGTGTTCACGTGGCTTGCACAAAGAAAAAAAAAGGCAACGAGAATTATTTAGCAAATTGTGCCGGTGCGAATTGGTTAGTTTTATAAATATGAAAAAGGTATGCATATTCAATGAACAACTTACATAATATTGCACACATGCTATTATATTTTCCTTTTTTTTATGGCGGAACCCTGAGATTGAGAACAACGGCATCTGAATTAGGTGTGCAGGTCTCTAAAATGTAAAAACACATAACTGCTAGTTCTTATGCGTCCGAGAATTAACTAAATCTTACTTGTCTTTCTAAGCACTAGATTTGCATCGTTATTCGTGTGATATGTTAGCTGCAACTGAAATTCTAGGATGATGTCAGTCGCTTGAGTGCTAGGCGCGCCCATAAGAAAACCACATTGGTAGAGGAGACAACAACGGTTGCAAGACTGCTTTCCATAAATTTTTTTTTTAGATAAAGAGTATATATTAATATCGCGGAGATACCAATTACACCCAGTCTCTGCAATAACGCAATAATCTAGGGTATTACAGATGCACACAACCGAAAAACAATAAGAAGAAGAAGAAAAAAAAATCCCGCCACAGAGTTACAATCCTTTCAACAAGAACACAACCACCGCCAAGACAACACCTGATATAATAAAAAATATTATATGAAACTTCCTAGAACTTGTTGGGATGTATATCATTTGTAAATAATGGACAGTACTAAGGCGTGTGAAGATATTTGGGATTATAGGTAAAATAAGAACTTGGTGGATTAAGGCCTCTTTAATATGCATGATGGAAAGCAAACGAAAAAACTCATAGGATCGCAATGCACTACGTACTTGGATCCAACATGATTAAGTTCCCAAGTATCTTACAGGAAAAATGAGTCCTTTCCATGGTTTTTGGATCAATGGAAACTATCCTACAGATGCAGTGCAATGTATGGAAACAAATTCCTACGGGATGAGTCCCATGGTTGGGGATTTTAGCAACCGTTGAATCAATTGAATCCAACGGTAAAAAAATAGGAAGTAAAAGAATCTCTGCCTAGTCGTCGATGGCAATCGACTCAAACTCGGGTACCCCTCAAACTCTGCCTAGTTGTTTCTTCCGGTTCGATCGTGATTTCGTCCTCAAGCCAGTCTCGATCAATCGCATTGTGCTTCCCAGCCAAGCCATGGATGAGAGCGGAGCAGGCCATGACTCCCGTGCCCAGCCCCAGCCAGGCACACGTGGAGGAGCCGCCGACCGCATCAGCAACCTCGCGGACGATCTCCTTCTCCAGGTCCTCTCCCATCTCGGCTACGCCAGCGACGCCGCGCGCACCACCCTCCTCTGCCGCCGCTGGCGCGACCTCTATTCGCACCTTCCCGAGTTCGACGTCACCCTCCGCGACGTCCCGCTCGGCTCCCTCGAGGACGCGCTCCGCCGCGCCGCCCGCCCCGGTGTGCGCCTCCTCGACATCATCGTCCCCGAGCAGGACCAATCCACCCCCGTCTCCTCGGCCTATGAGGATACGTCCGGCCGAAAGACGACGGCGGCGCGGTGGTCGCCGCGACCACCACCCTCTCCTCGGTGCTCCGCGTAGCGGCGAGTCTTTCGCCGGTGCAGCTTCGCTTTGCGCTCCCCCCGAACCTGACGCTCTTGCCGGCGGACCCGTTCGCCGATGACGTGGATCTTCCCCGCTTCCACCGCGCCACGTCCATCGACCTGCGCGCGCCGCCGCACCTCAGGCTGACCCACTCGCGGGCCAGCACTGGGTTCCCCGCGCTCGAGAGCCTCTCTATCTCCGGCGGCCGCCTCGACCTCGAAAACCTAATCCCCCTCTGCCCGTGCCTGCGCGTGCTCACGGTGACCACCGACGCGACCGACCGCATCGACTTCACCATCCAGTCCTTCTCGCTGCAGGGGCTCGTCGTTGACAGGAGCAGCATGTCGACATGAAATATCATCATCCAGGCACCCGTGCTCGAGCGATTTACCATGTCCTTCCATGCCGAGCGCTATAGTGTCCATCTTTGCGCCAATGGTGGAGAAGGTCTCGTGGAGGTGCTCGTACCCCCGCCAGGTTCACGGTGTCGGTGTGTGGGAGCTCTTGGAGCTGAGCTTAGAGACAACAGACGGAACCAGGCACTGGGTTGGTTGCTCCAACACCAACCACCACTACCAGGAAACTGCCTTTCTATAGGATGGCAATTTGTGGCGCACCAAAACGTGCGTGCGCCACAAAAATAATTCTGTGGCGCACCATAGAAGGTGCGCCACAGAATGTGTGTGCGTTTTGTGGCGCACGCAGCTCAAATGCGCCACTGAAAGTCCACATTCTGTGGCGCACGCATGGACATGCGCCACAGAAGAAGTGTGGGCCCCACCACCAAACATTGGATTTCGAATTCTGAAGTCATTCTGGGCCCATGCGCCACAGAATGGTTTCCCAGATGTACAAAAGGCTCTCCATATATATATACTCTCCTCCTCTCTCCCAAATCTTTTTTTCTCCACTATTTTCTCTCCAACACCACACACTCTCTCGTCTATCACGGTCACGTCTCGGCAACGAATCTACTAGGTGAGAAAAGTTGGATGGACATGCATATGCATGTTTTGTGTGGCCGGCGGTGTGTGAATGTTTGTATGTTGTAGGTGAAGTTTGCACGATGGCATGACGATGATTATACATGAAACTTGTGTGTTGTGCTTGAATTGGCCCGGAAGAAACTTTTTGTTGTTGCTTGCGCGCCGGCGGGACGAAGAAGACTTTTTTTTTGTGTATTATATATAATTTGTTTGTGTGTGAGACAAGCATATCTATGTATTTTGATATGGCACAGGTTAAATATTTTTATATGGCACAAGTTAAATATTTTGATATGGCACAAGTTAAATATAACAAAAAATGGTCTACTAAATATTTTAAATAATTTTATATGGCACAAGTTAAATATAACAAAAAATGGTCTACTAAATATTTTAAATATTTTGATATGGCACAAGTTAAATATAACAAAAAATGGTCTACTAAATATTTTAAATATTTGAGCCACCACATTCTGTGGCGCACCCCGCCAGAAGATGCGCCACAGAATCACATAATTCTGTGGCGCATCCATCCAGCCGGTGCGCCACAGAAATCGTTTCTCCCACTTACAAGTGGGCCCTTCCCCGCGCCCGCCTCTCTCTACCCCAAAATTCCCCAACTTCCAGCGCGTACTGCCATCTTGCCGCCGCGTCGCCGTCTGCCCCCCTCTCGCCACCCGCCGGCCGGCGCCGCCCATCACACGCCCGTGCTCGACCCCGCGCCCCGCCGCCGACGGCCAGGAGCACCTCCACCGCCACCCGCACCGGCGCCGCCTACCACGCGCCCGTGCTCGACCCCGCGCCCCGCCGCCGACGGCCAGAGCATCTCCACCACCACCCGCGCAGGCCGCCGCCCACCTCGCCGCCCTGGGACCCGCCACAAGCCGCCGACGAGCTCCACTTGCTCCCCTCGCCGAGGTGCTGCCCCTCTCTGCCTCCCCTCCCTCTCCTACCATGCTTGCACCTTAGGTGCTTGATGAAATGACCCAACAAAAAAAATTAAAATTTTGTTGCTAATGGTTGATGAAATTGTTAGTTACTTGTTGTAGTTTGTGTTGTTACTTGTTTGTGTTGTTATACCTAAAAATTTAGGCTAAATTTGCTGCTGTTAGGTGCTTGAAGATGCATTTTGGTTGGAATTTGCTGTTAGCTGCTTGCTGCTGTTAGGTGTTAGGTTAGTTGCTGATGTTAGGTGCTTGCTGTTAGGTTAGTTGCTGCTGCCAGTGCTAGCTAGGTTAGTTTCTAGGTGTGTTGCTAGGTTAGTGCTGCTAGGTTAGTTGCTAGCTAGGTTAGTGCTGCTGCTGTTAGGTTAGTTTTACTTGTATTTTTTAGTGCTGCTAGGAATTTGCAACATTTTATACTTTCTAGTTGTGGAACTAATGCATTATTTTGCCGTATGCATGAAATTTAGAAGAACCTCCACGTCTTTCAGCTGAGATGTCGATGTGGTCATGTGGATGTGGATGTGGATGTGGATGTGGTGATGTGGATTTTGTCGTATGCCGTGTATGTTTATGAGATGTCGATGATGTATGTGTGTTTCCGGCCGGAGATGTGGATGTGAATGTGGATGGTTTGTGAAATATATGCAGGTACCCGAGACCCTTGAGTTTGCTGGAACGTCGATTAATTTCCGTTCCGGCAAATTCGGATACTCCATATGTCCCTTTTTTAGCAAAGGTCATGCCGAATTTTTTCGTGAATTTTGGCATGACTTTGCTAAAAATAGGACATATGGGTTATTGCGACTAATGCATGGGCTGGGGTATCTTAGTACTTAATTAAGTGATTTTTTCTTATATTTGGTGTACTAATTTCGACGTTTTTTTCTTATAGGTGCGAACATGGCTGACAATAACGAAGCCGGGGGTTCTCGAACAGGAGGCGAGGAACCGATAGAGGAAAATAGTATGCTTCAGACGGTCATCGCACAGGCAGTGACAAAGACGTTCACGTCGCTCTTTCCTACCGTCTGTGAGTCTGTCTGGGTTTGGATTGAGGGAGGGAAAAAAGGGCCTCCCCCAACGATTAGCTTCGGCTCCAACAAGTACTCAATCAATGTGGCTACAGAAGATGCACCCCAGCATCCCTAGAGGTAAAGAAGAAGAAGCACATGAAGAGAAGTAAGCCAACTCCTAAGACGACTATCCGGGGGTATGAAGACATGGTATCACCCCGTGCGGATGGCTTGACCCGAGTTCATGAAGCTGGTCAACCGATCCTGCCTCGGGAGCTGCTCCGCCTCGCAGACGGATGCATGCTCTCTTTGCAAAATGCTATCTTGACGCTGGAGGGCAACCTTCTTAAAGAAGAGAATCCAAATTACCCGGTGTTCACTGTCAAGGTGCCAAAGGACTTGGCCGACTTCGTCCATGAAGCCCCCGCGGATCTATTCTTCATATCGTACGAGGACATCTTCAGGCTGTTTCACTATAGACGGCTGGACTATAACTTGGTCCGCCTATACGCGCTCAACCAGGCGATGAGGATCAGGAGAGATAATACCCCGTACGTCAAGGTAGTGGATCCCTACTACATGCGTGACAGCCTGCTGGTGGAAGGATCAAAGACACGGGCCATGGCCACGGAGTTCCTCCAGAGAATCATGCTGAACAACCAGGATAAGAACAACCTTCTTCTGCCTTTCTTTTCCGAGTAAGTACACATCTAGTCGCCGCCGTCGTATCTTATGCTTTCTTATAGATTTCTTCCGTTGTTGATCCTTTCCAACATTCTGTTTCAATTGTGTTGAGCAGTGACGAGTACTGCGTACTCACCGTCCTAAGTCCGAGGTGGTCCGTTGCGACTTATTTCGACTCGGGGAGTCTTAAAGACTACACCAGATTAAAGGATGTTCTCGATGAGACTCTCGAGGGCTATGCTCAAAAGGGAGGCCACTTCCACAAATAAAAGAATGGGGAACGTTTCACGAAGGACAACAAATACATTTTCTGGCATGGGACCGGGTTCCACTGCATCAAGCATGCGCCTGGCAGCGTGAAGGATGCCTTCTACGTCCTCCATCACATTAAAGGGTTTGTCCGGGATGCAGAGAAAACGAGGTGGCCATCTAGTCTCCAAGAATGGGCCAAAAATGCGGGGGAAATCACCAATGCTGAGCTTAGAGAAGACTTCCATCGTATCCAGATGCAGTTATCGCAAATCATCTTGGAAGATGTCATGACTGCAGGGGGATCCTTACACAACGCCAGAGGTAGGATGTATTATAAAAGAAAGCCTTGCCTCACTCGTTAGAAGTGATTCTTTATTTTATTTATTATAGACTTATCCACTTAATTAGATGAATAAATCATACTCTATTTATATTATTAACCAAATATATATCCCAATCCATCTCCAGGGTTGTCTAAGTGGGAGATCGAAGAACGCCTAGACATGCAAAATGACATGAGGACGTGGATGACGAAAGACTGCTATAAACCGTTCCCGGAGCCGATCAAGAAGAAGGCTCAATCCTACCAGTGGAGCTAGACGTGTTCTCCGTTAGCGACCCAGCAAGAGACCCCAGCAGCGACTCAAGAAGAAGAGACTCCAGCGGCGACTCAAGAAGAGACTCCAGCGGTTCCTCCCGCACCCTCGACAAGTGGGCTGAGGCTAAGAAGCCAGATTCAGCGTGGGGCGCAGGAGCCCGACGATGATAAGTGGGCCCTAGTGATGGCTTAGACATTTTTAATGTCTAAGCCATCACTAGGGCCCACTTATCATCGTCGGGCTCCTGCGCCCTACGCTGAATCTGGCTAATGTCTAAGCCATCACTAGGGCCCACTTATCATCGTCGGGCTCCTGCGCCCCACGCTGAATCTGGCTTCTCAGCCTCAGCCCACGTGTTGAGTGTCTCTGCGGGAGGAACCGCTAGAGTCTCTTCTTGAGTCGCTGCTGGGGTCTCTTGCTGGGTCACTTTATTTGTACTATGACTCATGTGACATGAGATGAACTTTTGTACAATTAATTTGGCACTTGTCACTATATGTATGTATCTTGGGCTCTAAGTGATGTGATGATTTAGTATAATGTGTCTGTTTTCATATACCTGTCAAAATATATTGTTGTTTGTATTATTGTCTGTATAAATCCTGTAATATACATGTATTTCTGTAATATACCTGTATTTGTACAGCGGGCAGCAGCAAATTGCGAATACCTGTATAGGTATTCTGTGGCGCTTGCCCTTTTTTTTTTTTGTGGCGCATGATATTCTGTGGCGCACGCCCTGAGGATGTGCCACTAAAGATGTTTCTGTGGCGCATGGACCTGGGTGCGCCACAGAATGCACATTTTTGTGGCGACAATTATGTGGCGCACCCGCCATGCGCCACATAAAGCCTTTTTTGGTGCGCCACTAAAGACCATTTCCCTGGTAGTGCACACGGGAGAAGACGCGTGCTCGCAGCTCCCTTGCAGTTGCATCAATGTCCTATCCCTGCGCTTGTGTAGTGCCAGAGTATGTCTTGTGTCCTACTCACTTCACCGGATTGGCCGACTAGATTAAACCTTATTGTGCCGAATTGTTTTTTGCAGCATTCATTTGGTTTTCCAGATGAAGACAACAGATTTGCGGCGGAGATATCAAAACATATGATTACCGACTCCTCTGGTGTGGAGCTACATCTCACAACAAGGGGGCATGCGTTTGGATCACTTGTGTGGCGTCTCCTTGGGATGCATCACATTGGTAAGGCTACACGAAGCCTTAGGATCATCCTGCTAAGATCAGAGGTAAACTATCGTTGTGCTATACCAGTTGAGTTGGAATATATATTGTAGTTGTGCTAACAAAAGATTCTATCAAGTTCATATCATCAACAAACAAAAGGGTTCTAGCTAATAGTCCCTGTTGTGTAGCATGTAGAATACTACATTGATGTGAATTACATTTGTTTTTAGGTGAGGGACGCGTGCCCACCAAGTTGCCCTTGTGATGGCTGGAGAACCCAACTTGTTTTCTTGCCAAATCTTGAAAAGGTGGAAATCGAAGGGTTCGAAGGGGAGGATCATGAGTTTGAATTCTTAAAGTCGGTGCTTGGACATGCGCAGCTTACAACAGTGACCGTTAGGCTGCCAGATCAGCTCACACCAAGTGATGATTGCTGCACAAAACTGCACAACATTTTCGCGGCGTATCCCTCCGTGGAAACCGATATTGATCTTATTCCTGGTAATTAAGCAGGATATGTCTATGCATGGCGCCGCCATGCTGCCATGATCAGCTTCTGATGCCCCTCCTCTAGTTTTATACTACGTATTTAGTATTAGTTGATGTAAAGCCGTTAGTGCTCCTGTGTACTTTTAGGGGTATTTAACCCCAACAAGGTCAGTGCAGATGCGGCAATTACCTTTTGCCTCGTACTATTCCGTACGTTGACGCCTAAAATCATGTTTGATCAATGTTAGCCTTGTGACTATATTCTGTTCTGAATTTATTACAGTTATGTTCTACCAATACCATACATGTCCTGCAGATTCCTAGTATGGCTAGAATGTGTCGACATGCCAATTGTTCATTCCATGTTGACGTAAAGTTTTATCCTGCCTTTGCCTATCAATTGTTCATTCCATGTTGACGTAAAGTTTTATGTTCTACCAATACCATACATGGCACTGTCTCCTTTTGGTTGGTCGCCATATCAATTGCCTATGTTGTCCAGAAAAATGCTGTCCGAGTGATATATTAGTGTACTCAACCTATGGCCTATGTTGTCCAAGTGCTGTATGCTAAGCCTGTGACTAACAATGCAGATCAGTGTCACAAGGTTTACCTTGTGGTCAAGATTCAAGATGTAGTAGTAACCATGTATGTGCTTCTTTTCTCCAGCATAGCATCCAATCCATGGCAATTGGCATGATCTACTACTAGCAATTGCAAGCCTCTTAGAAAGCCACAATGTATGATTCTGCAATATTTATTTAAAACGGCATGTATATCAACATACCCCTTTTCAAATACATTTGCTTCTCCTAGTATCACATAATGAATCAGAGAGCCGACAATGAAGAGGAAATGTTATTTCTGAAGGCTCCTAGTTCCAGGTAGTATTTGAGTTTCCTTTCGGATGATGACAAATACCAATCTACCTGCTGTAAAATGAGGATTTTTTTCACATTATCTTGAAGGAAAAGTAAGCAGAAGTTTATTATGAAGTCTCCAGAAACTAATTCTAAAAGCAAGTGCTTATGTTGTACTAAATTATGGTACTGTAAATTAAAAGTTGTGTTGAGAGAGTGTTCATCCGTGGCTTGCACAAAGAAAAGAAAAGATCGAGGGAATTATTTAACACATTCTGCCGGTCCGAATTAGTTACTTTTGCACATATGAAAAAGGTATACATATTCAATGAAGAACTTACATAATATAGCACACATGCTATTATATTATCCTTTTTTTTCGGATGCCAAAACCCTGAGATTGAGAACAACGACATCTGAATATGAGTGTTCTTAGGTGTGTAGGATTCTAAAATGTAGAAACACATGAATCAGAAAACATAATTATTGGATGATGTCAGCCGACTGAGATTTAGTTAAATTTCAGGTGTCTATGAATTAACTAAATCTTAGTCATCTCCGTAGAAAATTGCTTCGCGATTCGTGTGATCTGTGAGCTGCAACTGAAATTATTGGATGATGTCAGCCGATTGAGATTTAGTTAAATTTCAGTCACCTGAGCGCTAGGCGCGCTCATAAGAAAACCACACAATTGGTAGAGGCGACAACAAGTGCAAGATTTATTTCCTATAAAAAAAATTATATCGAAGTTCATGAAACTTGTTGGGATTTATACCATTTTTAAATAATGGACACTAAGGCGTGGCAAGATATTGGGATTACGGGGAAATTAAGAATTTGGTGGATTAAGGCCTCTTTAGTTTGTATGATCGAAAGGCAAACGGAAAAAGGCGCATAGGATCGCAATGCAATATGTACTTGGATCCAACATGATTAAGTTTGCACCAAAGCATCTTCAATACATCACAGGAAAAATAAATGGTCCTTTCCATGAGGTTTGGATCAATGGAAACTTCCCTATAGATGCAGCGCAATGCGTGGAAACAAATTCCTACGGGATACAGTAAATAAAATAAAACACCATAGAAATAATTTCTAAAGGAAACAATAGTTCAATACTCCAAGAGTTTAAAATCCTGATTCAAAGAAGCCATTAAGGTTTTGGCCTATCAACCTCATGACCGCCCAACCTGTGAGAGAATTGACCACACTTGGGCCTTTCCATTGCATTGATATATATAGTCAAAATACAATCCTAACCATAAATGGGAGATCACACAAATAAGGACTCTCCACGATTTAGGGAATCAGGAGGAGATGTCACGCTACGTGACATATCTTCGAACACTCCCTCGCAGTCACAACGGGAGGAGGACGGACGTTGAGACTGGACCGAAAATCCAGAAACAACGGTGATGGTAGACCCTTCGTCAAGATGTCGGCGAACTGTCGAGACGAGGGAACATGAAGCACTCGGATCTGGCCCATGGCAACACGATCGCGAACGAAGTGGAGGTCGATCTCGATGTGTTTGGTGCGCTGGTGCTGAACAGGGTTCGTAGACATGTAGACGGCGCTGACATTGTCGCAGAACACGACCGTAGCAGGAGGAGTGGGTCGATGAAGCTCGTGGAGGAGTTGACGGATCCAACTAGCCTCGGCGACGGCGTTAGCCACAGCACGGTACTCAGCCTCGGCGCTGGAACGAGAGACCGTGTGTTGCCGCTTTGAAGACCATGAGACAAGGTTGTCACCGAGGTAGACGCAGAAGCCCGACGTAGAGCGCCGAGTGTCGGGGCAGCCAGCCCAGTCGGCGTCGGTGTAGGTGACCATGGAGTCCGGCGAAGACGAGTGAAGCTGAAGTCCATGAGAGATCGTGCCCTGGACGTAGCGCAGGATGCGCTTGATGGCAGCCAGGTGCTGCTCGCGAGGGTCGTGCATGTGAAGACACACCTGCTGGACGGCGTACGCGATGTCAGGGCGCGTGAAGGTGAGGTACTGCAGAGCCCCGGCGAGGCTCCGATACTCAGTAGGGTCGGAGACGGGAGCACCGGCGGTGGTGGCGAGCTTCGGAGACGTGTCAACCGGCGTCGACGCGGGCTTGCATGCAGTCATGCCGGCTTTGTCCAGAATCTCCGCGGCGTACTTGGCTTGCGAGAGGTGCATGCCGGAGGAGTCGCGGGTGACCGCGATGCCGAGGAAGTAGTGAAGGCTGCCCATGTCCGTCATGGCGAACTCGGAGCTGAGAGAGGCGGTGATCCGGTCAAGGAGACGCGGCGAGGAGGCGGTGAGGACGATGTCGTCGACGTACAGCAGAAGATAGGCCGTACCCTCTGCACACTGGAGAACAAACAGTGACGTGTCGGAGCGCGAGCACGTGAAGCCGGTCGAGGTGATGAAGGTCGCGAAGCGCTGGTACCATGCGCGAGGGGCCTGCTTGAGACCGTAGAGCGAACGGTTCAGGCGACAGACGTGGTCGGGGCGAGTGGAGTCGATGAAGCCGGTCGGTTGGCGACAGTAGACGACCTCGGCGAGCTTGCCGTGGAGGAAGGCGTTCTTGACGTCAAGCTGGCGAGTCTCCCATTTAAGGGAGATGGCGATGGAGAGGATGACGCGGACCGTGGCCGGTTTGACAACCGGACTGAAGGTCTCATCGAAGTCGACGCCTTGCTCCTGAGAGAAACCGCGAAGCACCCATCGTGCTTTGTAGCGGTCAAGAGAGCCATCGGGCTTGAGCTTGTGGCGGAAGACCCACTTGCCGGAGACGATGTTGGCGTTTCGAGGAGGAGGCACGAGATCCCAAGTGTCGTTGCCGAGGAGAGCGCGGTACTCCGCGGTCATAGCATCGAGCCAGTTAGGATCCTTGAGAGCAGCACGTGCGGAAGTCGGAACCGGAGAGTACCTGCTGACAGAAGCATGCAAGTTAAGCCGCTCACGGGGTGGGACGCGGATGCCGGAGGTGCTACGCGTGCGATGCACGGGAGGAGGCGGCGGGGGTGGGGGAGGTGGCAGTGGTGAGGGCGCGTGCGGCGAAGGTGGAGGGGAGGGGGTGCGCCGGGAGGCGCAGCCGGGGGGACGACGAGGGGGGAATCGTCATCATCGAGGAAGTCGTAGGAGGCAGCTGAAGGTTGCTGGGACGAGGCGAAGGGAAAGGTGGACTCGTCGAAAATGACATGGCGTGAGATGATGATGCGGTGGGTAGTGAGGTCCATGCAGCGATAACCCTTGTGATGGGGAGAGTAGCCGAGAAAAATACATGCGCTAGACCGTGGGGCGAGTTTATGAGGCATGGTGGCTGCGGTATTGGGATAGCACAGGGAACCGAAAACGCGAAGGGACGAGTAATCTGGGTGGGTGTTATGAAGAGCGAAGTACGGGAAGGAGCACTAATGGTTTTGGTGGGAAGGCGATTAAGGACGTGAGTGGCGTGGTGGAGAGCTTCTACCCAAAAGCGAGGGGGCAAACTAGCCTGAAATAGGAGAGAACGAACAATATCGTTGACGGTGCGGATAATGCGCTCGGCTTTACCGTTTTGTTGGGAGGTGTATGGGCAGGAGAAGCGAATGTGTATACCGTGCGCGGCGGCGAGAGAGTGGAGTTTGGCGTTGTCGAACTCACGACCGTTGTCCATCTGTATAGACGCAAGAGGTAGGTTAAACTGGGTTTGGGCAAAAGCGCGAAACGAGGCGAGCGAGGCGTAAGCATCAGATTTTTGGCGTAGAGGGACGGTCCAAAGAAAATGGGTAAAATCATCGAGAATGACTAAGAAATATTTATTACCAGAATTACTTAAAATTGGGGACGTCCAAAGATCACAGTGAATTAACTCAAAAGGGCGAGTAGTTCTAGTGGTGGAAGAGGAAAAAGGCAGACGTACATGGCGTCCAAGCTGACAAGCATGACAAAGAGTACTATGGTTTTTATTGCAAGGTAAAGAAATATGCTGCGAAAGACGACGATAAGCGTCATGGCCGGGGTGACCCAAACGACGGTGCCAAATATCATGAGGGGTGGTGGTGGTGAGAGCACGAGGCGCCGGTGGCTGAAACGAATAAAGCTCCCCCGTACTATTGCACCGAAGAAGCTCACGCCGGGTAATGAGGTCGTTCACAGAAAAACCAAAAGGGTCAAAATTGACAGAACAGTTGTTATCGGTAGTAAATTGACGGACAGAGACAAGATTTTTAATTATGCGAGGAGTAACTAGAACATTACGAAGATGAAGAGAACGATCAGAAAAAGAAGAAGGAAGGGAGGCGTGCCCGGATGCGGAGACGGAAACAGAGGAGCCGTCTCCGACAGTGACATGACGATAAGGAGGATGTGAAGAGAGAGAGGAAAGGATACCGGGGTTGTTGGAGAGGTGAGCGGTGGCGCCGCTGTCCATGACCCACTCCGGGGTGGGGGGCTGCAGCGTCATGTTGGTGAAGGGCGACGCGAGGGCGGAGGGTCCCAAGTGTGCGCCGAAGTAGGGGGCGCAGTGTTGGAGGAGGCGACGCCGTACGGGGCGCCGTAGAAGGCCTGGCCGTGGGGCGCCATAGAAGGAGGCCGCGCAGTGTAGGAGGAGGCGACGCTGTACGGGGCGCCGTAGAAGGCCTGGCCGCTGTGGGCGTTGTAGAAGGAGGCCGGCGCAGGTGGTGGTGCGGCCATGTAGGCGTGGGCGCGAGGGCCCGGGGAGGGACAGCGCCGAGGATGTTGCTCCCGGCGCCGTGCGGCGGCATGGGCCACATCGGAGACGCTCCGGTCCAAGGGTGGAAGGGGGTGGGCGCCATGGAGGAGGAGGGAGAGGAAGGAGGAGAGGGACGGTGGTGGCGGCCGCCGGCTATGGTGCGGCGGCTAGGGTTAGGGAAGGAGAGGAGGCGGAAGCGAATTAGGGTTGAGTATTTTTAGTCTGATACCATGTGAGAGAATTGACCATACTTGGGCCTTTCCATTGCATCTACATCTACACTACTTATAAAAGAGCAAACTTGGGCAGGAAAAATAAATCTCCGCCGTACGTAGACATCAATCGAACGTCCATGATTCGCTTGTTCTCCCTCCCTAAAATCACGCGTCCTTCCTTGACGAGGCTTCCATCTTGCCGTGTAGGTCGCTGCCGGCCAACACGCACATCGTCTTTGAACTGCTTACGAAACCCCTCCCTATTCCGCTCAAGCAAATCACGGCCGTAATCCTCACCCTGCTCATGCGAACGCCCGCCGGTGCCACCATTACCAGATGGGCGATTTCTCGCGGTCGCGCCGCCCAGCCTCCTCGCCTCGCTGCCGCCACCCAGACTTGGAGGCGCCAGTATCCGCCGTCGTGCCGCTCCAGACCGTGGCGATGGGATTTGTGACCTGCGGCTATCACGGCGACATACAGACGGACATCGGGAATCACGGTGAAATTCCTCCTACCCGTTGTGTTCCTCCTTGTGCTTCACCGTCCCAGTACACCACACTAGCTCCTCGCCTCAAGTATTCCTTGGGGATCATGTCTTACTTTGTGCGTTCAGTGTATGGATTGCAGGACAGTTCAGCATTTGTCTTCCGCGCGATAATAGTATCAGACCATTATACTTCTTTTTTCAATTTGAATTCCTACTCAGAAGTTGCGCTTTGTAGATTTTGTCTTCCTAATTGATTGCTCTATACTAGGCTGCACGTATAAGCTTTGGAGGGAGGCATGAAGCTTAATCTACGCATGATATTATAGTACAGTTTTGGGATTATAGCATATTGTCTGCTGACATTTGAACCCCATTGCCCATAGTGTGGTACATTTATGTAATCTCGAAGAAATTCTCATTTTCTGGTTTTAGTCGGTTACCTTATGAATTATTTAGAAAGAGAGGAACCATATATTATTAGCAGAAATCAGTTGTTCGCCCTACAAGTTGTTTAGTATGAAAATAGCACTGACCAGGAGCGAGCTCTGTCGGAATAATGACATGAGGGCTTGCCACAGTACATGTAGTTTACTTTTCTTTGCATGGTCTGTGATTGCAGATATAATGGAAGTAATGTGATGTTGTGAGATTATCAGATAGCTAGCCCACACAATGAAATATTATGTTATTTTTTCGAGGTTTGGCGTTACATTTCGGAAGTAGCATATTTTATTCTTCACCATATATATCCTATCTTTAGTGGAAATTTTTCTAACTATTCATTCTTGATAGTATCGATAGATCGATCAGTGGCTTGGTTTTGCTAAATTATAGTATGAAATTTCATCAGCATATATGGTTCGCTTGGCATATCCGATTATGGTAAGTAGATAATCAAATCCATTTGGTGCTGGCAAGATGAAGGAGAAATCGGTGACGGACAACAACAAGTTACAACTTTTGCATCATCACCCTTCTGCTACCACACCACTGCCATGTACAATAATAGGTTTAACTAGACTGGAATATTGTAGACACTATGTTTTGAGCCATGAATTAATCCATGAATGTTCATAAGTAAATGAGTTTGGGATATGGTGACAACAAAAAGTTTCTTTAGTACCAACTTTATTGAAGGAGATCCTAAGGTGGTTCTTACTTAATTTCCATGCTTCGAGTAATTCAGTCATGAACTAGCCTGAACTTTGGCTCCATAGCACTGTTATTTTGTAGAGGTGGTTTCAATATTTTCTGTTGTTGTTCTGATACCATATGGTTGTCGGTTCTAATACACAGGTACAACACTTGGCAATTATTATGGCCAATTTGGTTTGCAAAATATTTGTATCATTGGAATTTGATGTGGTGTTGATAGAGACAAGTAATGCGCTTAGAGAAAGAGGCAAACACATGAAACATGGTCATAATCGAATGAGTATAGAACACCAAATGGATGAAACAACATTATTGTCTCTTTGCCGTAACATAACCATGATAGTGTCTCTGTTTCGAAAGTACAACTAAAGCGACATTAGAATACTATATTCGTCCATTAATATATATTTTGAGAAAGTTCAATTTTATTTTGTACTCTGCGTGAATTTTAAATGTGTTGGTTAACATTTTTGAGACGTGCGTGCACGTGCAAACTTACTAGTTGATATATATAGTCAAAATACAATCATAACCATAAATGGGAGATCACACAAATAAGTACTCTCCACGATTTAGGGAATCAGGAGGATATGTCACGCTACGTGACATATCTGTCTAACACAACCTCTTGATTTTGTCTCACATTTCTTTTGTCTATGTTCTCTCACATCTCTGATACAATGGAAATTTTTAGTCCGCAAGTGCAAATTAAAACTACTCACTGAAATGATCACAAAACTATGTGGCGTGACCATTTCACACTCTGTATAATACGTTAACTTCTTCGTTTTTTAACACAGTTCAGGTGGGGATTCTCAGTGTTTCACGTCACAGTGAGCCGAGAGAATGCATCTGATTCGTCTTGTCCTAACAGCTTGTTTGGCTATCGCTGGGAAGGGGATTGAGAATTCAACGCCTCTTCCCCATCCCCCGTTTTAATTACCAGGGTCCGCCAGGTAATAGATTAGTGGGAGTTTCACGTATGAATTCCCTTGCCTCTTCCCTCACTAAGACTAGTCACAATGGGGAGTATCATATACTAGTATCATATGCATATGATACTAGTCTATGATACTACCTCCACAATGGGTAGTAACATATGTGTGGTATCATATAATACAATATTAATTAGGTTGTAGACTCATATTGCATTGGAATCCGTTATGTTACGGTATCTACCTATGATACCACTATCACCTCTCTCATCATTAATTGCAGTGACACGTCAGCTTTTTGCCAACATGGCATGCATGATACCACCTATGATACTCCCATTGTGGCTAGTCTAACTCCCATTCCCTATGTTTATTTCCCACCAACCAAACGTGCTGTAAAGTGTTTGCTTTCGTCCCCAAGCTAATCTCAATAGGTTCCCAGCGGAAGAGCCATGGACATGGACGAGAGCGGAGCAGGCCATGGCTCCGGTCCCCAACTCCAGCCCCAGCCAGGCACAAGAGAAGCCCCCACCGACCACATCAGCTCGCTCCAGGACGATCTGCTTCTCCAGGTACTCTCCCACCTCGGCGACACCCGCGCCGCCGCGCGCACCACCCTCCTCTCCCGCCGCTGGCTCGGCCTCTTTACACTGCTCCCCGGGATCGACGTCACCCTCTGCGACGTCCCGCTCGACTCGCTCGAGGACGCGCTCCGCCGCGCCGCCCGCCCTGAGCTGCGCCTCATCGACATCGCCGTCCCCGCGCAAGACGGCGGCGCGGTGGTCGCGGCCGCCGCCACCGTCTCTGCGGTGCTTCGCGAAGCGGCGAGGCTCTCGCCGGCGCAGCTCCGCTTCGCGCTCCCCCCGAAACTGAAGCTCTCGCCGGCGGGCCCGTCCGGCGCCGTTGACCTGCCAAGCTTCGACCGCGCCACCTCGATCGACCTGCGCGCGGCGCCGCACATTCCCCTGACCCACTCGCGGGACAGCACCGGGTTCCCCCTGCTGGAGAGCCTCTCCCTCTCCGGCTGGCGCATCGACCTCGCCACCCTGATCCCCCGCTGCCCACGCCTGCGCGTGCTCACGGTGGCCGCCGGCGCGCCGGGCGGCGTCAACTTGAACTTCTTTGTCCAGTCCCTCTCGCTGCAGGGGCTCGTCGTGGACAGGGGCAGCATGCCCACATGGCGCATCATCGTCCAGGCACCCGTGCTCAAGCGATTGACCATGTCCTTCAGTGCCAGCCGCAAGCTCTCGGTGTCCATTGTGGCGCCAATTGTGGAGAACGTCTCGTGGCGGTGCTCGTATGCCAGTGCGGTTCACGGGCTTGGTGTCTGGCGCCTCTTGGAGGTGAGCTTAGAGACAGCTGAGGGACACAGACGGTGGGCTGGTTGCTCGAATGCCGACACCGGAGAAGACGCTTGCTCGCCGCTCCCTCGCGTCAATGTCCTATCCCTGCACATGTGTTCTCCCATAGTATGTCTCCTGTGCTTCTCAATTCACTGGAATCGCTGACTAGATTAAACTTATCCATGATACGGCCGCCAAATTGTTTCTTACAGGGTTCAGTTGGGTTTCAAGATGGAGAGATCGAATTTGTGGCGGAGATATCGAAACATATGGTTACTGACTTCTCTCGTTTGGAGCTGCATCTCACATCAAGGGGGCATTTGTTTGGATCATTTGTTTGGCGTCTCCTTGGGACACACCACATTCGTAATGCTACACAAAGCCTTAGGATCGTCCTGCTGAGATCAGAGGTAATTTATAATTGTGACATGGTTGAGTTGAATATATATGGTACTTTGTGCAAACAAAAGACTCTATCATTGAAAAAACAAAACATTCTAATGCTCTTAGCTGTGCCCTTGTGCCATCTGTAATACTACACTAATGTGAATCACATTTGTTTTTAGCAGAGAGTAGCGTGCCGACCAAATTGCCCTTGTGATGGGCCCTGGAACTGGAGAAACCAACCTGTGTACTTGCCAAATCTTGAAAAGCTGGAAATCGAAGGGTTCGAAGGGGAGGATCAGGAGTTTGATTTCTTGAAGTTGGTGTTTAGACGTGCGCGGAAGCTTAAAATAGTGACAGTGAGGCTACCAGATCAGGTCACACCAAATGGTGATTGGTGCACAAAACTACACAGCATCTTCATGGCCTATCCTTCTGTGGAAGCCAACGTTGATCTTATTCCTGGTAATTAATCAGGATCTCCGTGCATGATTAGTTTTAGAACATGTGTATCCATTCCCCAACTCAGCGTCCTGTGCATGCTACCATGATCAGCTCCTTCTGATGCCATTCCTCCAGTTTTACAGTAGGTAGTATTAGTTAATGTACAGCCGTTAGTGCTCCTGTGTACATATAGGGGTATTTAACCCCAAGAAGATCAGTGCAATCATCTATGATGCAAATCTCTCTAGCATTTTACAACTAGCATGTCGGTAGATGTGGCAATTAGTTTTCTCGTATAGTTCTGTACGTTGAATCATAAACTCATGTTTGATCACTGTTAGACTTGTGCCTATATTCTGCTCTGAATTTCTTACAGTTATGTTATATCAGTGTCATTCATGTCCTGCAGATACCTAGTGTGGCTGGAATGTGTCGTCGACATTCCAATTGTTCATTCCAAGTTGGCCTAGTTTTATCCTGCTTTTGCCCTGTTCGCTGCAGAAAAGTCCATGGTGATGCTCCATACGTTTCTTAGGTTTGGTTCCCATTTAATAGAACCAAGAGGACAAAACCCTCATTTTATCTACAATTCCATCTACTCGTATTATCCTGCTAGTGTAATGCAGGCATGGAGCTACAGGCTCGAAGATGGCATTGTCTCCTTTTGGTTGGTTGCCATAGCAATTGCCAAGATTAGCATGCTGAACCTAGCTATGACCATAGAAATGTTGTCCAAGATTAGGGTACTCAACCTATGGCCTCTGTTGTCCAAGTGATCTGCAATGACCTACATTGGATATCAGTGCTTACATTCCAGATCAGTGTCAAGATTCAAGATGCAGGAGTAACCATGCATGTGCTTCTTTTCTCCCGCATAGCATCCAATCCATGGCATGATCTGCTATTAGTAATTGCAAGACTCATAGAAGCCCACAATGCATGCTTCTGCAATATTTATCTTAAGCAGCATGCAGATTCAGCATGTGCCCTTTCAGATACGTTTGCTTCTCCTAGTATAACTGATCAGAGAGCGGCCAAAGATGAGCAAACGTTATATCTGAAGACTGAAGGCTCCTAGTTCTAGGCAGTATTTGAGTTTTCTTTCCAATGAAGACCAATACCAATGTAACTGCTGTAAAATGGGATTTTTTTTCACCCAATGTTGAAGGACAAACAATCAAAAGTGTATTATGAAGTCTCGAGAAACTAATTCTAAAATCCTTGCAAGTGTTTATGTTGTACTGAACTATGGTACTGTAGAAGTTTTGATGAGAAGGGGTTCATACATGGTTTGCACGAAGAAAAGAAAAGATAGAGAGAATTATTTAGCACATTGTGCCTGTCCGAATTGGTTATTTTCACAGATATGGCAAATAAAAGGCATGCATATTCTGTTAACATCTTACATAATATTGGACATGCGCTATTATAATTTTCTGTTTTTTTTCATGCAATGCCAAAACCTTGCGATTGTGGACCAGAGAACAGCAGTGACAAATGTGAGGGCTCTTTGGTTTGCAGGATTCTAAAACGTAAAAGCACATAAATAAGCAAACCGGAGGTTTGGTATATTGAAGTTTGTTTTTCCTTGGAACATGTTAGTATTTATACTAATTTTGATTTTTTTTGCAGAGTCATAGTAGTAACAATAATCAAAACAAACCTCAGATTTTCAGCGACCAGTCTTCATCAAAAATTATATCTGGCGAGAATATGCCACCTCTAATCCGCTTAACCACCATTTCTTGATCATCCTTCTTCCGTGGAAATTTCGAAGGACCAAGTGGTGCATCAAGGGCGTTGCGGTCGTCGCATTCCCCATCTCCTCTCAGAACTATCTTCTGGAAGTTGGGAGATCGCTCCAACATTGATCTTATAAATGTAAACTGTTGTTCTAGTGATCTAAAACCACAGAAATCTAGTACTTTCAGCAGTCTGTTCTCCGAGCCATTGAAGCGCATTTCCCACTGAGGAGTCACTCTGTCACGGAATGCACCATCTCTGAACTCCTCGCCCACATCGCAAGCATGTTCCCACACCTGAATGTAATCTTTCGATAGATGGTGCTGCTACAAGAAAGGCCATCGTCCATAAAATGTCAAATTCAACAAAGATGCCACGCAAAGACAGCTTCTTTAGCTTGCTGAATGCGGCGCGGAGTTCCTCCACTTCAGGTTGCAACCAAAGGATTTCTCCATGGAAATCCAAATTGAGACTGCGTAAGCTTGTTCCATGTAGAAGCTCACTTAATTTTAATGGGCGTTGATGATATGATGTACCACATGACAGTTCTATTTTATCCAGAGATGGGACAAACCCAAAGGTCACTGGGACACACTCAGAATCCCAAATAATGCATGCGAACTTCTCCAATTTTGGGAGGCAGACCAAGTCGATTCTCTCAAAGCGGCACTTGTCAGCTTCTAGAAAACAAAGTTTTGAGTTTGGTGCATCAATTTTAAAGACAGAGTAAGCACCGGTATCACAATGACAAAGGCTTAGATGCTTCAGTTGCTTGCAGCAGTCAAACAGAACATGGTGCAGGTCCAGTTTCTCAAAGTTTGCATTGTATAGACAGAGCTTTGTGAGGCAGCGGAGCACGCTAGGGTAGGCACCGAAGAAAGTATCTATTTCCTGTGCTCGCTGCAGCCTATCCTCATTACTGCGGTCAACAGGTTTTGTCTCATCAAGAATGGTCAAATCCAAATATTTCAACAAACCACGGTCAATTGCGTCACCTACCAGTGGACCAATTTCACACAACGAAGTGTTGATCAAGTAGAGCCTAGCCTAAGTTACAGAGTTGAGATGGTGGATTCTCTCTGCTGAACAGCCAAGAAACTCCGGGTTGCTTTGCTCAAAGACACCATAGCTAATTCCTCCATATCATTTGCCTCTATAGCTAGGTTCAGTGCATGGAACGGATATGAAATCCTTGACATCGATGTTGAGTTCAGGCTGTTAGAACTTATTCCTCACTAGGAGGGCTTAAACAATTCTAATTGCAAGTAGAACACCTAATAGGTCTTAATAGCGGGATTAGGGATTGCTTACAAGTTGTTGAAGAAGACGTGACTGACTGCCTGCTTGATGCAGGCAGTACTTCGGGTTGAAGAAGTTGTCGAGGTAGATGACGCAGGTCCGTCGTTGGTGAGGGAGAGACCCATGGATGCCGGCAGCACTCCTCTCCTGGTGGCCGCCGGTGGAGACGGTCTTCCAGCCCCTTAGCACAACTTTCGGATCGGGTAGTTGGGTGGATAGGTACACTTCTGTTAGTTTCTAACGTGCCATCCTATTCTTTATATATCAAGTGCTGGGGCTGGGGACCGGGTCCAAAACTGTTGGTTTTAGAGGCCTCCGATCAAGGCTTCCACGTGAAAAGGGTATGGAGTCAAACCCACTTAGTTTCTCTCGGGCAGTTACCTGAGATCATATTCCAACATTCTCCCCCTTTGATCGTAAGGTTAACAAACATCATAAGCCCAATCGTAATAGAAATAACATACCAAAGTAAGGTGTCACAATGACCTTTCAAATGACACTCGACCACAATACTTATAGTATATAATTCCATCTTGAAATGGATAACTTAAAACTTTATGGAAGTTGGATTATTCAACGGTCCTGATTTCCAGAATCAAAAGGCTTTCCAGCAACCCATGCCGACAACATAATCTTAAAATTGGGTGGTAAGCCTTTAGTAACGGATCCGTAAAACATATAAAACTTATTTATATGCTTAACATCATAAGCTTGATTCTGGATTCTATCTTTCACAATTTTAAAAATATTGTCAATGGTTTTGGCAACACCATTGACTTGTTGTCACTCGCATAGAAAACTGTGTGTTCATATTGCAGTAGGTGGTTTAAAAATGCTGTCTACCACCATAATTTTGGGATAGAAACTTCTTGACATACAATCTGCTATTTAGCCTCTTAACATGCCACATGATAAATTGCATCATATTACTGATGACTATAAAATCGTTCTGGAGCTTTTCCACGATATAGCTCCATATGCGAGGGTGAGGATGTAACTTAACGTGGAAACTTTAATATCCACACATCTCGCAGAAACGGTGTCTGAATAACTGATGTCTACGCACGCTTCTATTCTTGTAGACAGTGTTGGGCCTCCAAGAGCAGAGGTTTGTAGAACAGCAGCAAGTTTCCCTTAAGTGAATCACCCAAGGTTTATCGAACTCAGGAGGTAGAGGTCAAAGATATTCCTCTCAAGCAACCCTGCAATTAAGATACAAGAAGTCTCTTGTGTCCCCAACACACCCAATACACTTGTCAGATGTATAGGTGCACTAGTTCGGCGAAGAGATAGTGAAATACAAGTGATAGGATGATTATAAGTAGTAACTGCAATCTGAAATAAAGATGGCAGCAAGCAAACATGTAGCAGAACTTGTTGTAAACGGTGTTTCAATGCTTAGAAACAAGGCCTAGGGATCATACTTTCACTAGTGGACACTCTCAACAATGATCTCATAACTGAATAAGTAAAAGCTACTCTTAAACACTCTCTTGTTGGATAACAAACACCATTCATTGTGTAGGGCTACAAAAGCACACCTCAAGCCGGAGTAAACAAGCGCCACAACGTCATAAAGGAGTCACACACGGTGCACACACTGTCACCTTTACACCGTGGAGAGTACCGGAGTTCATATTAAAGTAACCTCTAGAGTGCATAATAGATAAAGAGTAACATCTACATATTCAACTAGATTAGCACAACTGAACACAAGTAAATACTACTCGGGATTATTCTCCTTCTTGATGAAGCAAGAGTACTATGCGTAGGGCTGCAAAAGCACACCTCAAAGTCTGAGTAAACAAACACCACAATTCCCAAGAATAAGCCATGATAAATGTCTAAATTATTCATAGAGTCACACAAGTACCCACACTGTCACCTTGATACCGTGTTGTCACAATGACTCCAGAAACTAGACAAAATCACTTGAGTAGCATAAACATTATTAATGTATTCAGCGATACTAGCAATACACATGATCACATAAAGATCACACCATGGGAGAGAGAGATGAACCACATAGCTACCGGTAGAGCCCTCAGCCTCGGGGGAGAACTACTCCCTCCTCATCATGGGAGTCAGCAGCGGCGATGAAGATGGTGGTGGAGTCGATGGAGATGACTCCGGGGGCAATTCCCCGTCCCGGCGGCGTGCCGGAACAGAGATTCTGTCCCCCGAAACTTGTCGTCGATGGCGGCGGCGCTGCGGAACTCTTCGTGGAATATGGCTTGGTTTTAGGGTTTTCGCGTCGGGGAATAAATAGGCGAAGGGGCGACGTCGGTGGAGCCCGAGGGGCCCAACCCATAGGCTGGCGCGGCAGGGGGCCCACCGCGCCGCCATGTGGTTTGGCCTCCTGGCTCCTCTTCGTCTCTCCTTCGGACTCCGTGTACGTGTTGGAAAAATAGGGACGTGGCCTTTTGTTTCGTGCAATTCCGAGAATATTCGCAGAAGTACTTTTCTGGAACCAAAAACAGCAGAAAACAGGGAACTGGCACTGTGGCATCTTGTTAATAGGTTAGTCCCAGAAAATGCATAAAAGTGATATGAAGTGTATATAAAACATGTAGCAATTGGTATAATATAAGCATGGAACATCAGAAATTATGGATACGTTGGAGACGTATCAAGCATCCCCAAGCTTAGTTCTACTCGTCCTCGAGTAGGTAAAACGATAACAACAAATAATTTCTGAGGAGACATGCTTTCACACAATCTTGATCAATATATTGCAAGGCTCATGTCATGAATGAAGTGACTCAAAGCAATGGTCTATAGTTTGCTAACAATAGATAAAGAGTAAACAATGAATCATATAAGCAAAAACTTTTCATGAATAGTACTTTCAAGACAAGCATCAAAAAGTTTTGCATAAGAGGTAACTCATAAAGCAATAGATTCAAAGTAAAAGGCATTGAAGCAACACAAAGGATGATTAAGTTTCAGCAATTGCTTTCAACTTGTAACATGTATATCTCATGGATAGTTGTCAACATAAAGCAATATAACAAGTGCAATAAGTAAACATGTAAGAATCAATGCACACAAAGTTGACACAGTGTTTGCTTCTAAGATAGAAAGGAGTAGGTAAACTGACTCAACATAAAGTAAAAGATAGGCCCTTCGCAGAGGGAAGCAGGGATTAAATCATGTGCTAGAGCTTTTTAAGTTTTCGAAAGCATAAGAGAGCACAAAATAAGTTTTGAGAGGTGTTTGTTGTTGTCAACGAATGGTAGTGGGCACTCTAACCCCCTTGTCAACCAGACTTTCAAGAGCGGCTCCCATGAAGGACGTTATCTCTACCAGCAAGGTAGATCATCCCTCTTCTCTTTTGTTTACACATGTATTTTAGTTTCTTTATAGTTGACACTCCTCCCAACCTTTGCTTACACAAGCCATGGCTAACCGAATCCTCGGGTGCCTTCCAACATTCACATACCATGGAGGAGTGTCTATTTGCAATTAAGTTGCTTACTGATAAATCAGGGCAAAACATGTGAAGAGAATTATTAATGAAAGTTGTAATTAATTGGGGCTGGGCACCCCGTTGCCAGCTCTTTTTGCAAATTATTGGATAAGCGGATGTATATGCCACTAGTCCATTGGTGAAAGTCTGTCAGAAGTAAATGACAAGATTGAAAGATAAAACACCACATACTTCCTCATGAGCTATAAAACATTGACACAAATAAGGAGTAATAAAGTTTTGAATAGTTTAAAGGTAGCACATGAAGTATTTACTTGGAATGGCAGGAAATACCACATAGTAGGTAGGTATGGTGGACACAAATGGCATGGGTTTTGGCTCAAGTTTGGATGCACGAGAAGCATTCCCTCTCAGTACAGAGTTTAGGCTAGCAAGGTTGTTTGAAGCAAACACAAGTATAAACCGGTACAGCAAGACTCAAATAAAAACATATTGCAAGTATTATAAGACTCTACACTGTCTTCCTTGTTGCTCAAACATTTTACCAGAAAATATCTAGACCTTAGAGATAGCAAACATGCAAACCAAGTTCAACAAGCTCTACGGTAGTTCTCCACTAATAGGCTTTAACTACATGATGCAAGAGCTTAAACATGATCTACTTGAGAGCTCAAAACAATTGCAAAGTATCAAATCGAAACAAGACAATGATCACATAAACATTATGGGAGTCAGCAGCGGCGATGAAGATGGTGGTGGAGTCGATGGAGATGACTCCGAGGGCACTTCCCCGTCCCGGCGGCGTGCCGGAACAGAGATTATGTCCCTCGAAACTTGACGTCGATGGCGGCGGCGCTGCGGAACTCTTCGTGGAATATGGCTTGGTGTCTTAGGGTTTTCGCGTCGGGGGGAATAAATAGGCGAATGGGCGACGTCGGTGGAGCCCCGAGGGGCCCAACCCATAGGCTGGCGCGGCAGGGGGGCCCACCGCACCGCCATGTGGTTTGGCTGGCTCCTGGCTCCTCTTCGTCTCTCCTTCGGACTTCATGTACGTGTTGGAAAAATAGGGACGTGGCCTTTTGTTTCGTGCAATTCCGAAAATATTCGCAGAAGTACTTTTCTGGAACAAAAAACAGCAGAAAACAGGGAACTGGCACTGTGGCATCTTGTTAATAGGTTAGTCCCAGAAAATGCATAAAAGTGATATGAAGTGTATATAAAACATGTAGCAATTGGTATAATATAAGCATGGAACAACATAAATTATGGATACGTTGGAGATGTATCAATAACCCACGATAACGAGGTTACTAGACTTCTTATTAGTGAGCATGTACACTTTATTGCCTTGCATATTTGCAAGGCTTTAGGCGACCTTTTGAGTGGTCCACTTATGGAATTTCTTGAATATTTGCCAATTATCCCGAACAAAAATAGGGCACGTTCATACTTGAATACTTACATTGCTTCTGACAGCCGAAGCATAAGGAACCGACATTATCTGATCAGGTCATAATGGTTCCTTGGACACTAAAGTGTCCATCTTTATTGCCCTTAACTTTATTAGCAGGTGCGACAGAGTACTGGTGCATAATATTTTCTTTCGTACTTTATCGAATTGTCATCATAATAGAACTTAGGCTCCTTTTGAACCTGTATCTTGGGACACTCAGTACAAACAAAGTACTAAGCATCACCAAGATCCTTTGTCTTAACTAGAAGATAGAAATTTCTTTGCTAACAAAAAATACTCCATCTTTATAAGGTAGTAAACTTACTCCCCCTCATCTTATGGTATGAGAGTGTCATAACGCTTGTCTTATTTCATAATTCAAATTCTTTAAGCAACTTACCTTATGTTAACTTCAACTGTATGACAAACCTTTACGGTTGAGTCATGCATACATTATTAACTTAGTCAACACAACAATATGTTATAATAATAACACAAGCATCATAACAACTCACTGAGGAAACTCTACTGAGTCCTATACATCATTAGAGACAGAAGTCCTCTAAGATGATCATTAACACACATTATCAATCACAAGGAAATTGTTGATTATCAACACTAAGTGTTGCATTAGGTATTTATTCTCAACTTACCTGATGCATATGAACAAATATCTAATGGAGTTATCCTTAAGATTCATGTTCATACGCTTCAGGTTCCCTAATGATCTTTTTATTTAGAAGATGGAAAACACATCCAAAATCTTGATAACAATCACTTTAGTTCAAAACCACAACACCGTTGGGCAGAAGATGGAAAAGAACTTCATGAGCTGCAACACATGATCATTAAACGACGTTGGTCATAAATATAACCATGAGCCACATGATACTGACAAACTCGCCACTTGACTGAAGTGTGTGACAAATGATTATAAACGACGTTGGTCAGAAATATAATCATGAGCCACATCAACATTAGATTAGCAAGTTTGTCACTTTAACATTCATGAGTGCTTCATAGTACTCATAAGGGAATAAATCCACATTAACTCGATAAAACGAGTCTGTACATTCTTCACTATAATCATTCATTCTCCAAAATAAGACTTCTCGTTGGTTCCATCCTACTTGGAGAATTACATTAAAATTAGCTCATATTTAATGAGACATTCCATTATCATTCATTCTCTAAAATAAGACTTCTCGTTGGTTCCATCCTACTTGGAGAATTAATAAAAATACATTCAACTTTTCTCATATTTAATGAGACATTCCATTCTCCCCCTCGAAATGTGGTAAATATGACCACAAATTCAACAAGGTCTCATTATTCACTTTCATCTTAAGAGTGCCATGGCACATATCAATACACAATTCATTCATCGAGGACATAACTATTCTCAACACATGGTAAGCCAACATCAAAGGGTTTCATTACGCAGAACAAAAGGTTTATATAAATAAACAAATTGTCTTCTAATGCTTTATTCTTTATTGTCCTCCTAGCAAAACCCCTTAAACCCCATTTTAAACGGGTAATACATCCTTAAAATATTCCTCAGTAAAGGCCAAATAATCTTTGGCATATACTGAGTCGGGACTTGCATTCTTTATCTCAGAAAATATGATATGCTTCATTATAAGGAGTGAAACATGGTTCGTTTTCTCCCACTCAACTTCTTTTTCGTCATACGTTTCATTCTCCTCATCATAATTCAAATAAAT
The DNA here is from genome assembly GCA_947311845.1 of Poa pratensis. Classification (NCBI taxonomy): domain Eukaryota; kingdom Viridiplantae; phylum Streptophyta; class Magnoliopsida; order Poales; family Poaceae; genus Poa; species Poa pratensis. The sequence goes on along the minus strand of CAMZMU010000066.1, from coordinate 9,405,305 downwards.
GAACCCTATGTCTTGGTGCATTGCTAAAACAAGGACACCATCTTTATGAGCATCAATAAGAAACATCAAACTTGAATTGTTCTAAAACAAACAAGCTAATATTGCTCTAATCTGTATCATCATTGGGCTGAAAACGGAGAAGTACACTATTCATTCAAAAATGGGACATGACAATAATCAACGTTGGTCAGAATACTGTCATATACCATACAACGTATGCTCATAAATTAAAACTCAAATCAAAACTTCTCGTTTTGAATATAGAAACTTAAATCACATCATGATTAGCAAACTCATTTGCTAAATTAATAGCCAACACTAAAACACCAATACATGATGCATTCCAAATGTGTTATGACACATGGATTTATAATTTATCACTGATCATCTTGCATTAAACTTTGACATCATAATTTCAATAACATCATTAAAACAAGTCAAAGCTTATCATTAAAACTTTCAATGACATGATAACAAAAGTATCACTCATTTTGAAGTTCTCATCATGACACCTCACCGAGTAAACAATAGATTGACATCCTCAATGGAAATGACATTATAAACATTCTCCAAGTAAAATTTGGATATTACATCATGGTATCACTAAAAATTAAACTTTTAATAGTCAATAAATGACAACTTATGACCATGATATCACAATAAAACTCTCTAAACGTCCTTGTTCAGAGAATCATCATGTTGAGCCTTCATCACCTTGTGTCAGTGCATGTCAAAAGACATTAATGCATCTGACATAATACTTTAGCATTATGCTCATCATTATTAGGCTGCATAGTGCGTTGCGGAAAAACGAACCACACAGCCATAAACATTTTCTTTAAGGTGGCCTCGACCCTTTAGAGATGATCACATCATTAATAAACGCCATAAACATGGCATCAACATAAAACTTAATTCTCAATTAAAATCTCCGAACAAAATATCTAGAAACTTTAGAGAGATACTCATAATTGTGCTCAAAATAAAGATCATCTCATAACATTCATAACTTAACATCAAACTGCTATTAACAAGAATGACTTACATCAATCTTATAGCATTATAACTCCTTAAAAATCAGGCATTTTCCAATTTAAACAGTGCATAAAACTTTTTTTTTGAAAACTTTTAAACTCAATAAATGCACTGAAAACTAGAAAAGGTTCAATATTTCATCATACAATTGGCATTATCATTCTCAAATTATATATCAATTCAACAACATTAACTCTCAACATTCATTGATATTTAAAATGATGCTCAACTTTAAACCATATTCTAGGCATTTATTTTCTGTACATAAAACAGTGCATAAAACTTTAGACATATAACTTTAATCGGCACTGAAATAGAAAACAGAAACTAAAACAGAGGAATTTCGAACAGAAAATCCAACTGCAGCCCAGCCCTAGCATTAAAAAAAAACTTAATCAGAAGCTGGGTTAACTTAAACCTGGACCGTAGCCCATCTAATATTTGGCCCAAGAAAACAGCCGAGGCCCAGAAAACTGCCCGCATCACGCTCAGCCGTAGGATGAGATCCGATGGTTGGCCATGATTTGCGGTCGAACAAAACTAGCAGCCGTAGACGGAAAAAACCCTAATCCCCTTCTCAGTCTCTTCTCCCCCCGATTCTTTCACTACAGCTTGAGAGAGGTAACCGCGGCGGCGATTCGCTGCTCTCCCCTTGCCTTCCGATGCGGCGGCTGCGCTCGCCGGAGGAGCGTGCGCTGGACCAGGTCCCGCGCGCTCCTTCGCCGAGCGTGGCTGCCTTCATCGTTCTCAAGCGGGGCGGAGCATCGGGGTGGGCCGCCGTGTGGTGGCGTGCGGAGGCGGCGAGCAAGACACGGGGTCAAGCAGACGCTCGTCTACATCCACGGCGGCCATTTGATGCGACGGCGGCGAGCATAGAGGCCCGACGTCGTCTTCTTCCGCGCAATCGCGTCCTTCCGCGCGCCCTCTCCGAAGGAGAGGAATGGCGTCGTGGCGTTCATTTGGTGACGACGGCGACCTGTGGCGCGACGGCTAGGGACGCTCGCGTCCATTCCGCGCCGAGGCGCGTTCCTTTCGCTCGTCCTCTCCGTCGGGAGAAGAGAGCGTCGCAGCATCACCACAGTGAGTGCCCAATCCACATCTTGTCTGCAAATTCATTCGAGTTGGGGATTTTATTTTCTTGGGGTTGGGCTCGAAATAATTGGGGATTTTGCTTGGTCAAAATCGTGCTCCCCTCTTGCCAATTTTATGGTAAAACTGAAATTTTGCTGCCATTCCCCTCCTTCTAATTGCTTAACCGAGTCAACACAAGTGCTAATTGAAACATTAACTAAAAACTTGGTATTAACTTTGACATGATTAGCACTAACCCGTAGCAAAATAGAATAATTAACTTCATAATAGGCATGCACATTGAATATGGTCGAGGCTTAATAACTTTCCCTAATCATAATTTTCATACTTAGGGTACTAATGCAATCAGATTCGCTCTGATACCATTGTTAGAACTTATTCCTCACTAGGAGGGCTTAAACAATTCTAATTGCAAGTAGAACACCTAATAGGTCTTAATAGCGGGATTAGGGATTGCTTACAAGTTGTTGAAGAAGACGTGACTGCCTGCTTGATGCAGGCAGTACTTCGGGTTGAAGAAGTTGTCGAGGTAGATGACGCAGGTCCGTCGTTGGTGAGGGAGAGACCCATGGACGCCGGCAGCACTCCTCTCCTGGTGGCCGCCGGTGGAGACGGTCTTCCAGCCCCTTAGCACAACTTTCGGATCGGGTAGTTGGGTGGATAGGCACACTTCTGTTAGTTTCTAACGTGCCATCCTATTCTTTATATATCAAGTGCTGGGGCTGGAGACCGGGTCCAAAACTGTTGGTTTTAGAGGCCTCCGATCAAGGCTTCCACGTGAAAAGGGTATGGAGTCAAACCCACTTAGTTTCTCTCGGGCAGTTACCTGAGATCATATTCCAACACAGGCTGCAACCAAGGCAGATGCCTCCAACGTGTAGAGAGCACGCAGGTACTTGCAGCCACACGTAAACTGACTCTCCCCAAGATAGACAGTAAAATATCATCAGTCAGCATGCTGAGCCTATCTTCGTCCTCCAGTTGTTGGCTCTGGGAACTGTTATTATCGTTATTCGCCTCCTCGGAGAAATACAATGAGGCTTGTGCACCTCCGGGCGGCCATGGGTAATTATCACCGGTCAACATGTTGAGCCTATCTTCCTCCTCCAGTTGTTGGCTCTGGCTCTGGGAACTGCTATTATCGTTATTCGCCTCCATGGAGAAATCTGCACTTTCTGATCTGTTTTCCCTTGATCAAATCGTTCAGGCAGCCTTGGACGATGACGATGGACTCCCTGACGAAATCCCAACGCTAGCTCGTTCTATTATTAGAGGCGATGGCAAGCGTGGACGATTACTAGATCTTTTTCCCTTGAATCAGGTCTTTCAGGTTGAAAATTTTGCGCCGGGAATTTATGAAATCATAAACCCAGAGATCAAAGCTAGAAGAACGGTCGCTCAGGCTCTAGAAAATGGAAAATGGATTGACGACATCAAGAAGCCGATCACGATTGACCTTTTTCTACAAGTTCTCTTAGTTTATGAGGAATGCAACTCAGTCCAATTAAATCCGCTAGTTGAAGACACTTGGACTTGGTCGAGGGAGGCAAAAGGTGTATTCTCAACAAGATCGGTCTACCAAGCACACTTCAAGACTAAGATCTCATGTGCTTCCGCTTCGGCTATTTGGGGATCATGGGCACCACTACGATGCAAAATCGCCATGTGGTTAATCATCCGAGGCCGTGTATGGACTGCAGACCGACTTGCTAAGAGGATTACCACATAATGAGCATTGTGCATTTTGTAATGCAGCAGACGAGAATGCCCAGCACCTTTTCATCGGTTGTGCGATAGTAAATATCATATGGAGTAAGATGCAGACATGGCCAAGATGCAAGCACTGACGCCCTCTACAGACACCACGTTGAAGAATTGGTAGCAGCAAGCAAGGAGCACGGTAACAGGGATGAAACAGAAACGGTTCGATTCAATTGTTATACTGACGGCTTGGTCGCTTTGGAACGAAAGAAATAACAGAGTTTTTGAGAAGAAGACTAAACCAACAAACGTCCTTGTTGATCATATGATCAGCGAAGCGAAACAATGGATGTTGGCTAGCAGAGGACGTTTTACTCTGACGGATAATTGAGATACCCAACGTTTGTATTTTCTTTTTCTGTCAGCCTATCTTAGGTCGTTTTTAGGTAGTGTTGTCAGGATTTTGTGCTATGTTTTCTGAAACTTTCAGGTTGTTCTGTCCTTCCTTTTGCTGCCTACCAGCATTCTGTAAACTTTGGCCTTCGGGCCTTACTCCTTTTCTTCTAATCAAATACATGCAGATCTCTTGCATGGTTTAAGAATCAGGTCTTTCAGGCAGCCTTGGACGATTATTAGAGCCGATGGACTCCCTGAGGACCCTGACGCTAGCTCGTCCTTATTGTTCTGCTGCAATAACTAAGAGCCGCACCGGAAGCAGCAGCCCCTCCCAATACGACTCGAACTGCCGAATGATTATTCCGAATAAATAATGTCCATAATTTATAAACCATGCAGCGGAGCAAACCCAAGTTGGTTGGTGCTACGAGAACTTGCCTGTGGCAAGATGGTTAGGAGGTGGTTGTACACCTAGCCCACCAGAGTTCAAACCTCAGGTTTGATGCTGGTGTTTCTCTTTTAGGCGGAATATTCTTCAGTGGGAGGCGACGTTCCCGTCGATAGCGAGGCGCCCGTGGTGACTTCGTCAATCTCAAGACTCGACCCGCTGGCTCAGTATTCGGATGTGCTCATAGAGGTAGAGTGTGCGTGTGTGCGTTCATAGGGGTGAGTGTGTGCACGCGTTTGTGAGCGTCTGCGTTTGTACTGTGTTTCTCAAAAAAAAAAGTTGGTTGGTGCTACTAGCCGATTACGTTAGGAATAACAAATCGTCAATCGTGTATATATACACACGCGTGAAGCAGCAAGGCACTTCGTAAGCTTTTTGTGACGTGAGAAGAAAAACAGAAACGAGGTCGCCATTGCGCCGGAAGTGGATCTCGCCCAGTTCGCATCAACGGAGCACCCGCACCTGACGTCCACCCGCATGGGCTCCGGCATCACCCTCTCGAAACGGTACCCGTCGTTTTCGATGCTCCGCCAACTCGAACTCACCGGCTCCCTACCACATGACGACGATACACATGGCACCGGCGCCTGCGCAGCGGTAGCACGGATCCTCGAGCACGCTCCCAACCTGGAGGTGCTCACGCTGTTCTTCAAGGCCCCGCCTCTCGACAACCTGGAAGACAAAGAATACATTGAGAAGGATCTCCTCGACGCACACCACCTCAGGTACGACCGCTGTACCGTCTTCCCTTCCCTGAGGGAGATCAACCTGGTGCACTTCCATGGCGGCAACGCGCAGCGGATGTTGGCCAAGTTCCTACTCGGCAACGTCTTTGCCGCGGGGCCACTGTGGATCCAGACCAAGCTCATGGATGAGATCAAAGGGTGGGCGATGGGCAAGATAGAACCCGAGGAGATTGTGTTCATGTAAATATATATCTGCAGGCATCCATCCTACAGTCCTACTAGAAGCTAGTCATGAGAAAAATTGCCGGCCTTGTGCACATCATTTCCTGTCATGCTTTAATAAAATTACGAGCTTCGGTACGAGCACATTATTGTTGCTATTTAATGTGGAAAAACCAGACTCTTTGGAGCTTTTCTTGCTACATCGATGATGCACCAATACTCACGAAGTGATCTGGTGTTTAATGAGTTTGTGAATGCACAAAATATGTATCAAGTGTTATTACACTCCATTGTTTCGGTTGCTGTGACCCTTTTCTGGTTGCTCATTTTTATTTGGGTCCTCATGAGCTTCTTCTTCATCTCCGGCAACCGCCTCCCCCGCAGCCACCGCTGGCTGAACCGCTGTACACCCTGCCCGTGGCCGGCGCACTGCCGTGAAGCCTCGCCCTGTATCGATCTCCTCCTCCACCGGTCCACCGTCACCCCCGATCATTGCTATAAGCCCACCTTTCTTCTCTGCCGCCGCAGAACCCGCACCCCTCAAACTAAGCTACTTGCTCGCATCCGCCACGGCTAGCCCTAGGGGCTCCAGCTCGCTCCAATCCTCGTCACCGCCGTCGCTGACTCGGGCTCCATCACGCGAGGAAGATGAAAGGCATCGTTATGCATGAATCGCACCGTGTTGGATTAACGGTCGATAAATCGACCGAGCTCTAAGTTAATTCTTAGCTAGCTGGGAATTAGCAAAATCGTTTTTTTTCATGCCCGTCAGTTTGGCAAGAGAAAGGGAGGTGGTCATGGCCTCGTGAGAGGCAAAAACACCAAGCAAGCATCCGAGAAAATTGAAAAAAAACACCATACAATTTGGAGCATCGTCTCAAAATACCACCGCTTTCATGTTTTTCACAAAAAACCACCTGTTCAGAGTAATACCATGGCAAAAAAAAACTGATTGGCCGTTTAGTGTCTATCGATTTTTCTGACCGGTGGGCCCACTATAAGTGATGACGTGGCACCAGATTTTTTGCACTGTTTGACCCAACCATTAACTTCCACCTGTCATCGCCTCCCCGTGCTGCTCCTCCCCCAAATTTGGCATGGTCGCGGTAGCACCGCTGCTCCTCCCGACCTCCGTACTTCCAGCAATGGATGAGGGAGCACGCAATGGCTCCCGTCCCAAGCTAGGTCCAGGCGGCGTTGGAGCCGACCTCATCAACGCCCTACCGGACGATCTGCTTCTCCAGGTCCTCAAACGCCTCGGCTCCGACGACGCCGCCGCACGCACATGCATCCTCTCCCGCCGCACATGCATACTGGCTCTGAAGAATGGCGATAGATCCAGTCAGGGGCGGAGCTGGGCCCCAGGCAACCTGGGCCATGGCCCGGGGCGCAGCAATTTTTTCTAGCCTACTACTGTATATCTTTTGAAAGTGGCCCGGAGCTTAGCCCAGCAGCAGCCCAAAATAGGAAGCCCAGCGCCCCACTTGGTCTGTCTCGCGAGCACCAACTCTGGACGAACGAGACTAGCGACTCGAACAGGACGTAAGAGCCCTAAGCAGTACACAAGATTAATCATTTTTCTTGGATCATTAAAAAAATTATTTGAAATTATACGTTCACATTCGCAACTCTAAAAAAAATGCTATTACATGGGTTTTTCAGTAAACTTTTTTTTACGCTTAGTTTTTGGCCTGGGTCTTGCTCCAATCCTGGCTCCGCCACCGGATCCAGTCCGACGGTGAAACTGTGTCGTTGATCACGTTTAGCTGAGTACGTGGATGGACTCAAAGATTTCTGAGAGTGCGACGTGGCATATACTGGCATGCGACGACCAACTTTTGTACAAGTACGTATGTACGAGCTGTCTCTGGTTGTACGCAGGACGTTCCTACGTTTTTTACATCAAAAAAAATGAGATGTACTCCTACTTGCCAATCAAGGTAGGGATCAGACAGTTCAACAAAAAAGAGAGGTAGGTGGGCCGCTTCCGCCGATGTGGGCCGCTTTACCCGAGCCCAGACGAGCGTCCTATATATACCGGAGTACCCCTACCTACCTGCCAGTATCGATCGATCGTTCGAGGGCGATCCGCCGCCGCCTCATCCTCGAGACGAGTTTCCAGGCACTCAATAAGCTGATGGCAGGAGGCGGCGACGGTGGAAGATCGGACGGCAGGGTCAAGCGCCAGGAGATGCCGGCTGCTACGGGTAAGACCAGGGCATCGCCGATCTACTGTAATTTCCGCCGATAGATGAACGTCTTGCAGGAGAGGAAGAGAGTACTATTAGTTGATAGATGGAAATAAAATTGGAAATTCTTCTCCCGTTACAAATCACCTTCTTTTTGAGTCGCGTAGCTGGCTCCTTTCTTCATATTGTTTGCTCATGAGATGGTATATTAGCTTACTAGTATTTTGTATGGAGCTAGTGAAACTGATCATGCTGTATTCTTTTCTAGGACTTGGTCGTTTCTAAGCCGCAGGGCGAAGGTGAGAGCAGAGTTAAGGCTAGCAGAGGAGAGGGGAAATGGTATCACCCGATTAAGTTGAAAACTTCATAATACTTTTTTTTCTTCTTTTCGGCAGAGCTCTCATCAGAAGGTTTTAGATCCAATTTAAGCGATTCTTTTTTGCATTGGGTTTGTAATTAATAATTCTATCTTTTCGTACACTCAAACTTACGGAAATCTACATGTTTAGATATGCTCCGTCGCAAGGTGAATCTAGCCTTGGTTGGCCATATATTGAATTCTACAATTCCTTTGAATTGATTATTTTTTGCACCTTGGCCATATTCACACCCCCAACAATCTAGACTAATCTAAACCTACGGTTGTCCTTTCAATAAAATAATTTGTAGTTTTGCATGTTTAGGACATCCATGTGCATATTGCATGTTTTGTATTATTATGTTATTCTACCCATGAATGTTTATTTGGTGTTATTTTGCTTGTTACCTTGGTATCTTAGCGGTAGAGTTGCCCTCCTTCATTCTGAAAGACTCATTGAGCACTTTCTTCTATGTCAAAAAATATAAACAACTTACCGCTGCCATGCCTTCCAAATAAGGGTGTTTTATTGCAAAACTAAGTTATTATTGATCATAAATTATCGTTATATAGGACGATATCAATTCAGAACCTTTTTCTCTAAATCTAGCGATGTAATTGAATTGCTCTTAGTGAGGAATTTCCCATCAACTTATATCTTGTCTAATTCGATCTACATTAGGCAATAGTACCGAAACCTTTTTTTTATCACGAAGGAGTCATATACGAAGATGAGGTTTCATGTACGGTTTTGCAATATTATGTTTTCTATGAAATCTGGTGTCAACCTATAGGCTTTCTATGTTTTTGAATTTCTTCTTTAGTCGAATGTGAAAGATTACTTAGAGATGGAACTGGTTGCAGATTATCAAACCAAATATTCTGGTATCAAACATAATTTATTTTTTCTTGTTTCTCGCTTATAATTTTTAGTTTAAATAAATTGTAACAATTCTTTTAGTTAGACGGAAGTAATTTTTCTATTCTCTACATAATTTGTTAATAAAGCAGTTTTTCCTTACTATAGGAAAATGCATTTGTAATTTTCTGGGATTTCCTTTGCTCTTTAAAGCAAAACGGTGTCTTGCCTCACCAAACAGTGTGTGTTAATATCCATGTAGATACAGATATAAATAGCAATAAACTGGATGTGTAATAAAACTCAAAACTTCGTACTTCTTTTCATATGCTTAACTAATCAAATCATAGAATCTAACACGATACCAGATTAACATCACGTCATCGCGTTCATCTATCTCTACGAACTAATCCCTCGACCTCAAGGGAGTCCCAAATCTCAATTGCTTTTTCTCTCCTCTAATTTTTTCACGTGGGTCGCCAGTCCAATCCAATACCAAGTCCCAGCTGGTTTGTTTCCCACCTGATCGCGACGAGTAAGATGATTCACCGGATGCGGCCCGCAATGTCATCCTCAACCTCTATGTTATGTTGTCATATTCGACTCGACAATATGCTCATCTCATGGTACGTGCTCATCGATCCATCACCCGTTGTTGGTCCATTTTATCTCCATGTGTTTGTTGTTGTTGCAGGATGTTAATTGCGTGGCAATGCATGTGGATTATCACGTAATTAACATCCCACAACAACAACAAACAGATCGAGAAAAGCGTGGATCAAGAGCGTGTGATGGATCGATGAGTGTATATTGTCGAGCCGAATATGATACAGACGATGCCGATAACATTGTGGGTCACGTCCGGGAAATCATCTTACTCGCCACGAGCAGCTCGTGAACACACGAGATGACACTTGGTATTAGTTTGGAAAGGACAACGATCAAATTGAAAGGGAAGAGCCAAATTAATTGAGATTTGGGAGTCGGTTGAAAACGAGGGAGATAGATTGAAGCTGCGGGGGCATGGTGTTTATCTGATTTTGTCTTAGCATAATATGCTTTGGTTAGTTTTCCTACTAGAACAAAGCGCAAGTTTTGATTTTTACTATGCATGCACTTCGTTTTTAACATGCACTATTTTTAACAGCAGGACACCATTTTGTTTTAAAGAGCAAAAAAAATCCTAGATTATTACCAATTATGTTTCTGTTTTTGTTGGAATATAGTAAATAAAAAGTTAATTGACCTAATCAAGGTCATGTTAAACATACATGTAATGTGATTCTGACACTTGGAGAATTGTGGATATGTTGATAAATAAAGATAAAATGAATTAAAACAAAATAAAAAATAAGAACAACAAACCGTATTTGCTACTGGAATATTCGGTTTGATAATCTACAACTAACCCCCCCCCCCCCCCCCCCCCCCCCCCCCCCGCGGTAATCTGGAAAGCCACTGCGTGATGCACTAGCCACTGCGAGTCTCAGAGGAGCCCACAATTTACCATTACACAATCTTTATCTTAAGGTTCAGTATTCACATGATTGATTGGAGTGTAGGTTATGTGAGTCTCGATAGAGGGATGGGGGTTTCATAATATTATTAGAAATAAAAGGTAGATTATAAAATAAGTACTTGCTCCTGTGCTCCTCCTTATTATTCACCTTTTGCCTTTTCTTTACTTGTTTATTAATTTTCCAGGTAACAAAAGAAGTAGGTCCAGATCATACTTCATATAGGTGTTGTCCTATGTGTACAAATTGCAGAAGCCTGAATCTTTTGGATAGCCAGGAGCGGTGTATGCGGTGAAGTATAACCAGGGGCAGGCATAGGGGGGCATAGCCCTGAAATAAGGCGAGGATTAAATGGGGCTGTGCAGCAGCCGTTCAAAACAAGAACTACAAATTACTTCGTATATACTCCCTCCGTCTTTTAATATAATAAGTAAAGCCTTTTTCTAAATTCACATGTATCTAGACATATTTTAGTGTGTATGTTCACTCACTTTAGTCCACATCTAGACAGCATGTAGAACACCTAAAGCATCTTATATGTAAAAACGGAGGGAGTATATCCGAGATACTAAAAGAGATAAAATTTGTCATATACTTGGAATGTTCTTCCCATATGAATCACCTTATTTTATTTTAACTCTTTGCAACACATATCGCGACTATATTCAGGTGTAAGTCATAGATGATATAGGATGCATTTGTTATAAGAAAGGAATTGAGGCTACGAGGATTAGAGATGCAAGGTTATCTACTGGTTAATGGATTGTATTTATGTTCACCAACAAATATAATACCCTGATTGTTTCTCTTATGGTTTTTTATCATTATTTGTACTTTTAATAGGTAATGTGCTAGACCACTTTGTTTTAGTGCTTAACAGCTGCACTTTCTGTAGGTCTTGACATCAGTGAGTGATTAAGGATCTCTATTTTGGTTTTACAATCTGCATTTCGTCACAACATGACATGCCTTCATTTATTCAATGTTCCTTGTCCATTGTTGTCTAGCATTTGCATTAAGTTGAAGTAGTCATTTTCATGCAGGCAATGCTGGTCCTGGAGGGAGACCGCGTGCTGGCCGTGGCGCTGTAGCACGGCTGGATGCCTGGATCCGCCGCTCCCTAGCCGTGGAGCTGGGTGGATTCAGGCCGCGGCGCCGCGGAGGAATGTACTGGCCACGGAAAACGCCCTCTACCTGGCATTCCTCCCTTTGCCAGCCCAAGAGATCGCTCGCTGTCGCGGGGTCTGTAGGCTGTACTGTGGCGCGACATCACCGCCACGGAGGCCTTCCGCCGCCACCACCGCGGCCACCACTGCCGGACGCCCATGCCGCTCTTCTTCTTCCAAGACCCTGATCTCGTCGGCATCAACCTCGTGCCGTCGACATCTGCAACCGCGTGTCCCGGCCGGTCATCCGCTTCACCCGCCGCCCCAACAATGCGGTGGTGAGGATCCACGGCTCCTGCGCGGGCATCCTCCTCTCCTCCGGCGACAGGCTCTACGCTGCAACCCTTGCACGCGCCACTGGGCGCGCCTCCCGCCGCTCCACGTCGGCCACGACATCATTGTCTTCTACGTGACTGGCCGTGCAGATTTCGGCTGCCATGTGCTGTACAACGACGGCGAGGACCCTGGTTGCGCGTACTGGATCTTCACGCTGGGCACGGCGGCGCCAAGATGCATTGGTCGTCCATGCCCCGTCGAGCTCGACCTTGTGCTGGCTTACGGGATTGCTTTCTCCTACACGCCTACAGCATCAAGCCTTCTTCTTCCTCAACTTCCTGCACTGTCTGCTGTGGCCTACCCAGGACAAGAGCGACATACTCTTGTTCGGCCTACCCAGGACAAGGCGACATACTCTTGTTCGACACCGTCGCCGAGTCCTTCTCCATGATTCCTCTCCAAGCATCCAAGTGGGTGGCCAGGACGTCCCCGTCTTGGGCGGCCAGCTGTTTGAGATCGACGAGAAACTCGCCATGACCGTCATCTCCCGGGTAACTGCAACGGTGGATGTTTGGGTCCGAAGCAACGTTACCGAGCTCTCGAACCACCCGTATGGCATCCTATCTGCCGGTGGATGCGATCAATCTTAACGGCGGCTTCTACCACAATGACAGCCTGTTCGCCATAGCCCAGGAAAGAAATGTTCTTCTACACTACACGCGCATCCTGCTGCAGTGCGACGCCATGGGGCTGTGCTCGGGAGTTACCAGCTTGCTGACCATTACACCTTCCTCTCCGGACACACGGTCGAAGAAAGCCTCCTTCTACATCCCTCCATGTTCCTGATGCAGGACATAGATGTTAACGGTGACCCGCCTTTTTCCAAAACACTAGCGTGCTCTGGTTTAGCATCCCAGTGAGCAAACATGATGCTCAGACTTTTAGGTGATGAAGCTAGTTTCTAAACTTTTAGGGGATATTGATGGTACGACTTTGATGGAAAGTACAGCACCTGTAGCTCAAAATTTTACTTGTTGCTTTTGTCCAATTCAAGAAGAGAGTGCTTGGTGTTTGATCGTCAAGCATACTAGGGATAAGCAAAAGCTTGTGGTCACTTTTTCAGGTAAATCTGAAAGGTGTATCTGTGTGCTTGTGATTACTTTCCTTGCTTAAGATTAAACCGTGCTTCTGAACATTTGTGGATTGCGAGTTCGTGATCTTCCAGATTTTCAGCAGTTCATTATCCAAGTGCTTGTGTTCGTCCTCACAATTGGTAACTGAAGCTGTGATAATAACTATGTGATGACAGACTTGTCTTGTTTATTAGATGCTTTCAAAGTGTTGGACACTAGAATCACTGTATCAGGTATGGCCTGCTCACCAAATACTTCTATAAAATTTGCCAAGTTCCTGCAGTCATACTATGAAACTCTGAATAATCCTGTCATCTATTTAACTAAGCAATGTTAGGATGCCTTAAATAGCCCGATCAATTTTTCTTTCCATGTTTGTAGTAAACGTTCTTCATTTTCTTTGCATATTTTCCTTTTCTCCTTTGGTCGGGCCACAGATGCATATGGCGTGCTTAAGGTTACTTGTGTCTTTTCTACATACAATGCTGCCTCTCCAACACTGTTCGGCTTGAAACAGAACTACACAGCAGTTTGTGTGCTCTGAATGATGAACAGAACACCACAGCAGGAAACGAATCTAAATCTAAATTAAAACTCATTGCGGATGTGAGTTGTTAACAAAGTCGATAATTTGCATATCTACGTGCACAATATTTTCTTGGCTGATATCATGTTCAATTTTGACAATGATGATGAAGATGATACATAATGTCGATCACCAATACAAATGACAATTTGAACAAACATTGAGATGAATAGCTGTGTAGCATGAACCATGAAGTAACAGTTGCAGTTTCAGATGGCTTTATAAAATGATGGACAAGCTAACTAAACTCGTGTTTTCACTAGTTTTATCCTAACCAAATAGCAGCGTGAATATCTGTTCCTCCAAAAGTAACAGAAACACACTGCAGCAAAATAAATGAATGCATCTCATGATCCAAAACAGGTGTTTTCACTTTCACATATGAAATACAAATGATTCCAAATAATATTCCACAATGGGTATGCGATAAACATGATGCATCTATTTTATGAGAGAGGAAACCGTGAGGCAAGCACAACTACCACCGGTGGCACAGAGATATTTTCATTTACTTTGTACTGTGATGTTCAGAATGAAAAAGCGCTTAATGATACAATATAGCATAAGTTCTTCACCCCCCTCATTCTAGTAGTTCTTACTTAATATACAATATAGGAATAAGTGTTTGATATTCAACATCTTTGTATGGAGCAACCACCCTCTGTAGTTCTTGCTAAATTTGCGCCTGTGTTGTTGAACCATTTCCAGCAGGCAACAACGGAAATGACATACAACCTGTCATGCATATAGCTTTTCGAGTAGCCCGAAATAAGCATACCTCAAAAGCACCAGCCACGAAACCAATAATCAATCTCGATTTGAGAATAACCATCTTCAGGCCATCTGTTTTTTACTGAACCACTATGTTGTTTCGTTAATGAAATAGGGGAGAAATCCTTTTTTCAAAATAGAAATCTCAGGCCATCTTGCTGAATCTCTGTTACTTATCATTCAAGAGTTGGCAATCCTGGAACAGAGCAACAACTTTACACATATGTCCGCATACAACACCAGGAGTGATGATACAAGCTGTTATGTTGCTCTAAAAAAATGATACAAGCTGTTATCTGGTTGATTCGACTAAACCCAACTGCATCACGGTGGTTTCAGGAAGGACATGGGAGTACCTTTTAGTCAGAGAACTCGTATAATAACATCTTCAGAAAGAATTGGCGGAATATAGTCAACAGATCAATCAGCCCTATCGACCAGATGGCAAAAATATATATAAGTAAAAGCACATACATTGTAAGAATTGAGCTTTGTTGCTACGAGAAATTGTAATAATAAGACGCTCCACCAAAGTACAAGCATGCAAATCAAGGAGGACGCAGAAAGTATGAACAGCATAGTTCATCAGAATTCAATGTAAGTGAAGAACGAGAGCAGTATATATATACCTGTAATAACATCTTCAGGAAGAATTGGTTGGAAACATAGTCAACAAATCAATCAGCCCTACCTAGCCAGATGGCAAATATACATAAGTAAAAAACGTAACATTGTACTAATTGAGCTTTGTTGCAGTGAGAAATGTGATTTAACTTTTGTCAGTTATTGGTCCATGCCCCAACAAAGTACAAGTATGCATATCAAAGAGGACGCAAAAACAAATTTTAATATTAAGATGAAGAATGAGAGCAGTACTTCAAATTTCTTCTCAGGGATACGGACAATCTTGTTCCATTCAGCACCTTCTTTCCTTTGAAGTGGCTCTCGAGCTCTGGATGGCACCTCGATAACAAAATGGTCTGCACGGAAGTTGGCAGGCCATCTCCAGGGAGAAAGCTTATCATTGGGCACCCACATACGACTAATTTCTCAAGAGATCCCACTCTGTTCAAGTCAGTTGGTAAGGAGCAGAAATTGTAACAATTTGCAACTACTAGCTGTCGGAGAGCTCTAAGATTTTGAAATCCTTCCAATGAAGCTAGGTCATTGCAATCTCTGATGGTTATAGTTTCCAGAGCAGTGAGGTGGTGGGTTTCAGAAGCAAATGACAATGAGGTCATCAAATGGCAGCTATCGAGGACCAACGTTGAGAGGCAAGTTAGGCCTTGCAAATACCTTGGTAATAAGATGCCATGAACATTGCTTTGAGATATTTCAATGTCGCAAAGGGACGGAGGAAGTAAGTACGTGTCCAACTGGTCCTCAACTGATTCTGTACTAACTGATGATAGTAACGTTGAACAGTTGCTGATCCTCAACACCTCAAGGGAAGTAAGTCTCTGAAATCCACCAGCTGGCATTGGATCTGTACAGTTCTTCAGGTTCAGCTCAGCGACATGATTGAGCTGCTCAGTGTTGAGGTCACTCAAGACGCTGTAAGAGCTAACTAGAAATATCAACCTTGCTAGCGCAGACAGTAGCGGCGTTCTGTCGTCGTCCCCTCCTTGGAGGTACTGTCCGGTTTGCTCGTGGAGTCCCATGACGGCGAAGTCAAGGTTGGTGCTGGGGCGTACCCCCGGTAGTAGTGCTGCTCTTCTCGGTGTCGTCCATCTGGGGCGCGCGTGGGCTGCCGGAGCTGGTGGCAAGGCTCCCTCTAGGGACATGGCGCGGCCGTGGGTGTTGGTGCAGAGCCCCTCCTCGTCAATGCTGCGAGCTCTCTGAGTCCTCCCTCGATGGCCTGATGTTCTCTGAGCACTAGCTTCAGAGAATCATCTCGATGTATTTTCGTTTCTAGTTTCTGGGGCGATGCTTAATCGTTCTCGAGTGTTGTAATGCTGATGTAAGGCATGATGGTTTTCTTTTCTATATGAAATTGAACCGGGGCGGGGCCCTTTTTATCTAAAAAAAAATCAACCGTGAAGCTGCTGCAATCAGTGAATCGATTAAACAAGAAGCTGGCAGGGAATCAGATGATATTTCAACTTCAACCTTGGTGCTGCAGCACTAAAGGTTGGTATTTCTTGAAGCTTAGGACACCGCGATATGTGTAGTCTTTCAAGACATGGAAGCAAAGAAGAACAATCTTCTATTCCGGACCAGCCTGTGAAGTTGAGCATGCCATCAAATACTATGTCTTCCAAAACTGGAAAGGAACCGTTCCCATAGAATTCTTGACCTATCTGCATGACAGCATGCATGCCTCTTAGTTGAAGATACTTGAGCAGAGGAAGCTGACCAAACGGAGGCAATTGTACCCAACCCATGCAGTTCTCAAGAGCTAGAGAACTCAATGAAGTCAGCCAATTTATCTCAAACCAATTGGGTGATCTCATCCCTCTATATCCAATGATCTTCAGCCGCTGAAGATCAGGGTGAGGTCTAAGGGCACTGAGTACATCATAATCAAAATCACAAGCTAAAGCCCTTGCATGGATGCTCCACTCGAGTTCCAAATATTCGATATGCTCTTTGCAATCTAGGCAGGCATTAACTGCCTCTTGCTGACGTTCAACATTCTCGAGAGATCTAATTTTCAACTGTCCTATGATATTTTTTATATCCTTCAGCTCACCTAGTCTGTAGCCACTCTCCTTCCTGACGTGGAACTCCCCTACGCCATGAAGAGTTTGTCCCCGAAACCAGATATTGTGGCACCGCCAATATTGAAAAGGAAAGCTTTTCTTAATTTGAGAAGGTTCCTCTTCATCTTTGCAGCAGGAAGGTTAACGCATTCACTTTCCCGGCACGAGTGTCCGTTTGTGACCAAGACCTCCAGGTGGTAAAGCCGAATCAATGGTATTTTCCATGGCCTCTCAGGAATCCGAAAAGCGAAATAGCGCAGATGTTTAAGACCTTGCACTGATGTAGGCAGCCTATCCAGGCAACAACCGCTCAGGTCCAGCACACGGATGCTCTTGGACTTGTTGAATACATCATCGGAAGGGACAATTTCAGCAAGGAGATGTTTTCTTCCAAACAATCAAGCTACGCAAATTTCCCAACTCTGTTTTCTTCATGCTACCTAACAAATTTGCTGATATCGATAAATGGCGAATGTTCAGTGGGATCACCTTTTGTTGTTTGTCATTTTCAACCCTAACATACTCATCCTTAGAGACATTCCGAGCCAAGTCATTGATCAAATCATGCATGACATAGTCTGTTGGAAAGCCAAACAATGAGCGCTCAAAGAATGATCTCTGCACAAGTTCATCGAAGTAGCCCTTTGCTACATCCTCAATATCGGAATCAGTGTCATATGGATCCTCCCTCTGAACAAAACCCTGTGCAATCCACATTTCGGTGAGCTTTCTAGGATCAAAACGCCAGTCCTTTGGGAAAAGGCTGCAGAAGCTAAAGCATAGCTTTAATTGGACAGGTAAGTATTGATAACTCAACCTGAGAACCTTCATAACATCATCGGATAAATCACTCTCCAGAACTTTCTTCCAGTGTTGACATCTAAATCAGCACTCAATAGGCGGCCGATTATCTTTGCTGCTAGAGGCAAACCATTCAATCTGCGACAAATCTGTTCTCCTATTTTCTTAAGTTCTGGAAATTGTCCTGGATATTTCTCACCAAAGGCACAGTTTCTGAATAGCAACCAGTAATCATCTCTATCCAAACCTCCCAAACGTAAAGGGGGTGTCCTAGCATCTAGGATACTGCAAGCTTTGTCGGCTCGAGTTGTCACCAAAATCTTCGACCCTTCTAGTCCAGTATTTAAGCAAGAAAAGACGTTGTGCCATATTAATTTATTCTCCCATTTTGTTCTGTCCTCATCATACCAAACATCATCCAGTATGAGGAGAAACTTCTTTCCATCTATCTTTTCACAAAGAGCATTGTGCAACTTATCAAATTCAGTGACACTGTGATAATTTTCATCAGTTAAAGACTCCAAAATGTCCCTTGTTACTCTAATCTCATCATAAGTATCAGATACAGAAACCCACATCCTGAGACTGAAGTTCATGCGTATCTGTTCGTCTCCGAATGCCAACTGTGCAAGGCTAGTCTTCCCAACCCCACCAATACCTACAATGGATATGACATTAGGGATGCTTGAGTCACTGGGTACTACAAGTGCATTACTGGGTCCGGTGCATTGCTCTCAAACAGCATATCTCTCAGCTTATCAAGCTCATCTCGTCGACCATATATATGGTGATTTTCCTTCAAAGGGGAAGTTAGCCGCAGCCGTGATACCGGCAATAACTTTGCAGTAGCATTGTCAAAACTAACTACCTTCAGTAAGGTATCTGCTGTCGTTTTGACCTCACCTAATTTCTCCAAAATATCTGCTAGCTTCTGCCGGAAATTGTCGGTACCGATCAAACGTTTACCCAAGTTAATACAGGATGAGGTGACACGACGACTCACTGCAGATTGGCGATCAACCTTGGACTCGAGGACCATGTACTGGAAGCTGTCTAGCACATCAACAGCGCTGTAAATGGCATCTTTAAGTTTGCCTAGCAGCCTCCTCTGGTTTCCATCCTTAATCTCGTTTCTCGATAACATCCACAATGGTCAGAATCTCTGTAAGGGTGGTGTCAAGGCGTTCAAGGTCCTTCTCTGATCTTTCTTCCAACTAAATTGCCCCTTATGTAAGCTAAAGCGGTGTCTTGCATCTCCCTTATGATTGGCGACAAGAACCATCCCGTAACAGTTAGTTCAGCGCCCATTTGAGACTGCAAATCACAAGATATTCAATTCCAACAAAGAATAAATTTAACAACAAAAAAATTATGAAGAAATGCAAAATTTATGAAGAAAGAGAAATTAGAAACCTGCGGCAAAAATTAGTGGCAGATGGATGTGATCTTGTCTTCCAGCCACAATTGGAGAAGAAAGATGATTGTGCTCAGTTGGTATGGGGAGTGAGACAGGACTAGAAGAAAGCTCTGCATGTGGGGAAGTAAGAGAAGAAAAGTCATCTTTCGATACTATATATGTGGCCTCAATAGCTAGTATACTGGACTACACTATTAATTCTTTTGCAGATTTAGATGCATGCATGCCTGTTGATAATCCTGTTAAGTGTATATTAGGCCCATAGTTGGCCCAGCCCATGTAACTCCATCATGTATATCTTCATGTGTTGAATATAGAAAATGTGGTTCGGTCATATTGCTCTCACGTTGATTAACATGGTATCAGAGCTGGGCGCCCCGTCGCCGTCGCCGTCGCTGTCTTCGCCGGCGTGCTGACTCCGGCGAGCTCCCCGGTCGTCTCCATCTCCGTATCCATCACCGTCGCCGTCATCTCCGTCGTCGTCTCCGCGACATCGCCGCCGTCATCTCCATCGTCATCGCCGCGCATCGTCGTCCCGCCATCTCCGTCGTCCCGCGCATCCTTCGTCGTCCGCGCTTCTAGACGGTCGTCCACATCGCGCCGTCGTCGTCTCCGCGCATCTCCGCCATGCATCGCCTCCTCTCCAGCTCCGCGCGTCTCCGCACATCGTCGAACTCGATCTCACATTGAGTGTTGACCTTTCCGGTATCAATCCCGGAAATTTCCGGATTTTCTTCCAGATTGACGAATCAGCTACTGGACCCGAGCAGTTTCGCCCGGATTTCACCCGGTTCTGGCCCGGAAATCTTTCCGGATTTGTTTCGGTACCGGTCCCGGAATTTTCCGGACCTGAATCCGGATTTTCCCGGTTCCAGATCCGGATTTTTCCGGACCTGAATCCGGATTTTGCTGGATTTTACTGCTGCTGTCATTGGAGAACCTAACCCAACAGACAACAATCCAACAGTTGGATATTTTTTAATATGTATCCTGAAAGTCAATGATGCTTCTGTCCCCATCCTCCAATGGTGCCACCAGCTGAGGTAATCTTTCTTATATGAGTGGCTATAGTTAGACATAACAACAATCCAAGCCAGGGCAGCACACATATAAACCAGGGAGAGACACCTACAAAAGTTTTTGCTCCTCTAACTTGCGAAGTAATAGGGTACTGTAGATTGCTAAAAAAACGAGTTAAACAAAGTTGATTGATAAGAACGTTAGTAGAAAAAAAAAAGAACAAAAGGGCTACCAAGTGTTGAAATTTTTTCAGAACATGAATTAATAAGTACATAATTGATTCGAATATTTTGTGTAGGAATCAGAGAACTGCGACTAATAACAAAATATTGGTATACATTAACAATCGCGAAAAGTACTTGTCCGTTAATCATACTTAGGACCACGACCTGCCTGAATGGAATTCATTGAACCAAAATGGTTAAGCTAGTCACTGCTACAAGATCAAACTATATCAGAAAACTGAATAAGTAGTTCATCTAAAAAAAACTGAATAAGTACCTATTGGCTTAACTGAACATTTTTCAGTCAAGATGATAAAGCAGCACATGCCGTTGCTTGAATGCCAGCCAAACTGACGATGACTAAAATAGAGCCTTGGATGTGCAGGCTAACTACTGGTGGTCTTGGCGGTGGCGGCGACTCGACCACAGCAAGCTACAAAATAGAAGTTTTTGTGGTGTACGTGCACACCGCACAGGGCGGCAGCGGAGAAAGATGAGGCAGAAATGGTTGTGAGCTTGGTGGGGAGACAAACAGTGTCAGTGGTGAAATTTCTTTGTCGAAGCTGGCTAGGAAGGGGAAGAGTGAGACAAGGGGATGGCAGCTGTGTGGGCATTTAGTAAACAAGGGGCTGTACATGATCAGTTGAATTTTCGGCCTGCTGCACTTGCACAGGTAAAATTAGTAAACAAGGGGCTGGACATGATCAGTTGAATATTTGGACTGGATTGAAACAGTGAAGCATTCCCCATCTGCTGCCTCTCCTCACAATCATCCTCTTCAATCAGCAAAGCATTCCCTATACACTGCTACGTACACTTTGTTGGAATTTGATCCTTCGGTTGAAACAAACCTATTTGGGCAAATTCATCTAGTTTACAATGATATCGGAGGTTACCTTCGGTTGGTGGGCGCCACACCTCGAGAGGACGACGACCGTGGCCCTCGCACCATGCTACCGCGGAACAAAATGGCGAAGGCCATGCGTGCACGGCACGGGAAATTCCGCTCGACGGAGCCGCGCGCAGCGATAACCGCTGCATGCGGGCGCCGGCGAGCAGAGCCACCGCGCCGCCATGGCACCTGGCGCTCGGCCTGGTCGCCGCTTGGGTGGATTCGTTAATTAGGGATTTCGGTCCGCAAACGGTTTTGTTCCGCCGTCCGGAAACGTGATTCCTATACATCGCCCCGTGGCGACGCATTTTCGTCCCATCGCCTGAAGGCATTCCGCTACTGGGCCGGCCCATTCCACGTTTTCTTTTCCTTTTTTCGTTTTATACTCTATTTTCTTATTTGTTTTTTTTTTCTTTTTAACTGTTTTCTTTTCTGTTGCCTTCTTTCCTTTTTCTGTTTCGTTTTCATTTTCTATTTTTTTTAGAAATATATTTTTCAGATTTTTGAAAATTGTTCAGATTTTAAATTTGTTCAGATTTCAAATTTGTTTAGATTTTTTAAAAAAATCAGCTTTCAAATTTGTTCGGATTTGAAAATTGTTCACATTTGAAATTTTTCAATTTAAATTTTTTGTTCTAATTTAAAAAATTGTTCAGTTTTCAAATTTGTTAAGATTTTCAAATTGGTTTAGATTTTAAAATTCGTTCAATTTTAAAATTCGTTCATATTTGAAATTCGTTCAGATTTTGAAATTCGTTTAGATTTTGAAATTCGTTCAGATTTTGAAATTTGTTCAGATTTGAAATTCATTCAGATTTTGAAATTCGTTCAGATTTTGAAATTTGTTCAGATTCGAAATTCGTTAAGATTTTGAACAAATAAGTTTTTCAAATTTTGTTGAAATTTGTTCAGTTTTCAAATTTGTTCAGATTTAAAATTCAATCAGATTTTGAAATTGGTTCAGATTTGAAATTTGTTCAGATTCAAAATTTGTTCGTATTTGAAATTTGTTCAGATTCAAAATTTGTTCAGATTCGAAATTTGGTCAAAATCAAATTTCGTTCAAATTTGAATTTTTTCAAATTTTAAAATGTTCAAATTCAAAATTTGTTCAAATTCGAATTTTGTTCATATTAGAAAATTGTTCAAATTGTTCAAATTATTTAGATTCGAAATTGTTCATCTATGATTTTTGTTGAGATTTTAAGATTTTCATATTTATAATTTATTCGGATTTAAAAAGAGAAGAAAAAAACGAAAAAAAACACTGTACGTTTTATAATGGGCCGCTCCAAATGCGGCCCATGAACGAGCTCCTTCAGGCGACGGGCCTGAAGGCGACGTATAGCGCCTCCCGTCCGGGAATGCGATCCAGGTAGCTGATGGGATTGGGTAGCTAAACGAGTCAATTATCTATGGGCTGCGGCCCAGGTTATGTTTGTTCTAACAAAAAATGCTACTACTATTTTTTCTTAATATTTATTAATCTACCAGGCCAGTCGAATATCATTTCAAATATCGATTTAATAGTGTATGTTTATATCTCTCGTGTGACCACGTTCTATCTTATCGCGAGCTCATACGCGCCATCGCATGATGTCGATATAGTAGTCTATGTCGGCCTGATAGTGAAATAGATAAATCACTCTCATTGTCCCTTTACAAAAGAGTAGATGAGATTTTGACCTCACACTGCTCATGTCAATTATTTAGAATGGATAATTTTCCTCGTTCGAGAGTCTCACGTCCTTATTCCACTCGGTTCGAAGACTAGTTACAACCCGTTGAGTCAGTGGTGGAAGTGCACCATTAGTGGGAACTCTCTTCCTTGGGCCCTCACGTCTCATCCCCAATTCTTCATGTATTTCTCCCCCACGCATAGACCTAGCATGAATATCTCCTGATATTTATTTCCCCTATCGTTTCCTCTTTGCTTGTCTCTCCTCTATGGATCATCAACCCCCTCCCCACCCCCCTTCCCCGCCCGGGATCTTAATTCGCTCGAGCAGAGTATAAA
Organism: Poa pratensis; assembly: GCA_947311845.1. NCBI lineage: Eukaryota > Viridiplantae > Streptophyta > Magnoliopsida > Poales > Poaceae > Poa > Poa pratensis. Next base: position 9,381,797 of record CAMZMU010000066.1, on the reverse strand, counting down.
CCGCTGGATTATGATTGTCTTCTCCAGTATGTTGGCGTGATTACCTTCAATCCATTTTCATATGTAATAATAGCTCTTCTTTCATACAAACCTCGAAATTATTGAATCCATGAAGTGATTATGCTTGAAAAGGTGATTTCTTCACATCTTTATTAGCGCCAATCGTTTCTGTTTCCTAGACTAAAACAAAATGATTGACGTGATTCTCAATACAAAAAATATTTTAGCCCCCTAAGCATATGTTTCAAGAGATTTCCTTTGAAAGGGTTTTTGCAGTCCGAAGTTAAATAACAAAAATAACATAATTTAGTGAAAGTACTCAATAAAGTTAGGAAATAATAATGGAACATTATATCAAACTTCAGAAGATATATATACACATTTTGGACATATCATGTGGATTCTACCAGATCTACATGACATCATAAACTTTGTTAATTGCATGCATGGGTAAAAGACTGATGATTAGAACCACACACATGTCCTACTAATTTGTCAAAACAGGCAGTTCATGATGACATTGTCAATGACAAGGTAGCATTGTCAGTGGAAGCGACGAACATGTTCCTATCTAGTTTAGCAAAAAAAAATCTAGGATAGGGTACCAAAATGCTATATCAACCTGTTGTAACCTTGTTGTTTGAGCAATAAATTTCACGCCTTAGTCGCAATAAAAAAAGAGATGAGGACACTGACAAGATGCAACCTGATCGTAACTTCTTAATCTCTTGAAGTTTTAAAATTTGCAAACCCATGTAACTTTTTTCCTTTGCAAATCCAAAAGGGGACTAATATAAATTATAAAGTGTTCACTTTGAGAGCTAACGGTTTACTCGGGAGATTAGAGACGCGCCACCTAGCCATTCCATATAAGAGGGTAATTAGTGTTCCGTGATAATTTGGTTACATGCATCTCTGACAGTATTTAGAAGTTATGTGTTGGTTTGAAGGTCAGAAATATCCTCTGTTCCACTATTTGAAAACTTGCATAAAAGCGAAATTTTCTATTTTCAACATTTTGTTTTAGAATCCTTTGCAGTGCCATTGATTTTTTTTTGTCGACAGTGGCATCCTGTCAGTACCCAGCACTCCACCACCACCAGTCCACCCCCAGTTTTAAACCGCCTCCCGGCCTCTCCGAAATCCCCAAATTCCAAATCGGCTCCAACCGAATCCATCTCCGTTTTCCTCGCCTCTCTGTCGGCCAGCCCGTAGGAGTTGATGCTATGATGGTGGCTTTAATCGAAAGTATAGCACCTGTAGGGTCAAAAGTTGACTTGCTGCTTTTGTCCAATTCAAGAACAAGAGTGATTGATGTTTGATCATCAAGTATACTCCGAAAGGTGATCTTGTGTTTGTAATTACTTTTCCAGCTCTTGAAATTTTATGAACTGAGTCTTGTGGTTATATCCACATCCAATTGGTAGTTGAAATTTGTTCCTTGCCACCTATGACTGTATGAGATGCCTTCAATGGCGGCTGAACAATATCAGGTCTGGGAAATTTTTGTTGTCAGTCATGCCGGCCTAATTATGCTACTGCTCCATCTGCTTCCCGTGGTGACCTGGGATTTTTGTCCTACCATCAACACGGGAATCAGATGGTAGTGCTTCATCTGACATTGATGTTGTGTTTCTGAATTTTCTGTACATTGTTGCGTTTCAGATTTGCCAGCATTTTCATTTGTGGCAATTGGTAGTTGAATTTGTGAGGTTCGAACTGAAAGGTACATCCGAATGTTTTGATTACTTTCTCAGGTTACAAATTTTTATCTACTGAGTCCTTCTGGTTGCCTGCTTGCCTTTCCATTCAATTGGTAGTTGAACTGTGGGAATAACCGTGTCTTCTCTGTCAGTACTTGCTTATAAAATGCTTTCAACTGTGGATGAATATTACCAGGTCTGACAAGTTATCCAGTGCGTGTAATGATGGTTGAAAAAATTGAACAATGTGTGGAACCTTGAATTGCTTGTAAGCCTATATGCCTAGTTTCATCTTACTACTATTTGTTTGTCATGCCCAGCTTTGTTGTTACTGCGTATTTTTAACAAAGGACAATAATGTATTGGTCGTGACGCATTGCGGTTCATGCGTGTTCTAGAATAAACCATGCTTCTGAAACATTCTGTAGATTGTGAGTTTGTGATCTTCTTGACTTTTCAGCATTTTCATTATCCAACTGCTTGTGTTTGCCTGCACAATTGGTAACTGAAAGTGCGATAATAACTATGTGATGACAGACTTTTCTTCTTGTTTATAAGGTGCTTTCAAAGTGTTGGACACTAGTATGGAGAAAAAAGGACTCTCTATGCCATTGTTTTGCAGTTCATGTATATGCAATGATGATAGATTTGCCTTGTTTGTAAGATGCTTGCAAGTGTTGGTGAATAATATCAGCTATGACTGCCTGCAAAGTTTGCAAGTGCCTGCAATCACACCTGAAAAACAGGATAGAAGATGTGCTGAACTCTGGAATTCTTGCAGCCTAGTTGGATTTGCGTTCACCTTACGGTCTGAAAATATCTGATGAAATCTGGGATTAAGATAGCGATTAGCGAATATCTGATGAACTTTTTAATAGGAGGACTGATCGGCAATTTCGTCTGGGTTCAGGAAAACAACAGAACTTCCCGTCCCTTCTGTCTCGCAGATACGGGTGCATTGGGGTTCTACATGGAGGAGGAAGGAGCGCGCCATGGCGCCGGTTCCCAGCTAGGTCGGGGCGGCGTAGGAGCCGACTTCATCAGCGCCCTCCCGGAGGACCTGCTTCCGCCTCCGCTGCGCCGCCGCCGCCGCGCGCACCAGCCTCGTCTCCCGCAGGTGGCGCGGCCTATGGACCCGCCTCCCCAATCTCACCTTCCGCGATGTCCGCTCGGCTCCCTCGAAGTGGCCCTCGCCTCGCTCGAAGCCGCGGTCGTCGGCCCCGGCCCGGTCGGGTTGCCCCTCCTCGACATCTGCGTCCCCGCGCTGCCCATCCGGTCCTTGCTCGAGATCGGTGAAGTACAATTCAGTGCCCGAGTCTCCGTGCTGCTCCACGCTGCCGCGAGGCTCTCGCCGGTGGAGCTCCGCTTCGCCGTCCGGCGCGTGTTTGCGCCGCGAAGTTGTGTCGAGCTGAAAGTGCCCTGCTTCCACCGCGCCACCTCCATCGAGCTGCACGGGCTGGACCTCGTCTCCGCCGACCCACAGGACAGCTTCCCCGCACTCCAGAGGCTGACCCTCTCTGGCTGCCGCGTCAAGCTCGCCGACTTGGCCCTCTACTGCCCGCACCTGCGCCTGCTCAGGATGGCAAACGGTCCCGACCAAATGAGCATCATCGTTCAATCTGCGTCGCTACAGGAGATCCATGTGGAGGGTAAATCCTTGGCTACTATCGACATGGACGCCCCTGCACTCAAGCAATTGACGCTGTCCTTCTCCCCCGACCGTGGAATTGGAGTGCGCGTGTCCATTTTGGCACCATTGCTGGAGAAGGTCTCGTGGTGGTGCATGTATACCATGGTGACCGCTGGGCTTGGTCTCTGGGGCCTCTTGGCAGTGAGATTACAGGCGGAGGAGAACAATGGTGTCAGCTGTGGGAAGGCGCGCATTTGCACCATGTCCTGACACTGTTCGTCAGTGCACATGTATGTCTCCTGTCCTGCTCAATTTGCTGGATCATTCGCCGGATAAATTAAACTGTTCATGATATCCCACCGAATTGTCTTTTGTAGATTTCACACAGTTTTCGAGGCAGACCTCGCGGCAGAGATAGAGAAACATTCGGTTACCGATTTCTCTGTCTTGGAGCTACATTTCATAACAATGGGGCATGTCTTTGGAGCATTTGTATTGCGTCTCCTTGGGATACATCGGATTTCTGCTGCTACACAAAGCCTTAAGATTGTCCTTGGGAGATCAGAGGTAACTTTATCGCCGTTGACTGTGTATTTTGAATAAATACAAGTACTTGTTCTATGATACACTGTAGTAATTTAAATTTGTTTTAGGCTAAACAAGCATGCCCAGCAAGTTGCTGCTGTGATGAGCCAATCAATCTCCTTGACCAATCTTCAAAATGTGGAAATCAAAGGCTTCAAAGGAGAGGATCATGAGTTTGATTTCCTGAAGTTGATATTCAGATGTGCTACAATGCTGAAAGTAATGACCGTGAGGCTGTCAGATGAGGTCACAAGAAGTAACAATTGGTGCACAAAAATGTACGACATCTTTAAGGCGTATCCCTTGGTTGAATGCAACATTGATCTTAGTCCTGGTAAGCAGGTTTCTGCAGGCACGATTAGCATGATCCTACATGCATCAATGATTTATTCTTTGTACAGTTTCGTTAAAGCCCAAGTTCATGCATGATCACTGTTAGCCTTGTGCTCATATTGTGCTGTGAAACATTTATACCTCTGTTTTGCCATGTGCAAATTGAAAGGGTCGTTGGAATGTATTGCTCACATGCCGAATATTCATTTCAGACTGAGTTTTAGCATGCTCTTGGTCTCTTTGTTTGCTGAAGAAATGTCCATTGAGATGCTCCATATGTTTCGATAATGTATAGCCTGTATTTATTCTAGCCTTTTCGCCAGATTCAGATTTCCCTTTAATGTGCCCGGAGTACTAAATCCTTATTCTGTCTACACTTCATCCATGCTATCGACTTGGGTTTGCACATATCATACGCTATGCGGTCTGTCTAGTCCAGTGATGTTTGATTGTGACCGTATCTCAATAAATGGCTTAATAAGTGGACATACTATGTTGGTGCTAATTTTTTTTAGGTAGTATTGCTGCTGAGTTTGTACACATACACATCTTCAGATTTTTTTCTTTTCAAGATGACAGCTCAATAATGGAATGGGAGATAAAATGCACTGAAACTTTGTAGTGTATGCAGGCTTCGTTAACTCACTCAACCTTCCGTTGTATGCAGTCTTCTCTGTTCATTGCACTCTTTGATTTGCACCAGCTCCAGTAGTATTTAGTAGCCAATAAACAGGTTTCTAGCCATTTTAGATTATGTTTCCCTTAAACGTGCCCCCGAGTACTAAGTCCTTATTTTGTCTACAGTTCATCCATACTATTGACTTCGGTTTGCACACTCAGATGGTATGCTAATTGTCTAGTCCATTGATGTTTGATTGTCACCGTATCCCAATATGTGGCTGAATAAGTGAGCATACTATGTTAAATTTTAGTTATTTTTTAGGTAATATTGCTAATGAATTTGTGCGCATACACATCCACAGTTTTTTCTTTTCAAGATGACAGTTGAACAATGGAACGTGCGATAAAATACATTGAAACTTTCTAGTGTATGCATGTTTCTTTACCTCACTCACCCTTTTGTTGTATGCAATCTTCTCTGTTCATTGTACTCTTTGATTTGCACCAGCACCAGTAGTATTAGTAGCCAATAAAGAAGTTTCTAGATTCACTGAAGTTAGTTGTCTTACTATATTTCTCTAGGTTTTCAGGTTTGGTACAAAATGCTAATGGCCTACAGAGAAAATGAAAAGGCATTCACACTTGGTCATATGAAAATATATTGACATTTTTTCACTGGTTCAAGATTTCCTGAACTCCTTCAGCAATATGTGATTAGCAAATTTAAAAAAAAGTTGTAGTTACATTATGTTGAGAAATTTGAGAAATATATGGAACCTTAAATTGCTTGTAAGCCTATATTACCAGGTCTGATAAATATTACCAGGTCTGACAAGTTCTGTTGATTGTGAGTTTGTGATCTTCTTCACTTTTCAGCATTTTCATTATCCAACTCCTTGTGTTTGCCTGCACAATTGGTAATTGAAATGTGTGATAATAACTATATGATGACAGACTTCTCTTGTTTATAAGAGCTTTCAAAGTGTTGGACACCAGTATGGAGAAAAAGGACTCTCCATGCCATTGCTTTGCAGTTCAAGTATGTGTGATGATGATAGATTTGCATAAAAAAAGTAGTTCTAGTTTTCCAAAAAAGAAGTGCTCTATATTATCTGCTTCGGTTTGCATGAATGAGAGGCTTTATTGTTTGTCTGGGCCACTGCAGTTTGGTTGTGCATATCCCAAAACAGTTCTGAATATGCTATATCAAATGCCGATTTTTGTTTGAGAAATATTGCTGCTGAATCTGTGCACATACATAAACACATTTTTCTTTGTCTTCAAAATGACAGTTGAATGGTGGAACTGAGAGATAGTATTTTGTTGTTAACTTTCTAGTCTATCCAGTCCTCATTGTACTAGTCGCCCGTTGGTTTATGCTGAGCAAGCACTTTGTGGTTCTTCACGCTGTTGGTGTTTATTTTTTTAATTTCTCTGTTGACAATATAACAGCATTCTCTATGCATACAACGACTTTATGCTACCATGCCAAGATACTGACCCAAACTGGTTTCGGCTTACCTTCATCTCGATGCAGGGCCAACACACGACAGCCAAAGTTGAGCGTGAACATGAATATATTCTTTACATTTACAGATCTGTAGTGCTTATAGACAAGATTGTCTTCTCGCGTGCGGGCCTGCCTAATTCCACCATCTTATCTGAGAATTCTGCCTGGTGCTCTCAATGGATAAAATGAGCAATTGAGGTGTTATTTGCCAGTGTGATGGAGTTACATGCTACTGTAGAAGTGTTGTACCCGTAGTCTTGATTAAACGTTGGATGGTGGTAGCAGTGGCCCATGCATTGCCACTGTTATTCCTTGAAGAAAAAATATAAAATAAAAGCTTGTATCTCACGTGGATATGTACTTCTTCTTCCCCGGAGGTTGAACTGGAAGGAACTCGAGGTTTTGTGAGTATGGTCACTAGGAGGAGTGGGGCATCATATCCGTGTAGCCGATACTCTTCCTGGTAGTGGGGAAGATCATGAAGACCAAGCTAGCGAGGAAGCCAGCAGCAAGAGGCAAGTTCACCAGGAGCTCCCTCAAGTCCTGCCCGGCGTTCGGGAACAGACAGAACTGTACGCTAGCGTCGGAGAACGCGATGGCGAGGAACACGAGCGCGGAGAAGACGGCATGCACGAAGTCCATGGGCGTGACCCGGAACCTGGAGAGGTCCTTGAACATGGCGTCCCGCTCGGTCCGCGTGCCGGTGAAGTTGAACGGGTAGAAGCCCCGGAAGGTGGCCGCGCCATAGTAGAGCCTGCCGTCGCGGCCGACGAGGCTGTCCGTGAAGGAGAGGAGAACGCAGGAGGCGGCGCAGCCGGCGATGAGCGCCAGGACCAGGTACCGGTTGGCCGCGTGGCAGATGCCGTGGTTGCTGAAGGACGGCGCCAGCGCCTGGAAGGCCAGCACCGTGCCGGTCGGCAGCAGCTTCAGCAGGTCGGACGCGCTCGACAACGTCTTGTCCACGGGCGGCTTACCGGCGGCAGAGGTCGGAGGTGACGCCGCCTCGTTCGATTGTTGGGCCGGCACAGTCATCTGAATGTCCATAGCTGATCGAGGGATAGAGAGATAATCAGATGCTCTTGCTCCGGTATTATATAGTGCTCGAACGAGGAGTTAAAGTTACAATAAGAACACTTTTTTGATTTGCTGGAAGCTACAGCAGATCGAGTAAGGATACCGGCCTGCAGGCAGGCAATGTCTAAAATCAATATCCGTAGGCACTCGCACATGCATCAGTGGTGGCTCACGTACTTTGGTCACGGCAACAAGAAACTGCATGCTGGAACGGCTGAATGCGCCCAGACATCGGCCGAACCGAGGTATGCGTCCAGCCCAGCCAACCCACAAGTAACGAACTCCTGTAACGGCCAGCTGCCTAAATATCTTTATTGACTATATTTACTTATTTAGTGAGTCTACTGCAATTAGGGATGCCGAGTAGAAACCAGCATTACAATTTTGTGCTGCTAAAAAACATAGTCTCTATGTCAGACAAGGACACAACAAGAAATGATCGGTGCACGAAGATATACGATATCTTCAAGGCATATCCATTTGAATGCAGCGTTGATCTTAGTTATGGTAAGCAGGTTCTTCATGAATGATTAGTACGCTCCTGGATGCAACAATTATATTTTCCTTGCACAGTCTCTCTGAGGCCTAAACTCATGCTTTAGCAATGTTCGCCTTATGCATATATCTGCTCTAAAACCTTTATAGCTCTGCTATGTCAATGTCTTTCATGTCATGCAAATTTCTAGGGTGGTTGGAACGTGGTGCTGACTTGCATATTTCTTGGTTACTTAGTTAGCTTACACTTGCTCTCTTTGTTTACTGAACAAATGACCATTGTTATGCAGTGTGGCAAATAGCAATTGTGTTTGCCTTCTTTATGCTGGTCCTTTCAATGGGACCCAGAGGACTAAACCCTCATTTTAACTATAAATCATCCATACAATCTACTTTGATTTGCACTAAACACGTATGAGATGCAATACGTTTTGTATTCTCCACTGAATTTTGCTTGTGTCCATACCCAATAGTTGGCTTAAGATGATTCTTGTTTGGGGAGAACTTACTGCTGAATTTGTGTGCATACATCCTTACATTGCACAATTGGGTTTGCACAATTTGTATTTAGTCGCCAATAAAAGAAGTTTCTAATTTAACAGGACTTAGGTGCCTTGTTTGATTGCCTTCAGGCTAAGTAGAAACTAGTAATGCCAAGACAGAAAAGAAAATCGTTCACAAACTCCTTCTTTAAGCTGTGATTGGCAGAAAAAAATAGTAATTATAGTTTATGTTGAGCACATAGTTTGCTGCTTTTATCAACGATGATGTTCCTGTATAGAGGGCTTTCATTATTTGCTATTCACAACATTCTATACATACAATGAATATATTTCTACCATGAGATACTGACTCAAACTGGTTTTGACTTGCCTAATTTGCATGCAGGGTGCCAGGGTCGATGCGAAGCAGCCAAATTTATGCATTGACATGATTCTCATCCTTACACGTATGGATCTGTGGTGCTTATGGATCATATCGCCCTCTCCTGTGTGGACCAACTCCGGTATCTTCTTTCAGAATTTGCTAGGTGGCTTGAATGGTGGACAAACTAAGCCGCTCAAGGTATCATTTCAGTGATGGAATGGAGCTACATGCTAGGAGTGGTGTACCCTAGATTAATCCTCGGGCTGTATAGGACATTGTTAATCCTTGAGGAAAGCATTAAAGTTGAGTCCTTTTGTAGTACCCAGATAAATAACAGCTTTCATTTTCGTTACTCTAAAAAGGCGGAAAACAGTTTATATAGTGGTTAAAGGGTGACTAGTCAAAATAGTACTAGTGCAACACAAAGTTCCCGTGGATGGGCTCCGACCCAGAACCGTAGATAGGACCTTGCCCAAGAACAAGTAATCTCGTAAGTGCTGTTTGAACTCTGAATTCCCCCAAACGACAAAATGGAACCCTAAATCGAGCTCCCACTCTCCTCACTCCCACAAACACACACTCACCACAATGCGCCAAAAATCACATTAAAGTTTCAATTTAGTCTACTTAACCTATATCAATCAAAATGATGTCATATTAAGTCTCAATTAGCTCAATACTTTTCTTCACCAAAAGTTAGATAGAGTATCGGAGAAGAATGTTCAATTGTATCCTATCTTTTTGGCAAGCACGTGTCTAGTTTTGTAAGGAGTAGTAAACAATTGGCATGTGAAAGGTGCACCCCTGCTTAGGAAAAGAAAACACAGCTAACAACAACTTTTTTTCATTTTCCTTTGATCGCCTCCTCTTCCATGACCCACCCTAATAAACCCTAAACACTAAATTAACCCTAAACCCTAAAAACCCTAAACCCCGCTCCCCCACCACACACACACACTAACAACCACAATGCATTTTTTTTGCAGAGGCCAGCTCCACTTGGGCCTGTTAGCTCACCAAAAAATATGCCGGCTAGGCTTGGCCTAGTTAGCGAAGCAGAAGAGATACATCATCCATGATCCAACCGGGCACTGGCTCTATCGATGTGCGCATCGGCAATTCCTATATCCCGCCTGTTAGCGGCGAGGTACGATCATGCCGCCTGAAGCAGGTCTTTGCTGGGCCAGGCCCATTTATCGGTTCTTTTCATTTTTTTTCCGTTTGTTTTCAGTTTTTATGTTTTTTCTTTTATGTTTTTATTTACTTTTTTTGTTTTTTATTTTTCACATTTTTAGGATTTTGAAAAGCATTCAATTAAAAAAAAAATCAAATTTCAACAAAAAATATAACTGAAAAATATTCAGATTTGTAAATGTACATAATTGAAAAATGTTTAAATTTTGAAAATTCTCAGATTTAAAAAATGTTCAGAGTTGAAAATGTACAAATTCAAAAACTGTTCAACTTTGAACAAAATATTAAGAACATTTTTCTTTTTCCTTTGTATTTTATTTTTTATTTTTTCACTTTTTTAGTATTTTTAAAAATAATCGTTTTTTAAAATGTTCAAACTTAAGAATTATTCAGATTTGAAACTGCTCAAAAAGTTGTTCAGATTTAGTAACGTTCTGATTCAAAAAAAATCCAAATTTCAAAAATATTCAGAATAAAAAATGTTCAGATTTTCAAAAACGTTTATATTTTTTTATTTCCATTTTTGTTAGCACCATAATAGCCTAATTTTTTTTTTCGACTACCATCATTGCCTTACGTAGCTACAGTCTGTTTTTTAGCGGAAGCTACAGCGAGCTCGGGCTAGCACATGTTAATGGGCCGGCCCGTCTCAAGCTTCCTTCAGGCGGCGCGAGGATGGAGCTACCGTGCCCATCTGCCTTCTCCTTGTTGCCCCGATCCCCACCAGGCGCCAGGCCGCCAGCCGCCAGCGGTCCATCGCACCCGGCAAAAAGCGGAGGAGCAAGGGCAAGGGCACAGGGCGATAAGGGAGGGTGCCAGCGGCAGCCTTCAGTAGGGCTGGCGCGACGGCGGCCGGCGGTGTGCGCGAATTGTGTGCCACGTATGCAGTCATCACTCTACGGAGTCTAGGGCTTCCTCTTTTCAAGGTGTGAGATCCTTTCGCCTTGTTCTCTCTGTAAATTAGAGTAGATTTTTGTTCTATTGAATTGCTACAGATGGATTCATTAGTTTTTCCAGAACATGCAAAATACTTGCGTGTAATTTTCATTAAGATTGGGAGAAATCATATTTACAAGATTGTGGGTGAAACACCACACCCGCTAAGAACCAAAACACACACCTAGGTTACTCCTCTCCCCTGTCTACCTCCAGCTGCCTTCCTAATCAACCTAACCTCCTCAACAATCTTTATGTGCCACGAAACCTGGGAGGTGGCCAACTTTGTCAAAGACTCGGCTGTTTCTCTCCATCCATATTTGCCACATATAGAAATTGATTCAATGTTGGAGAATACGACGAGTGTTTTTTTAGGATGCAGAATTTGATCAATGGACTTGTAAATTTGCCTCGTAGTACTGCTGCACGTGAAAATAAATGGAGAGTTTTTATCTCTTTTTCAGAAACATGCAATAAAGAATATTCCTGTATCGTATGCAAATTTCAGACGTGGTCATCAAACTTATGTTCTTTCTCTGACCTTATGAACCTATTTATGTTGCGTTTCAGAATATACTTCGGCATGTTTATGTTTCTTGCACTGACCAAAGAATATGCCTAGTTGACAGATCACACTGTTTTGGAGAATTGGGGTTCCATGGAGCAGCCAGACCTCTTGAGCGCCCTCCCGGAGGATATTCTTCTCCAGGTCCTTCGCCGCCTCTGCTGCGCCCGCACCGCCGCACGCACCAGCCTCCTCTCCCGCCGGTGGCGTGGCCTCTGGACCAGCCTACCCAATCTCCTCTTCCACAATCTCCCGATCCGTTAGGTCCAAGCTGCGCTCAGCCCGCTCACAGTCGACCCTGGGGTGTCCGTGTCCCTGCTCGACATCGTGTTCACCTCGCTCGAAGCTGCGGCGGTCGGCCTCGAGCCGGCCGGGGTGTCTCTCCGCGACATCAGCATCCGTAGGCATAAGCAGGTGGCTGCCAGTGTCCCTTCGCTACTCAATGCAGCTGCATGGCTCTCGCCGGTGGAGTTCCGCTTGGTCCTCCCGCTCAGCCTGGAGTGCGCCGACGTGGACCTTCCTCGTTTCCACCGTGCCACGTCGATCAGGCTGATGGCGCGGAACCTCTGGATCACGCTGCCACGGTGCAGCGGCGGGTTCCTCAAGCTCGAGAAATTATCCCTCTCGGGCTGCTACGTCGACCTCGCTGCATTGGTCCGCCGCTGCCCGTCCCTGCGCGTGCTCAGCGTGAGCGAAGTTTCCCTCGATGCCGGCATCAACATCCAGTCGGAGTCGTTGCAGAAGCTGTCTGTGTGGACACTTTACAGATGGACAGACTGTATCAACATCGAAGCTCCCATGCTTAAGCAATTGACATTGTCCTTCAGCACCGGCGGCGAGCTCAGCGTGTCCGTCGTGGCACCAATTCTGGAGAACGTCTCCTGGGGGTGCTCTTATGGCATCAAGAAAGCTGGGCTTGCTCCTTGGGGCCTCACGAGTGTGAGCTTGGACAGACGGTTTGAGAGCCGCCTTGGACAGCGGGTGGTCACTGGTACCAGGGAAGACACATGTTTGCAGCTCTCTAACGTTCATGTTCTGTCCCTGCAAATATCGTGCTGTGTATGGCTCATTTCCTGCTTAATTGGCTTAATGTGCGGACTGGATTGAACTTATGCATTATATGCTCATCGTTTTTTTCTTGGCAGGGTTGGTTTGATGCGGAGCTCAATTTTGCGCAGCAGATACAGAAACATCTTGTTACCGACTTCTCTGTATTGGAAATAACAATGAGGTATAATTCTGGCCTGGGATCCGTGGGGCACGTTTTTGGACCATTTGTGTTGCATCTACTTGGAATGCATCAGATTAGTACTGCTACACGACGGCTTCAGATCTACTTTCTAAGAACAGAGGTAAATATATACCTTGTTTGTCTTATATATCTGAAATTATATATTTATGGTACTTGTTTGAACAAAAAAACTAGGGCCATTCTTCAGATAACGTCTATATGATGAACCATATGTAAATAAATTGTAGTAATCCACATTTGTTTTAGGTGAAAGAAGAATGCACAATAAATTGTCCCTGTGACAAGCCCAGGAGCTGGAGAAGTAAAAATATCACTTTGATCAATCTTGAAGAAGTGAAAATCGATGGCTTTGAATGGGAGGATCATGAGTTCGATTTCTTGAAAGTGATATTCAGATGCGCGCCAATGCTTAAAAGAATGATCGTACAGACATCGAATAAGGTCATGACAAGCAACAACAGGCGCATGAAAATACAAGACGTCTTCAAGGCGTATCCTTTCGTGGAATGCAAGTTAATGCAGCAGTGATCTTAGTTCTGCTAAGCAGGTTCTGCATGAATGTTTATTTTTCTTCTAGCTGCAACGATTTTCTTTATATTTTTAACGTTTCGTCAAAGCCTAAGCTCATGCTTTATCACTGTTCGCCGTGTCTCTACGTTTTGCTCTGATATATTTACAGTTATGTTATGTCGGTATCTTTATGTTGTGCAATTTTTAGGGTGGTTACACAGAAGTTAGTTTAGCTTACTCATGCTCTCTTTGTTTGCTGAAGAAATTACCATTGTGAATTTTTCATGCTCCATACGTTTCCATCTTTATGATGGCCCTCCGATAGGCCGCAGAAGAAACTAAACGCTCATTTCAACGTTATATCGTTTGTTAGTCTACTGAATTTTGCTTGTGTCTGTACCCCAATAATCGGCTGAATATGTGTGGTGTTTCTGTGGGGAGATTTCCTGCTGAATTGTGTAAACAAGTAGAGTACATCTTTCGATTGCACTGTCAGTTTTGCACCAGTTATATTGAGTAGCCAATAAAAGAAGTTTCTCCAAACTGGTGTTGACCTGCCTCATTTGCATGCAGGGTAAGTGCGTGTGTTGACATGATTCTCATCCATATATTTACGGATTCGTGGTGGCTCGTCGGCAAGATCGTTTTCCGTGTTTCAAAATGTTGTCTGGTAGTGTCAACAGATAAACTGCGCCAGTGAGATTTTACTTTGCCAGTGCAGTTGAGCTACATGCTAGAGGTGGTGTACTCCTGGTCTTAATTAGTTCTTGACTAGTAGCCATGGCTTGTATATATGCAGTTATATCATTTTGACTGGGATTGTCATGCAATTGCCAGTTAGTGTCTACTCTACTTGGTGTTAATCAATATAATGTTCTGCTAAGCCAAAAGCTAGATAGAGCATCAGAGTTCAGAGAAGAATGTTCTCCTTATCTTCTCTTTGTGCCAAGCACGTGACTAGTTTGGTAAGGACATCGCCCCCTCCATTTTTGCTATCTCCAAGCAAAATAATCTCTCGGCTCACAAGGCTTTGCACCAAAATCTTTGGGAGGGGAATTTGGATTTTTCGGGTGGAGTTTCGGTTGCTCACATCAACGAGTTCCTTGAGCTATGGAGCATGACGCAAGAGATCACCTTCAAGAGGGCATTGTGGACACCATTTCTTGGAAGCTTACCAACAATGGTCTCTACTCCACCGCTTCGGCCTACCTTGCCCAAATGGACGTTCAACCTACATCCTTCATGAAGCCGGCCGTTTGGGACAATTGGGCGCCGCCGAAATGCAAATTTTTTGCTTGGTTAATTCTCCAAGATAGGGTTTGGACGGCGGACCGCCTTGCGAGACGTGGGTGGCCAAATTACGGTCAATGCCATCTTTGCAAGAGGGGGCCGGAGACCGCCGCCCATCTCATGTTCAAGTGTAGATACTCCCTTCGCATTTGGGGCGCCTTAAAGGATTGGCTTGGTTTGGCAAATCTTGATATTTCCCTTTGGGCGAATTTTACCTCGGTGAAGACTTGGTGGTGCTCCCTCTCCGGAGTCGGCGGTCAACGGCGCAAGGGCCTCTCCTCCTTGCTCCTTCTCACCGCTTGGGAAATTTGGAATGAGAGAAATGCGAGAGTCTTTCGCAATAAAGCTACAATGCCCGCCGTCATTACCTCTACCATTAAGCGTAGTGCCGCCCTTTGGGGTGTTGGGGGGGCAAAGTGTTTGAGTAATTTGTTGCCGCGAGAGTAGACTTTATTTGATTTCCAAGCCCTTGTGCTTGTAGTACTTGTATTCTAAACTCTTCTTAATTAATGAAATAGCCAAAGCTTTTGCCTTGTTTCAACAAACAAAAAAACTAATATTACTATGGTGTTTACTAAACCACTGGCATGTGAAAAGTGCCTGCTGGGAGAAGAAAAATTAAGTGTCTGCATCAGGCTTGTTGCAGTATATCAAGTCTCTTCTAGTCAAAGTCCAAAGTTGCGTCATGATCCATGATCGTCCCCTCCCAGGAACTGTTTTTCGTTTCCTTCACAATAGCATCCATCTGCTCTACTGTTAACTACCAACACTCAGCAAGGACAGCTATGATAAATCTACTTCAATCAAAATTGCATTATTTCTAATAGTAGCATTTCCATACTTGATAGAGAGTACCAGGAAAATGTACTAGGAAATAAAGCAAATCCAAGTAGCATTGTAGCTCGATCTATGTGTAGAGGAAACACTGCCAATGCTGCTATTCCCAAGCTCCAGGCAGCCCCAAATATTTTGAACTTTCTTTTATTATAGGTGAAGTTCTATTAACATTCAAATGTGATGTTCTATTATAACATATAAATCTGAAGTTATGTTCATATTTCTTTGGGAGGTAAGAAAAAAATGCAAAATATGCACGAATAATGATGATAAACTGTTTGTCACAATTCACTCCGGAATTTACTCTTTTCAAACCTAATAACTTTTTTAAATTTTGAAGCATAATTTCACTTGGTTTTCACCGCTTTCTACCATAACTTGGTTTCAGCGATTTTTATTTTGGTTTCAGCGATTTGACCAGCTGGTCATCCCATCCCTATCTATTTTCACCTGGTTCCTCTATCTACATTGGATCTGCCACCTCGAAGCACGAACCCAACACCTACAAACCGCATCTCATGAACATTGTCACGGTTACCACCATGACAACCAACACCACGGCTAAACTCCGTGCAAACTTCCATATCTACGCATGCTACTGTCCGAAGCACCGTCGTGGCACCATCACATCGGAAGCACAAAAGTTTTGAAGCTTGTTTGTCTTTGCTGACTGAGCCCCAGTACACAACTTCCTCTAGATCGACCGACCGACGAGCAGACCACGAGACCAGCTCTTCCGTGCCATCGAGGATAGGGAATCACCTTCTCCAACATCAGGATGTTACAAGCAACACGACACCCTTCTAAACGCTACATCTACCATATACATACCCCTAAGCTTAACCCCAAGGCTTGCCCTCGGGCTTTTCGGTAAAACACGTGTTGTTTCCCATTTTTTGCTTCCTTTTGGAAGGTCAAAGAGGAGCAAACAACATCTATCGGCAGTTTATAGGAACAATGTGTGAGGTAAATGCAAGGTTTTCGTTCCCGAACTAAAAAAATCCCGAGCCCCGTTACCGTGTAACCGAGAAATCCTGGATGGTTACTGGACGAATTTAAAATAAATAAATTTCGAATTCAAATTTTGTTATTTAGAGTTTAAACTCACAATTGACCCAAACCCGACTATAGCTTAGCCGTATGCCTCGGTTATGTAGTCTCCGCACTTATCATGTCTCGAGTTCGAAACTCTTTTTACACTTTTGCCATAATTATTGAGATTTACTGGAGACGATCGGAAAACTCGAACCAAGGACCTCCGCTAGAGAAACCCTGTCGCAGCCACCAGACTACATGTTCGAACTTGTACATATGCGAACGATACGTCCTATTTATTCAATTTATAGGGTTTAAATTCAAAAATTTCAAACAATCTTGATTTTTTTTTACCGGTAAACTGGGTGCTCGGGAAACTCGGTTACCGACCGGTAACCAAAACCTTGGGTAAATGCTTTTCTAGGAGTGAGTGCAAAGTGAAACAAGTGTCACACTAGTTCATGTAATACTTAAATTCTGAAAAAGGCTCGTCTCCCGTGTATCCATACGTTTTTTCATCCAAAAAGAAGTCCACAAAATTCCACCTGTTTATACGGTAACGAATTTTGGTACTGAAAAAGAAAAGGTTGGGACTTGGGAGAGTTTACTGCCTCACTTCAGTCTTCACAGCGGAGCACACACGCGCTCTTCCCCTCAAACACTCTGCTCTCTCCCGCTAGATCGGGGATTTGGGGTGCACCCCGCTAGGGTTTTCCATGGAGGACGGAGCTCATCGTGGCGGGCGTCCACGCCTAGGTCCGGACGGCGGAGGATCCGACCTCATCAGCGCCCTCCCAGAGGATCTGATTCTCCAGTTGCTTCGCCGCCTCGGCTGCGCCCGCGCCGCCGCCCGCACCAGCCTCTTGTCCCGCCATTGACACAGCCTCTGGAGGCGCATCAGGGACTTCAATGGCGGAACCAGGGGGACCAGCACGGGCCACGGCTCCCCCCAACATGCAGAAAATTATCTAAGACCCCCCGATTAGTTATGCATGAAGTTATGTATCCCATTCTATATCCATCTCTAAGACACAAAAATACATGCATGATGGTCACAGAAGATCCCATTTGAGAGATGAGAAGCTTTTTGGCTGTTCCTCTCGTCAGTCTGCAATTCTGCATGCTGCATGTGCTTCTCTTCTGCTTGTAGTCTCTCCTCTGAGGCTGTGACCCTGATCTTATTTCTTCTCCGATTTGGAGCACACATAAAAGATGAAAGATATTTCAGTTTGATCTCCTGATTTGGGATAATCATTTGTGAAGCTTCTAAGACATCGCTTATTAACATGCACCACGAAAGAGATTTATGAATTCTCAAGGACTGAATTATTTATGAATTCAATACATGACACGCCGTGTGCAATTAACTGAAAAATTATTAGTTCACCATTATCAAATCATATACATTTTCTTGCATGCTAACTCTTGTGTAGATCTCTAAATATGTTATCAACATTTAACCCTTTTGCTAGTTTCCGATCAACTAAGAATTAACTTAGAACTCGGCCAACTCTGAAACCATTAGATTTGTTTCATAATTCATGCACCCGACACCTCAGATTGTAAGTGGCAGCGGCGTTTGGTGGTCCCGCATACGCCGCCTAGCAAAATTAGCCTAAACGGCTTATGCGGCTTACCACATAATTAAGTGGCGTATGTGGCGAAGCCACGAAAGCCCATGAAACCACGAAAGCCCACGCACAACTTCTTCTTCCCCTTCTCTGAGTATCACGATAGCACGTCATGGCCTTGCGGCGCCGCCACCATGCCAGGGTCTTGGGCAGCGGAGCACCGCCGCTAGCTGCCTATCCTCCCGCACGGTGCCTCCTCCTCGCCGTGGATTGCATCTTCGCTCGTCCCCCACCTGAAGATCTGCGCATCCGCAAGCTTCCATGGCTAGCCACGGCCAAAATTCCAAAATCAATCCCCAACATAAAGGAAGCAGAGCAGCGCTACTCGCCACAGTGTTGAACTGTTGATGCGCTCGACCACAGCGTCCAGCCGTACACCGTGGGGCTCGACCACAGAGTGCACGGGCGCAGCTCAACCACGGCGTCCACGGGTGACGGTCGATCGACCGCATCCACGGCGCTCGATGGCCCGATCGCGGTGTCCACCGCGTCCATGGCATTTCATTTCATCACGGCGACGCGACGATGGCAACAACCTGCTTCTCCCCCAAGATGTCTATTCTCTGCCGCGTTGTGTCTACGTGTGGGACGTCTCTCAGTCTGTGCCACCCAGCGCAGATTGGGACGCCGGCCAGCGCGCGGCCGCCGCCATTCGACCACGCGCAGTTTCCCGCTACTGATGAATACTTTCAGTACGTGCTAGCTGATGAATTTATTGGTTGACACTGTATCTATATATGTCGGTCCGGGCATGATTTTGATTTTCTTCTTGCAATGTTCAGACAAGGTTATGAACGCAATTTCTGTTTGCGGTTTCATGTAGTATACAAGTATACCAGTTCTAATATTGAAGTGTTTTGTATATTTTGGGATTTTTGTAAAGAACCATGTCGGCGACACCTCTACATGGGGTTGCAGTTGCATCCAAAATTTCCAAGTTGCGTGTCCAACATTTAATGGGTAAAATGGTATATATTTTGCTACAGTCATAGCAAAAAAAACACCTATATTTTGGGTACATTTTTATGCATTTTATAATTGCGCTCAATGCCCATATTTCCTGGGTCCGCCCCTGGGGGACTTCACCTTCCGCGACGTCGCGCTCCGCTCGCTCCTGCCCACGCTCAACTCCCTCGTCCTCGCCGACGTGTTCCGCCTCTTCATCGGCGTCCGTGAGGTGGCCCCGGAGCTCTCCCCCTGGCGTGAAGAGCACCTCATCCGCGTCTCATCGCTGCTCCCCGCCGCCGCGGACCTGTCGCCGGTGCAGCTCTGCTTCGGCGTCCGTCCCACCGGACTGTGCCCTGCCATCACCGTGCACCTGCCCCGCTTCCTCCGCGCCACCTCCATCGATCTGCACGGGCTGAACCTCCTCTTAGCCGAACTGCCGGCCGGCCAGTACATGTTCCCCGCGCTCGAGATGATGTATTTTTTTTTTTTTACTGTAACTTCGGCGGGCCTTAGGCCAGCCTGAACTTATTATAAATAATCACAACTCAATCAGTTTAGGGGAGATGAATACAAACATAGGGGTAAAGGAAGCAGAGATACAACATAGAGAACTTAGGGGGGTTCAAAGCTAATACACCATGCTTTAAGAGCACTTGCAGCTGAAGAGGAATGACAATGGTACGCCCAGAGACGGACGTCTTCCGTGCATCTGCGTTGAACAATTTTCAGAGGCTCGTCCAGGTTTTGGAAGACTTTTGCATTGCGGCGTTTCCAGATACTCCATGAAATGGCCGTGCATACCGTAGAGTCCACAAAGCTTCTGCACCTTGCATTCCACAACTCATGGACGCAGCTGATCGCCACGCCTTGTTGATGAGGGTAGAAGAAGTCCCAAACCTCTCTCGCCTTGGGGCAGCGAATCAGCAGGTGATCCGTGTCCTCCACCTCGTGGCAGAAAACACAGTTTGGGGACGCTCCAAGCTGATGACGAAAACGGCGATCATTTGTGGGGAGGCGTTGTCGACGCACCAACCAGTTGAAAATCCTGCACTTCAGACGGCATTTTTCCAAACCTTATCTGCCAAATCGTCAGTTTGAAGCATTCTATAATTATTAGCATAGATACCTTTGTTTGAGAGCTCTTTCGAAGAGTGCTTACAACGTCGAGAATCAGCCATAGAAGGGTCAAGAAGAACGGTCTGAAGTTCAGCAGAGAGGAGGTTCAATTCAAATGAAGCACTGGAAGAGAGGCGGGGAGCGAGGGAAAGGGATAGGTCCGTGTCCATGACAGCCAAGAGTTGGGCATTAGGGCGCGTAAAGTGAGAAAAAAGAGCCGGGAAGCGGTCACAAAGGGGCTACGTGCCAATCCAGAGATCGTGCCAAAAAGCCGTGGATCGCCCGTCTCCTATAGTGACCTTGGTGTGGAGGCAAAAAGCAGGGAGGCCAGCAACAATATTTTTCCAGATGGGAGAGTCGAGAGAATGGCTCTCCCCCAGGTCACGTCTAGCTGACCAGCCATACTGACGGCGGAACCAAACGGCCCAAGGAGACTCAGTAGGAGAATGCAGCTTGGTCAGGAACTTTGACAGGAGGGCAGAGTTTTGGTTGGGAATAGACAAAACTCCGAGACCCCCAAGATGTTTTGGCTTGCAGACATCTTCCCAGGCCACCTTGCAGTGTCCCCAGAACACGTTTCCTCACCAGTCCAAAGGAAAGCCCGATGCCTTTTATCTATGGCCTCAACCGCCCCTACAGGAAGCAAACCGGCGCTCATGGCATGGGCAAATTTAGCAGTGATGACGGAATTAACAAGAACGAGACGACCCCCAATAGGTAAGGCACGTCCTCTCCACCCGGAGAGTTGGGTGTCGCATTTGGACAGGAGAGAGGAGAGGTCCGACAGCCTAAGCTTGTGGAGAGAGAGAGGCAGCCCCAAGTAAGTTTGAGTGAAGGTGGAGACAACACAGCCGAAAGAGGAAGCCATAACCGTGGCCTCCGCAGGGTCCGTGTGGATAGGGATAAAGGTGCTTTTGTGGAAGTTGATGACGAGGCCAGTGGCCGCCGAGAAGTCATCCAACAACTTCTTAAGGTTGGTGACATGCTCAGGGATGGCCCGGATAATTATGAGAGTATCATCAGCATACTGAAGAATGGGGCAAGGAAGGTCATCCACGATGGGATGGAGAAGAAGGCCCGAGCGTGATGCCTGGAGGAGAAGCTGCTGGAGAATATCGACAACAATGTCAAAGAGGAAGGGGGATAGGGGATCGCCCTGACGAAGCCCCCGATGGCATTGGATCCACTTCCCAGGGACACCATTGAGGAGAACAGCAGTCTGGCTGGATTCATTGAGCGCTTTAATCCAGAGCCGCCACGCTTCAGGGAAGCCTTTAGCCGCAAGGATAAGGTCGAGAGCTTCCCAACTAATAGAATCAAAAGCTTTGCGAAAGTCAAGCTTAAACACAGCAGCGGGCTTGAAGCGTTTATGGCAGGATTGAACAATGTCGGCCGCATAGACAAAATTTTCCGCGATGGATCGCCCTGAGATAAAACCAGTTTGATCAGGGTGGACAAGCTTTGTTATGATGGGGTGGAGGCGAAGCGTGAGACATTTTGTGAAGAATTTTAGGCAGAAGTTTTGGAGGGAGATGGGTCGGAAGTTTTTAGGTCGAGTAGCCCCCGGCTTTTTCGGAAGAAGAACGATGAAAGCTTTGTTTATGGGTCGGAGGTCAGCTTTTAGGGAGTGGAAGTTCTGAAGGGCAGCCAGGAGAGAGTCTTTTACCAGGTCCCAGTTTTTTTTTGAAGAAAGCTGGTCCAAAACCATCCGGGCCGGGGCTAGAATTATCGTTCATGGAGACGACAGCCGCCCGAAGCTCGCTCATGGAGAAAGGGCAGCAAGTGAAGAAGTTTGAAAGGAGTCGAGGGAGGTGTCCGCGACAAGGGTGGGGAGGTTGAGTCGCATGGATATGGGAACAGGGACACCGAGGAGGTCACAGTAGAAAGAATGAAGAGTCTGAGCTTTTGCAGGATGGGCAAAGATAAGGCCACCGTCATCATCGGTGAGCACTTTAATCTGATTTTTTTGAAGACGCCCACTTGCACAAAGGTGGAAGTATTTCGAATTTTCATCCCCTAGGACACAATTTCTGATTTTTTGCGCGTTGTCTCCAATACGTCGCTCGAGCAGCATTAAGCTTGCTAAGAGTAGCCTTGGCAAGAGAGCGCAGGCTGGATTCCAAGGGGGAGAGGACTCTTTTTTCTTCAAGTCGATCAAGAAGAAGGATGACCGCCCGACAATTGTGTAAACACACAGATGGGAGGCGTCTGGTTCTGGACAAAGAGCGGGCCGCCGATCGAACCCTTTTTAGTTTTAGGTTGAGCTGCCCAACGAGCGGAAGCTGAGAGTGCAAGGGGTCAGCGCTGAGCCAGTTTGCCGAGGTAAGGTCAGCGAAGGAGTTATTTAGAAGCCATGAGTTTTCTAAGCGGAAAATAGTGCTGCGAGGGGCTTTGGAAGAGGCCTCGAGGTGGAGGGGGACATGATCCGAGGTGGGCCTAGAGGACGAGGTGAGAGTGGAGTTGGGCAAGGCGAGACTCCAGTCAGTGTTCACAAACATGCGGTCGAGGCGCGCAAGGATAGGCGGGTTTTGTTGGTTAGACCAAGTAAACTGCCTATCCAGGAGGGGGAGTTCAATGAAGGCATTTGTGTTGATGAAATCGTTGAAAAGGTTGGCATCCACCCTGTTGAAATTGTCATTGGATCTCTCACGGGGAAACCGAATTAGGTTGAAGTGTCCCATAACCACCACAGGACCATGAAGAGTGGCATAAACAGCCAAGAGGGAGTCGAGGAAGGGAGCTTTGAGGGAGTGGTCGCAAGGGTCGTAGACGTTAATCACGGAGAAACAAAGGTTGTCGAGACGGAAGGAGAAGGTAGCGGTGATCGAGAAATCATCCATGGAGTGGTGAAGGAGCTCAAGAACCCTATTATCCCAAGCAGTAATAATCCCTCCCGAGGCCCCAACAGAGGGTTTGAAAATGAATGAACGAAGAGAGGGCGAAAGGAAGGAGGAGGCGAGGAAACTAGAGACGTCCATCAACTTGGACTCTTGGATGCAAAGAACGGAAGGGAGGGCAGACTCGACCGCCGCACGGACATCGTCGCGCTTCGGTCGTTGGCCCAGCCCACGAGTGTTCCAAGTAGAGAAAAGGAGCTTAATAATCATGGAGAACTGGCAAGCTCCAAAGCAGCAGACTGGGCCGCAATAAGATCCGCCTCCGAGATGTCGCATGCATTGGCTAAGGCAAAGACATCACTAGCGCAGAGCGGGGCGTCGTCTTCCTCAGCCACGATGAGCAAATCCTCTATGTGAAGCTCTCTCTGCCTGGCCTTGTCCCCCTTGCCAGAGCCCTCAAGACGAGAGGACTTGCGCTTGATGGCCTTGTCGATGATGGACTCCTTCATAGGCAGCTCAATGGAGGCGAGGCGGGGGCTGTGGCGAGGCACAAAGGGTGGCAAGGACGCGGAAGGAGCAACGGAGGGGGCGCATTGTCGAGGATGGCGGCACCATCTTCCAGCCCCTCTGGCTTCATCATCTCAGCAGGATCATCCGCAACATCATCCAAGGCCGAGGCGAAAGAAACGGGCACCTCGCCCGACGCCTGCGAGTCCGTGGTAGAGCTGGAGGCAGAAAACGAGAAGTGAGGACGCGAAAGAGGAGGGGTGGAAAGAGATCCAGGAGGAGGGAGGAGACACTGATGTTCCCGGTGGCCGGAGCGCCAGCAGCGGCGACAACAGATTGGATCCCGACACGCTGCAACGAAGTGTCCTTTCGCCAGGCATCTAAAGCAGCGGCCGGAGAGCTTGTTGAGGGGGAGAGGAGAGGGATGAGGGCGGGGAGGTGAGGGCTTTGAAGGGGTAGCAGCCACCTGCAAATAAGAAAGGACGGGTGATTGCGTGGATCACACGTTCGTTGGGAGACCCCAAGAGGAAGGTATGATGCAGTGTAGCAGCAGTTTTCCCTCAGTATGAAACCAAGATTTAATCGGACCAGTAGGAGCAAGAAATCACTTCTGAAGGTTGTCAGTGGCGCGCTGACGTGGAATCTGCACACAACACAATCAAACTATTTTGCCCCAACGAAACAGTGAGGTTGTCAATCTCACCGGCTTGCTGAAAACAAAGGATTAAACATATGGTGTGGAAAACAGTAGTAAATTGCAGAGAATGAAAAGGAACAGTGTTTGCAGTTGGTTGTATTATCAGTGTAAAAAGAATGTACCGGGGTCCACAGTTCACTAGTGGTGTCTCTCCATAAAAGATAACTAACATGCTGGTGAACAAATTACAGCTGGGCAATTGACAAAATATTGAGCGCATGACAATGCATATATATGACATGATGATTACTATGATATTCATGTGGGCATTACGACAAAATACATAGACCGTTATCCAACAGCGTCTATGACTAATAATCCACCGCCAGGTTGTCATACCGAGTTCCCCGTTGGTATTAAGTTGCAAGCAACGGATAATTGCATTAAGTAATATGCATAATGTAAACAAATGCATTAGACCTAACGGCGCACCCTTAAGCTAAGCATCGGTTATTTTATCCCTAGTGGCAACAACACATTCACAAACTTAGAAGTTATTGTCACTCTCCCAGATTACCGGAGGCATGAACCCACTATCTAGCATCAATACTCACTCTTGGAGTTACAAGCATCTACTTGGCCAAAGCATCTACTAGTAACGGAAAGCATGCAAGATCATAAATAACATATAAGATAGATTGATATTCAACTTGACATAGTATTCAATATTCATCGGATCCCAGCAAACACAACATGTAGCATTACAATAAGATGATCTTGATCATGATAGGCAGCTCACAAGATCTAAACATGATAGCATAAAGTGGAGAGACAACCATCTAGCTACTGCCATGGACCCGTAGTCCAAGGATGAACTACTCACGCATCACTCCGGAGGCAGGCATGGTGATGTAGAGCCCTCCGGTGATGATTCCTCTCTCTGGCAGGGTGCCGGGAAGAGCGTCTGAACCCTCCCGAGCTAGGGTTGACGGCGGCGGCGTCTCTGGAACTTTTCGTGGATAATGGATCGGGTATTTAGGGTTTTCGCGTCGGGAAGAATAAATAGGCGAAAGGCGGCGACTGCAGAGCCACGAGGGCCCCACACCACCCCATGGCGCGGCAGGGGGCCCCGCGCGGCCCCATGGTGTGGGTGCCACGTGGCCTTCCTCCGTCTCTCCTCTGGACTCCGTCTTCGTGTTGGAAAAATAGGAGGTTCTGTCCAAGTTTCGTCCAATTCCGAGAATATTTCCAGACTAGCTTTTCTGGAATACAAAAACAGCAGAAAACAGGAACTGGCACTGTGGCATCTTGTTAACAGGTTAGTCCCAGAAAATGCATAAAAATGCCATGAAGTGTATATAAAACATGTAACAATTGGTATAATATCAACATGAAACATCAGAAATTATAGATACGTTTGAGACGTATCAACGGCGCTCCATGGGCGGCGCTAGCACCGAGATGGACGGAGAAGGAAGACTGTCCTTGGGGAGAGGTGGGAGATGAAAGGGGACCAGGGCGATGTGAGGAATTGGGAGGGGAGCCGAACCAGCAGGAGGAAGCGCGCAGTCAATGTTACGGGGTGGGTGCACGGGCCACGGCAACGGTCCAAGCGGGCGCGGCAGGATTCCGGGAGAGAGGAGAGAAATGCAGACGGGAGGGCGAGACGTGCGAGGACGACGGGGTGCAGGTGCGGCAGGATGCAAGGAGCGAGGAGGCGTGGTGCGGCTAGCAGTAACAGTAACAGAGGTAGCAGAGGGAATCCGAGGCTCTCTTGCGGTCACGGGCTTGTTGGAGGGCCCAGCGGGGCCCGCCTCCGCTACGTCGGTCAGCGTGGACTGAGTCACCGCGGTAGAACGAGAGAGGGAAGAAGGCAAGCAAGCGGCCATGGCGAAGACCTTCGAGAGAAACGATGAACGAAGCAAGCCGGGAAGAGGAGACGACAACTCGAACTGATTCTCACCCACGCACTCAACAACTAGAGTCTCAAACGCAGATCCTAGCCAAAACTTTAACATGCTGCAAACTGAAGAAAAGGAGAAGGTAGGAGGCATACCCGGATTCACCACAATGTGCACCGAGGCCGGCGCAAATTGCTTGGAACCAGGAACAACGGGGGAGCATACCAGTGAGTGGAAGTTCTCCAACACGAATTGAAGGAAGGCATCTCCTGGCGTGGAGAATGGCGACGGCAGCTCTATCGGGTCCAGGTTCAGAGCCCATGGCTTCCTGGAGCAGAGAAAGCCTTGACGGGGGCCGGAGACGGACGGCGGTGGCCGGCGGCCGTCGAGGCCGAGCAGGGGGTGGAAGGGGCAGCGGTGAGGGTTGGGTGGCTAGTCCTATGGCCAGGGGCGGTGGCGCCTGACACCGGAGTGGCGGTCGGGGGCGGGTTTTCGGCGTCGCCTCCCGCATCGCCAGAGCACTCCATCGCTAGCTAGAATCTCGTCGCTCGCTTTCCAGACTACGACTTTCGAGACGATGTATCTCTCGCGCTGCCGTATCGATTTCCATGCTTTGGTCCTCCAATGCCCGCGCCTGCATCCTCCGCCGCCGCCACCTCCTCTCCCTCCCGATCTTCATATGTTCTACCATGTGAGATCAGATCAGGAAAGCGATGACGTCACCCTCCTCTCCCTCCCGATCTCCGCCGCCGCCACCTCCTCCGCCGCCGCATCCGCCGGCACAAGGCTATCTTCCTACCGAGAGAGCGCGATGGACCGCGCATCAGGCGGGTGGGAGCGATTGAGATCGGTCCTAGGGACGATCTCGTCCTCCTCAACAATTTCGGTGAACAGATTGGGTCGACGCCCAGAGATCCATGGCGGGGTATCGAAATTGGAGCAGTGATTCAGTTCGAGCACTACGTGGCTACCATCGGCCCGTCCATGGAGGCTCCGACCAGACTCGGCGGCTCGTCCCGTCACACACCGTCCTGTGTACGTGTGTGCAACGTGGTTCGAACTGGCCCTGGATCTCGTCACGTTGCGAGCTCCATGCCAGCCATGGCGGCTCCGAGGTCCCACAGCGCAGTGTCCTCTTCTCACTGCGGGGTGGCTCCCACCATGAGCGCTACTTCCTTCCCCACAGGTATTTTCAGAGTAAACCCTAGATCTGGAGTCTGTAGCGTCGTGTTTGTCGCACCACCCACCAGAGCTCCACCCACCCTCAATCACACCCCAAAACCGTGGAGCGGAGCGAAATCAGGCGATACAAGATCCTACGCTACAGTTGCGGCTTCCCCTCCGCCGATGCACAGAAGATTTAGGGGTCGCGGCCGCTCCCCACCGCGGGGTTACTAGCGCCCGCCGCCTTATGGCTATCATCCAAGGCAAGATCCAGAAGCGGAAAGGCAGAGGACAACAGGCGTTATGAGGATCAGCGGCGTTGTGAGGAAGAATGGAGATGGGAAGAGAATCGACGCCGAGAAGATGATGAGCGGCGTCGGTCTGATGAGCGCAGACGTGTTGCAGAGAGGAAGCGTATGGATGATGAAAGGCGTAGAGCAGAGGCTGCTCGGACCTCTGAGAAACTTGCCAGAGAAAGGGCGCTGCTAGAGCATAAGAAACGTGAGGATGAAGAATCGCAGCGACACAGAGATCGCTGGTCTCACCGTCCGGAGATGCAAGCGGAAGACTCAACAGCCACCGCAACTTCAACAGGGCCACAGCCGCGACAAAGGATCAGACAAATCTTGAAAACATGATAAGCTCATCAGTCCCTCGCAATACAAGTTCATACCCACAGCAGAAAACAGGTGTATCCTCCGCGCGCAAATGCTAGTTTCTGATCAATGGAGCTCTGATGGGTCCTCTGCACCTCCATTACCTCCTCTGTGCCTACTACCAATGCTGATATTCACAACGATAACCTGATTGATCTTACTGTTCTGCCGTCTGGTTCTTGTGGACACTGCGGGAAAAATCATCACATGAGTGTGTGTCAAGAGAGAGAACCCTGGGATTATGTTGCTTCTTACTTCGGCTGCTCTGATTTTGACCAAGGTTTCTGTTCTATTTCTGCCGTTGAATCAGAGGTTCAACCGCTTGATCAATTGAACTATGCTCAGATTTCTGTTGAACAAGGATCTACCACGGGAAGGGACATAGAACATGAATTCCAAGTCTGGGCTGAATCAATGAAGTTCAACTGGAGATTCTATGCGAAATCCATCTCTGACACTGAGTACATGATGTGCTTTCCAAATAGCAAATGCATTGAGGATCTTTGTCATTTTGGCAAAATTTTCATGAAAACAAATCCCACCAATGTTATCAAGATTCAGAAGTGGTCTGGCGATATCGAACCAATTGCAGTTCTTGAAGAAAGCTGGTTCAGAATTAAAGGTATCCCTATGAAGTACAGAACCAAAGCCACTGCATGCTATGTGGCAAGTCTGATTGGCAAACCACTTGCTTTGGACAAGAACTATCTGAGGAACATGAATTTCATTAGAGTTAAGGTTGGCTGTCTGGATGTCTCCTTGGCTCCTAATACCAGAATCGGGGAAATCAACAAAGGGCTGTTTGAATTTCAATACACAAGAGAGCTGGTAGATCCTAATACTGTCAACAAGAATCCAAGTGCATTGACAGTTTCTGAACAGGAAGGTGAGGAAAACCATCATACTCCGAAAAGACAGCGGCTGACAGTTTCTGATACAAACAATGGAGGCCCATCTTCTGCTCCTCCCAGAGTGGACACCACTACAAACAATAGACAGACTGTGAATGCAAACAGACAAATGTCGACGGGGCAAGGTGCTGAGAAGGGCAAGTCAGTGGTTTCTATGGAGGCTGATGTCTCAATGACATCTGAGGACTCTTTCAATGATAATGTAAAAGCTTATTTCACTGGAGCAGAACCTAGCTCAAGCAAACAACAGACAATGAGAAATGAAGCTCCTGAGTTCAGAGCTTTCATTAACACTCTAGCAAGATACAGTTCAGACAAGCATCATACCATTCGCGAAAAATACTCTTTAATAATGGATCCCATTCCGGAAGGAAGTGTAGAATCAGAAAGTAAGCTGGATGAGTTTGAAGATTCAGAGGAGAAGGTGGACTATGAAATCAGCTCGGATGACAACGAAGTAGATCAAAGGAACTCTTTACTCTGGCCTTGCCTGCTACTGGGATGTTGGAAATACTCTCACAGGACTCTGTAACTGCGGATGGCTCTCAACCAGAGTTGGATTTAACCCAAGAAGACTCAATGTCAACTGAAGATGCTGATGCAAGGGACATGAACATAGATGAAGCTTTTGTTCCTCCACAGAGAGCAAGTTCAAGGATCGCTGAGCAGCCCAATTTCAACTCAAGGGTGGAAGATAGAGCAAGAGCTCAGGCTGCTTCCCGCAACCTGGAAGGTACCAATTTAAACTCTCACAACTCTTTTGATGTCCTAGAGGTAGATGATATTTACTCTAGGGCTTTAGAAATGGGAATCGATCCAAATTCTTTTAATCTGGAAAAAATTGAACTTATGAAAGATTTAGAGGTCGCTAGACATAATATAACAGCGAAAGAGACTAATGTTGAATCTGAGGCAGCTGATAATAATAGACATGTCGAGCTGTTGGGGTGGGTGAAGAGAGGTTGATAAAGATGGTTTTACTCCTGTCATTTCCAAAAGTAGAATGAAAGGCATAAAGGCAGCTCGAAGACTTGTGATTGATGAGTTACCCTCTAGTTCTGGCAGGATGGATGGAGGAGCACAATCTGGTTGCAGTGCTGCGTCGGTGAAAGTGCACAACAATCACCCTCTGTGTGGTGTTGTCACTAGATCCAGAGTAAGGAAGAAAAACCCAAAGTATCTATGATAGGAGCTTCTTTAAATTGCAGAGGGGTGGGCAAGAAAGGCATGAGTATTTTTCTGTCTGATTTCATCAGGGATCAAGAGTTGGATTTTATTGGTTTACAAGAGACAATCAAAAAAGAATATTCAGACTCTTTTTTCAGGAGAATCGATCCTTTGAATCGGTTTACCTGGAAATGGTCAGCTTCGATCGGCAGAGTAGGTGAAATCCTGGGAGGCTTTTATGCCTCTCGCTTTGATGTTGTGAACACAATAATTAGCAGGTTTTTTGTCCAGCTCACTCTGAAAGATTTGAAGATTGATAAAACATGGAAGCTGGCAATTGTTTATGGGGCAGCTCAGGAAGATGATAAAGAGGAGTTTGTGACAGAGTTGAGTCAGGTTTTTAGTGATCAAACTTTGCCACTTCTGGTTGGTGGTGACTTCAATTTAATAAGATCTACTGCAGAAAAGAACAAACCCGTGACAAATAGAAGATGGATGGATATGTTTAATGCAACCATAATACCTATGAGATGCGTGAGATTCATATGACAGGGGCAATTTCACATGGTCTAATAGTCAGACTTCTCCTACCCTTGAGAAGTTAGACAAATATCTAATTTCGAGGGAATGGGAACTTCTTTTCCCATTGGTAACAGTTCACAAAGTTTCTAGAGATATCTCTGATCACAGTCCAATAATTCTGGATACCATGGAAGGTAGAGCTACAAAATGCAGAGAGTTCAGGTTCGATAAAAGATGTATCAAAGATGATACTTTCCTTCCGAGAGTATCAAAGATTTGGAATCAACCTGTTAGAGCTAAGAACAGCTTGGATCTCTTTCAGAAAAAGTTGAAGAATGTAAAGAATGATCTCAAGGGCTGGGGAGCCAACTTAAGAGGACAGATGATAAAAAAGAAGAAAGACTTGATTCTTGAACTTGATGATCTCGAGTTACAAGAAGAGAGCTCTTTCCTTTCTATGATCAGCTAAAACGAAGAAGTACGATCCAACAAGAACTTATGGAGTTGTTTGAACAAGAGGAAGCTTACTGGAGACAGAAATCTGCAGAGCAATGGTTGTTACAGGGAGACAATAACACAGAATTTTTTCCATAGAATTGCAAATGGCCACAGAAGGAAGAAGACTATTTTTTCTCTGAAGAACGGTGGTGATATCATCCAGGGGACACCTAATCTCCTTCAACACGCCACAAAGTTTTATAAAGAGCTTTTTGGCCCTGCGCAAAAGCGGTTAGACTAAGACAACATGTCTGGTCGGAAGAAGAGAAACTGTCAACTGAAGACAACATCTTTCTGGATGCCCCTTTCTCAGAAGATGATGTCAAACTTGTTGTTGAGCAGATGGAGAAGAATAAAGCAGCGGGACAGGATGGCTTCCCAGTGGAGTTTTACCAGACTTGTTGGCACATTATCAAACAGGACTTGATGGCTATCATGAGTGATTTCCACAGCACAAGATCTCCCTGGATAGGATCAAGTACGGCATCATCACTCTCATACCCAAGGGCGAAAATGCAGATGTCATACATAAATTTAGACCAATTTGTTTACTGCAAGTCCTTTTTAAGATTGTGACCAAGGTGCTAACAAATAGAATGGAGGGTGTTATGCAGAAGATAATTCACCCCTGTCAGAGCGCTTTCATCAAAGGTAGATATATTCATGACAGCATTTCTCTTCTGCATGAAATCCTGAGAGATGCCAAAGTTAATAAACAACAAGGGATTGTTCTTAAAATCGATTTCGAGAAGGCGTATGATAAAGTCAACTGGGATTTTTTGTTTGACTGTTGCAAGCACAAAGGTTTTAGCGACCATTGGACTGATCTCCTTAAGAAATCAGTCATGAATGGTACTCTGTGTGTGAAGGTAAATGATGAAAAGGGTCCCTATTTTGGTAGTTTCAAAGGTGTCAGACAAGGTGATCCATTAGCGCCTACACTTTTCATATTGCTGCTAATTGTTTGTCGAAGATGGTCTGCTACAGAGGTCTCTTCTCTGGGCTAGCGGACAGATGGATAGAAAATGGATGCTCTATCCTTCAGTATGCCGATGACACCGTTCTCTTAATGAGAGATGACTTGGAGGGGGCCAGAAATCTGAAGCTGCTACTATATATCTTTGAAGCAATGTCAGGTTTGAAGATCAACTTCGAGAAGACAGAGGTGCTACTTGTGTTAGAAGATGAAGAGAAGATGCAAGAGTATGCTGATCTCTTTAATTGCCAGAATGGGAAATGGCCTATGAAATATTTAGGCACTCCCATCTGCTCAAGAAGAACTACGGTGTCGGAAATGAACTTTGTTGAAGATACTTTCAAAAACAAGATGGGGGGATGGATGGGCAGAACCATGTCCATCGCTGCTAGAGTTACAAGGTTGATGCTTGCTTAGCCACTACTGTTGTCTACCAATTGTCTCTGAGACTCTTCCACAAAACCAACATAGCTAGGATGGAAAAACAGATGAGATCCTTTCTATGGGCTGGAGGAACTGGAAAAAAGAAAATTCACTGGGTCAAATGGAGTCTGATTTGTAAACCAAAGAAGAAAGGAGGTTTGGGTATCAAGAATCTCACCCTTTTCAATATAAGTCTGATGTGCAAATGGTGGTGGTGCTTGGAAACAGGTGAAGGACGTGGCAGGATTTCATGCGGATGAAATACCTGGGTAATGCAGGCAAATCAGCAGCCAAACATAGAAGCTCTGATTCATCCTTTTGATCTGATCTAATGCATGTCAAGAGCGTTTATCTTTGTGGCAGGAAGATGATTGTGGGAAATGGTGAGAAAACCATTTTTGGTGCGATGCTTGGTGTGGAGGAGTTCCTTTCAAAGATAGGTTCTCTGACTGTTTGATATTTGCAATGAAAGTGATATCACTGTTGCTGCTGCTTGTGCCATGCGACGGCGTTTTACCTTTAGAAGATGGCTACAAGCTCACCTTCAGATCCAACTCAGAGAGCTTCAGAATCTCCTATGTGGTGTTGCACTCAACAATGAAAGTGACAAACCTGTTTGGAAATGGACCAAAAATGGACAATTCAGTGTCAAATCGATGTATCACTCGCTGAGTGTTGGGATAGATAGATCCTTTAAACATTTGTGGAAAGCAAAGGTTCGCTTGAAGATTAAAATCTGGCTGTGGCTCATTTGGCATGACACTATTGCAACTAAAGACAATTTGCTGAGGCGTAATTGGACTGGCAGTACTCGATGTCAGTTCTGCGACGAAAATGAAACCATACATCATCTCTTCTTTACTTGCTCAGCTGCTAAATATGTCTGGTCTATCATTGCCACGGCTATTGGGGCCCCAGATAGACCAGGATCCTTCTCGCAATACTTCTGGTGGATTCCAAAACACCTTACTGTTAGTAGAAACGTACAGATCGCCCTAGTGGCTGCAACATGCTAGGCCATTTTGAAGATCAGAAACAAGGCCTGTTTCGAAGGGAAGTTGATTCATAGACCTAGTGAACTAATTTGTTATATTTGTGTGTTTCTTAAATACTGGGCAGGTCTCCATAACTCTGCAGATCAAGAAGCTTTGCGAACTGGGGCGCTTTGATGACCCTCGCCACTTCGTCATCGTCAATTGGAAACACTGGTGGATCTGGAGCAACAGTCGTGCAGGGGAGAATAGATGGACCTCGCACCTGATGATCGGAAGCTTTGGCGCTAAGACAGAAATGAAGAACAAAAAGATGTGGAAGCTGCAACAAATTCCTGAAGAAAAAGAAGTGAAGCTGTTTCAGAAGTTCATGCTTTTTGGTCTTGTGTTTCCTTGCCCCATCTGTCTGGGCTGTAATCCGCTTTACTGGCTCGCTGCGTTTTGGTGTTCGATGTCCGCTTGGCATGAAGTCTCTAACATAGAATTTGCACTTCCTCGCCACTCCTTTGAAGTGGTTTAAAACCTTGCTGGATTTAGTCCCAGATCTCGTGCTGTAGGCGGAGTTTTCTGGTTTCTTTTCCTTTTTTAGTTCTCTGCACAAAGGATGCTATCGTAACTCTGTAATTTCGTTATCATTTGGTAATGAAATTCGGTCCCGTGGGGATCGCGTTGGTATGCCCGCGCCTGCGCGTGCTCAGGGCGACCGGCTGTCTGCACGGCGACGAAGATATCACCGTCCGCTCGGCGACCCTACAGGAGCTCGTTGTGCAGAGCGTGGTCGGTTGGACAGGCCGTATTGACTTTGAGGTCCCCGCCCTTAATCAATTGGTGCTCGTAGTATCTGTAGAACGCGAGCTCAGTGTGTCCGTCTTGGCACCGGTGGTGGAGAAGGTCTCGTGGCAGTGCTATTATTCGACAGCCTCAGCTGCTGGGATTGGTCTTTGGGGTCTTGCACTAGTGAGACTACGAACGCAAAGCAATGACCTATTCCTGTTGATGCGTTGTCTTGTGCGTTTCAGTCCTGCTCAATTTTCTTACTTGAGTTGCCAACGATATTAAACTCATGGGTGATATGCCGTCAATTTTTTTGTTTGCAGGACTCATATAGTTTCCCTCATACCGAGCTCACCCTTGCGCAAGAAATAGAGAAACAGCTAGTGGTTAAAGACTTCTCTGTATTGAAGCTACATTTCGTGACAACCGGGCATGCCTTTGGAGCATTTCTGTTTTGCCTCCTTAGGATTCATTGGATCCGTACTGCTATAAAATGTCTAAAGATCAACCAACGAAACATCCAGGTACAGTTTGAGATAATGTCTATGTGGAGCGTCTATAGCACACTGTATTAATCCTTACTTCTTTTGGGGGGGGACAAACATGCCCCACAAATTGTACCTGTAATGAGCCTAAGAACTGGAGGAGCCAAACCATCTCCTTGATCAATCTCGAAGAAGTGAAAATAAAAGGTTTCAAAGGACAGGATTGTGAATTTGATATCCTGAGACTGATATTCAAATCTGCACCAATGCTGAAAAACATGACAGTGAGGCTGTCAGACGAGGTCAAAACGAGTACCGATTGGTGCAAGGAGATCTATGATATCTTCAAGGCACATCCTTTGGTGGAATGCAGTGTTGATCATTGTTCCGGTAAGCACATTCTGAATGGACGATTATCTTCCATGCAACATTCTATATTATGCTCTGAAACTTAATAGTTCTGTCATGCCCACTATCTTCCATGTCGTGCCAATTATTCTTTCTACGTTGTCTTTGCTTTAGCTGTTGCTCCTCCTCTCTTTGTTGTAATGCTCCATAGGTTTCGGCAACCCTCATTTTCTTTAACTTCGTCCACACCAAGGTATTTAGGTTTGCGCGTAGCAGATGTTAGATACTCCACACCGTATGCATCAGTTTGCATGCACCAGATGCTATACTCTTTGTCTAGTACACTAAGTTGGTTGTACCTGTATCCGTATAATTAGGCCAATATGCTATATTAATGCTTATTTTTTCATGGCGGAATTTTACTACTGAATTTGTGTGCATACATCCTCAGATTTTTTTTCAAAATCATGGTAGTTAAGGAAGCCTGCTGAGATTTTGACTGAAACTGGTTTGCGTGCAGAGCTGACAAATAGCAGCCAAACTGTTGCGGCAACATGATTCTTGTTTGCGGATTCAGGGCCCTCGTCAACAAGATCGTCCTCTACGGTGCAGACAAACACACTCGACTGCCTGGTTTCAGGACTGGCTTGGTTGCTTTGGTGTTTATTTTGCTAGTCAACTAGTGTGATGCAGCTACAATTTCGAAGTGGTGCACTCAGCCTATATGTATGGCAGAAGTACATAAGCTGATGTGGTGTCTATTTTGCTAGTGTAATGGAGTACATGCTTAGCGTAGCGCGCTCTTAGTTAGTATTTTAATGGTAACGACGGGCCATAAATGACATTGTTTCTGACTGCCATGATCGCTTAACTAATTAGCTTTCTTCACCACTAAATTTAGCTATGTTAGCAGAGAAGATTGTTTGCTTTATCCTCTCTTTTTGTCAAGCATGTGACTAGTTGGGAAGGATTCCACATCTGATGCTTTCGTGAGCCTATTTAGCATTGTTTGGCCACTGTCATGTTAGGTGGAAAGTGCACAGCTTCCTAATCCGATGGGAAAAGGGCAAAAATAATGAAGTGCCTGCAGGTAGCAAGAGAAGTCACATAGAACTCACAGAAAACAAGACATGCTTATCCTCGTTAATCTGGATTTAGGCCCTGCTGCAAATGAGTAAATCTTTCATGTTGCTGCCGTTTCTTTGTCTGGTGATGGCATCGGGGCTGCCAAGAGCGCAAGTCGTATCTAAGTCTGCATGTATTATTCCTGGGAACACGAAATGAGAAGCGGTATAAATTTTGATCCACTTGTGATGTTGCGCAATACATCATTGGCTAAGAGCATCTCCAACAGAGGCGCTTAATAAGCCGCGCGCCGAAATAACCGTCAATATAGCGCGCGTGGCTGAAAGCGGCGCTCCAGCCGCCGCGCTATACCCGGCGCGCGGTAAAAAGAGGGCAGCGCGCTGGCGGAAGCGGGATCGAAACCTGCGTATTTCGTGCGGCCGCTTCAGCTCGTGGGACGAAGGAAACTTGCGCGTGAATTGACCAACCGCCAAATTTGTATCCTCCGGGCGCTCGCGCTGCCGCCCGCACCTCTCCCCCATCTCCTCCGGCGACCAGGGCGCTCGAATACCTGTCGTCGACGCTTCGTCCGCTCCTACCCAGCGCGCCGCCGCTTTCTATGGACGCGGGCAGGTCGCCGCGGCGGTGAGCCCGCCATCACCGACACCGCCAGCGCTTCCCCCGCTTCTCCCCAGCGCGCCGCCGCTGCTTGCTCCACCTCCCTCCTTGCCACCGCCCCTCCAGCGCGCAGTTCCTCCGACGAACAGCGCCCGGCGGCCGTTTGCACCTCCGCCCCCACAAGGTACTTGGCAAAACACTTGCAAGGTATCTATTGCCTCTAAACTTTGTAGATGAATTTGGTGCATTTAGTTTGTAGTTTTAAATTAGTTTGAATTAAATGTTTGTAGATGAGTTCGTCCTTTGATTCTTCCGATGAAGAATTTGATCTTCAAGAGGAGGAGAACGTCGCAATGATCCTAGCTATCCACGCCAAAAAAAGCAGAAGCACGGTGGTTCTGTTTTTGGTCGTCAGAAATTGTGGAGCGAAAGGATCGGTGCTCATGACAGATCCTAGCTAGGCTTTTGGAGTTCAACGCCGCTCGGGGATTCCCAGGTATGCTTGGCTCTATTGATTGCATGCATTGGAGTTGGAAGCACTATTCTGGGGCATGGCATGGACAATTCCAAGGCCACAAAAAGGATTCCACTATAATCCTTGAAGCAGTGGCCGATCATGAGACTTGAATTTGGTATACTTTTTTCGGAATGCCCGGATCTTGCAATGACATCAATGTTCTTCAACGGTCACCACTCATAATTAGGATTACAAAAGGTGAAACTCCACCGGTAGAGTTTGTAGCAAACGGCCATACATACAACTATGACTACTTTCTTGCGGATAGCATCTACCCAAGGTGGCCAACATTTGTGAAACCGGTTCACAAACCGTAAGGTAAGAAAATGCTTGATTTCCACAATGCTCAAGCGGCGGTTAGGAAAGATGTGGAGAGAGCATTTGGGAATTTATAAGCCAAATTTGCTATTATGAGAGGACCGGCTAGATTTTGGAATCAAGACATGATTTGGTACATCATAAACGCTTGTGTGATCATGCATAACATGATCATCGAGAATGAGCGCGGGCAAGATTTAGACTATACTCACTGTGAGTTGATGGGACATCCCGTGCGAGTGCGGAGGAGGGCTGAGAGGGTGGCCCGGATTGTTGCATCTTATCATGCCATTCGACGTAACAAAACACATGAGCTTTAAAAGGATCTAATCGAGTACTGGTGGACATGGAATGGACAACAATGAGTTGATTTTGTTTGTTTGTTGTATTGTTGATGAACTATTTGTTGTATTATTCATAGACTACTTGTTGTATTGAAGAAAAACTATTTGTTTGTGTTGTAATAATTAAAATATTTATTGTTGATTTATTTTGTGTATGTTTGATCTTCTTGGTATATGTTTGAGTGGAAATGTTGTTTGTGCTGGGCGCGCACGCTGGAGTTTCAGCGCCCCTGCTGGAGCACTACTTGCGGCTGATACGTGCATTTTATATCATCATTTATATAACTTTTAGTATCATACTAGAATGTTATTTGCATGATTATATGATTGTTTCTACATGTTTTAGATGATTTTGGGGACTTTCATACAAAGTCCCTATTTTTGGTATTTAATTTCTGGGAGGCAGAAAACCTCCTTTTTCTTGTCTTTAATGTTTCAGGAGCTACAGGACCTCAAATAATAAAAGGAAAAATACTGCGTCAGTTTTTCATCGGGAGAAAGGCAGAGGGAAGAAGACCGAAGAGAGGAGAGCCACGAGGGCCAAATGGGGGTGGCCCACGCGGCCCATGTACCTGGCCGCGTGGGACCACCCAAAGGGCCTCGGGCACCTCCTCGCCTGGGGCTTTTTATCGACGCCTTCGTCTCGCCCGAAAAGTAACGCCCTAATTTTTCCAAGTCCATCCGAGGTCGCGGCGGCGGCGAAACTCCTGATCCCTTCCGAGGGGGGTCAGATCCTGCTGCTCCGGAACTCCGGAGAAGGGGGAAATCATCGTCATCGTCATCACCTCTCCTCCTTGGCGTGGGAGGAGGCCTCTACATCATCACCCCCATCAAGACCAGCACCATCACCATCATCATCACCGTGATCCACTCCGTTCCCCTCGCAGTTTGAGAGTTGCTATACCCTAGATACTTGTCTTGTGCTACTATTCATGTTTGTGATTGAGTACTTGTCATTATTTGGTGGTGAAGTTATAATTTCAGATTGTGTTGTACCACTTATGCCACTGATTATGATCATGTTCGCACGTTGTGAGTAGTTCCCGTATGTTCCTGAGGGCATAGGATGAATTGGCATTGATTTATATATGACATGTGTTGGTATTTTGTCAAGAGTTTATCTTTTATGTGATTCTATGATGGTGTTGTGCGAACGTCGACTGCACAACACTTTATGGGCTCATAGGAGAACACCGTAGTGTAATGAATTGATGGAGACTTGGGAGGACACGTAAACCTGAGACCGAGTCATGAAGTTATATTATGAGGGTATTAGTATCGGGGACCTTAGAGTGTAATGCTATGGTGGGACTTTATGTCTTAATAATTCTTGTGCAGTCATTTGCTTGGCCACATGATCCATCATAAGGGGTTGTAGTTTATTTATTTAGCTATACCTAATTATGGCTCCGTCCAAAGAGATTAAAACTTGACAAGATATTCAACGTGTTGTTTAATAAATCTCTATGCCTAGCATCATCCATGCCGCCCTCGGGAACGTTTGCCACATATAAGTTACACATCACTTGAGCTTGTCCTTTGCCACATAAGAGGATTGGGCTTTCTCTCTTTGAGAGCTTTCACTTGCTACTATCTGTTATCTGCTTGCAATTATACAACTGAAAATACCAAAAACACTGCATCTTTTATTGTTTTATTTATCAATCTTACTAACCAATACCTTCAGCTCCTCGTGGGTTCGACAACCTTTTCTAATTGAAAGGTACTACAATTGATCTCCTGCACTTGGGAGCCATCAAGATACTTTTCTGGCGCCGTTGCCGGGGAGCGTAGCGCTATTGGTAAGAAGTTTGGTAAGGAAACTTGAAAGCTGTTTATCTCATTGTTACTATGGCATTTATGAATCGTGCCTCGCTGCATCTTGCTCTATATGAAAGTGCTTATGCCACTACTGCAAAGGTGGTTGAAACTGCTGTGCTGAGATACCTAAAGTGGGATAAAATTCCCATGGGTCATGTTAAAAGAGTTATGAAAAATCCATTTACAGGAGATGGAACTAAGTCGGCACGCGAGCACATGGAAATAATTGAGGACATATGTGGCTTATTCAGACTACCTGGTATTTCAGAGGATCAGGTAAAAAGGAAGCTATTGTATTTGTCTTTATCTGGTAATGCTCGTGATTGGTACAGGTCTTTGGATGAAGAGGTCCAGAATGAATGGAGTATCTTGAGGAAGGTTTTCTTTCTTAAATATTTTACTCCTAAAGAAGCTTATGATAACCGCTGCTATATATTCAATTTCTGGCCACATCTGGGAGAGAGTATTACTCAAGCTTGGGGGAGGTTAAAGGAACTCCTTCGCAAGAATCCATGTCATGATCTTACAAGGAAACTTATATTGATAAACTTTTATGTGAGACTACCTATGAAGCACAAGGAGATTCTGGATAATTCATCTGGTGGAAGTTTTACTAATAACACTGAAGAAGAAGCATGGAATTTATTGGAGACTATTTCTGAAAATACTAGCCACTGGGATCTTGATAAAGGTAATGAGCCATATTTTGATTATGAATATTCATGTGTAGAGAATTTCTCTACTTCTATTCTGTTTAAAAATCTGAGTGATACTTTTGGTCTTGATCCTTATGTTATAATTGAAATAGCTAAAGGTTTTGCTGATCATATCTGTGTTCCAAAAAGTGGATTTGAAGTTTATGTTGAACCTGTTAAACAATCTATTGTTGTTCCTAAAGTTATTAAACAGGTTGAACCAATGTCATCTGTGACAATTGAGGAGTATGTTGAACCACCTCCATTTCCAAACCAAGTTAAGGAGAATTTACTTAAAGCTGTTACTAACAAGAGTAACAAAAGATGTTCTCAGCCTTATGAACAGGTGGAAGTCAACACTCAAATTTCTGTTATCAAGCAACTAAATGAAGAAGACCCAGTGGATGTTTATCTATGTGAAGATGCTACCAAAGTCATCAAAGGTAATTCGGCCAAAGTTGGGAAACCTGTTATATCATGCTCTATTGGGACTTCAAGTTATCATGGTCTATGTGATATTGGAGCAAGTATTAGTGTCATTCCATATTCTCTTTATCTTGAGATCAAGCCTGATATTGATCCCATTGTTATGGAAGAGACAGGTATGACAATTCAACTTGCTAATAAAGATTATATTAGTCCATTTGGAATTGTTAGAGATGTTGAAGTATTGATTGGCAAAATAAAATACCCTGCTGATTTTATTGTGCTTGGTTGTCCTCAAGATTCATTTTGTCCTATCATTTTTGGTAGACCTTTCTTACATACTGTTGGTGCTGAAATTAATTTGCCTAAAGAGAAAGTGTTTATTAAATGTGCTGGTGAGAAACTTGAATTTAACTTTTCCAAATTTGCTGATAAACATGTTGAGAAAGAGCCAATTCCTAATAATTTAATTGAAACTCTTGCTCATATAGCTGTAGCTTCAACTGATGTTGTAGAACGTTATATGCTTAATCAAGATGAACCATTTAATGATGAGGAAAAAGAGGCTTTGGAACAAATATTATGGCAACAACCACCACAATTACAATTGCATATCCCACCTGATAATTTAGGAGTGCTACCACCACCTAAAGGGGATCCTAGTTTTGAATTGAAACCTTTGCCTGCAAATCTGAAATATGCATATTTGGATGAGAAGAGCATATATCCTGTCATTATTAGTGCTAACCTTTCAGCTGAAGAGGAAGAGAAATTACTTGATGTGCTAAAAGCTCACCGACCAGCCATTGGATACTCTCTTGATGATCTTAAAGGTATAAGCCCCGCTCTATGTATGCATAAAATTAATCTGGAGGAAGATGCAAAACCTGTTGTTGATTTTCAACGCCGCCTCCATCCAAAAATGAAAGAAGTGGTAAGGAAAGAGGTAATAAGACTTATTGAAGCTGGTATCATTTATCCTATAGCTGACAGTAAGTGGGTTAGTCCTGTTCATTGTGTTCCTAAAAAGGGTGGAATGACTGTTGTTCCAAATGAAAAGGATGAACTTGTGGCTCAACGTACTGTAGTTGGTTATAGGATGGTT
The DNA here is from genome assembly GCA_947311845.1 of Poa pratensis. Classification (NCBI taxonomy): domain Eukaryota; kingdom Viridiplantae; phylum Streptophyta; class Magnoliopsida; order Poales; family Poaceae; genus Poa; species Poa pratensis. Next base: position 9,339,958 of record CAMZMU010000066.1, on the reverse strand, counting down.
ATTGATTTCAGAAAATTGAATAAAGCAACTCGAAAAGATCATTATCCATTGCCATTTATTGATCAAATGCTAGAAAGGTTGTCTAAACACTCTCACTTTTGCTATCTAGATGGTTATTCAGGTTTCTCGCAAATTCCTGTCCATAAGGATGATCAAGAAAAGACCACTTTTACTTGCCCATATGGTACTTTTGCTTACAGGAGAATGCCATTCGGTTTATGTAATGCTCCTGCTACTTTTCAAAGATGCATGAATGCTATATTTGCTGATTATATTGAAAAGATAATGGAGGTTTTTATGGATGATTTTTCTGTGTATGGTACTTCCTTCGATAATTGCTTGTTCAACCTTAACAAAGTTTTACAGCGTTGTGAAGACCAACACTTGGTTCTTAATTGGGAGAAGTGTCACTTCATGGTTACTGAGGGTATAGTTCTTGGGCATAAGATTTCTGGAGAAGGAATAGAAGTTGATCCAGCAAAGATTGAAGCTATTGAAAAACTACCATATCCAAGGGACCTCAAAGGTATAAGAAGTTTTCTTGGGCATGCAGGTTTTTACCGTAGGTTCATTAAGGATTTCTCCAAAATATCAAAACCTCTAACCAATCTTCTGCAAAAGGATGTTCCTTTCTCTTTTAATGATGATTGCATTGAGTCCTTTAATATTTTGAAGAATGCTTTAATCACTGCTCCCATTATTCAACCTCCTGATTGGAACTTGCCTTTTGAAATTATGTGTGATGCTAGTGATTATGCAGTTGGGGCTGTTTTGGGCCAACGTGTTGATAAGAAACTGAATGTTATTTATTATGCTAGTAGAACACTTGATGCTGCTCAAAAGAATTATGCTACAACTGAGAAAGAATTTTTAGCAGTACTGTTTGCTTGTGACAAGTTTAGACCTTATATTACTGATTCAAAAGTCACAATACATACTGATCATTCTGCTATTAAATACTTGATGAATAAGAAAGATGCTAAGCCTAGACTAATAAGATGGGTACTTCTATTGCAAGAATTTGATTTACACATTGTTGATAGGAAAGGGGAGGATAATCAAGTTGCTGATCATCTCTCTAGGATGGAAAGCATACCTGATGATCCTATTCCTATTAATGATAGCTTTGTTAATGAACAACTTGCAATTGTTAATGTTTCTAGTGCTAAAGTTGCATCTCCTTGGTTTGCCAACTATGCAAATTTTATTGTTGGTAAAGTTTTGCCTCCACACTTCACTTCTCAACAAAGAAAGAAATTCTTTTATGATCTTAGACATTATTTTTGGGATGATCCTTTCCTCTATAAGAAAAGTGTGGATGGTATTATTAGACGTTGTGTACCTGAGCATGAACAACAGGCTATTATAAGAGATTGTCATGACAGTCCCTATGGAGGGCATCATGCAGGAGATCGCACAGGAGCAAAGGTATTACAATCTGGTTTCTATTGGCCTACTTTATTTAAGGACTGTGCTGAATATGTTAAATCTTGTGATAAATGTCAAAGAGTAGGAAACATTGGTAGGAGGAATGAAATGCCTATGAATTATTCATTGCCACTTGAACCATTTGATGTGTGGGGTTTTGACTTTATGGGTCCTTTCCCAGAATCAAAGACAAAGCATACTCACATTTTGGTTGCAGTTGACTATGTTACAAAGTGGGTGGAAGCAATTCCAACCAAAAGTGCAGATCATGCCACAGCAATGAAGATGCTCAAGGACATCATTTTCCCCAGGTTTGGTGTTCCTAGGTTCTTAATTACTGATGGTGGTTCTCATTTCTTGCATGGTGTTCTTAGAAAAACTTTGGCAAAATATGATGTTAACCATAGAATTGCATCTCCTTATCATCCTCAAACAAGTGGGCAAGTTGAATTAAGCAATAGGGAAATTAAACTCATTTTGGAAAAGACAGTGAATAAGTCTAGATCTGATTGGCCAATTAAGATTAATGATGCTTTGTGGGCTTATAGAACTGCTTTTAAAAATCCTATGGGAATGTCTCCTTATAAAATGGTTTATGGAAAAGCTTGTCACTTACCTGTTGAACTAGAACATAAAGCTAGATGGGCTATTAAACAACTGAACTTTGATTTTAAAACTGGGAGAAAAGAGAATTCTTGACCTAAACCTACTTGACGAATGGAGAAATGAAGCTTATGAAAGTGCCAGGATGTTTAAAGAAAAAGTTAAGATTTGGCATGACAAGAAAATTAAGAAAAAGGAATTCAAAGTAGGTGATCAAGTTTTATTGTACAACTCTCGTTTCAAGTTTTCTGCAGGGAAGCTAGCTTCAAAGTGGCAGGGACCATTAGTGATACAGGAGGTGTACCGTTCAGGAGCTATCCGTCTTCACGGTGACATGAAAGGTAAACCTCATGTAGTCAATGGACAACGCCTTAAACCTTATATTGCAGGAAAGAGCTTCATCGGAAGGGTGGAGGAGTTGAATTTACAAACACCGGAAGAGGTAATTGAGAGAAACCGTGCAGTTTCAGAAACCCTAAATCAATAGAAGGTAACTTTTGTGTTGGAAAGTTTCTCGGAATTGCATAAATTTTACGGAGGTCATTTTTATGGAAATTAACGTGTGGGACAAGAAAACTGGACGAACGGAGACCCGAGGAGGAAAGAGGGGGCCCACGCGGCCCATGTACCTGGCCGCGTGGGCACTCCTTTTCCACCTCGGAGTCCTTTTCGTCTCGTTTTCGATCCCGACGCTTCGTCTTGACCTAAAAACCCTCAATATATACCCTCTCTGCCGATCTAATCTCGCACCGAGCGTTCTCGAGCGATCTTTGTTTCTGTTGTTTCTGCCTGTCAGGTTTTAGCCATGTCTTGCTCCGGATCCAACCAAGAGGGGGAGAGCTCTCCCAAGGAGGGTGTTGTGAACCGCTACCTCAACTCCGTGATGACACCACCGAAGACCGTGTGCTTCAAGGAGGGCGTGATGCTCGTGGAGGAGGTGAAGGCTCCCAAGGCCACCGGCACGGTGGAGGAAAGGCTGGATGAGTTGGAGGACAAGACCTTCAGGTATGGCACTGTGGTTTACCGCAGCCTTGATGCTCACCACTTCATGAACCTGGAGCTGGAGAAGAAGGTTGAAGAGTACAAGAAAAGGCTTGAAGATCTGGAAGATAGGTACAAGGACGTCATCAACAAGTGGGAGAAGTTCCAATGCTTCATGTGGGATGTAGAGAACCAGAACTGCGAATATGAAGAACGCTTCAAGAAGATTGCAGCAGCCGCCACCCTCAGGTACAATGATCCACCTACATCTTTCCGTGATGGAAGGCCTTTCCCATGGAAGATGGCTGAATGGGAGGAAGAATATGAGAAGGAGGAGGCTGCAGCAAAGGAGAATCTGGAGGAACGCCAAGCTTGGGGGAGTTCCATCTAGTCTTTCTCTTTATCAATCTATCATATCTATCTAGTCATGGTGTTTTGCTTTTATCGTTTAGTTATCAATATCTCTTAGGCGTGTGTGAGCTCATGGAGCATTATCATGTATCCCTATCTTATGGTTTATCAATGAATATTAAAGTATGGTGTCATCCATGATTCTCTTGTTTGGGGATTTATGGGTAACACTCATGCAAATGAGCGTGGCATATTTAGAATTTCAATCACATCTTGCCTTGAAATTAATTAACTTGAGTATGTTGGACAATTATAGAATTATCTCAATATAGAAGAAGTAAAAAGACTTGTGAATTAATAGTTTGAGGTTAAGATATAGTCTTGTAGGATAAGAAGTTGAGAAGACTTAATGAAAAGGATATAAAACACTCTTGTTACAACCTAGTATCTTTTGAGCAAATTAATGATCATGGATATTTCAATACTTATGCTCTTGAATGTGAATGAAAGGAAGGCACCTGAAATTTCAGCTAGCCATGGAAAGTGTAAGAAAAGGGTTGTGTAGAGCATGGGAACTTGATTGAGATATCCATGACTAAAGTTTGCACTAGTTACTAGTCAAGCAAGAGTGATAACAATTTTTATATCTATCTGTCTTTTCATTTGTCTTCTTTTGAACTTGTTATCCAATGAGAGTTTATCTTGTCTTTGAATTTCAGCAAAGTATAAAAGATTATAATGCTTGCCATGTGATGCATCCAAAATGCATCTACTTTTCCAAGCACTTTGCCTCATAATTTGCTCCGGAATCTTCCCATATTTGAATAAAACTGCTGAATCTGACGCTGTTTTTAGCAAAGTCTCTTTTCTGGCTATTTCTGCAGGAAATAAATCGGGAAAATTACCACGTCAATTTTTATGGAAAAGGAGGACAATGGACAAAAGATGGACACGAGGAAGCGCTCGAGGGCCAAATGGGTGGGTCCCACGCGGCCCCTGTACCTGGCCGCGTGGGCCCAGCCCAAATGGGCCTCGGGCGCCGCCTCGCCTTCGGTCTTCGACGTACCCCCTCATATATACGAAAAAGTGCTTGCCCTAGGAGGAGAGGAGCTTTCGCGAAACAGAACGCCGCCACCATCACGATCTTCGTTTCGGGGACAGATTGATCCAGGATTTCTCCTCCGGTGGAGGGATCCGGAGCCGTCTTCACCGCCTTCATCACCGCCTTCATCTCCATCGACCATGAGCCCCTTCTCCATCACCATGTGTGAGTAGTCCGCTGTAGGCATGTGAGGTGGATGGGGATTGGATGAGATTGATCATGTAATGCTACCCGTTGTTCGGGATTTTAGGGTTTTATCTTGAGGATACTTTTGTATTGTGTTGATGCACTCTTGCTATGTTTAATGCTTGCTACTAGGGCCCGAGTGGCATGATTTCAGTACTGAACTTATATTGCCCCATCATATATTTGAGTTTGGTATTTATCTGCAAAGTGTATCACCTGCTATTATGTTGAACCTGCGAACCCTAAACGTGACATATAGGGAAAACAAGGGGGAGATGTTTTAGTTTGAGGATTCTATGTGTTCATGAAGTGTTAATGCATTGTTCCGGTCTATTCGAAAGGGTAGACCTTAATTACCTGTAGTTCCAAGTTGGCCCCGGTGAAATGGGCAGGTTGGACAATAGATGTTGTGCAAATTCTCTTGGTTAGTACGCACAACTAAATATGGAACACATACCTACATATATCGGAGTTAGAGATAGGTCCCATTGTTATTTGTTTCTTATTATATGATCAATCTCATTCTTGCAACACCCCGCTATCACCTCATGCCTACGTTTTAAATCTCTGAGTTACACTTTCACTTTTCCGGTGAAAACTGGGAAACACTTGTTCACTGCTACTGTTCTGCTTGTTACTTGAATCATACTACTGCCATCACTATTACTGCTGCAAGTTATTGATATACAGGTGTGGTTGAGAGTGACGCCTCAATTGCCAAGGTCTTATTGATATTCTTGTGTTCCCATCGAGTCGAACTATAAATTTGGGTAATACTTCCCAACGAAGACTTCAGCGATCCCCTATACTTGTGGGTATCAAGACGTTTTCTGGCGCCGTTGCCGGGGAACCTAGCTTTATTGGTAAGACAACTTGTTATCATCTATTTGCTGCTTTTGCTTGTTCCTAACCATGGGAAAGGAAAAGACTACTCTGAAGGAAGTGAGGCCTTCAACTACTCGCAGAGGTACGGATTTGCCAAGTAGGCCAAACTTTTCACCTAATGTTGCTTCTGCTGTTGCTCCTAAGAAAAAGGAAAGGTTTTATCTAGTTCACCATTGTCTAAAATGTCTACTAGTAATGAAAATGATTTATTATGTGGTAGCATAGACAAAGAAGTGACACCTGAAACATCTGAGATAACTGAAACACCTGAAAATGTGGAATCTGAGTTAGAAGATAATGAATACTGTGATGATGAATTTGAAACTTCTTCTGAGGAAGAGGAGGCATTTACTATGGCTTTTATGAATTCTGACTTTGATAAATTGGATAAACTTGATAGCTATAAAAATTCTCCTCTTGATGGATATTTTCCTATTACTGAGAAAATGAATGCTCCTGCTATTAAAATTAAAGATAAAGATTATGAGTTTAGTGTTGATCCTGAAATAATTGAAAAAGCTGAAAAATATAAGTTTTATGGTAGAGAGGATGAGTTTCCTTTTGAACACATTGCTGTCTTGCATGACTTATCTGTGTTATTTGGTAAAGATGAAATCCATCAACGCTACTATTTCTTAAAGCTGTTTCCTTTTACTTTGGGAGGAAGTGCTAAAACTTGGTATAATCGTTTAGAACCTGGATGTATTACTAGCAAGGAAGAATGTTTGCAGGTATTCTATAATAAGTATTTCCCTGCTGATAAGATTCATGGTTTGACTGTTGCGATTAGCAGCTTTTCACAGAAAGAGAAGGAGGATTTACCCCAAGCTTGGGGGAGGTATAGTAAGATGGTTAGGAAATGTCCTACCCATGGCTTCAAGAGTAATGAAATACTTGATATATTTTACAATGGTCTAACCGAAAACACCAGAGGCTATCTTGATGGTATTGCAGGTAATGTTTTCAGGGAAAGGACCGTTGATGAAGCAACTGAGCTATTGGAGACTATCTCTAGGAATTATGAAGACTGGAATATTGAAGAGATATTTCCGGAGAAGAAAGGAGGCATGCTCAAATTGGATAACGAAACAATGAAAGAAGCTTCCAAGGCTATTAAAGAGAAGGGAATTAAAACCTCTCATCTTAAGGAATTATCTGAAATGGGTGTTAAACTTCCTGATGATCAACCATGTTTTCCAATTCAAGTCAATGCTATTAGCTCCATAAAAGGTAATGAAAAGGTAACACCTCCTGTTGATGTATCCTACATGAATGATTTTGCTTATCATCATAATCCTGAGGAGCATAATATTAGAATGACTATTATGGAGAACTCTCACAAAATTAAATCTCTTCGAGAAAGTTTACATGCTAGTGTGGGAGAGGTAAAAAGAATTGTTAAACACTGTGAGATGATGAATAATCAAGTTGAACAAATGGTTTCTCTTCAAAATCAATTGTATGAAAGTCTTATGGTGAAGAAACAGGTTTGTGGAGTTAACACTAGGGGAGGTGCAAGTACTCAGGATCCTGATTTTCCTGAAGGCCATCCCAAGAGAAAAGAACAAGAAGCTCTCAAGAAGAAATCTTCTGCAGGAAAATCTCCCAATGAAAACAAGGACATTGATGACTCTGAAGAGCAAGATAAGGATATTTCTATTTCTGATGCTGAGACTGAAGATAATAATAATGAAGAAGAAGAATCACCTTCACCTGAAGAAGAGCCACAAGAGGATGAAAATATTGAAGAACCTGAACCTAATGATAAAGAAGACCCTCCACCATCTACTGAGAAGAATAAGAAGAAGAGCCATCCTAATCCACAAAGAGGTAAAGATAGGGATCCGTGGGTACAAAAACCCATACCATATCCCCAAGAGGTAATAAAAACTTTGGATGATGCTAGATTTGAGAAATTCTTTGAGTTGATTAAGTCTTTGTGTTTGCAAATTCCTCTTGTTGATGCTATTAAAATCCCTCCATATTCCAAATACATGAAAGACATTGTGACTAATAAAAGAAAGATTCCTACTGATGCAATAACTGCTATGCTTGCTGAATATTCCTTTAAAGGGAAAATGCCTGAAAAACGTGGTGATCCTGGTATTCCAACTATTCCTTGTCATATTAAAGAAACTTACGTGAAATATGCTCTATGTGACTTAGGAGCTGGTGTTAGTGTTATGCCTTTTTCTTTATATAAGAAACTTAACCTAAACAAATTGGTTCCAACTGAAGTATCATTACAAATGGCTGATAAATCAACTGCTGTGCCTATAGGAATATGTGAGGATGTCCCTATCTCTATTGCTAATGTGTTAATCCCTACAGACTTTGTTGTGTTAGAAATGCCTGAAGATGATAATTTGTCTATTATTCTTGGAAGACCCTTTTTAAACACTGCAGGGGCTGTTATAAATTGCACTGAGAGCAAGGTAACATTCAATGTCAAGGGAAATGAGCACACTATCTATTTTCCTAAGAAGAAATCTGTTACTATGGTAAGCCAGAGTGTGAACTCCATTAAAAGGAATACTCTTATAATAGGAAGCTTTGAGTTTGCATTGCCACCTCCTGAACCAAAATATGCTATCTTAATGATTGGAACTATTCCAATCAAATATGAGGTGACTTGAAATTGCTCAGAAACATATAAAATAAAGAATCATGTTATATCTTTTGCATATTATTAATGAGACTTGATCAACCTCATTACTAATATGAAAATGATGCAAACTTGATTCCCATAAAAATTTTTTGCATTTTATTTATTCATTATAGAATTTTTAGATTATTTGATATAATTATTTCAAAGTGCAGAAATTCCAGAAATGTAGTTTGAAAAATTCTGTTCAGAAATTTCTCTAAAAATTCCAGAAAAATTTGGAGGTAAGTTATTTTACCAGAGGAACTAACAGCCAAAAGGGAGACACCAGAGGGCCACCAGGGCCCAAAAGGGGTGTCCCACGCGGCCACAGTACCTGGCCGCGTGGGACCCACTATTTTGGCCCACAGAGGGGGTTAGGTGAGTATCCAGTGCCCATCTCCTTCCCCTCGACAGGAAACCAGCCCCAGGTATTTTTCCCAAATTTTCTCGAGCTCTCTTCCTGCTATCCTTGGATCTCCAAGTTTAGGGCAGATTTTTCAAATCTGTTTGGTGGGATTGCTCATTGGTATGTGACTCCTCCACTCATCCAATTACTTTTTGTTCTTATGCCTCATGCATGAAGTATTTTGCTGCACTAGGTGTCACCCTTTTATGCTTAGGAAATCCATAGATTCAAGTTTTCTAGTTGATATTGATGCATGATATTGATGTGGAGACTATTTATGGATGGCTTAATGTTGTTTTAAGGTGTTACATCTTGATTTTTGTTGAATATTGTTTTTGGGCAGCAAGGTATCATGTTTAGCAAGGGCAAAGCTTTGGTTGGGATGAGCTCAAGACCAAGAAGAAGAGCATGCAAAGTCTCCCTCAATTATGATGACGACCATCTGTGGGAGGATGATGCATTCTTTGTAGGGGAGAAGCTGAAAATACATACAACAAGATGGCAAGATCCCTATGTTCTTGAACAGTGGGGGATCAAAGAGGACTTCGACACCTTCGTCACTACAACTGGCTTGCTTAGGTTCTCCCAGAACCCCCAAGATACATATGAAGAACTCTCGCGGGAATTCCTCTCTACCTTCAGATTTGAGGGCCCGGAGCCCCAAAAGCACAGGAAGAGAAGTAAGGCACCCCTCTTACCTTTGTTTGCAAATTTACTATGAGAGGTGAGCGCCTTGTTATGTCTCTAGGGAATTTTGCAATGCTATTGGTGTAGAAAATTCAGGGAGTTGGAGTGAAACTCGTGCTGATACCAACCATGAGCTTGTTGAGTTTTGGCACTATATCTGTAAACTCTCATGATAGATTAAATAGGGGTAAATTTACTCATATACAGCACCCAAGTTTGAGATATTTTGCGTTGTTTCTTGCAAGAGGATTTCTTGCTAGGGATAACAATTCTGCTTGCACTGGACCAATGGTTTATCTACTAAAATGTGCAAAAGAAAATACACCGTGTGAATATAACTTGGGAGTCATACTTGCTAGATCTTTGCATACTGCTGTGAGTAGAAATATTACTGATCAAACTCCTATTTATGCTGGTGCTATTGCTACTATGGTGTACAATTACATTAAAAACGAGAGAGGATATGGTGATAACATGGGTACTCTAGTGCGAGAGTCCAAATTACTTGATTTTGCTTTGACTACTCGCATGGATATAAGTACGTTGTATGGGGACATTATCTGTATAACTATTTGAGCACTAGTGGGCAGCGAGTGTCCATTAGGCTCCCCCGTACTGACTTTTTGACAGGAGTACCGGAAAATGGATAGTGGAAGAGGCGCCGCCTCAGGAGGAGCCACAAGCTCCAGAGACACAGGGGTACATGCCTCAGGCGGAGCCCCTGTACCCAAGCATGCAAGGCTACCCATATAGTTACTACCCTGGAAGTGGAAGTGGATACGGCAACTACCCAGGATACTAGCTTGATCGCAAGCTTGGGGGAGTACTTCTCTTACTCTCCATTCATTGTTTTATATCACCGTTATATTGCTATGATAAGTTTCTTGAAAACAAAAACACAAAAAGATTTTATTTGTTTCTTTTACTTCTGGTTGTTTGTCTTTTGTTTCTTAGAACGAAAAATAACAAAAATATTTTCGTTTTCTTGAAACAAACGCAAAAACGGAGGTGCAGAAATTGCTGAAATCTGCTCGCTGTTTTATTTTTCATTTTTTCTCTGTAACTCCGATTGAGCTGAAATTTTAACCACTGCTGCAACACATCATAACCTACACACACGTAAAATATGAGATTTTTCTGAGGTGTCTAGGTAGGGTAAAAACAGTACTGTATGCAGTGACATTTTCTGGCAGATTTGAGTTTTTATTGTGCAGTTCAAGTTGGGAGAGGAGAACAACGATGATAAGTTGATGTGCATGAAGTGGATGAAAGGTATGACACCTTTGCCATGCTTATGTGGACTCTTTAATAACAGCAAGTGAGCACATCATAGTTTCTTCAACATCTAGAGAAATGGTAGCAAATGTTTATCTTCTCCATGTTCTAGTATGTTATATGATGATGCAAGTGAAATTTTATTTAGTGACAATACTTGGTTGTGGATTGAATAATTGTAGCTCTAAACAAAGGTCTACGCATCCCATTGTGCTTACTAAACTTGCCAACCAATAGAAAGTAAAATAATTTTCAAATAAAAACATGAAGTTGTATGCTTGACAGGTTTAGTGGTTGGGAGTTAGCTGAAATGTGCTGACACATGTAAAGCTTTCAACATTGCACTAAAATATATTCAGTTGATATCATGTACTTTTGTTTATGGATGCTTATCATGTGCGAAATGAAAGCGGAAACTTAGCAAGTTTGATGAGTAAGAATAATTGGCTAGAGAGACGCCTGGGCCGCCAACTTAAGCCATGCATCATTCATGGTGGAAATTTACAGCGCACCATGGTGGACATTCAGTGATGCACTTCATAATAAAAAGCTATGCAAATGGTAAATAAAAGAGTGCTGAGATTGTTCATTGTCTGTTTGTCTTGTTGTTTGGACATGGGCTTGTCCATGTCCTGGGACAAGAGGTACCCCAGTTGACGCTCTTGATGACGCTTTTATTACTTGCAATGACTGAAAATTTCGAACTTGCTAGTGACCCAAGTTGAGTAGCCATGGTGTAGGTACTCGTATTCACGGGGCATGAGGTTTTCAACCATTAGTCGGTCAAGCATATGAGTCATTCAGTAATATCAAATGGTTTGCTAAAACTAAGAGCAAGGTTGTAAGCACAATGATTTCACCAGGTAACAAAAGAAAGAATCAAAAGACCTCAAAAGTCTTGTCATGATTCAATCATTAGCGATGTAAGAACCTTTGTTTATTTCTACAGTTGAGCAAACTCATCCAAGTATTGACACTACATAATATCTCTCTTGCAACAAATATAAATGCTTTAACATTGATTAGATATACCTTTGCTAGCATCTTATCATTTGTTGTTGAAGCTATGCTTTGAATGCTTGTTGATATTAAATTGTGTTACATATGCAATGCAAAGTTCTTGTCAAAGTCTTTTATCGCTTCTGCACTACGTTTGAGTTGTTCGAGGACAAACAACGAGCTAAGCTTGGGGGAGCTGATGCATCCAAAATGCATCTACTTTTCCAAGCACTTTGCCTCATAATTTGCTCCGGAATCTTCCCATATTTGAATAAAACTGCTGAATCTGACGCTGTTTTTAGCAAAGTCTCTTTTCTGGCTATTTCTGCAGGAAATAAAATCGGGGAAAATTACCACGTCAATTTTTATGGAAAAGGAGGACAATGGACAAAAGATGGACACGAGGAAGCGCTCGAGGGCCAAATGGGTGGGTCCCACGCGGCCCCTGTACCTGGCCGCGTGGGCCCAGCCCAAATGGGCCTCGGGCGCCGCCTCGCCTTCGGTCTTCGACGTACCCCCTCATATATACGAAAAAGTGCTTGCCCTAGGAGGAGAGAGCTTTCGCGAAACAGAACGCCGCCACCATCACGATCTTCGTTTCGGGGACAGATTGATCCAGGATTTCTCCTCCGGTGGAGGGATCCGGAGCCGTCTTCACCGCCTTCATCACCGCCTTCATCTCCATCGACCATGAGCCTTCACCATCACCATGTGTGAGTAGTCCGCTGTAGGCATGTGAGGTGGATGGGGATTGGATGAGATTGATCATGTAATGCTACCCGTTGTTCGGGATTTTAGGGTTTTATCTTGAGGATACTTTTGTATTGTGTTGATGCACTCTTGCTATGTTTAATGCTTGCTACTAGGGCCCGAGTGGCATGATTTCAGTACTGAACTTATATTGCCCCATCATATATTTGAGTTTGGTATTTATCTGCAAAGTGTATCACCTGCTATTATGTTGAACCTGCGAACCCTAAACGTGACATATAGGGAAAACAAGGGGGAGATGTTTTAGTTTGAGGATTCTATGTGTTCATGAAGTGTTAATGCATTGTTCCGGTCTATTCGAAAGGGTAGACCTTAATTACCTGTAGTTCCAAGTTGGCCCCGGTGAAATGGGCAGGTTGGACAATAGATGTTGTGCAAATTCTCTTGGTTAGTACGCACAACTAAATATGGAACACATACCTACATATATCGGAGTTAGAGATAGGTCCCATTGTTATTTGTTTCTTATTATATGATCAATCTCATTCTTGCAACACCCCGCTATCACCTCATGCCTACGTTTTAAATCTCTGAGTTACACTTTCACTTTTCCGGTGAAAACTGGGAAACACTTGTTCACTGCTACTGTTCTGCTTGTTACTTGAATCATACTACTGCCATCACTATTACTGCTGCAAGTTATTGATATACAGGTGTGGTTGAGAGTGACGCCTCAATTGCCAAGGTCTTATTGATATTCTTGTGTTCCCATCGAGTCGAACTATAAATTTGGGTAATACTTCCCAACGAAGACTTCAGCGATCCCCTATACTTGTGGGTATCACCATGAAGAGCAAAAGCATGTGAAAAACAATATGATTCGATTTTCCAACATACAATGGTTATTTGCTTTCAAAAGTAAGGGGTGATTGCTAGAGTTCTACTTATGTTGCCCTCATATGTATGAGTTTTAGATCATTAATCTTATCTTGCAATTGAATATGATGATGATACAATGCACGTATTTATTTATCAACCATAAGTCCATTGATGCATGTAATGATCTATGTCCTTACTTACTCGAGGACGAGTAAAGGTTTAAGCTTGGGGGAGTTGATACGTGCATTTTATATCATCATTTATATAACTTTTAGTCTCATACTAGAATGTTATTTGCATGATTATATGATTGTTTCTACATGTTTTAGATGATTTTGGGGACTTTCATACAAAGTCCCTATTTTTGGTATTTAATTTCTGGGAGGCAGAAAACCTCCTTTTTCTTGTCTTTAATGTTTCAGGAGCTACAGGACCTCAAATAATAAAAGGAAAAATACTGCGTCAGTTTTTCGTCGGGAGAAAGGCAGAGGGAAGAAGACCGAAGAGAGGAGAGCCACGAGGGCCAAATGGGGGTGGCCCACGCGGCCCATGTATCTAGCCGCGTGGGACCAGCCCAAACTAGCCTCGGGCACCTCCTCGCCTGGGGCTTTTTATCGACGCCTTCGTCTCGCCCGAAAAGTAACGCCCTAATTTTTCGAAGTCCATCCGAGGTCGCGGCGGCGGCGAAACTCCTGATCCCTTCCGTGGGGGTCAGATCCTGCTGCTCCGAAACTCCGGAGAAGGGGGAAATCATCGTCATCGTCATCACCTCTCCTCCTTGGCATGGGAGGAGGCCTCTACATCATCACCCCCATCAAGACCAGCACCATCACCATCATCATCACCGTGATCCACTCCGTTCCCCTCGCAGTTTGAGAGTTGCTATACCCTAGATACTTGTCTTATGCTACTATTCATGTTTGTGATTGAGTACTTGTCATTATTTGGTGGTGAAGTTATAATTTCAGATTGTGTTGTACCACTTATGCCACTGATTATGATCATGTTCGCACGTTGTGAGTAGTTCCCGTATGTTCCTGAGGGCATAGGATGAATTGGCATTGATTTATATATGACATGTGTTGGTATTTTGTCAAGAGTTTATCTTTTTATGTGATTCTATGATGGTGTTGTGCGAACGTCGACTGCACAACACTGCTCATAGGAGAACACCGTAGTGTAATGAATTGATGGAGACTTGGGAGGACACGTAAACCTGAGACCGAGTCATGAAGTTATATTATGAGGGTATTAGTATCGGGGACCTTAGAGTGTAATGCTATGGTGGGACCTTATGTCTTAATAATTCTTGTGCAATCATTTGCTTGGCCACATGATCCATCATAAGGGGTTGTAGTTTATTTATTTAGCTATACCTAATTATGGCTCCGTCCAAAGAAGATTAAAACTTGACAAGATATTCAACGTGTTGTTTAATAAATCTCTATGCCTAGCATCATCCATGCCGCCCTCGGGAACGTTTGCCACATATAAGTTACACATCACTTGAGCTTGTCCTTTTGCTACATAAGAGGATTGGGCTTTCTCTCTTTGAGAGCTTTCACTTTCTACTATCAGTTATCTGCTTGCAATTATACAACTGAAAATACCAAAAACAACTGCATCTTTTATTGTTTTATTTATCAATCTAACTAACCAATATCTTCAGCTCCTCGTGGGTTCGACAACCTTTTCTAATTGAAAGGTACTACAATTGATCTCGTGCACTTGGGAGCCATCAGCGGCGCGCAAAAATATATTGCTTCAGCTAAAACAAAACACCCGCCCAACGTGCTAAAACGCTATTTTGGCGCTTCAAAATAATTTTAACGTGCCGACGCGTAGCGCGCCTGTTGGAGATGCTCTAAGAGCCAAAGACCCCGACACATTTTCTTTCAATTTTTCAAATTCATGGCATTTCGCTTACACCATCTCTAGGAGATCCCTTATATGATGGTACCGTAAAAGTACAATAACAGAAACTAAAAACAGTTTTAATCATACTGCGTGGGCTGCGGCGGAATAGATATGCTATTGTCAAAAACGATTATTTCCATCCATCGCTGCCTTTTTTCCTCTATTTTTTTCTCATGGTCATCTTCTTTCCCAAATCACGCGCATAATCAACTGCCCCAAGGCCCCAACCCACATCCGCGTGTTCCGCTGCTGACGTAGCCTCCCACCTCGCCGCGGAAGCGTGTCGCCACGCGGCCACCGCACCCAGCTCTTTGTCGTGTTCCTTCTCGACCGCGGCCACCACTAGTAGGAAAAACCTTTTCTGTGGCGCACCTAAAAAAAATTATGTGGCGCACGTTGGATGCGCCACAGAATTGTCGCCACTAAATTTGCAATTCTGTGGCGCATCTGCCATGCGCCACAGAAAACCAGTCTTTTTGTGGCGCACAAACAACCATGCGCCACATAATTGTTTTTTCAGGTTTAAAAAAATGGCAGCCACCGCAGCCACGGCGGTCGTCGGGGTCGTCGGCGTCAGGCCCGGAGCTGCGCGCCGTCGGCAGCCACATCACCGCCGTCCACCTTTCAACCAGGAGGCTGCCGCCGCCGATCCAGCCTCGAGGGCGCCGTCGCGGATCCAGCATCGAGGGAGGGAGGGGAATCAGGCGGAGGGAGAGGAGAAAGAAAGGGGATGGGTTCAACTCGCTGGCCGGATCCCGCTGCCGCTCTTGCCCCGCCGCCGTGTCGTCGTCGGCGAGCTCCGGGGACGAGGCCACACGTCGCGCCGTCGAGGTCGGCCGTCTCCCACGACTCGGGCGGCGCCGCGTCGTCCGCCGCTGCCTCCATGGCTGTGTGCGTCCTCCGCCTTGGCCTCGTCGGCGATGACGGCCGCCGCCGCCGCATCCTCCTCCTCGTCGGCGAGGGAGGCGAACCGGTTCACGGCCGGGGAGAGGCCGGTCGCGCGGACATGAATGGGAGGGAGGAGGACAGAGAGGAGTGCGGGAGGGAGAAGAGGACAGAGAGGAGAAGAGCGGGAGAGAGGAGTGCGGGAGGGAGCCGACAGCGCCGGATCCCTGGCCGGTGCTGCTCCGGGCGACCACGCGCCTAGCAGAGAGCGGCAGCGGCGGACGGCGTCGTCGGCTGCGTGCGTGCGTGATGTGGTGTGTGCGTGCGTGGTGAGGACGCACCACCGGTAGGTGAGAAAGAAAGAAAAAAAGCAGTGGTGTGTGCGTGTTTTGGTTGACTCCTCACGGGAAAGAGAAGAGATAGAATATGAGATCGTGCGTGTGAGGTGTGGGGGTCGCTTTGAATCTGAGATCTGAATCTGAGATTGAAAATATCTGGGAATTTTGTGGCGCACGTCCTCATATGCGCCACTGAAAATATCTGGTTTCCTACTAGTGCGTGATAAGGGGAGGGAATCTGTGGTGCACGTGGTTGGGTGCGCCACAGAAATGCTAATTTTTGTGGCGCACCTAAATTCTGTGGCGCACCCAGTTCCGTGCGCCACAAAATTGCAAAATTCTGTGGCGCACCAGTTTAGGTGCACCACAGAATTACAAATTCTGTGGCGCATCAGTTTTGGGTGCGCCACAGTTTTTTTTTTTGTGGCGCACGGATTAATGGTGCGCCGCAGAATACCTGTCCATAGAAAGGCCTTTTCCTACTAGTGCACGCACGCAAGGTCGTCGCGTAACTCCAAGTCTTTGACGTGCAACGACGCAAGAATGTGGAAGGAGGTGAGCGAGGTGGCGGGTGTTTTCTGGTCCACGGCTGGAGAAAGAGACGTTGGAGAAAAGGCGCTGCTGGTAGAGGAGGCCTAGCCGGAGTGGCGGACGGTCGGAGTGGCGGTTGGCGGTGGCGTGGGGACTCTCCGCACACGGCGGTGGAGAAGGTTGGAATTGACCTCGGGCGGTGGTGGCGGCGAGGCCAGGAGGTTCCGAAGCTAAGAATTCCCTCCCGCCGACCGTTTTCTGGGTTAAGGGGAAGTAATGAAATTTGTCCCCAGAAATTTTAGATACAAGCAATTTATGCTCATTTTAAGTCTTCCCTTAAAATAATTAAGGGTCGACCCAGTTTACGGGATATGAAAACCCATTTTAAGGAATCTGCTAGAGAGGCTCTGTGCTCAAACAAAGTATAGCAAAGCAAGGTGCACAAAATTAGGTTCGCGCCATCGCTTACCTTTTTTCTTTACCATGGGGCGGACCCCGAAGGGTCCAAAAGTACAACTTTCATGTTTAAGAAAAGAAAATCACATCATAGTCCTCAACCATTAAAAAAAGGGTCCTCAGAAGAAGTTGCATAACTCCATCGGGTCCTTCTCCACCGAAGATGTTAGACGAGCTCGACGCCAAGGCCGCCAACGGCTCGCCGGGACAACACCACTTAGAGATGCCCCCCTTGGTACGTCGGCTGGAGGAAAAAGATGAGATGAGAGGGCAAAGAGGAGCTAACACTGGGTGGTTGTTTTTACGGGGAACATTGTGGTAGTATCTAGAGAGAGGCGTTTTGGCTCCCGAACTCACCTGCTCCCGTCAAATTATTATTTTTGGAAAAAATAACGAAATGTTCACAAAAGTTCGGAATCAAATTGGTGATGAACATCTACAAATGTTCTCAAGCATGCCGAGTTTTGTCGTGAAATGACACTCGTGGTGCCCTGTGCAAAAAAAAGAAAATCAGTGCTTCTAAACTATATTTGTAAATCTCATTCTGTCAGTGATTTTTTTTTTTGCATACGGCGGCACGAATGTCATTACATCCCGAAACTTTGCAGGCATGTAAAACACTTGTATATTTTTTTCACAATCTTTGAAACCGTATTAATTTTTTTGAATTTTTTAATTGGGCAGGAGCATGTGAGCTTTGGAGGCAGAGTGAATTTATCGGAGTAGAATTTCACAAAAAAATAGAATCACATGTTTATACTGTAAGAGCATGTCTAGTAGTACCCCTAAACCCCCAAACCCCTAAAAATAACTGTTTTTTTACGGGTTGGAACGAAATAAACGCGTAGACTAGAACCCCTAAACCCCTAAACCCCTAAAAAAATTTAGAGGTTGGACCCCGGGTCGCCCTCCCAACCTCTAAAAGTGAGGGTTGGAGAGGGTCAACAGGCCCAACCCCTATTCCTCCTCTCTCCACGCGCGGGAGGGAAAATTCCCAACCCGCCCGCCGCCGCCGCCTCCTTCCTCGCCGGCCGCCGCCGCCATGGAGCCGCCCACCGCCCCGCCCGTCCCGCCCGTCGCCCCCCCGGCCTCCTCCCTCGCCCCGCCCGCCCCGGCCGCCGCCCCGCCCGCCCCGAGCCAGGTCGCCGCCGTGGTGGCCGCGACCCACATCGGCGCCAAGCGGCGGCGTGCTGGCCAGCACGTCGTCGCGGCCGCCGCCTCCCTCGCCCCGGCCGGTACCTCCCTCGCCCCGGCCCCCGCCTCCTCCCTCGCCCCGGTTCCGCCCAAGAGCCGGCGGAAGGCGCCTGGGCTTGGGCCGAAGGGTGCCAAGCTCGCCGCGGAGACCCCGGCCGTGAAGAAGGCCATGAAGAAGGCCATTCCCAAGGCGCGGAAGAAGCCCGCGGCCACCATCGCCGAACCTCCGCCCGTCGCACACGAGGTGCTCGACGGTATGCCCGCACCGTCGACGTCGTTCATGGACCTTCTCCAAGACGCGGAGGTGGACCTCGGGGCTCCTCCTCTAGAACCCTTTAGGGTTGGTGATGACTTGGAGGAAGATGAGGAGGAGGAAGGGGATGATGAGGAGGAGGTGACCGAGATAGAAGAGGAGGCGTTCGCCGCCACTGGCCGCGTGCGCTCGACCAACTATACCGAGGCGGAAGATATTCTTCTCGTTCGTGCTTGGGCAGCTGTGGGGATGGATGCAGGCACCGGTACCGATCAAACCGGTAAACGCTATTGGCAACGCATCGAGCACAACTATTGCAAGATCAAGCCAAAGAATAGTGGCCTCATCTCTCGCTCATACCGGTCGCTTCAAGGCCGGTGGGAGTTGATGAAGCCCGCATGTGCTCGTTGGAGTGCGGCCATGGACCAAGTGAGGGATGCACCGCCTAGTGGAACCGTGGAGAGTGACTATGTGAGTACATATGTGTGTTTTCACACCTATTTTGATTTTCTATGCTATTGTTAGGTTATTATGTGTGTTTTGATTTATAGGAGACAATTGCCGGCTTGAGGTACAAGGAGATGGCCGCTTCAAAGGGCAAACCATTCCCATTTAAGCATGCTTGGGCAATTCTTCAAACATATGACAAGTGGAAGTTGAGGGATCAAGAAACCGCACCCAAGAAGTCGGCAATGCTTAATATGGATGATAGTGATGAGGAGGAGAGGAACTTGAACAAGCCCGAGGGAACCAAGAAGGCCAAGCAAAGGGTGAAGATGGAAGGAGAGGCGTCAAGCCTAAGGGAGAAGATGGAGCATATGATGAAGTCAAGAGAGGCATTGACAACGAAGACGTTGGAGACAAAGCTTCTTATCACCGAGAAGAAGAAAGAGGTCAAGCTTGCACAAATTGAAGCAAAGCGTGAAGAAGCAAAGCGCAAGGCCGACTTGGAGGAGAGGATGATCAAGGTCAAAGAAGCAAAGGTATGGAAAGAACTCATGGTGGAAGAGAAGGAGCACATGATGATGTCCAAGAAAGACATGGATGAAGACCAATTGCAATGGTGGAAGGACTACAAGGAGGACATCGCGGAGAGGAAGAGGATGTTCCGAGGTGCGTCCTCTACTTTTTGAGTTGACACTCTGATGAGTGGTGGTGGCGATGGCGGCGTGGACAACTCGCATGAAGGCGATGTTTGATGGACGTGGAAGTGGTCTAGGAGATGGCGCCGAGGTGTAAGTTTTTGGTGATGGTGCCGATGAGATGGGCAAGATGATGATTTTGTGATGTAAACTATTAAACCATGCATCAATGATTGTCATTTCCTAGAATATTCCGTTATAAGGGTTGGGTTTGAGGGTTCTAGTCTTTGCCCCTGTTTTTCAACCCTTAAAAGTGCAAAAAAAGGCCATTTTTCAACCCTTAAAATGCTACCAGGGTTTGAGGGTTTAGGGGTTTGTGCCAGCTGAGACGTTTTGCGGGCCGAAGCGGGCCGCCGCTTGCAACCCTAACTGTAACGAATTTAGTACTCCCTCCGATCCATATTAATGGTCTCAACATTGTCTAGATACGGATGCATCTAGTCTAAACACTTAACTAGATACATCCGTATCTAGATAAAGTTGAGGCCATTAATATGGATCGGAGGTTGTACTGCCTTCCACCCCGTGGCCCCGTCGGAAAATCTTAATCAATTCCTCACCCCGTCTTCCACAGCGGAGCACAGTCACTTCACTCTCTCGCTAGATCGGGGGATTGGGGTGCACCGCACTAGGGTTTCCATGGAGGAGGACGGAGCTCGCCGTGGCGGCCCTCCAGGGCTAGCTCCAGACGGCGGAGAACCCGACCTCATCAGCGCCCTCCCGGCGGATCTGCTTCTCCAGGTGCTCCGCCGCCTCGGCTGCGCCCGCGCCGCCGCGCGCACCAGCCTCCTGTCCCGCCATTGGCGCGGCCTCTGGAGGCGCATCGCCGACTTCACCTTCCGCGGTATCGCGCTCCGCTTGCTCCTGCTCGCGCTCGACTCCCTTGTCCTCGCCGATGTGTTACGCCTTGACATCGGCGTCCCTGAGGTGGCCCCGGAGCTCTCCCCCTTGCGTGAAGAACACATCGTCCGCGTTTCTTCGCTGCTCCGCTCCGCCGCGGACCTATCGCCGGTGGAGCTCCGCTTCCACTCCCGTTCCACCGCACCGTGCCCTGCCATCACCATGCACCTGCCCCGCTTCCTCCACGTCACCTCCATCGATCTGCACGGCCTGAACCTCATCTTCACCGAACTGCTGGCCGGCCAGCACATGTTCCCTGCTCTCGAGACGATGTCCCTCTCGGGCTGCCGTGTCGATTTCCATGCCTTGGTCCTCCAATGCCCGCGCCTGCGCATACTCAGGACGACCGGCTCTCGGACGAAGACATCACCGTCCGCTCGGCGAGCCTACAGGAGCTCTTCGTGGAGAGCTTGGATGCTTGGACAGGCCGTATTGATTTCGAGGTCCCTGCCCTTAATCGATTGGTGCTCAAAGTATTCGTAGAACGCGAGCTCAGTTTGTCCATCTTGGCACCGGTGGTGGAGAAGGTCTCGTGGCAGTGCACTTATTCCAGGGCCTGCTGCTGGGATTGGTCTTTGGGGTCTTGTAAGAATGGGACTACAAACGGAAAGCAATGCTCTGTTCATGTTGATGGGTTGTCTTGTGCGTTTCCAGCCCTGCTCAAATTTCTTACTCGAGTTGCCTACTACATTAAACTCATGGGTTTCAATTTTTTGCAGCACAAATATAGTTTCCCTCATACCGAGCTCAACCTTGCGCAAGAAATAGAGAAACAGCTAGTGGTTACAGACTTATCTGTATTGAAGCTACATTTCCAAACAATCGGGCATGCCTTTGGTGCATCTCTCTTTTGCCTCCTTAGGATTCATTGGATCCGTACTGCTATAAAATCTCTTAAGATCGAACTACAAACCACCACGGTAAAGTTTTGAGATAATGTCTTTGTGGAGCGTCTATAACACATTGTATTAAACATTGTATTAATCCTTACTTCTTTTAGTGGAAAGTAACATGCCCCCCAAATTGTACCTGTGATGAGCCTAAGAACTGGAGAAGCCAAACCACCTCCTTGATTAATCTAGAAGAAGTGGAAATTAAAGGCTTCGAAGGAGACGATTATGAATTTGATATCTTGAGACTGATATTCAAATCTGCACCAATGCTGAAAAAAATGACCGTTGGGTTGTCAAATAAGGTCTACAAAAGTAACGATTGGTGCAAGGAAATATCTGATATCTTCAAGGCACATCCTTTGGTGGAATGCAGTGTTTCTGGTAAGCAGATTCTGAATGCACGATTAGCAGGCTCCTACGTGCAACAAATTTTTTCATTTTGCATGCATTTTATCTACATTATGCCCTGAAACTTCATAGGTCTGTTATGTCCACTATCTTCCCTGTGGAGCCAATTATTCGTTCCATGTTCTTTTGGCTTTAGCTGTTGCTCCTCCTCTCTTTGTTGTAATGCCCCATAGGTTTCTGTAATGTTTTTGCTGTCTTTATGCTATTATTTTCTTTAGGTTCTTTGCCTTGAGTATTAAACCCTCAGTTTCTGTAAATTCGTCCATACTACTCCCTCCGTTTTTTAATATAAAATGTTTTATCATTTGTCCACATGCATGTGTACGCAAATGTATGTAGACATGTTTAAGTGTGTATGTTCACTCACTTTAGTATGTATCTAGACAACATGTACAACACCTAAAACATCTTATATTAAAAAACGGAGGGAGTAACTATGTAGGTTTTCATGTAGCAGATTTTATATTTATCCACACTATCTGCATCAGTTTGCGCGACTGTTTGTCTAGTACACTAAGTTTGGTTGTATACCCGTATCCCTATATTTGGGCGAATATGCTATAATAATGCTTATTTTTCTTTGTCGGAATATTACTACTGGATTTGTGTACATACATCCTCAGATTTTATTTTATTTTCTGAAAATCATGGTCGAATGGTGAGAAAAATTAAGTAAGCCTGCACAAACCAGAATGTTTCACTTTTCTAGAAGCTGTGATTGATTGGCAACCCAAAAAAATCTAGTTACATTCTGAGCAAGTGCTCTGCCGTTTGTCTTTATGGTGTCAATATGTATATGGTTTTATTTGCTACTGAGGACAGTCTCTATACACACAACGACCTTCATGTTGAGATGCTGACTGAAACTGATTTTGCATGCAGAGCTGAGAGACAACAGCCAAACAGTTGTGGCGACATGATTCTCGTCCTTGCATTGGCGGATTCAGGGTGCTCATTGACCAGATTCTCCTCCTCTCTGGTGCAAAACATGCTCACTCGACTGTCTGGTTCCAGGATTTGCTTGGTGGGTTTGGTGTTTATTTTGCTAGTGTAATGTGGCTACAAGCTCGAAGTGGTGCACTCTTAGTTAATCCTTAACCTTAAGTGGTAGCCTTTGGCAGCCTATATGTATGACAGCAGTAGATAAGCTGATGCCTTATCTATTTTGCTAGTGTACTCTTAGTTAATACTTTAACGGTAATGACGTGCTATATATGGTATTGTTCTGAAATTCTGACTGACTGTCTGCCATGAAATCGCTTAACTAGTTATAATTAGTGGCTTGGCCAAAAATTTACATATGGTAGCAGAGAAGAGTTTGTTTTATCCTCTCTTTTTGTCACGGTTGTGAGTAGTTGGGAAGGATTCCAGATCTGATGCTTTCGTCAGCCTATTTAGCTCTGTTTGGCCCCTCACATGTGAGGTGGAAAGTGCACGGCTTCCTAATCCGATGGGGAAAGGAAAACAAATGAAGTGCCCGTACGCAGCCAAGAAGAAGTCACGTACAATTCACAGAAAACAAGCCCGAATTACAAATGTCGAGATGAAGACACCCTTATCCATGTTACTGCATTTTCTTCATCTGGTGATTATTGTGGCTGCCAAGAGCATAAGTCATATCTAAGTTCATCTTGTGCAATCGACCATGGGTTAACACCGGCCACATTTTCAGTTAATTTGTCAAATTCGTGGCATCTTGTTTGCTCAAACAACCTGTACAGGAAGGTGCACAAAATCAGCTCCACGCCAACGCTTCATTTTATTCTTTTACCATGGGATGGATCCCGAAGGCTCCAAAAGTTGCAAATTTCATGATTTAGAAAAGACGATCACATCATAGTCCTCAACTATTCAAAACACTGAAAATAAATTACAAATCTCCAACGGTCTTCCTCCACCAAAGATATTGACAAACTGAGACCATGGCCGCCCACACCACCGCTAGGGTCAACACCACTTGCGGGGGGGGGGGGGGGGGGGGGGGGGGGGGGGGGGGGGGGGGGGGGGGGGGGGGGGGGGGGAGGGGGGAAGGGCGGGGGGAGCTGACGCGAGCAGAAAGCCAGCGATAGAGCTCAGAGCGGACGTCATATTTGAGTCGGCACATCAAAATGTAGAACTCCAAAAAAAAGTCCACATATTTATACGCTAAAGAATTTTGGATAAACCCTATATATCGCTGTCGCTCATTAGTGGCGCGGTTGCCTCGAGCCGTCTGAAGGGAGCCACTGATGGGCTGACCCATCAGACGTTTTTTCTTTGCTTCTTCTTTGTTTCTTTCTCCATTTTCTTTTTTCTTTGCTTCTCTTTGTTTCTATGATTGTGAACAATGTTTCGGATTTTAAAAATTGTTTAGATTCAAAAGTGTTCAGATTTAAAAACGTTTAGATTAAAAAGTTGTGTAGATTAAACAAATGTTCAAACTAAAAAAAATGTTTAGATTTAAAAATGTTCATAATTGGAAAATATCAAAATTTGAAAATACTTTCAGATTCAAAAAAATGTTCAGATTCAAAAAAAAATTACATATAAAAAATATTCATAACTAGAAAATATCAACATTTTTTAAAAATTGTTAGATTTTGAAAAAATTCAGATTTGAAAAATGTTTAGACTAAAAAATGTTCAGATTCAAAAAATGTTCAGATTCAAAAAGTGTTAAAGTTCATAAAATTTTAACACTAAAAAAAATGTTTAGATTTAAAAAATGTTCATTACCGGAGAAGATAATTTTTCCAAAATATTTTTAAAATATTCTGATTTTTAAAGGCAAAAAGTGAACAACGAAATAATTATTAAAAAATGGAGAAAGGAAATGCCTGATGGCCGCCCGGGGCGACGTACCCGAAAAAAGGATTAAGTACATATTTCAACCCAAAATTCCCCACATTGGAGCAAAACCCCCTTGAACAAAAAACAAAGTTGGAACTTTTAGGACCCTCAAATCCTCAATACGAACTAAATTAACCCCTAACACCTATTTTTGGTCAATTTGGGCTGTTTTGGAGACCATTTTGGCTATGTTGAACGTTCAACTGGCGGTAACGTGACACCCGTTGCTACTCACTGCTTGCATGGCTAGCCGGACTGGCCTCCACGGTTTTTGCCGTCGCCTGTGGCTTGCCGGATCGTTGCTCGTTGCTCGCGCGTGGCGGGGCCGGCCGACGCGCTCTAGTCAGCCACAGGGCGCCATGGTGGTTTGTGGCCTCATGGTACACGACGGCGACGTCACCCACCTCGTAGTTTTACTTCTTGTAGTCGCACGACGCCACGACGGTGTGGCCATAGGCCTCGCCATGGACGCGCTCCTTGGAGCCTCGCCGTGCGCAGTCATTTCCTGAGTTTGAATCCCCTGTGAATCGCCACGTCATTGTAAAAAAACCGTCCAAATTTTCCAAAACCAACTTTTGAGGTGATTTAGACGGTATGGAGCATTTGAGGGTTCAAATCAGACCAATTTTTTGTCCAGCGGATTGGTTGCAATGTCCAGGATTTGATCCGGAAAAAAAAGTTGGGAGGGTTTACTGCCTCTTTCTCTTCCACACTGAGTTCACAACCTCTGCGCTCTTCCCCTCAAACACTCTCTCTGTCCCGCTAGATCGGGTGCGCCGCGCTAGGGTTTTCCATGGAGGAGGACGGAGCTCGCCGTGGCGGCCGTCCAGCGCTAGGTCCAGACGGCGGAGGACCTGACCTCATCAGCGACCTCCCGGCAGATCTGCTTCTCCAGGTGCTCCGCCGCCTCGGCTGCGCCCGCGCCGCCGCGCGCACCAGCCTCCTATCCCGCCATTGGCGCGGCATCTGGAGGCGCATCGCCGACTTCACCTTCCGCGACGTAGCCCTCCGCTCGCTCCTGCCCGCGCTCGACTCCCTCGTCCTCGCCGACGTGTTCCTCCTCGACATCCGCGTCCCTGAGGTGGCCCCGGAGCTCCCCCCCAGGCGTGAAGAACACATCGTCCGCGTCTCTTCGCTGCTCCGCTCCGCCGCGGACCTATCGCCGGTGGAGCTTCGCTTCCACGCCCGTCCCACAGCACCGTGCCCTGCCATCACCGTGCACCTGCCCCGCTTCCTCCGCGTCACCTCCATCGATCTGCACGGCCTGAACCTCATCTTCACCGAACTGCCGGCCGGCCAGCACATGTTCCCTGCTCTTGAGACGATGGCCCTCTCGGGCTGCCGTGTCGATTCCCATGCCTTGGTCCTCCAATGCCCGCGCCTGCGCATACTCAAGACGGACGGCTGTCTGCACGGCGACGAAGACATCACCGTCCGCTCGGCGACCCTACAGGAGCTCTTCGTGGAGAGCTGGGATGAGTGGACAGGCCGTATTGACTTCGAGGTCCCCACCCTTAACCGATTGATGCTCTCAGTATTCGTAGAACGCGAGCTCAGTGTGTCCATCTTGGCACCGGTGGTGGAGAAGGTCAGGTGGCAGTGCACTTATTCCAGGGCGCCTGCTGCTGGGATTGGTCTTTGGGGTCTTAAAAGAGTGAAACTACAAACGAAAAGCAATACTCTGTTCCTGTTGACGGATTGTCTTGTGCGTTTCCAGTCCTGCTCAATTATTTTACTTGAGTTGCCAACTACATTATACTCATGGTTGATATGCCGTCAAATTTTTTTTGCAGCACCCATATAGTTTCCCTCATACCGAGCTCAACCTTGCGCAAGAAATAGAGAAACAGCTAGTCGTTACAACTTCTCTGTATTGAAGCTACATTTCCAGACAATCGGGCATGCCTATGGTGCATTTCTCTTTTGCCTCCTTAGGATTCATTGGATCCGTACTGCTATAAAATGTCTTAAGATCGTCCTACAAACCATCACGGTAAAGTTTTGAGATAATGTCTTTATGGAGCGTCTATAACACATTGTATTAATCCTTACTTCTTTTAGTGGAAAGTAACATGCTCCCCAAATTGTACCTGTGATGAGCCTAAGAACTGGAGAAGCCAAACCATCTCCTTGATTAATCTCGAAGAAGTGGAAATTGAAGACTTCGAAGCAGAGGATTATGAACTTGATATCTTGAGACTGATATTCAAATCTGCACCAATGCTAAAAAAGATGACTGTGAGGCTGTCAGATAAGGTCAACAGAAGTAACAATTGGTGCAAGGAAGTATCTGATATCTTCAAGGCGCATCCTTTGGTGGAATGCATTGTTGATCCGGGTAAGCAGATTCTGAATGCACTGTTATCGGACTCCTACATGCAACACTTTTTCATTGTGCATGCATTTTACCTATAGCTCTGAAACTTCATAGTTCTGTTATGCCCAGTATATTCCATGTTCTACCAATTATTCTCTCCACGTGTCTTGGCTTTAGTTGTTGCTCCTCCTCTCTTTGTTGTAATGCGTGCCCCACAGGTTTCCGTAACGTGTTTGCTATCTTTATGCTGTTATTTTCTTTAGGTTCTGTGCCCGGAGTACTAAACCCACATTTTCTATAAAGTCGTCCACACTAACTATTTAGGTTTTCATGTAGCAGATTTTATATTTATCCACACTATCTGCATCAGCTTGCACGCACCAGATGCTATACTGTTTGTCTAGTACACTAAGTTTGGTTGTATACCAGAGTCCAGAGGTGACTTGGATATCTCTAGATTTAATTATGGGATCTTAACTTTGTTGCCAAAAAGTGTAGATGCTAATTCCATTCAGCAATACCGTCCTATTTGCTTGTTAAATGTGATCTTTATTTTTTTACTAAGGTAACTAATAATAGAGCTAATTTTGTTGCTAATAAGATCATTTCTCCAGTTCAGTCAGCGTTTATTAAAGACCGTTTTATTTTGGATGGGGTAGTTGTTTTACACGAGGTCATGCATGAGGTGCACAAAAAGAAGTTGAATGGTGTTTTATTCAAAGTTGATTTCGAGAAGGCGCATGAGAAGTTAAACTGGAACTTCCTTAGAGATGTTATGATACAAAAGGGTTTCCCTATTAAGTTTGTAAATTTAGTAATGAGTTCTGTAATGCATGGTAAAGTAGCGGTCTTGGTTAATGATTGCATGGGTACTTTTTTCGAATCTAGGAAAGGGCTTAGGCAGGGGGATACCCTGTCTCCCATTTTTTTAACATTGCAATAGACGTCCTGAATTTGCTGGTCCAAATTGCTGTAAAGAATGGTCTGATGGAAGGTTTAGTAGATTATTTAGTTGAAGATAGTGTAAGCATGCTTCAATACGCGGATGATACAGTTTTAATGTTAAAGATAGTCTCGAGAGCGCTAAAAATCTTAAGAGTATCTTGGTTATTTTTGAACAGTTGTCAGGGCTGAAAATTAATTTTCATAAGAGTGAATTATATTGTTTAGGTAGTGCTAGAGAGAAGGTAGATGATTACTCGGCTATTTTTACATGTGTGGTAGGTAAGATCCCTTTTTAATATTTAGGTGTGCCTATGGATTGTGTTAGGCTGAGCAATAATGATTGGGGAGGTGCAGTAGGGAAAGTAGAGAAAAAGTTGCATGTTTGGGCTGGAAGGCAGAATTCTTATGGGGGTAGGCTGATCTTGTTAAAAGGATGTTTGAGTAATGTGCCTTTTTATTTACTGTCTATGTTTGAGATTCCTAAGGGTCCACATAAGAAAATTGATTTCTTTAGAAAAAGGTTGTTTTGGGCAGATGATGAAGACACTAAAAAATATCATCTGGTAAGTTGGGACAAAATTTGTTAACCTGTAGAGTTAGGAGGCTTAGGGGTTGTTGATCTAAAAGTTATGAACATGTGTCTTCTTAGTAAATGGCTGTGGAGACTCGAGAACGAGGAGGGTTTATGTCAAAATCTGATTAGGAAAAAGTATGTAAAGAAAACGGTGTCGGCATGTGAGAGGAAGCCGGGCCAATCCCATTTTTTGCAGGGTTTGATGGGTGTTAAAATTATTTCTTTAGGTTCTGCAGAAAAGTTGTGGGAAATGGTAGAAGAACTAGATTTTGGGAGGATCTCTGGATAGGAGATAGCCCCTTATGTGAATGCTTCAGTAGGTTATATAGCTTGACCTTTAGTAAGAATGTCTTGGTGGCTGATGTGTTTAATTCTGGATGGGCTGCGATTAGCTTTAGAAGATCTTTGTGGGGAGAGACGGCAATAATGTGGCAAGAGTTGTTGACGATGTGTGCGCAAGTTAGTTTGGTAGATGGGGAAGACAAATGTAAATGGCTTCTTACTAAATCTGGGGTTTTTTCTGTTAGGTCAATATATTTAGCTCTGAAGGTAAGCATGGTTAAGTGGAAACATATGGTCAGTTAAGATACCTCTGAAAATTAAAGTATTTTTTTGGTTAGCTTTCAATAATAGTGTTCTGACTAAAGATGTGCTTATAAGGAGGGGATGAAAGGGTAAAGATAGTAAATGTTGTTTCTGTGATAGTCTAGAGACACTGGATCACTTGTTTTTTGAATGTTCCATGGCAAGGTATGTCTGGGGCGTTGTTAAATGCGCCACAGGTATTATGGATGTACCTGTGCATTTTCAGGAGATGAGTGAGTGGGCGATGAAATTCCCTGTAAATGATAGAAATATTATTTCTGTGGGTGTTGCGGCGGTTTTCTGGACAGTTTGGAATGCTAGGAACGCTGCTGTGTACGATCACGTTTACCCGCGTGATCCCACTGCAATCATGTATAGCGTAGCTAACTGGATGGAACACTGGTCTAATATGCAGAAAGCAGGTGCCAGGCAGCGGCTTCACAACGCGGGGCGCCAACTGGCCGTGGTGGCAACTGATGCGTTTAACAAGAGAGCCGGATAGGGGCCGATGACAAGAAGAATCGGTGTCGGTTGACCTAATCCCTGCTACCATTTTCGGGCTGGACTACAGGAAGAAATGCTGCTGCTGGAAGCTGTCAGTTTGTTTTGTTTCTATCGCTGGAGAGTATGTTGTGCCCCAAGAAAAAAGAAAGTTGTTCCTTGTGGGGCTGTAATCTGTAGAAGTTAACTAAGATGCTACCTAAGTTTGTTGTAGCTGTAGTTCGCTCTGGTGTTGCGGCTGTGGAATTGTAGGCTTTGTTTCAGTTGGTCGCGGGAGAGACAGTTTGTGTGTTTTGGATGTGGTTCCTGGATGTAACAAACTTCTGGTTTCATTATTAGTGAATTCGCGGGCCTCGAGCCGTTTAATTCAAAAAAAATGCTATAATAGTGCTTATTTTTCTTTGGTGGAATATTACTACCGAATTTGTGTACATACATCCTCAGATTTTATTTCTTCCGAAAATTATGGTCGAATGGTGAAAAAAGTTAAGTAAGCCTGCACAAACCAGAATGTTTCGCTTATCTAGAAGCTGTGATTGATTGGCAACCAAAAAAAATATCTAGTTACATTCTGAGCAAGTGCTCTGCTGTTTTTCTTTCTGGTGTCAATCTGTATATAGTTTTATTTGCTACTGACGACAATCTCTAAACACACAACGACCTTTATGTTTACATGCTGAGATGCTGACTGAAACTGGTTTTGCATGCAGAGCTGACAGACAGCAGCCAAACTGTTGTGGCGACATGATTCTCGTCATCACATCGACAAGGTCGTCTTCCTCTCTGGTGCATACCAAACTCACTCGACTGTCTGGTTCCAGGATTTGCTTGGTGGGTTTGGTGTTTATTTTGCTAGTGTAATGCGGCTACAAACTCGAAGTAGTGCACTCTTAGTTAATCCTTAACCTTAAGTGGTAGCCTTTGGCAGCCTATATGTATGACAGCAGTAGATAAGCTGATGCGTTATCAATTTTGCTAGTGTACTGGAGCTACATGCTTAGCGAGTGCACTCTTACTTAATACTTTAACGGTAACGACGTGCCATATATATGGCATTGTTTCTGAAATTCTGACTGGCTAGATATGGTAGCAGAGAAGAGTATTTACTTTATTCTCTCTTTTTGTCAAGCCTGTGACTAACTGGGAAGGATTCCAGATCTGATGCTTTCGTGAGCCTATTTAGCATCTGTTTGGCCACTGTCATGTGAGGCGGAAAGTGCACAGCTCCCTAATCCGATGGGGAAAGGGGAAAAAATGAAGTGCCTGCAGGTAGCCAAGAAGAAGTCACGTAGAACCCACAAAAAACATGACCGATATAAAAATGCCCCAGATGAAGACATGCTTATCCTCGTTAATCTGGATTTAGGCCCATCAACAGCAGTGGAGTACATCTTCCATGTTACTGCCTTTTCTTCATCTGGTGATGGCATTGGGGCTGCCAAGAGTGTAAGTCATATCTAAGTTCATCTGCATGTATCATTCCTGGGAATAAGAAATGAAAAACGGTACAAATTTTGCTTCCACTTGGGGCTGTAGTGCAATCGATCATGGGCTAACACCGACCACATTTTCAGTTAATTTTCCAAAATCGTGGCATCTCGTTATCTTTTCTGATGTCTGAAGATTGCAGTACATGGGACGACGAAGTGGTTCGTTCCGTTTTTGAGGAGGATATAGCAAGGCTGATCCTACAGATTCCTATCAGTCGTCGGGCCGGGGCAGATTTTGTTTCCTGGCCCCTTACGAAATTTGGTGATTACAGAGTCAGGTCAGCTTACAACGTAGCTCGTTATGAGAAGTTCAGATAGAAAGGAGCAGACCTTGCTGTGGAAACTCCTGTGGGCAGTCAAAGCGCCGGGCAAAATGAAATACCTTTGTGGCGCTTTGCCCACAATTGTCTCCCTACTGGTTATGAACTTTGCAGGCGACACATCCCTGCCTCGGCGGCATGTGTTTTTTGTAACCGAGAGGAAACAACTGCTCATTCCTTATTCTGTCAGTATGCCAACGAGGTGTGGCGGGAAATGAAACAGTGCTATGGTCTGCACCTCCAGCAGAAATTCTATGCTAATGCCAATTCACGGGTTTTTGATTTTCTGGCAAGATGACAGACAAAGAGCAAATGGTGCTCACGGTGGTCTTTTGGCACATCTGGTTAGCTCGTAATGGTACAAGGAATGGTGAGACTGTGAGAAATCCACACTGTTGCCGAGCAGAGCAAAGCTTATGTCGAGATGATTGAGACGCATATTTTTAGTCCGGGTCCTTCTACTAAACATGAGACCTCTTCGTCAAGCCCTCATTGGTCTCCGCCGCCTGAAGGTACGGTGCATATTAAAGTTGATGCGTGTAATACACCAGCATTTAGGAGTTATCAGAGGGCAGAAATAGAAATTTGTGTATCTGCATGCATGTATTTGAAAATCCTGAATAATTTTTTCGCAAATTAAAACCCTGGAGTGATCGAAGTTTGATCATTATTATGATTTAAGCTTTAGATCATCTTAGGTAAATTTGATAATTTTTAACATGACCTTTAGGAATTAGCTTGTAGAAAGAATTTGAATTCAAATTAAATATTCAAATAATTGAATTTGTAAAGTAAATTCAAATTTAAACATTTAAGAAACTAAAACAATAATTATGTAAATGAATTGATGGAGATTTGAATAATTCAAATCTTTGCAATAAGTAATACAACTTATGAATTCTTGTATAGACAAACAAATCATTTTATTGATTGAATACAACAATACAATGTCTTTACAAATTTTGTTACAACATAATGAAATACAAAAAGGAAAATTACAATTATTTCCTAAACTAAATGTCTTGTATTTCTTCTTCTTGATCTTCATTCCATAGTTGTTCCTGCAAAACAAAAGAAAAGCAAAAACAAAGGAAAACAAATACAAAGAGGGGGTTAGGATTAGTTTAACTCTCAGTCTAGCAAAGAAATGCTTTGCTATTAACATCATTGAGTATAATTAAGGGACTAAGTATAGTATCTGTTCTTAATCCACAAACTTTAGCCTCAGTACAACATCATTGGCTGGGCAGCAATAAATCCACTTGGCAAGCCAAAAGAATGCATCACATAGGGATAATACCAACCAGCCGAAGCTCCACGTTAACAGAACCTGGGAGACACACAAGCAAGCAGCACAATCACCTGGTGCTACTGTGCTGTCCTCAGCACAGCCATTTCACTCCCAGGAGGGGATAAGAGCAAGGAGGCAGCCGTAGGAGCTAGCAAAATAGAACCACAACACTCACTCAAGCAACCAGTTCGAGTTCATCAACCATAGCCATAGTTCATCACCAAATCACAAATCCATCTATCTTTCACCACTGGATTATTGCCAAAAGCAATAGCAAGATGGGATAGAAGCACAAGAGCAATCTGGAGTAAGAAGGGAAGGCCAGGAGCTCGAGGGAAGCAACCTGGAGCTGGAGGAGCAGGCCAGCTAGGAGAACAAGGAGGAGATCTACAAGTGCTGTTGATCCAGAACACTCCAGCAACCAAACCACAACACAGCCACACCACAACTTGCTAAGGTTGATCTCAACTCTTAAAGCAAATTATGCAAGCATTTGATTGTGGTGTGATTTCCCTCAGTTATGCATAGAAATGTTATGCACAGCTCTTCATTGGGAATTAATTAAAAAGGGGCAAGCACATCATCTGTTCTTATTAAATCATGGCCTCAGCCTGTGCATCATAGGCAAGGGGCAAATAACCCACAATTTTGAGCAAAGGCATAAGCAAATATTGCTTTTCACAGCTATGTGTGAAGCACAAATCCAGTAAATTGATGTTGGGCACTAACTCCACAAGGGGAATAGCACCTCAAACACATCTGTGCACTAACCATATCACTGGAAAGTATAAATACATTTCCTAAGCTAAAATCATCAACTAGCTTCTGTGTAACTCAAAGGAGGCATCACAGCAAACTACACTAACAATAATTAGCTCCAGAAAATCATCTACACTTGCACAAAACACTACCAGGGCATCAAAACACATCTTCTGTTCATCAACAGAAGCACAGGAAAGCATTAAAAAAGCAAGTTAAACCAGCTAGCTACTGTGTAACTCTCAGGGAGGCATCACAGTAAGCAAACTCGTCTAAATCATGCTCAAATAACTTCAAATTTCACTGCTAGATCATGCAATGCATGTTCCAACTCAGTTATAAATTATATCTATACAAATTCATGTCACAAACATCAGAACACATCCTGTGTTCATCACAGGAGCAATAGAGCAACATCACACCTAGAAATAGGAAACATAAAATCACCACTAGCAGCTCTCATCACAGAGCAGGGCACGAAGGCCAGAGAAGGAGTGAAGAAGAGAGGGTGGGGAGATA
Source organism: Poa pratensis (assembly GCA_947311845.1). Taxonomy (NCBI): domain Eukaryota; kingdom Viridiplantae; phylum Streptophyta; class Magnoliopsida; order Poales; family Poaceae; genus Poa; species Poa pratensis. The sequence goes on along the minus strand of CAMZMU010000066.1, from coordinate 9,305,771 downwards.
GCTTACCAGCGCCTTGGAGCAAACCATGGCGGCATGGTGGGGCAGTGCCCACGCGGCCACCATGGCGCAGCCAAGGGAAGATCTTCCCTACCACCACACCATCACCACGGCGGCACGGGAATGAACTCCACACCAGGAGCAGCAAGGGCTGGGAGCACGGCGATGCCGCGCTGCCACCGGAACCCTAGGCTCGGGTACGGGTCGCGCACGGCCGCATCCGGCGAAGAGGAGTAAATCGCCGGGGTGGGATTGGAGAGGACGGCGGGGCGCATCGTTGCGCTACGGCACGGCAGCGGAGCCTGCCGGAGCTCGCCGTATTCAAGCGGCGACGGCGACGGCGACAGAGGAGCTCGAGAGAGAGAGAAGGGGAAGGAGAGGGTCGGGTGAGAGTGTGGCTCGGTCGGGTTGACCACCGACCCGAGCCAGTCCTTGGTCTGGTTCAACCAGATTTGACCAAGGGTACTATGGTCATTTCACAAATCAAAAATTAATAATTCAGAAATATTTAAATTGAATAAAAATTGGAAATTCATAACAATTTCATATTAAATCAGAATAACATAAATAATACACAAAGTTAACAGAAAAATAAAATCTATTTGTTTATATAAATAAATTATTTGTTTGACTAAATTTGTATCATTCAAAAATTGAAACAAATATTTACCTATATATGAAGATGAAGCTAATTTGAAATGCTATCTTGGATGCATTTCAAATACATTAATTCATATGTTTAATTTCAAATATGGAATTTGTTTCAATAATATTATTTATGACCATTTTAAGAATTCTATTTTAAAACATGTGTTAGTAATATTCTTTAAGTGGTTATTTAAATGGTATTTTCTATAAAGAAAATAATTATTATTCAAGAAATTTTAAAAGAAACAAATTGCTAATTCACCATGTTATTATTCCATGATATCCCATATAGTTCTTAATTCATATGAGTGAATTCTACTTAATAAAATATGACCATCATGATTAATACCCTTTAGTGATTGGATTGCTTTGTGTTAGAACCTTATTCTTATCCATAATCTAAAACAAACAAATTGTAGTATGAAATAATGTTACCTTACTTATTCTTGAAGTGTGTTACTTAGTTGTTTAATGAACTTAAAAGTGTTTGTTCTTAGTATTTCATAATACTTCATTCTGTTAATAAAAATGAAACACATCTAACTCTTGAAGAACTAGGATTCTCATACCACCATGTAATCATTTCAAACAAAAGAAATCTAACAACACTTTGATTTCCTAGTTCCTTTTGAATAAAGGTTGTCCATATTTTGTTTATTACTTAACTTCCTTTAATCCATATTTTTGTTAAGTAAAGAAGTTAGGAAACAACATAAAAGTTCATAACATTTAGGTAGCAATGTAATATGCTCAACTCTATGAACAATTCTTTCATCCAAAAGAAACAAAGCCTAGTAGAAGTTAGTAATACCTGATTAGTAACTTAAGTGCCATTGTAGTATGATACCAAAGATTGTTAATAAATTTGTTCTTCAAAAGTTATTCTTTTTGCCTCCGTCGACAATAATACTACATTATATCATATTATTTATTTCTTCAAAAGTTATTCTTTTTGCAATCATGAATAATAGTACTACATCATCTTTTAAATAATCAAGACGATATGTGTTCCTTTCAACCCTAAAGATGATAACCAAACATAAAAGCAAACATTTAGTATCATGATGTTGTTTTACTTTACTCCTATGTTTAATATGGTACTTTAAGTTAAAGTTAAAAACTCATACTTCTTGTGAAGTAAACTTGAAGATAAACAAATCTTTGATTAATCATCTAAACTTAACCACACACAATGTCGGGAATTACTTCGGGGTTTTATAAAGTGCATTACATATATTATGCATAATAGCATATTGCTTCTTCAAACATTAGTCCTTACCGGACCAATGTCATTCTTTCCAGATTTTGGAGTCTTTATTGTATCGAAGACCTTGGCTGCATAATCTTGCAGTCAAAAAGGCAAGTTCACTCTTGCTCATGTCCTACTTGATTATGTTTATCAAAGTAAATGCAAAATACTATGGTTTATCATTGCATGAAAAAGAAAAACCTATTTTCGAATGATGTGAATTGCTATATATATTGTTGGCTGGCAGATGGAACCATGGTATGATGTGGTTGGTGGAGGTTCCATTTGCACGGGAAAGTATTACTAGGACTTAAAACCAATGCCGTCAGCGTTCTTGCGCCGTAAATGAAGCGTTAACCATGAGACTTGGAATGGGACGGGAAAGTCATCTGTGATCTTTTCCCTTTCGCATGTCAACGGACTGCCAGTTCCTTAGGCTGTAGATCTTGCGGGACTACATGCACATGGGTGGGATCCCTTAATTCCCAACGGTAACTGGGGTCTATGATGGATTGTAGGGATGTCTGGAACGGTCTATCTTTATGGTATAGGGGAGGACTTCGGTCGGAACAGTCTACCAAGATATAGGGGAGGACAACCTACAAAAGGGTGGGCATGCGGGGTTGTTGGAGAAGCACGGCGAATGGCTTGGATCATCGACTGGGCCCCACACCAAAGGAAGTGTGGACGGGAAAGACTCGCCCGGTTGTGCAACAAGGCGTTGATCTCTCATGGGTAAAGTAACGCACCTCTGCAGAGTGTAAAAATGTGACATGTTACTCCCCGTTCCAGGAAGGAACGACGAACGCTGCAGGAAAGGAGGCTCCTCAAGGCCCTAGCACCTGTGAATGGATGACGGGCATAGTTTTCTGAAGATAAAATAAATCTTTTCCTAAAAATGTTTTGCAAAGATATGCATGTTCATCCATGACCTTTTGGTATGGATGGTAGCTAGTGCATAAAACACCTTATTCCTATTATATGAACTTGCTGAGTAACGCTCGTGTTGCTCACTCTTTCCTCCGTTGACCCCTGCTTAGATTTTGGAGACATCAAAGGAGGACATGATTCCATGATGACGTCGAGAATATCTTCAACAAGGAGTCAAATCAACTCGGTGGAGCCTGAAGGAGTCAACCTCTATTTTGCCTGAGGAGGAGTGGCAACAACAGTGCAATGGTAGACGCGACGCCAATAATGCTTACGGAGAAGACAAGGATTATAGGAAGGAGGAGCACTACTCCAGACAAAGATATTCCAGATGGATAGATTAGGGCTGTGACAACAGCAGTAGTGGATTAGGAGTTAGAAGTAGAGCTGGTATCAGCTTAGTGCTTCGACTTGAGTCTTTCGGAAGTTTCATTTGCACGAGACCTACTTCTGTTTGTAAATGAGGTTCTCGAGATTTTGTATTGAATAGTGTTGTAATCCTATAGTGTTACCTTGGACCGACTATGTTTCTGTTGTACTACTCTGAAGGATGTAATATTTACGGATTGGTCCTTCCGTGAGTATTATGTCAACGACTTGTACACCACAACATGCAGTGGTGTGATGGGTCACTACAATGCGTCTCTTTTTCTTCCCTCCCATTGAATGGGGAATGGCGTCGTGATCAGGAACCACAACGGCGATTGTCTCGCTGCATGTAGTGAGCTGATTTCTGAGGTTACGGCGCCGGAACTTGCTGAAGGTTGGCGACGCGCCGCGCGATCTCCCTGTCTGGCGAGGAGGGTTTTGACAAGTTGGTTGTGGCATCTGATTGCCTATCCCTGGTTCATCGTCTCCACTCTGTCCGTACAAGATATCAAAGCTATGAACCCCAACTTCAATTCAGTTTCGTTTGTCCATGTTCTGTCCGTACATGTTCTTCGCCAGTTCAATGTGTTGGCACACACAGTAGCTCGCTCTGCCGAGCAGTTAGGTTCTGTTTTATTCAGACTTTCTACTCCGAAATGTATCCGGTAGACTGTGTTATGATTTATGATGATCAATAGTGTCGTATTCTCTAAAAAAAAAACGGTATAGCAAGGTGCACAACATCAGCTCCGCGCCATCGTTTCCTTTTTTTCTATCGGAAAATCTAAAGAGCAGGCGCCTTACACGAGGCATAACTCTACGCAGCAATCTGAACCATTGATAAGCAAACGAGCGGGTCGCGTCCGATTGCCGCGCTTGTCGTTGACTGGCCAGCGTCAGCCTTGGCCGCACCGTGTCCGACAGGTCCACGTGCTCCTGCATGCCTCACCCCAAGAGCGCGTCGGTCCGTGCTGCTCTCTTTGCTTGGCTGCAGCTGGTAGGAGCTACGCACCATATTCTTCTCTTCTATCCACTCACATGTTGCCACGTGACACACTTTTTTTGTTTAGCTGCCACTTCTTTTTTTTTTGAACTTAGTATACTGCATGTATTCAGCACAATACATCAAGGAATACAACACACAGTACACGGCAAGTGGGTCCCAAGCCCCAGCAGAACAGCAGAAAAGACCCTAGAAAGAAAGAAATTACAACACGGTCCCCTGGATCCTCTGCTGAACACGCCGCCGGCCCGTCACCTCTGCTCCATCGCCAAGGACGTCGGAGAAGAAGCCGGCCACCGCCGACCCTGGAACAAGGCGTAGCTCCACTCATGTAGGCGGCCGCAGAATCCACCCAAAGCACAGCGACGAGATCTGACTCAATGAAAGAACACGGCCAAACCACAACCTTCTCCAATCCACCACACAACTCTGGCAACCCCGCACCGGAGCCCAGCAAACACCACCGCAGTCTCCAAGAACAAACCTCACAATCCCACATCGCCGCAGGAGAAGACGACGACGCCGCGACAGCAGGGATGGAGGGCGGAAACCCCATCAGAAGCACTCGCCGGCGCCGCCTCGACGAGCACGAAGGGTTCACAAACCACTCCACGAATCGACAGATCCGCGAGTACTGCACAAGAGAACCAAAACCACCGGAGCCAAGGTCCGGTGGGACGAACACGGGCCCCACTCGCCGTCGCCGACGAGGAAGAGGAGGGGAGCCGGACTTATTTGCTCCTTTCAGCACGATTTCCTCCCAAAATCAGCACCGAGAAGCTCTAATCCTACCCTATCTACACGACAGGAGACCGAGAACACGACCCCCACCACCCCCGCCGCCGTAGCGACGAGAGGCAGCGAGGATCTGCTCCGGCTCCGGCGGGAGGAAAAGGGACTTGTGCTCTTAGCTGCCACTTCTTGATCCTGCTAGCACTTTTATACGTGCACTAGTTGATCCATTTTGCAACGCACGAGTAGATTAAATGCAGCTAGCTAGCTGCTAGCACTTGTGCATGCACTACTTGATGATTTAGCCGCGTACGTGAATAATTGATTTGTACGTATTCTTGCATGTTCGTGTGAAATTTATCGTGACAATCTGTGAGCTTTGTATTTGTGTGATGGCCGGTGGCGTTCCGAGGTCTTGTTTCGCTGGCGTCGTTGGCCGAGCTGCCGTCTCGCTCTACCCCTCTATGTCGCCTAGTACAGGCGTCGTTCGGAATGTACCGAATATGTTGTTTGCCGAGCCCAGGGCCGTCTCTCGCCGGGTGCCGCGCCACTGATCTCGTCGGTGCGTGACGACGGAGTCCCATCGGAGCACCACGTACTGATTGAGTTATCCTAATCTATCAGCAATAGTTACCCACCTAGTACTATTTAATCGGACCCTATTTAATTGAGTTATCCATCCAATACTGATAAAATTACCCATGTGTTTATGATGCAGTTATCCATCAGGAAATCAATTTAATTACCCTACTCTCTCGATAATAGTTAACCACACAGTACCGATGGAGTTATCCACCCAATACTCATGAAGTTACCCATGTGTTCATGATGCATTTAACCACCAAGAAATTGATTTAGTTATCCTACTCTCTCGGTAATAGTTATCACCCATACAAACGAAGTTACCCACCAAATACCGATAGAATTATCATGTGTTCACGATATATCCACCACGAAATCGATGTGTTACCGTACACTCTCTCCATAATATCGGTAATTGTTACTCACTCAGTACAGATGGAGTTACCCATATGTTCATGATAATATGATACAGTTATCCACCACAAAATCGATGCAGATTTGCTGTCTTGACGATGCTGGGAGTTGCAAGGCCGGGAAGTGGGCTTTGATGATAGCCAAGGACTGCGCTCAAACATGTTGCAGCCTGCAGACATTAAGACCCACTTTGATTTCAGTGCTCTGGTGTCAGCCACGGGAAGAAGATGAGGCTGCTGAATGTAAAGGTTGTGGCTCCATTTTCTTGTACGACTAGACCAAGAAAAAAATGTGTTGTTGCATATCTTTGACCTTCTGTACATCACTCGTATGTGACAGAAAAGTGATTCTTTTTACTCCCTCCGATCCGGAATAAATATGTGTCTGTGGTCGTGTCGCCGTGTTCGTGCGCGTCCGTGAACCATCGCCAAGACCTGCCCGATCTGAGCCCGTGAGTTTTACCGTGTCCGCTCTCCGCCGCCAAGACCGTCACCGATCCGGGAGACGTTGCCGAGCTGTGTACCTCGAAAGTCGACAAGATCAGCTACCACGACGACCCGAGTACAACTAGTTCGACTACGTCCACGACACCGACAAGATGATGATGTTGCGGTTCCGCATCGACTACTTCCACGACATCGACAAGATGACGATGAGACAACCGGAGGACACCCACCTAGTCTGATAAAGTTACCAACCTATTTACTGGTAGAGTTACCCATCCAGTACTGATAAAGTTACCAACCTAATACTTCTAAAGTTACCCACCCAGTACTGATGTAGTTACCCACCCAGTACTGATTTAGTTACCCAAACTGTAGTGATAAAGTTACCCACCCAGTACTGATTTTTAGATGAAGTTACCCACCCTGTAGTGATAAAGTTACCCACCCAGTACTGATGGAGTTACCAACCTAGTACTGATAAATTTTTCCACCCAGTACTCTCGTCGTGGGGGCACGACACTGGCTGCGGTTGTACCGCGTGACGGCAGGAGTGCATTGGACTCCGCAACCGCCGTGGAAGGCGGGGATGCACTTGCTGAACTAGATCATCGTGCTAATGCGGCCCTAGCTCTGCTTCCTCCACGTATGCTCTGACGACCCCGCTTGTCCCGATGTCGTAGAAGCCTCTCCCCCGAGCTGAACCAACCGGAGCACACCCACATATTACTGATAAAGTTACCAACCCATTTTACTGATGGAGTTATCCACCATGCATTGATGAAGTTACCCACCATGTACTAATTGGTTTAAGGATGTGTTCATGATATAGTTATACACAACAAAATCGATGAAGTTACCCTACTCTATAATTCCGGCGAGGAATTGGGTGAGGAATTCTTCGTCACGGTTCCACGGATGGGGTGGACTGATGTAGTTATCCACCACGAAATCCATATGGTTACCATACTCCATCGGTAATAGTTACCAACCATATACTGATAAATTTACCCATGCGCTCATGATATAGTTATCCATCAGGAAATCGATGTAATTATCCTACTCTATTGGTAATAGTTACCCATCAAGTACTGATAAAATTACCAACCTATTACTAATAAATTTACCCACCTATTATGGATGGAGTTACCCACTCAGTACTCATGAAGTTACCCACCTAATACTGATAAAGTTACCCATGTGTTTATGATATAGTTACCCACCCAGTACTGATATAGTTATCCACCACGTACTGATGTAGTTACCATGTCCTCTAAATTATAGTTATGATCCCAATGTCCATTTTTTATGGTGTAGTTGTCATTACAAAATCGACAATTATGATCCTAATACTTATGAAGTCGTACGATGTTTTAGTGTAGAGTTACCAACTTGTGCATGATACATTGACCATCCAAAAGTGGTATTCACTTATGAAATATTAGGTGTGGTAACTTCAAAACTTGAAAAAATCGAAAAGAACAGCAAAAATGGTTTTATTTCAACCCGAAAACTAATCGTTAATATGGTGGGTAACTTACATACAATAGTCCAGATAACTTACGTGTTAAAGGTGGGTAACTTATGGGCCCGAAAAAAAAGTTCTCGAAATATGTCAACATGGGATCTAGTTTCGAAGATCTCGTCGCGACTAGCTCAGCGGTGAAAACGGATTCTAAATCGGATGAACGGTTTGGGCTACAAAACATTTTAAATTTTCGAATTTTGCAATTAATACGAGATGACATCAGCATTTTTTGTTTTTTCTTCATATATGCAAAGGAGCGTTGTTTGCTCGACCGCGCTCCGCGCTAAATTTAGGATGACGTCAGCAGATTTGATGTTTAGTGCATGCATGCATGCAATAGAAGGTTTTTTTTTCTCACACGAGTGCTCGATTTGCTAATTTCGCTTTCGGACGGACGTGTGCGTGGAGTTTAGCTAACCAGCAGGCACGTGGAGTTTAGCTAACCAGCAGGCGCCTGCTGGTTAGTCACGTCCTTTTTCTATTTTCCATGGGGACGGATCCCGAAGGGTCCAAAAGTTACAACTTTCATCATTTAGAAAAGAAAATCACATCATAGTCCTCAATTATTACAGACTGAAAAGAAATTGCAGGTCTCCAACAGATCCTTCTCCACCAAAGATGTCGACGAGCTCGGGGCCATGGCCGCCCACGCCAGCGCCGGATACATCACCTCTTGGAGACAACCAAAGATTAATGCCGCTACGAGACACGACAAGACTTGAGGATGCGCTCCATGAAATCTCCACATATGAAACCATGATTCTCTGCTCACCAGCATCACTATGATGTATCACCCTAAGTGCCCTCCTCGCCATCACATGACCGCACCTGCATCATCAAGATATGGATCACAAGCAACAAACTTATTTACAGAGGTAGGATCACATGAGCCACACGTCGTGGTCTCCCACCTCGGGAAATAGGTAGCAAGCGGCCACGTCACGAAGCCCTAGGTGCTGCTCGAAGTCAGCCAGATCCGTGAAGAACCGGCATCAAGCTGAATCCCACCATAGAGGCAAATTACACACGTAAAAGCTAACCTAGCCTACAAAAAATTGTATAGAGGAAGGGTCCCCCACCCAGCTTGACACCGCGCGGCTGCCTAGAGAGGAGAGGGGAGGAGCCAAAGTGCCAAACTGGTCGAGATCTGGAAAAGAAGAAATAACAAGGAGATGGTGGCAGGGAGGAGGGGGCCTGAAGTAGAGCTGGGCATTCTCCGAGTCTTGTTGGGTCCGAAAAATCTTAGCGGGAAAAATCAAGGCCCGAGCACAAACAGATTGAAATTTCGAAAATCTAGTTGTGAGCGGTGAGCCCGGCGCAAAGTGACAAGCCCGATTTTCCAAGCCTAAACCTGGCCTAAACAGTAGAAGGAGCCAAAATTTCAAGCCCAAACCTGGCCCGACCCGGCTCGGTCAGGAATTTTCAGGCCGTGTCGGGCAGCTGGAAGTGCTACCTATCGGTTTCCAAGTTTCCAGGACTCGTTTGATTTATAGGATAGGAAAAATATAGGAATAGGAAATATATATGATTATGATGGTAGATCTAGTTGAATCCTATCAGAAGAGGGATGTTCTTTGGGCTCATTTGATTTAAAGGAATTGTATAAAATTTGTGGAGGATTGAATCCTATAAGAAATTTTCATATCTTAGTCATTTGATTTGTACGATTGGATCCTTTAGGATTTTTCCTAAGGAATCATTTGTACTACTTTCCATAGAAAATTTAGCATCCACTCCAACTTCATTTTATAATTCCTTTGATAGAATCAAATAAATTTTAGTGAAGGCAAAATCCTTTGGGAATGGAATGTGCATGACATTAGAATCCTATTATTTTCATATTCGTGTATTTTTCTTATCCTACAAATTAAATAGGTCTTGATTGTGGTAAAGGAATTTTTCATAAGGTTGAACCTCATGACTTTTTTTCTTTTTTCTATAGGATCTGCACTACCAAATTCCTATGAGATTAATTCCTGTAGGAGTTGATCCTATGAATCAAACAACTTATATAGGAAAAATTTCTATAGGCTCAATCTTTCAAAAATCATATGCCATTCTTTAAAATCAAAGCTCCCTCGCATTGGGGGTTTACCAAAAGAATAGATCGCGAGGCGCATTGGGGTTTTCCATGGACGAGGACGGAGGTCGCCATGACCCCGGTCCCAGTCTAGGTCCAGGCGGCGGAGGAGCCGACCTCATCAGCGCCCTCCCGGAGGATCTGCTCCTCCAGGTCCTCGTCCGCCTCCGCTGCGCCTGCGCAGCCGCGCGCACCAGCCTCCTCTCCCGCCGGTGGCGCGACGTCTGGACCGGCCTCCCCGACCTCATCTTTCGCGACGTCGCGCCCGGCCCGCTCCTATTGGCGCTCACCTCGCTCCAACCCCAAGCCGCGGCCGTGTCCTACCTCCACATCTGCGTTCCCGGGAAGGCTGCTGCCGTCTCCTCGCTGCTCCATGCCGCTGCAAGGCTCTCGCCGGCGGAGCTCCACGTGAGTCTGCATAACATTGGGGGCCTCCACGCGGACCTGCCTCTCTTCCACCGGGCCACGTCGATCGAGCTGCACGGGCGGTACCTCTGCCTCAGGCTGCCACAAGACAGCGGCCGGTTCCGCGCGCTGCAGAAACTGTCCCTCTCCGGCTGCAGCTTCGACCTCGCCACCTTGGTTCACCGCTGCCCGTGCCTGCGCGTGCTCAGGGTGGCCAGGGCTTGCCTCGACGCCGACAACATCACCATCCATTCGGCGTCTCTGCAGGAGCTGGCTGTGGAGATCACCTCTAGATGGACAGATCGAATCGACGTCGAGGCCCCCCATGCTCAAGCAGTTGACGCTGTGCTTCTGCACCACCGGTTACAAGCTCAGTGTCTCCATCGTGGCACCAATTGTGGAGAAGGTCTCGTGGGAATGCTTCTATTCCACCTTGACTGTTGGGTTTGGTCCTTGGAGCCTCTTCAAGATTAGCTTACGTGCTGCAGAGAGCCACGGACAGCGGATAATCACCGACACTGTGGAAGACGCGTGTTTGCAGCTTTCTAAAGTTTATGTCATGTCCCTGCAAATACTGTCTCGCGTATGTCTCATGTCCTGCTTGATTTTGGCTGCATTTGCCAACGAACCTGAACTTATTCATGACAAGTTGCCATTTTTTTTTGCAGACTTCGAATGAATTTACTGATGAAAAATACAACTTAATGCACACCATAAAGGAACATCTGGTTACCAACTTCTCTGTTTTGGAGCTATATTTCCACACGTTGTTGCCTCATCATAGTACGAAATCAGCGAAGCACGTGTTTGGAGCATTCGTTTTGCATCTACTTGGGGTGCATCGGATTCGTACTACTCTACAAAGACTTAAGATCGTATTGTTGCCATCACAGGTAATACTTTGATCTGATTACGCATAAGTATATATATATATATATATGGTACTTGTTCAAAGAAAAAATAATTCTACGTGCATTCCTGAGATAAGTTATATATCAATTGTGGACCATCAGTAAATACATTGTAGTAATCTGTATTTGTTCTAGGAGAAACAAGAATGCCCAGTAAATTATCCTTGTGAATGTGATGAGCCCAAGAATTGGAGAAGCAAAAATATTTCCTTGATTAATCTTGAAGAAGTGGAGATCGAAGGCTTCGACGGGGATGATCATGAGTTTGATTTCTTGAAAGTGATATTCAAATGCGCACCAATGCTTAAAAGAATGGTCGTGCGGATGTCAGATGAGGTCACAACAAGTAACCATCTGCGTTTGAAAATATACGAAATCTTCCGGGTGTATCCTTTTGTGGAATGCAAGTTAATGCAATGTTGATCATAGTTCTGGTAAGCAGGTTCTCCATGAATGTTTAGTACTATATGCTTCTGGATGCAACGATTTAATTTATCTTTGGACAGTTTCGTCGATGCCTAACCTCATGATTTACCACTGTTGGCCTTGTCCAGTTGTCCTTATGTTCTGCTCTGACACCTTATAGTATTTTTTCTGTCAGTTTCTTTCTTGTTGGGCAAATGTTTAGGGTGGTTGCAATGTGTCGTTGACCTGCCATGTAGGTGAAGTTTAGCATACTCCTGCTCTCTTTGTTTGTTGAAGAAATTACCATTGTGAACTTGTCATGCGATATGTTTTAGGCTATGTGTTTGCCGTATTTATGCTGGTCCCGTTGATGGGCTTCAGAGGAGACTAAACTCTCATTTTAAGTATATAAGTCATCCGTAGCATCTAATTTGGTTGGCACGAAATACATTCCAGATGCCACACTGTTTGTAGATGGGCACTGAACTTTGCTCGTCTGTGCCCCAATAATTGGTTGATTATTCTATATTAGTGGGAATTTTACTGTCCAATTTGGATACGTAGATTTCGCACCAGCTGTAGTAGCCAATAAAAAATGTTTCCCCAAACTCTTGCCTTATTTGCATACAGGGTCAATGCGCAGCAGCCAAAGTTGTGCATTGACACGATTCTCATCCATATATTTACGTCTTCATGGTGCTCGTTGACAAGATCATCCTCTCCCATGCGGATCATATCTGCTATTTTGTTTTAAAAAAATGTCTGGTGGCTTAAAACAGATAAACTGGGGACTGAGGCCTTGCTTTGCCGGTGTTTTTTTTTCGGGAAGTGAAAATACCCCCGCCTCTGCATCTTACTTTATCAGTGTAGTGGAGCTACAGGCTAAAGGTTGTGTACTCTTAATCTTAGCTAATCCTTGAATAGGAGCAGTGTAGGCTTGTAGCCATGGCTTTTTTTTTAAACGGGGGCAAAAGCTTTGCCCTTTTCAATTAATTAAGAGAGGAGTTGATTGATTGATTTCAACGTGGGAGAACCACGTGATTTTTGATAGAGGAAGGTGCAACATCACCAAAATTACAAGCATGAGGATTTGAACTCGGATGGGTGGGAAGGCATCAGCCCCTCCCCACCACTAGGCCATGCCTTAGTCTGCATTAAGAGAGGAGTTTGATACAAGGCCATGGCTTATATATATGGAATTGTATCATTTTGGCAGATTTCCCTGCAGCTGCCATGTTTAGTGTCTACTCAACATGTGTCAGTCAAAATGATGTTCTGCTAAGCCTCGATCAGCTCGATGCTTTTCTCCACCAAAAGTTAGAGTGAGCATCAGAGAAAAATGTTCCTTCATCCTCTCTTGTCTGGTGATCACATGAACCTAATTAGCTATGTGATTAGACCAGTTCCATCATAGTATCACTATGGAGTTTAATAAACCACTGGCACGTGAAAAGTGGACTGCTGCTTGGAAAAAGAAAAATGAAGTGCATGCAGCAGGCATGTTGCAGAAGATCAAGTCTCTTCTGGTCCAAGTCCAAAGTTCGGTCAAGATCCAGGATGGTCCCTCCCACAACTATTTGGTTTTAGCTTCAGCATGGCATCCATCTGCTCTACTGTTAGCCTTCGACACACAGCAAGGACAGCTATGATGATGATAAACCATAGTAGTTCCTACTTCAATCCTAATCACATTTTTCTGCTAATAGCATTCCACAATTGATAGGATTCTGTGAGTAGTACAGGCTAAGCATTGTTGAAGCTCGACATATGTGCAGAGGAAACATCTTTTTACTGCCAATGCTCCTATCCCCATGGGACTCCAGGCAGCCCAATTTTTCTGAAACTTTATTTTATTCAGTCAACTCATAGGAATCTGGAATGCAACAAACAAGAATGAGCATCCAAGATCCAGGCAACATTTTGACTCCTACCTCGTGGCCTGCTCCATTTCAACATTGTTAAAGCAAAACATTGTGCATGCTCCGATGTGGCCTCAGTTCAAAAGTTCAAAAATGCCATTGCAGCATTCAGAATTGCAATGCATAATCAGAATAAACACAAACTACACAGGACTTGAAAGAACACTGATCTTTTTAAGTATACAGAAGCATTGGCCAACTGTTTTTATTTATATTCTTTCTAGTTGGAACATGGAGCTGCCAGTCTTGTACAAACAACCTCTTCTGTTCTGCATTTCCTTCAGCAAACAACTTACGGCATTGCTGGTTCCCTAAATCTAAAGGACTAGAAATTACTACATGCAACCTCCTCCCATCTCTATGAACAAGATAAATTTACCTTTTCTATCACAAAAAATATGGACATCGAGCCAAATAATGACCGACAATGTTACACATGATGAGAAAAACACCACATGGTTCCCGGTGTTTTTCATCCATCAAATGTCACGGTCTAGTCTATACTCTTCCCAGGGGAGAAAAGGGCGGGTGCCGGGGTCGAGCATGACGGATGGAGGTGCCTTTTCTCTCTTCGTCTTCAGTTTCTTCTTCTCTTCTGCCGTTACTGCCTCGATCAGGTGCATCACCTCCCCCTCAAGGAGCATCTTGAGTGAGCTGGAGTAGAGTTTGTGCTTGCCTTTCTCAATAACAACGGCTGTCGAAGCCTCGGAACAGTGCAGCAGCGAAATGCAGACTGAGAACGCCTGTAGTGCTGATAACCGCGCATGGAAATCACGAATAGCTGTCCTTTCCTGTTGGCTTTCATGGAAAGGGCAGGGAGCTCTTCTTTGCTACCCTGTTTGAACAATGGACACACATGACCAACTACTCTTGTTTGCATTAAGATAAATATATGGATTTATACATTTAACTCAGGCAATTCATATACTGCACAAGATTAAACTAGATACTAAGAATATGTTTTAGGCTCTCGAACATCTGGTTAGCTGCATCTGACCTTTTTAAAAAAAATTGCAACAGCAAAATTATTGCATTTTATGCTGATTGCTGAAGGGTCAATAACTGAGCTTACAAGATATGCATAACCAAGGTCCTATTTCAAAGATTTGTTTTACTGCTAGAGAGAAATAATGCAAAGAAACAGAACAAGGCTAATTAGTTATTTCTACACGATGTTTTGATCTATTTTGTGTTATCTTCCAGGCAATAAAAAACTACCCTACCAGCCCATAATCCTCAGACTAGAAATGCACATTGTACTAAGTAAATGAAAAAGTACGCATCAGTATACAGGGATTGAGTTGTATGGTGCACCTGAACAAGGAGCTCCATAGGATGCTTGCTTTCCTTCGATACAGAATCGACCCAGTCATCATCATAAGCATTCTCAAGGACGACAAGTGGACATGCCATGTCCCATCCGCCACAATCACACCTCCCACCATACCTCCATCTATCTAGCAAGGATGACGGGCTGGCTTCATTATCGTCTGATAATCCATGCAGCCCACTCGGTGTAACCACTTTGATAGTACCAGTGGACGAACCATTATCGAGCTCTTTGGACTTGGCTTTATTAAATGGAATCTGGATGACAGTTGCTGCAATCTCTAAATGAGGATAAAGATCCTCTTCAGACCATGGGCAAGATGTTGATACCTCTGAATTATTTCTTGCATTGTGTTGCTGGTCAATCAGATTAACCTGCTGTTGATAGTCACCAGAAATTGGTCTGCACAATTTCGGTTGAGTAGTCTCTGTACATTGAGTCCTCTCCTCAGCAGCAAAACTTCGCCTTGCATGAGCAATATCATACAAAACACACTCGGTGTTGACGGAATTATTCAGAGTACCATCTTTTGCAACTTCAGAGCATAGATAGGATGAAACATGCATCTGGCCTACAGTTGGAGGTGAACATCTGCGTTCATCTTTGGAGGACCTTCCAGCTGTGCTTCCTCGTTTACCACCACTATGGAAAGTGTAAATCCGGTTGAGTTCACTACCACTTTCCCAAGACCTGGCAGAAATAGATTCTTCCGGGCCCTCGACACAAAACTCAAAAACTGGAATACCATTCTTGGAATCAAATTTTAGAACTGCTCGAAGATGAGCAGGCGACAAAGCAGCCGCCATGTGCTGACTTTCTCCATTTGGTTGGCAATTAGATGCTTGGCTCCGTTCAGTCCTCGAGAAATCACTCAGCAAGGATTTGCGGGGTACACAATTTTTCCTGCTAACCGGCGCAGCAGGAGAGTTGGAGTCTTCCTTTTCAACAAGAGATGGGCTTTTAACAGACTTGGACTTCATAATAGGGTTCAGCATCTTCTTGAAAGGACTTGATCGAGCTTTAGTGCTGTTCTCTGTGGAAGGATGAACACATTCCGATGGACTGGTACCGTCAGAGGCGCTCATCTTCGCTGAGACAGACTTAGGAATATTGCCAGCACAGTTACTCTCACTGGGACGTATAACGACCTTATGCTGGCAATCTGCGTCTGTACCTCCTCTACCAGACTGTCCATCAAGCAAATGAGGGGCTGCATTTCTGCAGGGGACTTCTGCTGTATCTTCCTCGAGAGAGATCTCCAAGAAACCATCGCCGGGATCATTTCTCAACAACATGCAGTCCATCCTTGGTCGGTCAAGCTTAAAATCTTCATCAGAAAGCTCACGGAACGACAAATCGAGGAAATCCTTGGACGCTCGATGGATCCTACGGGTCTCCACGGAAGACTTGGCAGCCTCGGACCGCCGACTCTGGTGCGAGAACAGGTAGGCTCCGCTCGTGCTCGGCCGAGAGGACGAGTCGACGATATCAAACGACAGGAACTCATCCCTGTCAGGCGCAGAGTCTATCTTCCTCCTGCCCTCCTGGATCCTCCTTATCCTGCTGATCTCACTTGAGCTCTGGTACATGGAGCCGCGCTTCGCCACGACGATATCTTCTGTATTTGTGAGGCGGCTTCTTGTAGGAAGGCTCTTGCAGTGGAAATTCGGGACGTGGCCCAGGCGGACCTCTCCCGAGTCACCGTCTGAGCATTTCAGCTGGTCGTGTCTTCTGTCCCGGCTGTCATTTCCGCTGTTGATGCGGCCAGGGGTTTGTGGCGAAATTTCAGGAACTGGTCTGAGTCTAGAATGGGACTGGCGCTTCAAGCCGGAATCCTGCCCCATGGATGAAACCTGAACACAAAGATGCAAGATTAGGCTTCATGGTTGCTACTTTGCTCCTTCCTTTGGTTTCTATAGCTTGTAGCAGTACTTGTGAAGTAAATGTGATGGGGATAAAACATTTAGAAAAAAGAGTCCCAAATCCCAACATGAACAAACATAAAAGACAAACAATATATGCATAGTAGAAATACAAAAGGGAAATATGGGAGAGCAAGAGCATCAGATACATCACATCCCTAGTTCCGTCGAAAGGCAAAAAAAAAGCGAATAATAGTAAAATAGCACTAAAGGGAAAGTAGTAAGAAAAAAACAAAGGAGCCCCAAATTCCAAATTGCTTCCATCGTGCTTCAGATTTGTGACGGAGGAAGCGGGCAATGTTCATTCAGCAGATCTCGGCAAGCAAAGCTGAAAACGGGAACCGTCCAGACCCAACGCAAGAACACCCAAGGCAGATTCGGTTGCCCGGACTGAATCTCTCCGTACCTGGTTATCCCAGCAAGAACACAGGGGATGAACAGCAAGAACGGTGAACCCGAGGCGAACAAGCTACATTCCGCAAAACAAAGCAAAAACAGAGAAGGGATCTCTGCTTCGCTGAAGGCCAAGCGTCTGCACCCGAATCCCACCCCGCCTACATCAGCACTTCCCCCCAAAAGAAGAAGAAGAAGAAGAAGAAGAGGAGGGACGATGCGCCATTGATTGATTACCTGGGCAAGCAGAGCAGAGGTCGCACGCAGATCGGGAGGAGGTAGAAGACGGGTGTCTTTCCCTGGGGGAGCAAAGGGACATCGGAGTGTGGCGTGGCGTGGATGCTAGCTCTCTCTCGCCACACCACTGCTCCTGGCGGCTGGCTGCCTGCTGAGCTGAGGTGGTCTCGCTCTGCGTGTGCTTTTGGTTGTGTCCAAAGCGAAGTCTAGAGTGAAGGTGGATTAAAGTAATGGTAGATTAGCGTTGGGTTTTGGTGGGGTTCGCTGTAGCTCAAGGGATCTCCTACTCCCGCTGCTCTGCTGGGACACCGTCCGCGGCCAAATGATGACCGAGATTGATTTGTGTTAGTGGCGGTATCCCTTGGGGAACGGACTGGGTAATCAATTTGGTGGCGGTAATTGTTGTTTATTCTTTCTTTTTTTTTTGCAGAAAATAATTGTTGTTTATTCTCCGGCTAGGCTAGGCGTAGCGTTTGAACGACGGCAGGTTTTTTTATCCTACGGCAGGGCAAATTGACGCGACTGTTTACGGCACCGTCATTCTTAATTACCGTCACGTAGTATCAGGGGTCTCTCGTGTTTACTTTACGTCGTTTTTATTGTCCGAACCAAACGGGTGACAGACAGGCGTCACTGCCTTTCTAGCTGACTGAATTTTTTTTTTTTGCATTGTAAAAAAAAATAAGGATTGGAGGGTTACAGCCTCCAATCAACTTTGATAGAAGAAATTCCGGTGAGTACGCACGAGAGAGCGGACGCTGGCACTCGAACTCGAAACTTCGCGGGCAGGAATGTATCAACACCTCCTAGCCATCCGGGTCATGTCTCGGTTCTCTCTTATCATTTTTTCTTTTTGCATTGTCATTTTTCTTTCTTTGGCTCTACATTAGCCTTATCTGAACAAAAAAAGGTGGTACACAGCCACACAGGCCGTGACAGGAAGACGCGTTTGTCGGAACACAAGTGGCCTAGGTAGTGATATGGTACTGTACTTGAGTGGTAGAGTTGGAGACAGATTTTCTTTTTCGGTTATTCGTTTGTCCAAGGGCTACTTGTATCTTTCAAAAAAAAAAATCTCCGTCGAATCTGCGGGACGCGTACTCTTACGTTGCATTAATTAGTTCCACGCCATCGCACGGGTGGAGGATGAGAGCAATGCACAGCGGCAGCTGAATTGGTGTGCGTACGACCTTCTCTATCCAGCCAGCGGCAGCGACCTCTCGTTCCATTTCGCGCGTGAATCGAATTACAACCACACCAACTCCACTCGTCTTTGCCAAAACCATGCGTTTTCCTGGACCGGAGGAGGCTAATCTTTTGCCAAATTGTCCTTAATTAGGAAAGAAAGAAAGTCCGATATGAATCCTGAACTCGTAGGCTCTGACGAAATCGAACCTTGAACTCACAATTCTCGTAATTGACACTGTCAACTCACTAGTCTCAGTCTAATTTCAACCCTGACAACGTTTCAAGCCGAAAAATGCTAACGTGGCAGAAGTCAACTAGGATTTGCTCTGATTGAATAGCAAGGTAGATGTGGCTATGTTGAGTGGCATGATGATCGCTTGTCGAGATTTTTCAGTGATTTCATTGGGGATTTGAGAGATGGAGTTTGGAGCCTGAAGGGAGAAGGAATTGTTGCTCGGACCGAAGTTGCAACTACACTTGTGACAGCTATGTCTGAAGATGCAACTGCGATAGACACTGTGGTTATGTCTCTAGGAGATGAACTGAGGAAGAAGAATGCTGAAATAGATGCTATGAAGAGCAAATATATTACTGTGGTGTTGTGTTTCATTGTATTTGTGCTAGGTTTAGTTGTAGGTAAAATGGTAGTGAACTTAGAGCTAGGTTGTGTTTGGTTAGTTGATAATTCGAGTTGAACATGTCGGTCATGGTTTGCAATAAAATGTCAGTACTGATTGTATGCACTGCTTTGTTATGTATGAACAAGCAGTACTTCGTTCTGTTTATTTAGAGTTCAGTATTTCACTGTTGTGGCTCTGCTTTTCAACTTGCTTGTTTCACTAGACTTCTAATTATTCTGTGTTATCACACCACTGTCATCAGGAACAAGCACATTCTCTACAAACTGAACTTCATCATCTGAATCTTCAACTGGCTCTGCAGTAATCACCATGTTAGGCTCTTCATCATCACATAGATTCACAAACTCATCCTTCTCAAAGTCACTGCCACTATCACTACCATCACTGTCCTCCTATCCATGATACTCAACATAGATGTCTGCTACTCCTCCAACACAAACGAAATTTACCATCTGCATATATCTACTGTCATCATTCAGAAACATCAGTCCATCAGCAAGTGTTTTGCCATGAACCAGAAAATAAAAATTCATGGATTCCTTTAGCGGCATATGATCTTTCAAATACCCTTTAACCTCCTGCAAAGACAGCTTGTCCGTGTCAATGTCTGACATCTCCTCACCACTACCCACATACTACAAATTAGGACCATTCCCGATGAACTCGCCTCCCAAGTGGAATCTGACATCCAATATCTCTGTCGGTCCATGAGAAAAACTGCAATAAACTGAACCAAATCAACCGGTGTGCTAGTGAGAAAAATTTGTACACAAAAATCGCATCATTTTCGCATAAAATTCCTAACTTTAACCACACCGAAAAACCCTTCAATTCCCCACCACAAACTCTAACCCTACCGCTGCTGTGAGATGTCAAACTACGGCACCCGGAGGAGGATCATGTCGGAAACATACCTTTGCCGTCGGTCGCCGTCCGACCGCAACGATGCTCGCCGCTGCCACCGATCAGCTCCCCATCGCAGGAGTAGAGGAGGAAGGCAAAGGGACGGCTCCTCGAGCACTACGGTGGACATGCCACGATACTACACTGGATAGGCCGCTTTACTGGACCGGTCCCAAGCAATTCTCGTGCCGAACCAGCCTCTCCTGCCCTCCCTCACTAAAGAAACATCAATCCTGCTCTTACTTGCCACGTCGGAAATCCCTGTTTGAGAAATGCTCTCAGGGTTGAAGGGTTGTGAGTTCGGAGTGTCGGTTACGACGATTGTGGTGTTCATGGTTCGATTTCGCCAGCACCTACGAGCTCAGGGTTTATTTTGGACTTTTTCCATTACAAAATGATTCACGACGCTTCCCGTCACGTCTCAGGGGCTCTCGTGTTTACATCACTTTGCGTCGTTTTTATAGTCCGAACGGGTGAAAGACAAGCATCACTGCCGACGGAATTGATTTACATTTTCGCCCTGCTTCTCCATATTCGTACCCTATAGCCTAGAAAAAAAAGGTTGTACCCTATCGTGACATAAAGACGCATTTGTCCCTGTCATGGTACTTGTGTGTCGGATCCTGTCAAAAAAAAAAAAAAAAAGACGCATTTGTCCGGGTGACGTTCCCGTCGACACACAAGTGGCCACTGTGCTAGCTATGACATGGTACATTGGTACTATACTCGAGTTCGAGAGAGAGATTTTGGGCGTGCCGTTTCCGTCGAATCTGCGAGTGTGTGTACGTACGTCGTACACTAGTACGTTAGCGGCATTAATTAGTTCCCATATGGTTCGACGCATTGCATTGCGTCGCGCCGCATCGCACGGATTGACGAGTGCAATGCGACAGCGTTACAACATCTCCACTCGGGGCGACTAAAGGTCGCCCAAAGCCCTTTGCGGCGTGTCGGACAGGTTTTCGTTTCCACTCGCGCCGCCCAAACGCGTTTTGGGTCCGGCGCGGCCCAGTTTTGTGTCCGGCACGCCCAGCCCACGCCCTCAACTTGGGGAGGCTTTGGGCGGCCCCGGACGGAACGAAATGTGACGCCACGTCTGTCTCCGACGTGCGGGGCACACCTGTCAGTGAGACGCAGACTATATGTCTCGTCGTTTTCTCGTCTGATTTATCCCTTGTCTTTCCTCGTCGCCCCACTTTCCTCGTTGCCACAATCTGGAACGCCGCCGCCCGCCGGCTCCACCTCCCCCGACTCGACGCCGGCGCCGCCGTTGGCTTCTCCTCCTCCCCCGTCCACCCCCCTCGCCGCGTCTTCGGCTTCTGGCCCGCCGGCTATTCGACGACTCCAGCCGGCACCGGCGACCTGCCCTGCCTGCAAAGTGTTCGGCGGAATTACTGGTACGCCTGGTTTTCGACATAATTGGTGCTAGCCGGCGACCGAGCCATTGATCAATCCCCTTTGTATTGCAGATGGATAGCGACGACGAGTTGATGGCCGCGATGTTGTTGGAAGAAGAAGCCGCCATCGCCGAGGACGCCAATGCCGCACCAAAACGGGGAGGCTCATCGTTCGGAAGGAAGAAGAGCAAGCCGAGGCAGAGAATGGAAGGCCATTGCATGTTAGTCTCTGACTACTTTGCCGAGACTCCTGTCGCCACCGCCAAGGATTTTCGTCGACGCTTTCGGATGAACCGTGGATTGTTCAACGAGATCGTGCAAGTTGTGAGGGAGTATGATCCATGGTTCAAGTTGAAGAAGGACGCCGTGGGAACTATTGGTTTCTCGTCAATCCAGAAGTGCACTGCAGCCATGAGAATGCTTGCATATGGAGCACCTGCTGATTATGTAG
Source organism: Poa pratensis (assembly GCA_947311845.1). Classification (NCBI taxonomy): domain Eukaryota; kingdom Viridiplantae; phylum Streptophyta; class Magnoliopsida; order Poales; family Poaceae; genus Poa; species Poa pratensis. The sequence continues at coordinate 9,283,694 of CAMZMU010000066.1, read as the reverse complement.
ATGACTACCTACGGATGTTAGAGTCCACAATTATCAAGTCGATGTACAGGTTCTGCAGGGCGGTGGTTGCTGTGTTTGGCCCACACTATTTGAGAGGAACAAATGAAGAATAAACAGGTCGAATCCTGGAACATAATGCAGCAAGAGGATTTACTGGGATGCTTGGAAGCATAAACTGCATGCATTGGAGCTGGAAGAACTATCCATTTGGTTGGCAAAGATTGTACAAAGGAGTCCACAAAGGATATTGCAGTGTGGTTCTTGAAGCTGTGGCCGATCATGAACTATGGATTTGGCACATTATTCGGCATGGCAGGATCACACAACGACATCAATGTGTTGCAGCGCTCTCCTGTGTTCGCGAAGCTAGTTGAAGGCCATGCCCCACCTATCAACTATGAGGTCAATGGCCACCAGTACAACAAAGGGTACTACCTAGCCGATGGCATCTATCCAAGGTGGGCAACATTTGTGAGGAGCATCCCCAACCCTCGCGGCAACAAATCTTGTCATTTTGCCCATGAACAAGAGAGTGCCAGGAAGGATGTCGAGCGGGCATTTGGAGTGCTGCAGCGAAGGTTTGCTATCGTTCGGTACCCTACTCTGACATGGTCGAACGAGCAGATGTGGGAGGTGATGAACTGTTGTGTGATCATGCACAACATGATCATCGAGAGTGAGCGCGCTAATCCCGTGCAAGATCATATGCCATATGACTTTGAGGATCCTCTCGCAGATGTTGATCACAACGTGCCGGCAGATTTCGCTGATTATCTCTCAATGCATTTGGAAATTCGTGATGAAAATACTCATCATGCACTCCAAACTGATCTAGTGTAGCATTTGTGGGCGCGACGGGGCATGGCGGCGGCAGACCAGGAAGAGTAAGACGTTTGAGCTGTCATTTTATTTTTCGATAACGTGGAACTTTATTTTATGTGTTTAAACTATTAAACATTTATGTATGTTTGATTTTTACTTAACAAAATATTAAAATTCAAATAAAAAAACGTCTTTAAATGGCCTTTTGGGCGCCGCGAGTAGTCTGGAAGACGCTCAAAGGGCCTATCCGAAAGATGTTTGGACGCCCCGACTAGAGATGCTCTTGTTACATCAAGCAAGCAGGAGTGGCAGGGACCTCTCGTTTCATTTGGAGGGTGTGCATTGAATTGAATTCCAACCACGCCACGCGCGCAAGCACGCCAACTCCACTCGTCCTTTTGTTTGTTTGGGCCGGTCGCTCATCTTCTCAACCGAGTCCTTTTATCTTGTTCCTAGACCCTAAAAAAATACTAGAAACTTTTAACTACTGGCCACCATTGCGGTTTTGCAGCAATTAAGAAAAGTTTTGGGCTCGATAATGGTCTACTGATGATAGGTTTTGTCTCATACAGTAGATTTGGTTATGACTAGCAAGCAGAGTCAATGACTGGATTCAGAGTCTCGACCAAGCACATACAGATGTCCTGCGAACACAGACGCGGTACAGAAGAGCAAGTAGGGCACATGACACGCAAGTGGTCCCCACCCGCAGGCCGGTATGTGCCGCGTGGGTCCACCAGCACATGTCTTCAATCCGACCATGCTTTCTCCATTTAATCTTGTTTCTTCTTCGTATTTAAGCTTTGCCTCGTGGCCCCACTCCCTAATCATCTTTTCTTTTTCTTAATCCAACTCTCCCTCGCCCGTCGATCGGCAAGCAAGGAGCGGCAGGCATGAGCAATGATGAAGCAACCGAAGTGAACTGGCAAAAAAAAAAGGATAGTGAAGTGGGCGGGGCCGGGAGACAGGAATGATTCGGGTATGCCTCAATCAAGCCGCACATCTGACCCCGCTTTGCCCCTGCATCACCAATCATTCGGTCCAAGCCTCAGCTCAAGATCCATCCATCGCGCCGTACTGCTTTCTCTCTTACTGCCAACTTTTTGTCTGGCGGGATCGACAGGACGTGGCGTCAACACACTAAGGTGACTCCAACGAGGCGACGTATCTAGTCCGCGTCGGTCTGTCCTTGTCCGTTTTTGCCAAAACCACGGTCCAACGGGGCGACGCAAACAGATCAGGATCCGTTTTTCTGTCCGCCGCGACCTATTGTTGGCCCAAATTTGGGTCACCGATGCGTCGGGCGCGGACGCGCGGCGGAGTGGAAACGCGTCCGCGCGCCCACGCGTTCGGTCCTCCCAGCGCCCACCTGTCAGCGACACGGCGCCGGTTAGCCTCCCCCTGGCCCAGTCCTTTTTAATGCCAGGGGATAGGGACGGTCAGCCCCCACCCACTCCACTACCCCACTCCGCTCCCTCACCGGCGACCGAAACCCTAGCCACAACCCTCACCGGCGACCGTCTCCGCAATGCCGCTCCGGTGGCCTGGACTCGGCAAGGCCAAGAACGACGGCGAGGCGGGGTCGTCGTCTGCCCGCCGCCGCCGCTTCCGCACGCCCTCCCGACGCCACCATCTTCCCCGGAGCCGGAGGCCCCCGCCGCCTTCGAGCTCGCGCCGCCGGGCGCCCAGATCGCGCGGCGCGACCGCGTGTACGTGCGTAGGGAGGACTGCGAATGGTATTGGGAGCACGCATGCCCGCTGCCATGGCCAGATGTCAAGCTCCCCGAGCATTGGCACCTGAACCCGCAGCGGATCCCGGTGCCGCCGATGCCGACGAGCGTCCGCGCCCGGGATCTGGAGGTTGAGCGCCGCCGCGCGCGCCTCCCGGCCTCCCTCCGCAACGACCCCGCCTACGCCGCGGCGTCCCCCAACTGGGACACGTGGTTCAACGGCGAGCACAGCCTGCGGCGTCAGGCTTTGTACACGCGGGCACCGCCGCCGCCGCGGTCTAGCCGCTGGGACCTGCCGCCGCACATGCGGCGGCGGGACGCTCCACCAGTGCCGCGGTCCACGCCACGGTCCCTGCGAATTGGCTCACCGCCACCGCCGCCACCTGCCGTGAAGATGGAGGTGGAGGACGAGTTCGCCGCCGCACTCGAGGCCTCGAAGAAGACCATCATCGAGGACGAGGAGTAGTTGTGGGCCATGGTCCTCGAGGCCGTCGCCCGGGAGCAGGAGGAGGCCCTGCAGGCGCAGCAGGCCGCGGTCCTCGAGGAGCCATGGTGGCAGCAACCCATGGACATGGACCTTCCACCGGCGCCGCCCCTTCCAGCCGGCCTGCTTAGGCAGAGCTGGACCTTCAATGGCGGGAGCTGGGAGGTCCAGCTCCCGGAGCAGGACGAGGAGCAGGAGCAGCTGCCCACGCCGCCGGCCGCCGTCCCACCGCGAGGCGGGCCACCAGCGCACCTCTGGCAGCCGGACTACGTCATCCTCGATGGGGACGACGATTAGTAGCCCGCGAAAAACAAGTATAGTAGTTTTTTTTATTTTTAGATAATATGTAAAATGGCCGTTTGTGGCCCACCCCCCTATATATGAATGAAAATGGTCCATATATGGTCTTTTAACTCTAAAAAAAACTTGCGGGCGGACTCGATGCGTCGCCCCGTTGGGCGCACTGCCAGGAAAGGGGCGGACAGGGGCCGGACGCGCGTTCGTTTCCCGACCCAAACAGACAAAACGCGGACCAAACGCGCGTCCGTTTGGGTCGCCCCGTTGGAGTCATCCTAATCTCTCATTTGGTTCATGGCAAAGTTATTTGCAAATCTAGCACTCGGCTCGGCGCCAATACGGATGGCGCCAAAGATATTTGTGTTGACGCCAAATAATTCTGCCATCCGGTCATGCAGACACACGGAAGGTTCGGCACAAAGGTTATTGGCGTCGACCTTTGTTCAACGCTCGTTGCAGTAACCTTGACGCCGTTCGCATCGAACACATTTACAAACAGTTTCGTCGGAGAATTAGACGAGAGATTTATTCGGCCTAAGGGCACCTCCAACGGTCCCCCGCATACGGACAGGTAAAATGGACCGATTCTGTCCGTTTGGGGCGGTCCGCGGACAGAAATTGGGCCTCTGTCCCTTTTGGGTTGGGGGTGCCCCCAACGGCCCAGCGCAAAAACGAAGAGGACAGTAGGAAATTACAATTACATATTAAGTAGGTTCGATAGGGCCCGTGGGCCAGTGACAGAAAAAAAGAAGAAGCCTATCTACGGCTCCAGGTCGGAGAAGGGCGGCGCCGGCGTCGTCGTAGGGGAAAATGGGCGGCGCGGCTCCGGCCTGTTGGCATCACGCCGGCGTCCTACTCATCCTCGTCGCTCGTGAGGATGTAGGGAGGAGGAGCGTACAGCCACGCCGATGGCGCCGCGGGCGGAGGCGTGGCCGGAGCCTCGGGGTCCTGTGGCCACGCCGGTGGTGGCACGTACCCCTGGCCCTCACCGTGCTCTGGCCACAATGACCATGGCACCTGCCACCTTGCACGTTCGGCCTGCGCCGCTTCCTCCTCCATGCGGGCACGGTTCGCCGCTTCCTCGGCCGACGCCAGGTCGGGCCACTGCCCGAGCTCCTCCAAGTTGGAGGCGTCGAGGCCCATCTGGAGCGCGGCGTCGTCGTCGACGGCGGGCTACGGCTGGCCACCGTGCGCGGCGTCGACCTCCATCTTCACGGGAGGCGTGTGTCACGGGAGTAGATCTGGGCGACATCCCAGGACACGCGCGCGGCGGGGCCCGACGGCGCGCGTTGCGAGCGGCGCGGGCGGCGTCCGCATCGGGAGTGGCGGCGGCGGGAGCGCGGGCCACGGGTGCCGCCGGAGGAGCTCGGGGACGCGGACCACGAGAGCTCGAGGCCTCGTGGTTGTTCCGGCCACCCTTCCACCAGCCCGGCTTCTTCATCGCGTCCGGCGGTGGCGCTGGGGCTTGGTGCGGTGGCGGTGGCGCTAGGGTTTGGGTGGGGGCTGGAATGGATAGCGACGCCGGCCACCCACCAGTCCCCATTTAAGAAGGACCCGCGAAGCCGAAGCGGCCGCGGTCGCTGGCAGGTGGGCCATGGGAGGACAAGGGAGGACACGCGCCGTGTTCGCGCCTCCCCCAAACCTGGACCAAATTTGGGCCGAGTTTGGTCCAGTTTGGCTGTCCGCGAGGACAGTTGTCCATATGCGGGTCGCCGTTGGAGGGGCTGCTTTGTCCGTTCGGACAGTTTCGGACAACCCCGTCCATATGCGGGGGACCGTTGCAGGTGCCCTAAGAGTCAGATTTGGCCTTGCAGGTAGGTGGTAGCTTGGCTAGCTAGCTAGGTAGGGATGTACTGTACAAAAGGTTACATTTTCAGGCATGTCATGACGTGACACCATGTTTTTGAACTCGTTCGACGAGAGTACGTGAATTAGGTTACCCAACAGGCGAACAGCACGATACATGTTCTTGGGTTTTGGTTCGTTTCATTCCACTTTGCCAAAGTGGGGCGCTACTGTCACTACCTACCTTTGGTCCACTCCCTTAACTCGTGCTTCCGAAAGGCATCCTGGCTACCTTCCTCATCCGTCCATTCGGAAAGGCAGTTGTGTATCGTCACGTAAACTAAGACCGATCATGTGCAACAAACTACGGATCAATCATGAATCTTCAACAGTGCGACCAAAACATGACCAATCAGATCTTCTAAACCCCAGGAGCGAGATCTGCAAGAGCCATCATGTTCTGCCTCACAATAGGTTGTTTGCAACTTGCTCGGACTTCTCTTCGAGATGAAAACCCATGATCTAGCTTGATCCAACGATGTCACCGTTGTGCGTCGTTCTCTTTTTGTTACCCTTCAACCTTTTCTTGCGCATATATTTTTTTTCCTTTTTACTAAAAATTTATAAGCTGTTTTGTTTCACTCATATAGCTATCTAGTTTAACTTATCAAATACATAATAAAAAACAAGATAATTAGTTAATAGATTTAGAGGAAAAATATCATATTATAATGAATCAAAAGTAGAGATGTTGCTAGCACACAAACAATTATTGGTATTTCATAACTAATGGGTTGCCATCGTTGGTGCTACTTTTTTCCTCTCTTTTTCCATTTTATTTTTGCAACTATTTTGCTCTGTGCATCCTCGATGTCTCTTCATATTATGGTGTAGAGGTTAGGTGTAATTGATACTTCTTGATATTAATATATTCCCTATACAAAAATATATATTCTTTATAATGCAACAACATTTTTGCTATTTACTACGGAGTATTCAGTAGTGACATCCTTTTCCAGATCAGAGGCTTAGAAGGCAGAACCGCTGCCCAGGAAGGAGCTCAACCACTACCCCTCCATTTTTTTGCGAGCGAAAAGGTTAACCATTACCTAATAGTACACACAAAGCATTGCAACTCCTAAGAATATCAGCACGCTAAGTGCAGTTCCACAGATACTTAGGCATAGCTCACCAAAACTTATATACAAACTACGGTAGAGCTACATTTCTCTGGGCATGATCCAGTTTATTGTACATGCACTACATGCTGCTGCTTGTACACCTTACCTACTCAAGTGACCAGGAGCTGCACTACACTACACCTCACCACTTTATATTCATTCTACTTCACTGAGTTTACTCCATCCAGGAACTCCGCACAGCCACAACCAGAAGGAATGGACCAGCTTGCATTCATTCGCAAATGGACCTGGATAGTTGTTGCTGGGTGCACAGCATCTCTGCATGGAAGTGGGCACCAGGACGGCATGATAGATACCACGACCAATTCGATTTGGTTGCTTCCAAATGTCGTTCTTGAATAATTCGCAACCAGCTCAATCGACCTTCACTTGTTCAGTTTTGGAGCCAGGCCAGCCATTCTGTGGAAGTCGAGTGCGTATGCGGGCCTTGCTCTTGGCAACCAGTCGCTTGCGAACCGAATCTTGCACCGACATCATGTCATGCATGCTGTCGTGGAGCTGTTTGCACTGCGCGTCGAGGGCTAACATGGGGAATGGCTCCTCGATGAGAACACCAACCTGAAATGTTCTGGGTGTTACTTTTTGTGGCATAACACATGAAGGAGAAATGGGGCAATACAAGTAACAAGTAGGAATATCATAATGTCTTCTGTTTTAATACCCTCTTGAGCATCAGGAGTCTTATGACCATACTAAAAGATTTAAGAGAAGCATATCGGCTTAATACTCAGCATGCATATATCAAGACAACAATTAAACAGTCTGCAGCAGTTAGCTAGCATATCACTATTTATGAAGAGGTTCAAATTTTGCGGAGTAAATATATGTAAAAACTTACTTCCTCAATGCAGAATAAAGAGGCAGCACTGACAAAAGTGGCTGGAACGACTATCCATTTACATTCCGTCCATAGTATCACTGGAAGTGTAAGATGCCACAGAACAAGAAATCGTGAAGTAAGCCTAGTGTATGACAGAGGAACGGGAATCCCAATGATCTGCTCGCAGACACAAATTCCTTCAAGAAAACAAGACAGTTTAGACTCCTACAACCAAGAAAATAACTAGCATTAGGTTGCAGATTACGTGATAACTTCGGCGCTGAAAGTTTTGCAGAACGATAAGACGGAGAGGCCTCTAAGACAGAACAGTTACCATGACGCTGCGTCTATGTTCCTCAAAATCCAACATCTGGAAACTCTGCGAAATGAACTCAATGATACAACGAGGCCGATGGTTTGAGCTCATAACAACATTCAGGTCGTCTTCTGTGAGCAAACCCTGAAGGTCCTTTCTTATGTCGGAGTTGCTAGTTATATGGCACTGAAACAAAATAACACAAGTACAACATTAAATGGTAGTACAAGGGAGCGGTGTGGAAACAGAAAGTAACAGGCTAACAGCTATTTCAGAGACTGGTGCAGTCAAGTTTATACTACAAAATACTCCTACAGAATATAATCTGAATCACGTGCAGGATCTAAGTACAATTAATTGGAGGAAGCATCTAGTATTCAGCATTTCATAATGGCTTCCACATTAATATGGGACATCAATTTTGTCAAGGACACAATCTATTGCAAGTGGGTGCACATCAATTTAAGCATATCAAATTATAAGGACGTATCGTAAGCACATGTACATTAATGGAAGCAGAACAAAAAATTATATAGGTATATAACCAATTGCAACAACCAAAACTACCACTTAGAATGAATGAACAAACTGAAGCTGTTCCAGGGCAGTTTAGTGATACTAAATCTGTACTGATTTCAGTAAAGTCATAAAAGAGTGCATTACGGCTTGGTACACTACATGCATGTCCATAGATTCTTCACTCATATCAAGCAAAGCTTTTCCAGGACAGGCATAACAAGATAAATACGAACATCATATCCCAATTGCAAGTACTATACTTAGGTAATGCGAAGGATAGTTTTGTAAACAAAAGAGTAACATGCTAGCAGTTATTCCAAAGACTGGTCCGGTCAAATTCATAATACAAGGTATAGAATATTATCTGAAGCATGTGCAAGAACTAAGTAATAATTAGTTGGAGGAAGCATCTATTCAGCATTCCATAATGGCTTCCACACGAATCTGGAACATCAATTTTGTCAGGACATGATCCATGGCAAGTGGGTGCACATCAATGTAAGCGGGTCAAATTATAAGGACATCCATGGCAACTACATGCACATCAACTGAAGCAGAACAAATAATACAGGGACGTAATCAATTGCAAGATCCAAAACGTACCACTTGAAATGAATATAGTGAACTAATGCAGTTTCAGGGTAGTCCTTACCAGAACCTGTACCAGTTTCAGTAAAACCACAGTGCCTTACAGTACACTACACGCATGTTTGTAGATTTTGCATTCATATCAAGCAAAGTTTTTTCAGGGACAAGCATAACAAGATAAATACGAACAGCATATCCCAATTTCACTGGTGCAAGGCTTCATGTCCTTACAAGTACTAGTAATTACTGCTGCAAAGGATCGTTGCAAGTCGGTGCACATCAATGCAAGCAAATCGAACTATAAGGACATTTTCATTGGAAGTAGATGCGCATGAATGAATGGAAGCAGCTACAAATTTTTGATCACCGTAGCGGGATCTTTTCTTTTTCTTTTTCTTCTTTTTGTAGTAGGGTTGTGTGTACCCGTAATGTCTTTAGGACATTTAGTTGTTGCAAAGGCTGGGTGTAATTGGTATCTTCGCGATATTAATGTATTCCCTTTATCAAAAAAAGATGCGCACGAATGGAAGCAGAACAAATTATAAGGGACATGATCAACTGCAAGAGCCAAAACTTACTACTTATAATGAATGAATTGATGCAGTTCCAGGGCAGTCTAGTGATACTAAATCTGTACCGACTTCAGTGAATTCGTTAGAGAGTGCATTATGGTACACTACGTGTACTATGTTCATAGAGCCTTCATTCATACTGTACCTTCTCAAAATTTGGGAGGAATGCAAGTCAATAAATTTAATTCCACACCTTCAAGACAATTGGACTTGGTCGTGGGAAGCAAAAGGAGTGTTCTCGACAAGGTCGGTATATCAAGCTCACTTCAAAACTAAGATATCTTGCAATTCAGCCACAGCTATTTGGAGATCATGGGCGCCGCTACGATGCAAAATCGCTATATGGTTATTCATCAAAGGTCGTGTTTGGACTGCAGATCGGCTTGCCAAGAGGGGATTACCACATAATGATAAATGCACCTTCTGTGATTCCGCAGCAGAGACCGCCCAACACCTGTTCATTGGCTGTGCAGTTACTAAAATCGTATGGAGTAGGATTTTGTCAAAGGCTAATATGCAGACACTAGCACCTTCAACAGATATTACGCTGAAGACTTGGTGGCAACAAGCAAGGAGCACTTTAACAGGGAAGAAGCAGAAGAAGCTGGATTCAGTCATCATGTTGACGGCATGGTCACTCTGGAACGAGAGAAACAAGAGAGTGTTTGAGAAGGAGGCCAGGCCAATTGACGTACTTGTGGATCACATCATAAGCGAGGCAGGACAATGGGCCATAGCAAGCAAAGGTCGATTCACTTTGACCGAGGATTAAGCCTCCCTGCAGCCTTGTGTTGTCGTTGTTCTGAGTTAGTTTCTTCAGAGTTGTAGTTGGTCTCTCCTCAGTTGTAGTTGGTCGTCCTGCAGCGCAGCAGAGACCTGTTTTCTTTGTTGTTGTTTCTTTTCTGTTGGTGTTTTGAGGGTCGTCTCCAAACCTGTAACCGCGGCCTTTTGGCCTTGCTTCTTTCTTCTAATCTAATACATGCAGCTCTCCTGCATGGTTCTAAAAAAAAAATCATACTGTACCAGGCAAAGCGTTTCCAGGACAGGCATAACTACAAACAGCATATCCCAATTACAAGTACTACAAAATATCGAAACAATTAATTAACTAACACAGGTTCGCTCACAAGCAGTGTAGTATCAGTAGTGAATCTCTCACCTTGAGGGCGACCGGGAATGCGAGGATGTAGTTGAAGAGCGCGGCTCTCCCGAGCTCCTCGTCCCCACGCTCCTCACCGCCGCGATGCATGACCATCCCAGCTAGCTCGGCGGCCCGGCGAGCACGCGCATCCAGGCCTTACGCCCCTCATCAAATCTCGCATAGGACGCCTCGGTGCGGAAGACGAGGAGGAGCGCAAGCGCCGGGGCGGTGAGCTGGTACGGGAGGGAGGAGGCGGTGAGCGCGTAGTCCGGGACGAGCGTGTTGTAGGTGGCGACGGCGGCGGCGAAGGCGGTGAAGGCGGAGACGGGCGGGACGAGGGAGAGGATGACGCGGGAGGAGAAGGAGGAGAGGAGGTGGCGCAGGTGCCGCAGCGAGCTGCGGTGCTCCCGCCACTGCGCGTGCGTGTAGAGCGCGCGCCGGTCCTGGATGCGCCGCTCCGACACGGCGTCCGCCCAGTCGGGGACGGCCGTGAGGAGGGAGAGGAGCTGGTTCGGGGGTGGCGGTTTGGGGAGCTGCTCCGGGAGGCAGCGGGCGACGTGGAGGTGGTGGCGGGCGGGCTTGGACGCCGCTGGGTGGTGCTGGCGGTGCAGGGTTGAGGAGAGCTTGGGGGGCGGTGGCGCCGGCATGGCCGGGGCCCGGGCGTCGGGACGAGGGGGAGGAGGAGGAGGAGGGGATTCCGAGCTCGATTCAAGCCATTCCCATTGCCGGCCGGAGTGGAGTTTGTGTGGCGGAGGAGAGGATGCGGCGCGCGCTTCGCTTCGCCTCGTTCGCGGCCACGTGCATGTGCGGCTCGCAGGACGAATCGGACGGCTAAGAAAGCGGTCACGTAGGATTCATTTCCTTCCCGAGGGATCCTAGAAATTTTCAGGGAGGCCGACCATGTTGAAGCCGAAGGGACAGGGGACGGACAGCCTGCACAAGCCGCCGACGAAGTTTTGGAATGGCTAGAAGGGGTCTCTATCTCGTTCCTCTCCCTCTCCCTGTTTCCCCTTGAGAATCTGTTGGGAATCCCGGGCTCCTCCCCTTCTCATCTCAGGAGAGTAGGGAGTGTGTTTTCTCTGTTTTTAGGTCTAGGTGTAGCTTTGCCGATAGGGCGTCTCGTGTATTGGAGCCGCTCTTCTATGTTGCTTGCAAGTGGTTATTGGAGGGTGCGTTCTCCGGTTCCTAGCCGTCTTCCATGACAGAAGGCGCTCCTAGAGGTGAATTTGGTGGTTGCTCCTCAAATAAGCTCGTGAAGTCTCCTGGTCTGGAGGACTTCACTCTGCTCTCCCTCACCCCTCGATGCCACCGTGGCGGTGGAAGACGAGATGGGGAAGGACGAAGATTTTGCTACCGACTGGGTTGGTGCTCACCCCCGAAGGTCTTCATGAATAAGCTACGACGCCTGCAAGGGATTCGTCCAATGGCGACTTGATGTCGGTCTTCGATGCATCGCCACAAAAATCTTTTAGCTGAAGGGTGGCTTTATTTCTTCCTCCCGACGTGGATGCCAACTGAGAGGCAATCGTTTTTGTTACAGAGTTCATGGCGACTTCTTCCCGCCGCTGGAGGAGATGCTATGGAGGTCGCAATGTCTCAAGTGGTATCATCCCTGGTGACAGCGGTTGGTTCTGGACAGGAGCTGATTTGGACCCAATTGCGTTTCACATTTCTATTGGGGTCCTATTTGTTGAAGTGAATAACTAGTTTGTAATTTTAAGTTTTACTCGGGTCATGTAGTGAGATGTACAATGTCATATTAATACATCTCTGGGTCTTCCGGGACTCTTCCGTTAAAAAAGAAGAGACATGGGACAAAGCGGACAAAAATATTCGTTGTCTTTATATACCACATGGGTTCACCCCTAATTGCTCTTAGATAAGAATTAATTTATTACAAATTACAACTAACTAAATTTAGCACCACCCCATGAAAGGGGGCCATGGGAAGAGAGAGCATGTAGTACTGAAGAGAAGATGAGATTTAAACTATTGTACAATGTCATTATGCACAATTCATGTATTCTTTCCCTAGTGGGATATACATCGAGGCGGGTGCGATCACAATGCCTGCACAAGGCTACAGCTGCAACAGATTACATGCATTGTTAGGATTCTAACTACTAACTTTCAACAACACGCTAACAACTAAGTAACATGGCTACTTATTTAGATTAAGCTTATGAAGAAGTCGGCTTATAGGTTTCGTGGGGAAGAAACTGCGGTGGGGAGAAACTTTTAGAAATTGTGCCTCCTATTTTTTGGGTTCTAAAATTTGAGTTTATTTGTTCTGTTTAATTGTTTATTGTCTATAATACCCCTAGTTTTGATATCTGCCCTAAATAAAAAAATCATATGTATGAAAGTTTGGTAGAAAAAATGAGTTAAAGATGAATAAAGAAAATTATGAAGAGTCAAATCATAATAAAACAAGGTGACGATGTACAAATACATACCAAATAAAAGAAATTTCTTAGTGACTACCAAATTACAATAACAACAACTCCTCAAGCTACCAAAGTGAGAGTAATGATTATACGTATTGCCTTCATAGGTTGACATTATGATTATGAGCGGAACCGTCTCCACGGGTACAATAAGCGCTATCCTCATGGACATATGTGCCTTGTTTGACCATGTTTAAATGGTCATCATATAGATTTACTATCACGAATGAAGTTATGCAAACACATGCACGTACTGGTGATCTCCGTATGCGTCAGAGGCTCGTAATGTGGTACATCTAGCAGAATGCACCACTTCATTTTCAGAACATCAAATGATCTTTAAGTGGAATTTCGTATACACAAATGAGGAAGGTTAATTTGTCATGCCTGTTATGTGGCGGTGCCCCTTGAAAATCCGGGGCATAATAGCGTGTCCCTATGAATGGGGTGAGATAACCAGTTCTATTTGTATATCAGAACTCAATGAGATAATATATTTCTTGCGTTCGTAACAAAAAAATAATTAAGAACCAAGCTATATTATGTATGGGCAGTTAATTGGTGTACATACTGCATATACAAATGGGTTACTGTGCGTGGAGGGGTGTGAATAGGATTGTAAATTTTCTTTTTTTTTTACAAATTTAACCAAAAATTAAAGTGAGTCTAACAAATAAGTGAAACACCATATATGATGTTATAAGATAGTTCAACCTCCAAGGCTATTACAAAGGTAAAAACACGAACGAAAGACTTTGGATAGAAGTAACCAAAACACATGGATACGAAGATATACTCCGGTACTCACTTCCTTGGGACCTAGAAGCTGGCATAGAAGCCCAAAATAAGTAGCTCACAATCCCCTTCAGTACATTTTCCGTAACCAAGATTATGGTTGTGTGATCACTCTTTTGTCAACGCGGCGATTCTACAACCAGTTGGACGTCCCTAGTCTATTTGGGACGTACAACTGCTTTAAGATTGGTGCGAGCCAGCTCATTTTAACAATATATTCACCATTAGGAGTGACATAGTCCATTCAAAGCAAGTAACATAATCATCATTAGGGAGTCAACAATAAATCTGGATATATGCATTTGTAATACTTTTTTATCCGTGCATTATCAAGAAATTTTCGGATTTATCTATTAATGAGATTTTTTCTGATTTATCTAGTATTTGTATCATGTTAACTTAAGAAATTAAAACCATGCATCAACAAGATTTTTTTGGAATCAATGCATTATCAAGAAATTGGGATTTATCTATTAACAAAATGTGATGCATATATTAAGAAGCAAATCCCCTAATCAGATCCATGTAGGTGTTAGAGGTTACGGTGTTGAGTGAGAAGCTTTTGTCGCCCCCATGGTTTCCCTTCTGGCCGCACCTACGACCTGATCCTTTCTTCCCATCAACACCATGGCCACCCTTTCTTCTGACCACCCTAGTCACCCCCGCCGTTGGAGTAGCATTTGACGAGAAAGCATGGTCGACTTGGGGTGGAGTGGGTGGAGACGAGGCTGCATTTTGGGGGAGAGAGTGATTAGAATTAGGTGGGGTTAGAGGTTACGATGTTGATCTGGTCCTTATGTAGGGGGTGATTCTTATTTTTATGCAACGGAGGCCTTTTCTGTAAAACAATCATATCCTTGGATCCAGAATGGACGTCCCGGATAGGCCGGGGAAGCCAACTGGTTGTGGAGTTGCATTTTCACCCTTTTGTTCTCTCAGAAAGAAAAGGTGGTACGAGTGTACTCAATACTAACCTTTACATCCTTCCAATTTTGCTTTCCTATCTTGTTTATTTTTCTTGTCCATTGTTTTCCTTTTCGAAGGTATCCACTTATAGACTTGTAAAACGTGAAGCAATTTCTACATATCAGCCGCAGAAGTCAAAAAATTCATACTAGCAAATGGCTTACAATCTTCATTGGTTGTTTAATATATTTACTCATTATTAAAAAGTTAAATTTACTAAGAAATACATACGTGCATAAGAACAACAACGCAGGAAGATTGAATATGTGCTAAACCTAGCATAGACGACGACGACGACTTCCCTTGTAGGATTAGAATATGTGATCCTTAACGTACCATGGACGGCAAAGTTTTCTTCCATAGCCGTGGATTTCAGTGTACTTTCAGGTTCCGATTGCCATTTGCTCTTTCCTACATGCAAGCTAGATTGGCGAAATCGTGAGTCGTGTGTGAATCCAGCCAATACTTGGAATGGAGACCGCGGCTCAGTTTGTTGCGGGCAAGTTTGGGGAGCTGCTGGTGGAGGAGGTCCAGCAGATCTGCGGCATCGGCGACAAAGTCGTCTACCTAATGGACGAGCTAGACACCATGAACGGCGTCCTCCACATGCTCTCCGAGACCGACGAGGCCTCCATGGACCACCTCGTGAGGAAGTGGGCGAAGCAGGTGCGCGAGCTCGCGTACGACGCTGAGGATTGCGCCGACATCTACTGGCTCCGCATCAGCCGCCCTGTCCCGCTTCTGCCTTACATTATCAAGTGGCCCAAGTACCAGTTGGAGAAGCTCATGTTGCGGCGCTCCCGCCGCTGACATCAAGGCCCTCCTGGCCCGTACCACCGTCGTCAGCGAACGCCGTGCTCGGTACGACATCGACCGGGCGGCAGTACCCAGGTCATCCTGGTTCGCCCCTGTCTCGGCGGCGTCTGCATCTGCGCGTTCGCTCCGCCTTGCCGCCGATCCTGATCGGTTCGTCGGCATCGGGGACAAGGCTAAGCAACTAGCCAAGCTGGTCAATACGGTGAATGAGAACGATAAGAAGCTGAAGGTGTTCATCGTGGGGTTCGGAGGGCTGGGGAAGACTACGATGGCCATGGAGTTGTGCCGGCGGCTGGACGCGGACTTCCACCGAAAGGCGCTAGTGTCCGTCTCACAAGCGTTCGACGAAGGGAAGGACATTAAGGGGCTGCTAGCGCGCCTGCTTCAGCAGATCCTCAAGGTGACACAAGATAAGCAATTTAAGAAGGTGCTCTTCACGAACGAGGAAATTGAGACGATGAATGCCAAAGATCTGGCAAGCACGTTCAAGGACCTTCTTGAGAAGAGGTATTCACTTTGATCTACATACCATGGCTAGCTCTAGATCATACTCCCTTCTTCGTTTCTATACTCAGGGTGTATAGTTTCTAGCTCAAAACTAAAACACGCTTGTCTAGGGGAATCGAGGTGGAAAAAATAGTAGTTTGCATGAGATCAGGGAACACAATCAAATCCCTAAGAAAGTTTTCCAAAGGAGTGGTGTGAAAGGCAATACACCATGTATTTTGGATTTTTCCTCAAAAATAAATAGACCTTACATCTAGGAACGAACGGAGGGTGTATATACATATTTATTTTATCTAAACATTACTACCTCCTTCCAAAATAAGTACATGCATGACCTCTTCGTGTGTTTTTAGACTGGTCTAACTTTGACTGTTACTTCCTCCATTGCAAAATAGAAACAAGGAAGTTGACGAAATGGATACGGAAAAGCTGGACAGCGCGTTCAAAAAACTTCTCAATGATAAGCGGTAAGAAAAACAACTCTCGTGTGTTTTTTTTCTATTAGATTAGAAAAAAGGCTTTCGCCCTGTTTCATTTCTAATGAAACGAAACAACACAGCTAGCATCCCAGCGCGTGTCTGCATACATCAGGGTTTAAATCACCCTCATCACAGAAAAAGAAAATGACAGTTTTAACTATCCTCTGGGCTACAGCCAGCCAGGCTCATTTTTCCAGAGCACGAAATCAATTTTTCAAAATCGGAAGCTGGATGCAGGTCTTTCACACCATCATGCGCTTCTTTTTTTTCGAAAAGGGGCAGTCCCGGGCATCGACTGATGCATGCGGTCTTTATTAATTTATTTTGGTTTAGGTCTTACAAATGATTATATCATGGGTCACACAGGGTCGATACATGAATCAACCATCTAAAAAGTAAAGACAACATGGAATGACACTACATCAACATGTTATCCTAAGATCGAAACGCCAGCTGCATTGGGTATATAACTCCCGCGCCACCAAAAGGAGTTGGTAGCACCCAGAATCCAGAACGGCTTGTTTGTCCGTTGGTTGTAGGTAAGACCATGTACGGATCCAATGAACAGCCATCGGAATTACCTGCATGAAGGAAGAAGTATTTGCATTGTTAAAAATCATACCATTACGTATATTCCATATGGCCCAGAGCAAAGCACAAGCACCCACTCGGATCTGTACTTTTTCTTTTTTCTCCACCCCCTAGCCAACTACCGAATAGATTAGCAATACTTGTTGGGGGGTAGATGTTACAAGCCATGAAGATAATACGCCAAACCATCTTAGCTAAAGGACATGATATAAATAAGTGTTGTATCGTCTCCTTTTGATCACAAAAACAACACTTTTGACAACCATTCCAATTTCGTTTAGCTAAATTGTCTTTTGTAAGAATCTCCTTACGGTAAAGAAACCACACAAAAATCTTTATTTTTAGTGGCACCTTCATTTTCCAAATATATTTACGAAGAAACCTAGTATGACCACTTAAAAGATCTAGATACATAGACTTAACCGTAAACTTCCCTGATGTAGTCAAATTCCATCTAAACACATCATGGTTATCAGATAAACGTACATCCATCAGCCGGTTAACAAGATGCAACCATTTGTCCCACCTATTACCGGTCAGAGCTCTCCTAAATTCTAGATTTATTGGAGGAGCTTGCGCCAAAACTACAGCCACCGAAACGTCTTTTCTGAGGGCTATATTAAACAGGGATGGATATTTCCGAGATAGGGGCTTATCCCCCAACCATGTATCCTCCCAAAACCGTGTTCTTTCTCCATTACCAACAGTAAAAGAACCTCGGTCAAAAAGTTCAACCTTAACTTTCATAAGGCCTTTCCAGAAAGGAGAATCATGGGGCTGAACCTTGACTTGGGATAAAGATTTAGAGTGCAAATATTTATTAACTATAAGCTCATGCCAGACTCCTTCCTCCGATAAGAGTTTAAAAAGCCACTTGCAAAGAAGACTTTTGTTCTTTGTTTCTAAAACCTCTACTCCAGTCCCCCTGCTCCTTAGGTCTACAAATGATGTTCCATTTAGAAAGTCTATACTTTCTCTTATGTCCATCACTTTGCCAAAAGAATCTAGACCGAAAATAATCCATTCTTTTCTGTACCCCTTTAGGTACCTCAAAAAATGAAAGCATAAGCATAGGTAGGCTTGTCAGGACCGAATTAATCAAAATAAGCATGTCCCCATAAGATAAAAGTTTCCCAGCCCAACTAGCTAACTTTTTCTCTAACCTATCCTCGACTGGCTTCCACTCCCCATTTTTCAACTTTCTGAAGTGTATGGGGATACCTAGATACTTAAAAGGAAAGGAACCAGCTTCACAACCTAATAAATTTTTATAATGGTCTAACTCCACTTTCGCTTTGCCAAAGCAAAACACCTCACTCTTATGAAAATTTATTTTCAATCTTGATAACTGTTCAAACATGCATAAGATGAGTTTCAAATTTAAAGCTTTTACCAGGTCATGAGACATAAAAAGAATAGTATCATCAGCGTATTGAAGAATAGACACACCACCCTCAACTAGATGGGGTATAATTCCTTCCACCTGACCATCCTCTTTTGCCCTAGAAATTAAAACAGCCAGTATGTCTGCTACTATATTAAACAAAATCGGGGAAAGCGGATCCCCCTGTCTTAAGCCCTTCTATGTTTGAAAGAAATGGCCTAGATCATCATTAACTTTGACACCCACACTACCTTTGCTCTCAAAACTATCGACCCAACGACACCATTTAGGGTCGAAACCCTTCATACGTAGTACTTGTTGTAAAAAGGGCCATTGAACTTTATAATATGTCTTTTCAAAGTCGATTTTTAAGAGAACACCATCCATCTTCTTCCTATGAAGTTCATGAATAATTTCATGTAAAATTAAAACACCTTCAAGGATATGCCTCCCCGACATGAAAGCTGTTTGGGTTGGGTGAATCACCTTTTGTGCCACCGCCGTCACCCTATTTGTTCCCACTTTAGTAAAAAAATAATAAAAAGTAAACTAACATCCCAGGTCCAGATGCGAGTACAGTGCGTTGTTTCTTCAATGCCATCTGATTTGTGGAATCTCTGAGGCTTTTCTTTCCATGAGTAGTAAGCACTGTCGAGGAGAAATATTTTTTTCCTTCGGACACAGCAATCTCCATTTTTTCAGCAGGTTCAGCATGCTCCTCCTCAACACCTGCAAACCAGACCACATTTTTTGCGTAAAGCAAAAGTCATTTCTTAGTTTCCAAATTGATCACAACATAGCCGAAGTGATCATATTTTTACAGATTTTTTCTCATTGCTAACCCATAGTGTAGCCATTGAATCATAATCACATAGGTCGGAGCATCCCAGCATATTATTTAACTAATCCACACCAGCTTAACAATATCACAATCAAAGAATAGATGTTTGCATGATTCGTCAGTCAAGCAAAACAAACAGGAAATGTCAGCAACGTGTTGTCTCTTATTCAAGTTGTCTCTAGTGAGAACTTTATTATGTGAGACGAGCCATAAGAAAACCTGTACCTAGGAGGTATCTTGAGTTTCCAAACAAATGGTATAAACACAGGTGTAATCCCTCGGTAATTCAGAACTGCATATAATGATTGTAAATTATAAATGAGAGAGCTATTTAGTTCCCATACCAACTTGTCTTGGTCATCACTAAGCACTAGGTCCTCCACAATTTGTTCATGTGTTCTCCATGATGTCATCAGCTTGTCATCGAAGGACCTCCTAAAGGAAAGCTTGAGCCGTTGCCCATCCCAAATCTGGGAGATAGTCAGTTTTTGTTGATTACAAATAACATACAGCTCAAAGAATTGAGTCGTCAAACTTGTGTTTCCAAACCAATGGTCCTCCCAGAATCTAATGCTCTTGCCATCTCCCACAAGCAACTTGTATCTCATAAGAGCAGCCTTGCAGGACCAAGAATCCCTTTCCAAAAGGGGAAATATTATACTCCCTACTAGTAAAAATATTGAGATTGTGTGTTATACTTGTAGTCGATGATTTGTTTCTAGATTTTGTTTTCATCAAGGTTGTATCTTTTTATCCATGAGGTAGTAAACAAATATTCATCTCTTTCATATTGGTACTCCCAAGAGCCTCCACAATCTTTTTTCAGACAGACTAGACCCCAATTTGCCAAGTGGTATTTTCTATGCCCCTCGTAGGCGTCCCACAAACCATTTGACATTTGAGAGTTAATGGCTTTAACAGACGAAGCAGGAAATTTAATTACCGACATCGGTATATAGGGATAGAGGCTAGGACTGCTCTAATGAGCACAATCCTACTGCTTGTTGGGGGGGGGGGCACAGTCTCCCTCGCCACCATCCCAAAATCGCTTTTAGCTACCAATTAAGATTTTTAGCCATCCCAATTTTTTTTCAGAAAAACGAGGTATCATCGGCATATTCCATATTGTGTCTCGTGTAAAATACATGCATGAGCGCAACACGGTTGACAATACATCATCCTTGTAAATATCTAGTTCTATCGCCAAGATATTATTTTGGTTTATGAAACACACTCAAATATCGTAATATCCATAACAACCTATTATCGTTAAATATGTAGGAGTTCCAAAATGGAGCGTCTCAAGAATGAGTTGCATCAAAAAATGAAGCGCCGCAAGGAAGAGTTGCTTCAACAAAGAAATAATCTTATGAAGGAAGACATGCTTAAAGAAAGAAAGCATCTAAAGGAAGAAATGCTTCAAAATCCCACCCTCGAGATGGTTAACAAATTACAAGAGCGTCTGACGGCAGAGGAGCGTGCCAGGGAAGAGAAGGACGAGCTTCTCTTGCAAGAGGAGAGTTGCAGGGAAGAAAAACTTCTCAAGAAAAAAGAGCATCTAGGGGAAGAGGAGGACGACAAGCTGGCTAGCACATATAAGAAGCTTCAACAAGAGGGAAGGTATATGTGTACACTACCTTCCGATCACGGTTGATTTTGATCGATTCACTTTATAAATCTCTAGCTCTTATGTTTTCTTTGGACTAGATCATAGAAGAGTCATAATCATGTGTTGTCCTGTCCCAACCGATCGATACAACCAATATCTTATGTGGTGTCTAAGCACATGTTAAATATAAAGTTAAAATGGCCTGAATGGATGAACCTTCCATTATACGCCCATATATAAGGGTCCATTGGTAAAACACTCAGGGGCATGGCCCACCTTTAAATTAAGTGTTTAAGGAATCTCCCAATGCATCTATCTTTGGCACGTATCATAGGGGTTATAAAAAAATTAAGATACAACTAGCCAAATGCATTCGTCTGTTAAGCGTTGTATCTAAGTAAGATTGTATTTAATGATTTTAAGTTCAATATTCATGCCATTGATGGAGTAATGATTTTTACCTATGAATATGTGCAAGACAAGTATGTTAGCTAAGATACAACCTCTCTTTCCTTAACTAGCATGCCACATCGGTAAAATATTTGTAAAATCCTGCTAAGAAATCTGCATTAGGAGAGGGCTAATATTTTGACAAGCCGTTATGGGAAAGGGGGTTGTGGCTCCTCCTCTCATCCCATGTAAATTCCCTAATTCCCAGGGTGGTTCGTCGGGAACTTGTTGGTGGGTGTAACAAGCTTCCCAACCTCCCTCTAAGGGCTAACAATCTACAATGGTGCAGATGGGGAGTTGCCCTCCTTCTTGCCTTTCCCGGTGGCACGAGGTGGTCTTCACCTTGATGTGATGCAGTGCACCTGGATAGGTCATGAGGTGGTTGATTCCACTCACAATTCTATTCCACTGACAAGGTCGCCCCTGAGGTGCTCTGGAGGGTTTCCCCGTGGTATTTGAGGATCGACAGGGAGGGTCTAGTTTTGGCCCCTCTAGCTACTCCCCCTCCATCATCACAAATGGTGTGCTCGGATCTATGGCTAGGCTGAGAACTTTAACAAAGGATTCTTCTTGTTTGCACATTTACCCTATGGATCCATATCCAATGGGGTTAAGGGCTGCAAAACTACTTTGGGCCAAACCAAGACCCACGGTTTCTTTGCCCGCCTCATGGTTGTGGCCAGTATACCTTTGAGGGTTGGCCCATGGGTGGAGGTCTCCTCTATGCTGCATGTGGCCCGGAGGAGGGGGTTGGACATGGAAAACCTTGACCGCCACCCCTGATCTCAAAAGGGTGTGTGCGTAATTTCAACCTGTCGGAGGACAAAAATTGTTCGACGTGTGCCTCTAGGGGTTGGTCTCAGCAGGGAATGGTTTGTCTTCCCAACCTTTAGTCTCCCAGTCTTAAAGTGAACAAAGAGAGAGAAAGACCCTATGTCTTTTTTTTCACAACCTCTCTCCCCCACCTCTGCGCTCACCTTCCCCAATTATCCTAAGTCATTCCACCATGCTTACTCCATGGACAAGGGCCATGGTAACCACGCCGCCTCCAAGGAGTAGGACTATGAGGAATCTCCCTGCTATAGGCTACCCTTTGGGCAAGGGTAGATGAGAGATGGCCCTACACAAGAATACCTAAAGATCAATACATCCTGCTTGAGTTGTTCTTCAAGTAAGTGTTTTACAAGGACTGGCCGGAAGCGCAAGTCGATATCGTCCCAGTCCGAGAAGGGTATGACGCAGTGTAGAAGTGACCACTCCACCACACGAGATGTTGGCACTGCCATTCTGAAGGGTGGATTCTAGTAGAAGTTTAGGGGTGGGGTGGAAAAGGTCTCGTAGTGGCATTGACCATGGGCTTCCCACACCTTTAAAGCCCTCCAAGCAGAACAAGGTCAAGTCGGAATAGGGGTTGGGGTGCTCTTCGATAGACTAGCCCATGAGATGGGGTTCCTACTCCTCGAGTCGGTGATGGCATTATTAAGCAAGTCAACTGCTTATTGTGTGGGTTGTCGGGACACTATTATTTTGATTGTCCTATTTGTACATGTCGGGTCTTGATCGGTCATTATGGTCGTGCTAACTAGTGATGAGGCTGCGCGACTCTAGATCTTTAGTTTTGGCATCTCCTAGTAGGGCTTTCATTGCATTTTGATGCATGAAGAGCAAGAGGAGGACAACGATGGGGCATTGTTCAGCTGGTTTGTGTTGTTGCCACTCTCTCATCCATGAATACCTTAAGGTGTGGAAGCCCGAGTGGGATTGAATGGTTGAGGAGCTGCTTGATGAACCTTGTGGGTAAACTTCCTATCCAAGGACTACCTCACATGTGCTTGACGTGGAAGACGGTGGTCAACCTTTCGGTCATGGACACGCCCATCTTCGACGAAGTTCATATCATTGCCCACCTTTGCTTGACATGGTTGACAGGGTGCTACCCCATGTCTCAAGAAATCTGCCTCTTGTGAAAGTTTAGAAAGATACTCGAAAGGATCATGGAGATTTATGCAGGTGTGTTAAGGTCCCGAAGGAGGAAAGATGGATGGTGTGGATGATATTGGCTACACCCAACAAAAAATTGGTCTCACAAAGAAAATCTCAACCTGTCTCCCCTCTAACTAGCCTCACATGCAGGTTCTCGCTAGGTGTTGAGCTGATCAAGAATAGTATGAAGGTGACTGAGGGATGCCCCAGGAAGCAAAAAGAGCCAAGAAATAAGAACCATTTGAAGATTTTCCCACAAACAAGAACGAACGAGCCTAATACTATTGAGATGGAGATAGCGGCAGAGATGGTCATGAAGGACCCATCCTAGCTTCTCGTCGTTTGAGATCATTATCATTTCCCTTGGTTGTTCTCGGTTAAAGCCTGTAGTTCTTGTTAGCTTCCTCATAGTTATGTAAGTTGGTTTAGCATACCCTCACATTTTTGTCGATGGCCCTGGATTGATTGTTACGTTATCTCGCTTGTTAAAACTTCAAGTGATACTAGTAGGGGTGTCTGTCAACCACCCCCACCTCTCTAACATTATCACATGGAGGATGGCGACTCGTCACCAAGCTCGATGAGGTTCGTGTGTGAGGATATGACAACCAATCATGGCCTCCAAGGTGTTAACTTTTTTCCTAGAAACAGTTTTGAAGCCAAACGAAAGTTGAAAATATCTTAGTCAAAACTTCTTTTGAATCTCAGGAAATTTAACATGATTTCAAACTGCAAAAAAAATCTTAAAATGAAAAAAACTTGTTCCAATTTTGGAAAAATTAACCTGCTTTCCAATTGTGATTTTTCTATTTCTTAAAAATGAAAAAAATGGGGTTGTAGGACTCAATCTTTGACCCTCAAAGTAAAAGGTGGAGGGCGATTCTCCACTAGGATACCATTCCCTCCATTTTCATAATATGAGATTTCATATATTTGGCCTAAGTCCGAAAACAAAAATAGAGAAAAAGGTGACAACATTTATAATACCAAGTAAGCATGGTATGATATATTTATGTGGATTTAATCAAATTATTTTATTTTAGATGTTGGTACATTTTTCTCTAAACTTGATCAAGGTTTATAAAAGTTTGACTTATATCAAAGCTAGAACATCTTAAACTTTGATCCTCTTGGCTCCATCTGCCACATCTCGGCACTTTAGTTTATCTAGTTACAAGCTGGAGATAGATTGATAATCGGGGTAATAATTGTAGGATGGAGGTGGAAGGAAAAGAGAAGTTGATGAAAGTGCAAGTAAATGAGTTCATTTCCCATGGATTTAAAAGAAGCGTGTGATCTCATTTTGTAGAAATCAAGTGTAAGGGAAATTAACTGATTGACTGTCCAACTCCAGGCACATATTTCATGCAAAATGAATTTTGGGAAAATAATCCAGTGTCAATCAACTTCCAGGCATTTTAGAAATTTTTATCCATTCATAAATACATGACTGCATAGAAGTGTTATGTTTTTCTAACTTTGACTACTACTTCCTCCATTCTAAAATAGCATCAACGACGACAAGTTTATGGATGTGAAAAAGTTAGCAGACACGCTTAAGGAGTTTATCAAAAATCTTATCATGGAAGACAGGTTAACAACATCTTTACGTTCTGTCATATATATATATATATATATATATATATATAACAATTTAGCATTACTTCTATAGCAACAATTCTAAAATACAGTCCAATATTTAGAAAAATAGTCATACTTATCTCTTGTCCATAATTGTAGGAAGTCCCAGGAGAATCTCGCTGAAGAGGACAAGTTTATCCAAAACCATATACATGAAGTTGACAAGATGAGTGTGGAAGAGCTAGCCAACACACTCGAGGTTGTTCTTCAGGACAAGAGGTATGCAGAATTTTAGATATGGAAACTTTAGTTACCGGTAACTATCTTTATTATTAAATAGAAATAGGCAATGGTTGGATGGTAGGTTCAACGTATGGTTGCTCCACTCCATGTGGTAGGACCCCTTTGCAAAAAGAACACTTCCCAAACAAGGCCTGGGTCGGTCTCCGGTGCCATGTGATGCTCTCAATCGTCAGCCTTTTGCTATAGCAACTATAATTACAGTTGGCAATGGTACGACTGCAAAATTCTGGACGGATAACTGGCTCGATGGTGGCTGCGTTAGAAACTCTACTCCGCTCCCTTTCGAAGCGTGAAAGCGCAAGAATAGAACTGTGGTGTAGGCCCCACAGCAAAAAGCACTTTAGATCTCGGACCTCAGAATGTAGACGTTCAAGCTTACGACCAATGGGGAATGCTCGTCCCGCTCTGACTATCATGCCCAATTTTTTGGTTGCCTTCACTCGGAGGCCCACCCCCTGTTTGAGACATCTGGGAACCACCTAAATACAAAACCTTTGCGTGGTTAGCGCTCCAGAACAGGTTGTGGACTGCAGACAGGCTCGCTAGCCGGGGGTGGCCCCATGACCCAGTCTGCCAACTGTGCAAATGTGCTACAGAGAATGTCTCTCACGTGCTCTTTCACTGCCACTAATCCAAGCGCATTTGGGCGGCTGCCGCGGGTTGGCTGGGAAATTACTCCTTTTTTGCTACATCCACTGCGCCTCTCAAGATTGATCAGCTGTGGGGAAAATTCACCAGGTGACCCACGATGGCCACTAAAGGCATGTGCATGATTGTCATGCTAGTATGCTGAGAAATTTGGAAGGAGTGAAACACTAGTTTTCAACAACAAGCCAGCGATGCCAAGAGAGTCGATCGCCAAGATCAAGGAAGAGGGTCAGGCATGGTGGAGGGCAGGCGTGAATTCCTTCGCATAGCTTATGCCTTAGTCTAGACATGCCTTGTTTTTTTGACGGGGCCTTTGGTGTTGTTGTGGTTTCCGGTTTTCTAGCCGATTTGTATATCTTTTCCTTTCTGTCTTAGACCTTTTTCTCCTTCTTAATCAACGAAAAGGCAGAGCTCCTTCCCGTAAAAGTATTATTGGAGTAACGTAATTTGTGATCATTGTATATTATGTAGTTCATTCATAGTTCTTCTACCATCCATTGCTTATTGGAAACTTGAAAGTGGTGAGTGACATACACAAAAAAGCAAATGAAAATGTTTGAAATGATTCTGTATTCAATCCACTTTTGTATTTGTTGTTCTATGAACATTTTTGTCTTACAATAATGCTTATGATATGCTTTTCATTTCACATTATAAGAATTTTCCCTTTTTCTTTACAACAACAACCAACAACAAAGCCTTTCAGTCCCAAACAAGTTGGGGTAGGCTAGAGTTGATACCCATAAGGCTTTTCCATTTTGCTTTTAGTAAAAACAATAAGTTTGGCCATATTTATACAAAACAAGTCCCAAAATCTGCAACACCAAGTTTGTATCGTTATATCCATCATGAAATATGTTTTGCAATATATTTAGTTATTTGGCATGATGTACGTTGAATATTTTGTCCGTGGTACTAGAATGTCTTATAGTATTGAATGGATGGGGAAACTAGTTTTAGGACATATGCGCACTGTTATCTTCATCCAAACATTTTAAACAAGACCCCCCACGGTACTTTGCACTAAACTATGCCTTTCCTATAACACAAATACTATGTTTGCCTTGAATAAACATAAGACATTTTGGTGCATCTATTGCACTGCATTGCCTAAAACTGTTGGGTGTTATTTGTAGATAAAGCAAATACACTCGAAACAGGCTTTCGCCCCGCTTTATAAATAAAGCCCAACGGCCAAACCGATACAATGTGATGAGGTGACCCTCTTACAAAGCAGATCAAGGATAAACAAGAAACACATGAGAACCAAACTTGCCACCGATGACAACACCACGACACCGAAAGATACCGTAGCTCCACGACAATGCCCCCAAGAAGGTAACAACGCCTCACGTCGCCATTGTCGAGACTAAAGTCCAGGGTTTTCACCCGGAGCCCTGACACAACGAAGGTAGCCACAACGACGCCCCCAAGAGGGTAACGACACCCGCAGGCGTCGCCGTCGTCGACGCCGGAGCGTTGGACTTTCACCCGAAAAAACCTTTGCCATGCCCGGTATTTCGGAACGCCCACCGCCACCGAGTCAGGCTCCCAAAACACGATATGGAAGCTGACAGTGTCGAAACGCCGCCAGCACCGAGGTCCCCCGCCACCCGCTCCTCGCCATCCACATGGCCAAGAAGCAAGGTCATCACCACTGACACGTCACTCGCCGCAGAGACACCCGCGCAGTCCACCTTCCGAGGCCGCCGCCTCGGCGTCCGGGGTCGCTAGCCCACGGTGGGGCCAGACAACGCCACGACCAGCCCACCGGCACAGACAGGAGAAAATGGGGTCAGCAGACCGGTACCTCGGACAGTGAGGTTCAACTAGCAGGACGCACCCGCCTGTCGAACCCACAGAGCCCATACCGGGACCGCCAGCAGCTGCCGGATCTAGACCCGACGGGTCCGGATCCAGCGCCCCAACCACCCATGGTCAGGGGGTGGGCTCCCAGATCGGGAGCCCCTAAAACCAATCAACCCGTGGGGCGCCCAGCCAGCCCGATCCAGGCCCAAAGGGGCCAGATCTGGGCCAAGGCCGGGCACGCCACCATCGATGGCCAGCTCCGCCTGCGGCCATCCGAGGTTCCTCTCTTTCCTGATCCCCTCCGTCGCCGGCACCAGGGATGTACGCCGCTGCCATGCCGACCCACGACCGCCGGCAAGATCCGAGCTGACGAGCACGGCCACCACCGCCGCCATGGGCTGCAGTGCCCCGAGGCCGCCCCCCCATCGCCGCCTCCACGCGTGGACGCTTGCCCCTGTCGCAGCACGCCGGCAGCCGCCACGCCAGGCCCCGCTGAGCGCCGCCGAAGTTCACCGCCGCCGTGCTCGGGTTCCTCTCGCGTCGGGTAGGGAAAGGCCGGCCGCCGCCGGCACCGCACGGGCCTTCCCCGGCGGCGCACGCCGACAGCGGCCGGGAGGGAGAGAGGAGGGTGGGAGGGAGGAGGCGGCTGGCGAGGGTTTCATCTCGGTCCGCATGGGGCGACGCGAGACGGAGGGGAGGCTTTCTTGGCACATTACAACACAGAACCTGTGAAAGCAAATACACTTAATTTATGGAAAATGGTATCCATTCAAATTTATCTTTTGGCAACTCTTTCTGCATACTTTTGTTTTGGTGCTTACAACTCTAAACCCCTACAATCTTTGCGCAAATAAACCTGCAGGTACCTTATCTTTACTATTAAATGGGAGTTGGTGCTTCGTACGTCGTCTGACCGTGGTTCGCCAGGCCATCGCTACCCCGATCGCGCACATGGGCCAAGCCCAAGGAGACCTTCCCTCGCGAGTCGCGACCCAGACCCTCCCCGATAGTTTCGTTCATTCGCCCCCACGCTCTTCTCTCTTCATCTCCCAACGCGCCGCCGAATCCAGGCCGGTCGGCCCCGCCGCCGCCCCGAGTTCTGCGCCCCTGCTCGGCCTCGTCCTCCGCCGCCCCGCTCGGCCCCGTCGTAGAAGGGCCTCGGCCGCCCCGGCCCCGAGTCGCGCCGCCTCCACCTCCAGCCTCGCCCACCTCTTCTCAACTTGAGCCATGAGGACCTTGAGGAGGCGGAAAAGGGGATCAATAACGAGGAACAGAAGGCGGGCGCCTCTTCTCTTCTCTACCATCGCCTAGATGTTGGAGGCGGCGATGCGTTTGTCGCCTACACGATCCAAGAGAAAAGGGAAGGATGGCCGGGATGACTCCAAGCAGTGGCCAACAGATCAAGAACGCTATCCTCAATACAGAGCTTCTCCAATGGTAACATCTAATTTTTCATGATTTTTCATTTTCTGCCAGTAAATATTGTACTTCCCTGATACTCGTTCCAAAAAAGTAGGTTCAGCGGTTCTATAAATTGTTTTAGTTTTTCGATTAGATGGCTGCTAGGAGTGCGTACCAAGAGTTTGGTTCTTTTGACGGTCCTGGGAAATCAAATTTACAGGGGTGATGCTCTAGCACTCCTTAGGCCAGTTTATTTTCAAGAGTTCGTACATCGTTAATGAGAGAAGATTCTAGGTTTGTTTGTTCTACCCAGAAAGAATGAAAGAAAGTAAAAAAACTGGAGAGAAATTGTGTTTCCTTCATCATCGACGCCACTTCATTTCAACTAAAGTACTGGACTCACCCTAAAGACGACCACTATGACTGTAGAGGAGTGGCGCCTCGAGAAAATAACATACATAATCTGCTCAATTTGCACATTTCAAATAAAAAATCTCATCCGTGTCAAATAAAAATGGCCTAACATAGAAAAAGAAACAGACATGCATTTCTTACGTGTAAATGAAACAATCTAGGATTGGGATAACTTAATGAAGATATTAACAACATATTTTCTGAATATGCAAGGGGAAGAAGGTAGGTGGCTTGTTAAAAATTAGACCAGCAAGCACCTCTGGAGGATCATCATTTTTTGTACAATAAAAAATTAACACTCTACTCCCTTTACGAATCATGAGTCTTGTTATTATTTTGACTGGATCATGAATCTTGTCATTGAAACTATATTATCTCTCAGTGTTTTATGGGCCGAGTCATGGAGTCGGAAGCTTCTACAACAACTGTGGCAGCTGCCTTCTGATCCTCCAGCGCTGGTGATATAAAGCAGAAATAGGTGAGATTCTTGTTAATTAATTAATCGTTCCATCCAACTTACAGGGACAGTTATTTTGGGGGAATACATCTCTGTTTCACCAATGTTTCATCATGTTCCTGTTGGTGGTTAGTAGAGTCAAATTTTAAATCAATCTGTTTGTAGTATTTAATTATATATTCTATTGCAAAAGTAGTATATTTGCTTCCTTCCGTTGCAGACCCATATTGCCTAATTCAGTATACTCACTATGTTTTCCTGTTATAGTAGATCCTAACTGGCGTTCCAAAACATACATGTATTTCATAGCATGCTCTCCTTGCGTGTGCAGCCAAGTCCAAACAACAGAACAAGCTTGATGCATGAATTTCATCGTGGGATGAGAGTTTTCGAGCATGCCGTTGAACATCAGGTTTGTTGCAGCATTCGGTTGCTCCAACGTACTGCATATATAATTCATGATGGTTGCTATGCCTGCATATGTGATGAGGTTAACACTCACCCGTACTACTACAATTTGGATGTTTTCAGTATAGAAACCTACCTTCTGGTATCATATTATTTCACATGGAGATTAAGTGAATCACTGACATCTTCAATGGGATTTTTAGTGGTGGACCGAAGTAGGAGGCTGCATCAACATTCACTCCACTTCTTTAGATGGTAATCCCCGTCCCTCCTCCACTAACAATTTGTTGTCCAATGCAAATTTCTGAGCTTTCTTCTTATTTTAGGTGAACGGCAGAAAAATTGTTCATCTTGTCAGTTGAGGAAGTTGTGAAGTAAAGGTTGGCGCTATCTGAAATCTAGCGGATGCAGCAAATGGATGACAAAAGCACATACAGTTTGGTAGTTTCAAGAAATCTGGCAACTCGGGACACGTGGTACTTGATCCAGATATGTTCCAAACTTGACACTTGTTGGGACGGATATAAAGATGGTTGAGAACAATCTCATGGATAATTTCCTAGCAGGCCATTCTCTTATCCTGGAATCATGAGACAAGTTGATGTATTTACGAGGTGAAAGTGTATCATCAAGAACATTTCTGTTAAATAATGTTACTTATTTGCAGTATATATGTTTGTAGAAAATGCTGGAATCAGCTTGAGAAAAGCACCTCAGAATGGAGGAGTTTTGTACGGACAACTTGGTAAGTGTTGGAATATGCATTTTCTCTTTACAGAACTAAGGTATCCAGATTCGAGTTGAAGAGAGCTGCTAATAATATCTATTTTCCTCTGGTGTTAACTTATGTGATTGCTCTATTGGCTCATTGCACGGCAATTTATCTTGTTATCTTTTTTGTATGGAACACCAAATAGATGAATAACTTATGTTTGAAATAAATAACATTCTGGAACTGGAAAATGACCAACCTTTTTTTGTGTTCCTGCAAAATCTCCTTTGGAAATTCGGTAAATGACGTACAAACGGAAAGCTGTTTTCTGCTATAGCGTAAGTGCTTGAAGTTTATCAACCATCCTCTTAGCTGCAGTAATCAGGTCAACTTCATCAAGCAATTTACTGGGAAAAGTTTTAGTCACGCAAGAAAGTGAGAATCGTTATCAAAATTTAATGAAAAAATATCTCCTATCATAGACTGTCTGTATCAAGTGAAGTTTGTCACATATGAAACAATTTCTAAGGAAGTTTTCCACTATTAATTCATTTACTTTCACAACTATTTGCCCCAGGTCAACAAAATTTACATGAGTGGTACAAGAATAGAAAAAGTTATGTAACCTTGCATAGATGTGTGCACACTGTAGGTCCACCAACAGAAAGTCGGTGCCTACCGGTTCAAGGGACCTGCTTTGGCTCAACAGAAATGACAAAAAAGGAAGGTTCAATAGACCTGCTTTTGCTCGGAGACAAAGGCAAGATCTACGGTTTCAATTTCTCGCTTTGAGCTCTCAATGTTCAAATGTTATCTGTTAGGTAATGTTTTGACTCATCCTATTTAAAGCCCAAAAGTGATCTATATTGTTAGATTTTTTATGTTCCATTAGTAGTTTCATAATGTGAAACTTTATTACTGAACTAATAGTAGTGTTTGATCTGCTTTTAGCCATGGGAATATTCAAGAAACTACATGGTCTAGCGTTCTTTCATAGGAAAAAAGTTACCCCAATGTTTTCCACTACATTTTTTGCATCTCAAATATGATTTCGTCAAATAACTTTGTTTCTTCACCGGCTGTAGGAGTTGACCAAATTGAACACCTAGCTATAGGGAACAATTTCGGTGTTCAGGATATGTAAATGTATGTCTCTTAAGAGGATTTTCCATGATTGCATATTCCATCCTGGAGTGCAACTGTCCAATTTGGTTTGGAATTATGCCATAGGCCACTCAGTGAGTAATTTGATAGTGTGGTTTGTGCAAGTATACGGTTAAAAATCATACCCGGAAGACCTCTGTTGAATATACCACTTGCCTACTCCATCATTTTTAGCACAATAAAAAATTAACATCGTTCCCTTTACGAATCACAGGATCGTGAATCTTGTCAATGAAACTAAATCCAATTTTTTTTCGGACTTTGCCATTATTTTTTGGATACGTGTTTTATCAATGATAGAATATGCTACATGTGAGTCGTGGAAACTACGGAGTACATCGCCACCACTGTCAGTACAAATCAGGCTCCTTGCTTCAGCTTGGTGAGGACTGACAAGGGGGTTGTCCACCATGTCGTCATGACACCGTGACTTCACGGGGATGCACCACCATTGTTCGGATGTCAAGGAGCTGAAGACTGTTGCATCATCTCACCATGACACTATGACTTCACGGGAATGCACCACCAGGTTCTTCAACAAGCTACCATTTGAAACAGAGCGAACAGAGCGCCCCAAACGCTGCTGGCTCCCTCATACTGACC
This sequence comes from Poa pratensis, assembly GCA_947311845.1. Classification (NCBI taxonomy): domain Eukaryota; kingdom Viridiplantae; phylum Streptophyta; class Magnoliopsida; order Poales; family Poaceae; genus Poa; species Poa pratensis. The sequence continues at coordinate 9,251,050 of CAMZMU010000066.1, read as the reverse complement.
AAGACAGTGCTCCTTGCTTTGAGCGGAGCGCATGAAATGCATGGAGTAGTGTGTTGTCAAATCGGCCCTTATGGGTTGAATTCTCGGCTCTCATAATATGCTTACAAGAAAGTTGTTAGAAATAGAGCTTCCATTGGGCCTTCGAAACTTGCAAAATCATTTTTGGAACACTGTCTGGGTGTTTTACAGTCTGAGATGTATGTTTGTGAGAAAGAGGTATGGTTAATAATTTGTTGCTGTTCACACATCTCTGAACTCACTGGCGAATAGAAAAAAATTAGGAGTCCGTAGCAACGCACAGGCATTCAACTAGTTGTGGTAGATGATGTATGGAGGGTATCATCCTGGCAAGCTATCCGCATCAGATTGCCCGAGAATAAATGCGGCAGTAGAATCATCGTGACAACTCGGATAGAGACTGTGGCCATAGCAGCTAGTGATTCAGTGAACTTTATCCATCATATGGAGCCACTGGAACTGGCAGCCTCTAAGGAACTGTTTGTCCAGAGAGTGTTTGGCTCCACCTCCAATACCTTCCCTAAAGAACTGGAATGTTTCATGGATGACATTTTGAAACAATGTGGTGGTTTGCCATTAGCCATCATTAACATCGCCAGTCTTTTGGCAAGCTATAATTCAGCTAAAAGCGTAAATATGTGGAAGAGAGTTTCGGGCTCAATTGGTTTGCAGATGGAGAGCCACCCCACCCTTGAGGGTATGAGGCAGTTAATTGCACTGAGCTATGACTACCTGCCTCTTCATTTAAAGGCTTGCATGATGTACATGAGCATTTTTCCAGAGGATTGTGTGATTGCAAAGAAAAGGCTGCTATATAGATGGATTGCCGAAGGTTTAGTTGTTAAGAAGCGAGGGCTGACTTTGTTAGAGGTTGCAGAAGACTACTTCAACGAGCTGATAAGTAGGAATATGATTCAACCAGGCAAGTTGCTAGTTGACAATTGGATCAATGAAAGGGTGGAATCATGTCGGGTGCATGACATGATGCTCGAGGTCATGGTGTCAAAATCCCTAGAGGCTAATTTTGTTGGCTTGATAGGGCGGCAGTATTAGAGAAATAACATATGGTAAGGTTCGTAGACTCTCTGTACATGATGATGGTGAATATGAGCGGAGGTCCAAGAAGAGATATGCAAGTGCAAGGCGTGGCATTGATGCGATGAAACTGCAGCATGTCCGTTCATTGACAACATTCCAGGCACAAGATCTTAAGAAGCTGCTGGATCGACTTGCCGAGTTCAAACTTCTGAGAGTACTTGACCTGGAAGGTTGCGTGAGCCTAGAAGACAAGCACATGAGGGATGTCTGCCGGTTGTATCTTCTCAGATTCTTGAGCTTGAGGGGTACCAAAATCAGCGTGATGCCTAGCAAAGTCGGCGACCTCCATCATTTGGAGACTCTTGATGTGGAGAAGTCGAGGATCCGTGATCTGCCTCCAACCGTGACAATGCTGAACAAACTTGAGTTCCTCAAGTGCGATTCGTGGAGTCTGCCAAGGGGGCTCGAGAAAATGAAGGCACTCCGTGAGGTGGGTAAGGCTATTCTTGGAGACGACATCCAAGTTGCCCGAGAGATCGGGGAGCTGCGGCAGTTGCAAGTGCTTATTATCCAAGTCACGCGGCGTGACTTCGACCCGGAAGAAAAGTTTTGGTTTGCGCTTGGCTCCTCCTTGAGCAAGACATATTCCCTCCGATGGCTCCACATTGATAGCAGCACAAGCAGCACGGCAATGAACTCTCTCCTTCGTGTCACCTCACCGCCGCCGCTCCTCCAACGCCTTACGATCAATGGCGCCATCCGTAAAATGCCTGACTGGATCTCATCACTCGCGCACCTCGTTGAGTTTAGCATGGAGGGGGCATCACTTGATGCTGATCAAGTATTCGATGTATTGTGTAAGCTGCCCAACCTGCAGAGCATGGAACTGGGAACTTGGAGTTGCATAGACCGAGAATTGGTTGTGCGCACAACATACAAATTTCCAGAGCTGAGGATGCTGAATGTATCGGCCGCTTCCACATCACCGGAGATACTCAGATTTGACAAAGAAGCGATGACCAAGGTTGAGAAGCTTGTATTAAGTGTCTACCGCGACAAGAGGATTCTTGTCGGCATCAACAACTTGAACAGCCTTAAAGAGGTGAAGCTCATTGGTAGGGAATTCGACCCGGCACTGATCCATGCCCAAAATCAGCTCAAGAGGGAGAATGAGAGTCGCTCCATGTCCAACGACTCCAACCAGATCAAAGTTGTAGTGGACTACCGGTGAGCGGTGCTTCCCATCTTCGGAACAAACATAAAACTTGGATCAAAATTGTTGCGGGAATTATTGTACTCCCTCCGATCCATATTAATGGTCTCAACATTGTCTAGATACGGATGCATCTAGTCTAAACACTTAACTAGATACATCCGTATCTAGATAAAGTTGAGGCCATTAATATGGATCGGAGGTTGTAATAAAACATGGATCTATTACATATATAAAACATGATTCGACCATACTTGCTAAACCACGTCCTCTATAAGCAAAATTAAATCAATTTCATAAGATTGGCTGAGCCGGAAATGGCTGGACAAATACAATACAAACTACATATATAAAACAACTGGCTCAATACCTCCGTCGGCACACAAGAAGCCATGCCAACAAAGAACCCGGGCATGCCGCCTGGCGTCCGTGCACAAGCATCCGCTGTTCCCATCTGAGCCGACGAGCATTCAACCACAGGCCCCCGGCCAAGAATAAGAAAAGGCTCCGCCAAGGAGAAAACACGGCACAGAAGCACCGCCGGCTAACGCCTGATCTGGGAGAGCATGGATCTAAGGTTTTACTACAAGCCTCCGGAGGAGAAACAGGAGTACAGCCCCGCAGCGATGACGTGAACAGCTATGCGGTGGACGTCACCTCCCTCGCATCATTGGTGGCAATCAGGCCAACCAGATCCTAGAATGCCGGCGAGCAAATGGTGGCAATCAGGCCAACCAGCTCCTAGAATGGGGAGGAGGCAAGGAAGCAAAACCCACACAAGTGAAAAAAAACAGGGCTGGACATCGCACGCCCAAACCCTTAGGCAAAGTAAGACGATGGTAGCAGCAGATACGAGCAACTTCGCAGCTGGCACATGTGATCTATATTTTGCTTCAGTACCACATACCACCATCTTACACATTTGAGAATCTTGACAGTCCTTATTGACAGATGTTAAGAAATTCATGAGGTTAGATCTCGTGGAGGAAGACGCATTTGTCTTCCAGTACCCTCTTTCCTTGGGAAAAGGAAACCACACACTGTTAAAGTGTCATGTCTGAAGAGCTCGCTCTGGTAATAGCTCCAGCTCCAGGGTGCCAAGCTCCAACAGACGTAATACTGCCTTACATTGCAGACAATGCGAGTATTACAAGAGAAACAATTAGACAAGTCCGCCAACTAGACACCGAACAAATGTTCTACAGGCAGGAGCCCAGCCAAGACAGCAATAATATATCAACAGGCAACCACATCAGTTAAAAGCAGAAGTAGGGCAAGCTTGTACTACAATTAGACCAAAGAATATATCAGCCTAACCGGCGAATCAGCTAAAGTTGCATCACTGTCTTTCCTAAATCTGGATAAGCTACACGGGCCATCGCTCGCGGAGCGGACTAATGTCCCCACTATGTACACTGTCGCTCCTGCGAGAGGCAGCCCCTAGGAACAAGACAGGGCCAAAGGTTGGTTGGTCGGTATTCTACACGGAGGCCGCCCCATAAGGCCACGAGTTCTCCACCCTGTTGTACAAAACCTCTCCTTCCTTCCAAAAGAATTACATCCGATTAAAACTATACCGTCCTTGACGACATTGCTGTATGTCAGCTGTCATCGTCCAGAGAACCAATGTAGGTCAGCTCTGTCCTCCGCACCCTGACGGTGCCCTTGAGCCAGCTGCACGCTTTCAGGTTCGCATGGTCGCCCGCCAGGCTGCTGGCGGCGTTGCTTCCTGACAAGGTGGAGGGGCAGCTGGTCCCGTCTTCCAGCAAGGTCCAGGGGTCCACCTCCATCTCAGGGTCCTGGGAAGGCAACACCGCCTTGCTTCTGCTTGAGACGTTGGTGGGGACCCAACTGAGAGAGCTGTTGTTCTTTTGTTGAGGGCCTGCAGTCGATGAACTGCCGCTCTGGAGTGGTGACAGTGCAGCCAAGGACAGCTGAGGAGGTTGCAATTGTATACAAGGATGGCGAGATGGTGGGAGAATCGGCAGAGCAGCTTGGATCCTTCGCCTGATTGTTCTGGGCAACTCCATATGGTCCAATGTGGACTACAAAAAGAAAGTTGACGTTACAGTAAGGAAGTCAGAAGTGGGAGAAAGACCATTCAGGAAGTAACCGCTTGTAGCATATGATTGATAAAAGGAAAAAAAATATACTAATGCGAGAAGTGATGTATTTCCAAAAGGCAGGCAATGGTGTTCATCAATTTAAGCATTCAACTGACCTGCAAGCCCACAGCCGCTTCACTGTCAAATGCAGGGATATCTCGCGGAGCTCTAGCGGTTGGCTTGGAAACTGACTTTGACTTCAGCCAGCTTGGTTTGGAATTGCCAAGCAGTGCATGGAGAACACATAAAAGCCTCTCAAAAAGACTCTCGCTTGGGCGATCAAGCAGGACATCTACAGGAGGTTCCAGCAGAGAGTCCACTTCCCGCCTTAAGGTAACTAAACTGGCAGGAGGAAGAGGCGAATCTGCATCTTCATAGATTATGCGTGCCGCAAGCAAGCATACTATCGTAGAAGCAAGTGTCTGCCTCATGTTCCTACAATTTCAATAGACAGAAGAAAATGATTATTAGTAGGAAAAGAAACTATCACAAGTTGAACTGATGGACAGCAATGCCTAAAATAACAAAAGAAGCAATCAATGCCTCATAAGGAAAGAGAAAATGAATTGTCCACACTATTCAAGCATGCCGGTGATCTAGTACATGAAAAATGTCACGGAAGAATTCATCACAAAGCAATGCCATTATTTTTTGTAGACATATCAGTCATTTAAAATAATGATTTATTTAGCTTGATCGCTCTATTGGTAAAACTGAACTTAATGGACACTGCTTCGTGCATTATGTGTAATATTTTTGATAAATATTTAATACAACAGTAGGATGCTAGGGCAAAATTTCAAGATACGTGGAACACCAAATGAAATGTAACCTGTACACATTTTCAGTTATGCGACACGGAGAATGACCCGCTCAGCTAGAGTATCTGGAGTCAACTATAATCTATGACAATATATGTGTAATAAAGTAAGTAGTGAAAACTAATATCAGGAACCCTAAGTATCTGGACTCAAGTACAATCTGCGACAACAAATATGTGTAATAAACTAATAACTGAAACAAATACCAGGAACCATCTCCGAGCAAAAGTAACTTCGAACAAACAATATTGCTTTTCAATTAAACCTCACCTATCTGCCAAGATTACTGGAAGCACCCTGATGATAAATTGGAGGCGCAACCACACTGTTGCCTGCAGAGCAGATGCTGAAGAAGGGGTTGGATCATTACCAACCATGCCTCGCCTGCCAATATTTGGACTTCCACCTCTAATTCCTTTGCGACCACTGGATTTATTCGATGAAACTTCATTTCCTGAAGGGACTAAACCAGCTGTTTGGTACCATTTCGTGATATTGCTTTGATGTGTTCACTGACAGTTCCCATCTGTTTGATCAATTCCCAGCAAATATACCGCGAAATTCAGCATTACTTCTGTCGATGCATGGCAACATTAATTCAGCAAGGGCTTTCTCAGTTACATATTTATTAATAGATCTAGTGCTTTCAATGCTTCTATCCACATTATGGGGAGTACTTTTGCTTGGCCTTTTGGCATCAGCATCATCCACAACTTCTCCTTCCTCAATTGGAGTGGCTTCCAATTTCTCTTGGCAGTTCTGTTGCCATTACATCACTAAGCAAGCTGGACCATCCCCATGGCTTCCAAACCTGTGGCTTTACTGAAACTCCTTTTCGTTGAGCAAGATTAAAAGCTGCTGTCTTGTGGACTTGCGTCCCAGAAGGGCATCTAGCCCTTGAAGGATCCATTTGACATCCACAACAAGTGAATCATGTAGCTTCCCAAGAAGGTGGACAACTTCTGAGTAGAGAGGCGCAGCATCAGGTCTGGCAATTAATCTCGATAGATGATTTCAGTAAACCCTTTCTCGCTATCAGATAGGGCAAAGCTCTCAGAATTAGGGGACAGCGACCGAAGTCCATCAATAATTTCCAGCAGTATCGATGTTGTACCTTACTTTTTTCAGCTTTACCGACTTTTTCTGCAAGAGCTTGTTCATCTAAAGAAGCCTCAACTCAACCCATTGCCAATGGAACTTTGCAGGTTGGAGGGTATCAAGTACTTGACTAAGCTTCTCCGAGAGTTTTAAGTCATTCTCTTTTGCCTCACCAGGTTCTGAACCATCCACCTGAATAACTGCTGGTGTTTTACAATCAACAAGAGCATTCAAAAAAAGACGGGCACGGAGAGGTATAAATAGCTGCTTCAGATTCTTGTCGAGCAGTGCATTTCAACTTTTTCAAGCATTGCAGCAAACTCTGAATCACCACCATCAGCAGCCAGAAGATCATACAGCTGATGTGTATTACGGAAGCAGATATCTCGAAAAGGTTGATGCCTTGTGATGTCGTTTATTGCGTTTTCAATAGACTGGTAAGCCTGTACATCTTCACGTGTAAGGATATACTGTCTCCAACGGACCATTGCAAAAATTGAATAGGCTGGAGGAAAGACCAAGCTTAAAGGAAGCTTCTGCTGCAACCTCGAGAGTGCAAGAACATAGGGCTCACCAAGAATATCTGCAATAAGCCCATCATAGACGGTTCTGCAGTTCCCAGCAGAATCCTAAACCAATGAACCAAAACTTCTACTGAATTATCCATCTTAAAAGTTCCAGTAGAACGGGACGCGCCATTAGTGCCAGTTCTCAAACCTCTTAGGACCTGCAGAATGTCCAAGCCATCTTTTATTTTCAGGACAGCAACCATCCTCTCAAGACTAACAGCTCCATGAATAACAGCTCCCACAACAAGTGCAGAAATAGCAGCAGCAACTTTTCCAGCCCTCCCAACAAAGCCTTTCCCTGAGGTACTTAGAAGTTCATTCGTATGATTCCATAGGCATCATGGGCCTCAGAAGATGGTTGAAACTGATTGCGCTGGAGCTTAGGAGGAGCAAAGGCTGCTGTAACAGCTGAAGATGCTTCAACAGCCAGGGCTACTTCAAATACACGACTGAAGCGATCCCCCAAAGCTTCTTTCAGTAAGCAAAGAGAACTTATGTGGATGTGTAAAGTGTGCCGAACAAAGTTCAATGAATTACGATAGAAGGAACTCCATGATAGTTACCCCCTGCAAAATCCAAATGTTTAGCTATGCATGCCCGCATTGACAACAATTGCAGAAACAGCAGAAACAACTGCTGAAGGGTCTCCATCTGGACTTGCTCCCCCGTTTTGCCTGATACATTCTACTAAGCCCAAAACAGTATCATGTGCAATTTGATAACCGTCTTCCTTCTCAAAAGAGGGACTCTTGGGTGTGCAGGGGTTTTCTTTTCCTTCAAATTGCGTTGAATCTCTTCAGTTTGTCGCTGCACTATCTCTTCATGTTTGGAACAATTCTTGAACCCCTTCCATTCAGCTTTTGACGGACCTGCTCATCAATCTCTTCACCTGCTGAAACTCCTGAAGAAGAAACCAAATCGCCATCGATTGATCGCCCATTATCAAGCTCAGCTAGCAGTCGTTGGTCACATGTGGTCCTAAAATTCTTCTCCCATCTAATCACACTAGCCACATCTCTGTACTTTCTCAAAAAATATCGGGTATAAGGAAAAGCTGCGATGCAGGATGTCTTGCAGTTGCTAACACAAAATGTCTGTTCGTTGAAGCATTGAGAACTTCAGGCAAGAGATCAGTTGCAAGAAGTATGTTCTCATACCTGTAAGGGTTACACGGTAATGACATCAGAGAAAATTGATATAGCAATTTAAGTATATAACAGAGTCCAAAACGTAAGAAATGGGGAACACAATCATCATAGATAACATCTCTCTACCCTAGTTAGAGATTTTGTTCTGTTAAAAAACAAAGGCTTTAACTTAACAGTTGCTTCAAAAAGTTCGTTCAGAATAATCCATACCAAAACATTGAGCATGCCTACGTATAAAACCAGAAACACAAATGTTCTAACTAAACTTGATAGAGATAAATATGGATATATAAGAGAACAGACTGAAGAGATCACAGAAATATTGCTCAATTAATGCAAGCCTTCTTGCCATGTAACTGGATAAGAAAGGCAGAACACAAATGAAGTCACCGCAATCTAGGTCACATTTTGCATTGAGAATAGATATAAAACAAGAAAACGGAAGGGTTAAAAAATTCATTAACCTATTTTCATTCCTTCCTATGTTACTGCTTCTTTTCTATTTAAATAAAGACTGATGGAAACAACATTAGGAGCAACATACCTAAGCAAGGATGAGAACACAAGTGCCTCACCAACCTGACAAACTTGGTTATCTCGTTTTTCATGTGCGTACCACTTCTCCCGACTTGACCTACCGTAGCCATTCCGCCACGAATTTTTGCTAGCAACCATACAAGGAACCTTGCACCAGAGACTAAATCACAGCATGTGTCCAGTATATAGAGAATTGACATTAGTTCATCATCGCCTAGCCTCCATTTGGACGCAGTTTTGTCATCAGGCTGAGACGAAAAGGAGCTTATAGAATTGCTAGCTTTACAAGCTGTCGTTTCATTTCCTTCAACAAGCTGCCTTACTGATTTCAACAACCACAGAGATGGAGCGCCTTTCAAGCAATCTAAGTTTCTTCAACGACTTCCCAACTTCAGCCAGATTTGTCATCCTCATGTGATAAGCATCTTTGGCATTGTCACCATCAGTGCTAGGTTTATGGTGGGGACAGCTCAGCTTGCTCTCGCAAAGATGACTAGTAGATGCCTCCCCCTGACTGCCTTCAATCCTAGCAGTCGCAAGCTGTGCAAGATTCTGGTTTTGCGAACCACTTTTGCCCTACCTCTAGAGGTTTGTTTAATGGATTTCAGTGCAGGTTCAGCCTTAAAAGATTCATGTAGCTCTGTCCCTTTCTTCACCCACCAAACATCTTCCTCATCTGATTGAACCAATGGGAACGCCTGGAAAGGAGAGGCTCTCTCCTCCAATTTCTGTCCCTTGGTCCTCATACAATCCTCACAGCCATTTTCACTTCTCCAGTATCCATTGTGTGTGTTGAAGTTGACGATCCCTGAAAGTTCATTTTGGTTTCACAATGTTCTGATTCCACTGAGTGAGGATATATAAAACACAACAGCTCGACACCAGAACTTTCACATCTTCTACTTGCTCAGGCACACTGCTATAATTAGGGCCTCCTGATTCAATCGAAATATCACTCTGCTTCCGAAAGCAGGAACTTGAAGTGTATTCACCCTGTTATTTGCATCAAATGACTGACCACTCGAAAGCTCAGAAAGCACAAGGCGTCGCTCACTAGAATATGTTGACATCATCTCATGCAACTGTTGCTCTTCAACAACTACATCTTCCTCAAGATATCAAATAAAGATGACCCAGGAAGCTGCTTTAATATTCTGTGGTGCCTTTTTTTCTTTCCGTATCTAGCAAAGTACCATTCTTATCGGTAACTCCACTAATAATTAGCTGCCTTACATAAGCTTGAGGATAAAATAGACCGCTGCGAATAAGCTCTATGATGAGAACATCCACACGTTTAAAACCTGCAGCACTGCTAACCTCATGCTGATCCAGCCAACACACAATAATGTCATGCAGCGGACCAGGACTTTCAAACATATCCTTCCTTTCCTTCTTTTCCTCAATCTTTGCATTACTTCTCAATCCAGAAGAACCATCCACTGCAGTTGCTGCCAAAGAAGCATCATTCAGCGAAGAACCTTTACCAGTATTATTAATTGCAATGCGACTGCTACTCTTAGACCGAGACAAGTTATTCATCTCATTTATTTTGTTTTTCAATATAGACACTGCCACGTGTATCTGAGATAAATCTCTTCTTCCTGTAAATTTACATTCAAACTGGGAGATGTACGACAATCACGATAATCACATGTTGCCCATTCACAGAGAAAAAAGACGGAACAGATTAGGGATAACTCAACAGTTCCAATCCACATTAGAGAAGACTGCAAGCAAGGGCTGACTTCTTTAATCCACCTTTCTTCCATTAATGCATCAGATAGATCGTTAAAGAGTGAAGAATACGCTATTGTCAAATTTCCAGTGACAAGAGCCTTGTCCAAAGCCTGAACCACTTTCGCTGAACCACGTGCTTGAAGGTTAGGATTGGCAAGAGTCGAAAGATCAGATGCACGTCTCTGAATTGAACAAACAGCATAACCACAGGACAGGTACCGGTACACATCTGGCCTCTTAGAACTAGAAATTTCAGCACCACCAGTTATCTTCAGCAAAGCACCTCTACCATACACATCTGGGGCCACAAATGAAGGAAGAGGAAAGCAGTCGAAAGAAACAAACGTATCCGGCACTGCAAGTACCATGTATCGCAGTAACTCAGCTATAACAGAAGAGATAGATGACCTTTTCGGGCTATCAACAACAGAAGCATCACTCAGACGTCTAACCAGAATTTCCACGAACATGCGCACATATGTTTGTGAGAGAGTGATGGTCTCAGCCAACCAAGTACAATAGGCAAAAGAAGCTCTAAGGCCTCAATTGAATCTCTCTCCTGGATGGAGGGTAGAAGCAAGTCATTAACAAGAGAAACCAATCAAGGGAACTGATCAACTGAAACATCGTAAAATAATGAGTCACTCTTTCAATGCAACAAAGTACCTGAAGTTGGTAACATAACCAATCAATAAGTACCGAGGGAACTAGCAATTCTTCTGTGAGATGCCATTGGACAAGACGAACCATATACCACCATTTGAAGTGCAACACAGGCTCTTCAGTGTCTCCCCCAATTGAGGATGCTTCGGTTTTTATTTTTACTTGAGTTGCTCCAGACATAAGGCCTGGTGATGGTTGTTCCTTAAAAGACGGAGGTGCCTCTTTTAAACAAAATTCGTCCAGTAGCTGTTGTAAGTATTCAATGACATCCTTTGTCCACTGGCTAGATCGTTGATTATCAGAAGCGCCTGTTGAAATACTGCTGGATGTTGGTCGGACCTGTGGCTACAATTGAATACACTTTGTTACAATTATGTCCTGTGGCGTTTGGTAGGAAGCATGAGATAGGCTCAGAAGACTGCAAACCTGATTGAGGTATGTAACTTTCACAAACCATGTTGCCCTTAGTAATGGGACATTACATCGAGTGAGAACATCAAAAAGTGATTTCCTACGATAACCATGAGGGACATGCTCAGATAATAAACGCAACCGCTTGTTTGGCTGGGCAAGGGCCTGCAGAGTAACGATACACATTAAACATACAAGAACAATAAGTTAAAGTGAGATTGTGAGAATAACAAATAAGAGTAAACTCGGCACCAGTAAGAACCACAAATCGAGATCCCAATCTATTAGCCTCCGCAACCTTTCTAGATGAGATATTCTTGATATCCAGAACGAAAGATCTACAAAGATAGGAAATGAGCCTAGCTCACTTGGTTGGGAGTGGTGTACAACCCCACCACCTGGGTTTAACTCTTTACGGACGCGAATTTGAGTTCCTATTTATAGCGTAGGGGTCTCCTTACATTTTTCTATCAAAAAATATATATAAAGATATCCCCTAAACACAAATAACATAATTGAAAAAATAATAGGGTTTGAAGTCAAAGCAGCTTCAAAGTAAAGAAAGATAGCATCATTAACTAGAATGCAAAACCCACGTTCCATAACAAAATATTGGACTAAAGCAAGCTAACCATCATGCAATCACAAGTTAAGAGATAAAGCATTTGGCAAAATCAAATAAACTAAAGAACTTTTGCCAGCGTCCCATTGAAAAGAAAATTTAATAACGAATGCAAGTTTAGTTTGGTTAACCTCAGTCCATTTTCGTCGGGAGTCCTCATTACATGCCTTTGCTCAGGATAAACTCCAGGTTTTATCAACAGTGATCCAGAAAGAGGAACTCCATAAACTTGGCCAGCCTATTGAAACAAGAAAATAACTGGTATGTTTGACATATCGAGAGATATAAGAGAGATCAAAGTTTGACAGGCATCTACATGGAAGCAAATAAGCCAATCAAGAGCAATGACACAATACCTTTCTCTTCTGAGCACGAGATTCATTAATAGCCCTCAACCGCTTCTTTAGTGCCTTCAGCAAACAATGGACAACAAAAAGTGTGAAGAGGCCATAGTATTTATGCCATACACAAATACCAAAGAAATTGAAGACGTCATTTTAAGGTTCCACGTACTGCCCGCCAGCCAAAAAGGTCTAGCAACTAATCCCTATAAAACAGATGGCACGTCTAAAATCCTTTCCTGAGCGCTTCACATTGAAGTGACGTCCTTGAAACGTTACAGATCAGCAAAGTAAACTCTAGAGGATCTCGAATTCAACTCCAATATTAAAGGAAGACAACCCACTGTGGTTAGAAGTCATGCCTTCCACATGTACAAATTATGTCATCTAACAGTTTAAGGACTTCATATTTAGCATACCCACTTGCATTTACAATGAAAACATGAATGGCCCAAAGAGTATCATTCCAAAAGGCAGCAGCCTAGCCTCCCGCCGGCCTAGGTGACCCCCTTAAACCTTTCTAGGTGCTCGACGCCAGCTCGCCTCCCTCCAGCACCCAAAGAGAGCAGAAGCAAACAATCCAGATACCAAGCGACAGAGTAAAGTTTTTATGACTACATGTATGTGTTGATGATGAGTTAGCCCAAAAAGTACTCTATTATTGATGGAGATTAACTAGCCGCTATACAACCCACAATCCACAATAACGGTTTGTTTGAGGCTAATGAACTATAAAAAACAGAAAACAGATGGACATAATATAATTCACGTTTTACAGTCAGGCAATCATCTGTCAAGGGTATGAAATGGTATAGAAGGTAAATCAATGAGTAACACCCAGGTGTGATTGGTTGATACAAGTGTATACATAAGTATGCTAATTGATTGGTTGGAACAAGTGGAATGCAAGTAATTATGAGTTTATGACTGGCAAATAATATCATAAAAAATTAAGCGATAATTAGTTTTGGCATGCGTCACAAAAATCATAATGGCAAAGGAAGATTGTCACATGAGCTAATTGAAAGATACTGGCCGAGTTTTCTTACCTCCTTGCATTTTACAACAATGTCTGGCTTGCAGAAGTATGAGATATTGCTGAGTACGATCTCTCTTGCTTCCTATCAAGCCCAGCAAAGAAAGAATTGCAGTCATGACGCAAGAACAAGCGATAAATAGTGAATTTATAATTTCGTCTGACTCATGACAATATTCAAGAAGCAGGGGGTGGCCCCAATGCATCGTAGACAGCTTTATTCCCAAACGCACCTCAATTCCATCAACAGTCTCTTTATACCCAGACTGCACATATTCTTTAGTTAATGTCTCTTCTGGACAGTTTGGTGTTTGAGGATAGAAATCAGGTGGTCCAAGCCTATAAAAGAGCCATAATTTAGAGTAATAGTGCATGAGATCAACTGAAATCATATCACAGGATAAAAGAACCTAGTATATGTTGCCAAAAGGAACAATGGAAATGTGTTCACATGTGCAAACAGTGGCTCAGAACTGAAAAAAAGGGCAAAGAAAGTAACGAAAACATAACCAATGTGAGCTGGACATGTAAATTAATAAGCACCATGGATCCTTAAGTTAACTGCTTTTGGTTCAGAAGTTTATACATACTTGTTGTTAAGTGGTTCTTTGTCACACTTTAGCCTGTACGGAGCTAGCTGTTGTTGCCGCCTGAAAAACAGTAGGATTAGCACTGGCCACAGAAACGCAGAAGTAGTTTCAAAAAAAAACGCAGAAGACGATAACAGTGCCAATTACTTCAACAGGAACATGCCAATAATTAGTGATTTTGGCACCAGTATATTTTGTTCTAGTCGTCAAGAACCCTATATTCTATTAATTAGGTGCTGCGAATTTATGGCATTGGCGAAAAATGGCAGAAAACGCTTTTTTTAGGGTTGGGGGGGGGGGGGGGCTGTGTTTGTTATTTTATTTAATTAAATTATTTGTGAAGACTGAGGGTTCATTCACCCCAATGAGAAACAGATCTGCAAATGTCATGTGTCATTCAAATCATATCCCACACGGGCTCCTGGAAGCTTATATGTGATCATACGAGAAACAGGAACCGGCAGTTCCTTTGCCTTCCAACCACACAGATTGAAGTAGACTGCAATGCGATGTAAAACTAATGGTAAGGATTTGATACTCTGCAAGGCTGTGGCATGCACATGCTACTCATAAATTTCACAGAATTTCATAAATAATACTCCCTCCGTTTCTAGATGTAAGGTGTATAGTTTTCTCAAGAAAAATCCATAATATAAGGTGTATTTGCTATTTATGGTCAATTTGACCCATAAAAAAATGAGAACTAGTCTTAAAAGAGGGATTTGACGGATTGTATTCATTTTGTGCCTATTAAGAACTCATCTCATGATTTTTTTCAGAAAAAAAATCAGTCCACTCTATGCAAAATACACATGTCTTAATATTCGTGCAGAAAACTATACACCCTACATTCAGGAACGGAGGGAGTACATTCCCATGTCGCATCATGGCATGGATAGACAGCTAAGATTTGCCTCAAGTGTTATTGAAGCAATGAGCTAACTTGTCCATCTTCAGGACAAATGGCGGTAAACAAGATATCTTAGCTTGCACTTGGTTCGATAAAAAAATCTTCTGTTGTATAAATTCTGCAACAGATTGCTTGGTTGAGGCCGAATGAAACAACAGTTGTTAAAATGGCAGGAGCTTTGATTTGGTTCATAAGCTCAAAATTCCAAGTATAGCATATGGCGAGTTCATTATTGGAAGTTCGAGTGTGCAAGTAATAACGGAAAAAGTAATGGCTCTAACAAAACGACATTACTACGGTAACCGATAGTATACATTAGCACAGCATATCACACGCCGAGTAATTAATCACTGAAAGACTCATGTCAACTAAATACTACCAAATTGGCTCGCTAACACTACACGATTGTCAATAGCAAAGTTTGAAAAGAAGCTAAATTTGCAAGGACAAAGCAGGGGAGTAGTACGTAAGAGCGTTTACCTCGGGTTCACAGGGTAACTAGGCGGAGCGTAGGGCGAGGCTTCGAGCCTGGAGCTGTTCTCCCTGCCACTACCCGGCACGGGGCCGCCGGTGAACCCAGAGCTGTTGCTGTTGCTGTTGCCAGCGCCCGCGTACCTCTGCATCTCCCCGAGCAAGTCAGCAGCAGCATGCCGCCGCGGACATGGGATTCCCCCGCTCCCGCGCGAAACCCTAGAACCGGATCAGGGCGGCTCCCCGCCGATTCCGACGGGATCCGAGCGCGAACCACCGGGAATCCCCGATCCCGGCCGCAAAGCTAGGGTTTTGGCGGCCGCGACTCGCAGAATCCGCGAAAAATTGCCCCGAAAAAAAATGCGCGGCCCGGCCGGCGCGACGGAGCGGGGGCGGAGCTAGGGTTTTCGCAACCCGTGACCCGAACGAAACCCTAGCCTGGCGCGGAGGAGGAGAGCGCGGCGGAGGGGCGAGGGGCAGTGACGGCGGCGATTGGTGGGGGGATTGGGCGAGGTGGTAGAGAGAGAAAGTTTGACTCTTTTTTAAAGCTGCTTCCTTTGTTGCCCTGTTCCGCCTCCAATGGGTTTGCTTTCTCTCTCTAGCTCTCTGAGAGTGTTGGTCGGATGAGCTTTCTCTCTAGTCTCTTTCTAGCTCTAGGTTGTGACGATGGACAACAAGGGATCTGGTCTGGATTTTTTCTTGACACAAGAGTGTTTTCTTTGTCCTATTCCTATGCCACAAGGGGGGAAAGGTTTTCTCTCCTAAAGTCATGAAAATATGGAATAGAATGTAGAATCTTTTCTGGTTCTTGCTATTGCTCCACATCGAATGAATTGCGTCATGTTAGTGCATTCTTAGAAATTGTGGTTATTGCCATTGTCAACCGTGCGGAGAACAAGTCATCTTTGCATTATACGTTATCCATTTTTTATAGGTGGGGTGTCTTACTTTCTTCCAAAATTTCAAATTAGATAGCGTGTTAGCCCCACGAGCGCATTATGGTCAAAAATACCCCTAGTGATCGCGTCATGTTAAAACAAAAGCTTGATATGCCATCTCATCTTCCTCCCCTATCCCATGTGTAATTAATGACATGACGTCAAGATTCCTTATATCCTTGCTCCCCCTTTGCAATCATTGTCTTTTCGCCGGTCAAGTGGTTAATGTGGGTGTCGATGGAGGCGGTGTAACGCCCCTCACGAGATAAATAAGGTTGATATATGTTCGTTATTTTAAGGAAAATTTGTGAGATTAGTAAATGGTGGAAGAGCTTAACCACATATACATGAAGTCCTTTGTATTTGCTTAAATACTTAGGCGCCCTTTATTTTAAGAATGGATGCCATGGAAATGTCTTTTCCGTGTGGGTGCATGAAAGTATATCAGCCAATACATGCCTTTAACTATTTAGCATGCATTTAAAAAGATATACAATGGTGTTACATGGGTATAAACTTTCCCCAAATGTAGCAAATTCTAAACCATGAAAAATGTCCCTTTTGAATGGAAATGGCCATTTCAACAAATAATTATAGCCATTCCTACAACTTAATTATTACCTAGGGCGCGTTTGGTGGCCTGCAGCCCCTCTTGCGCCCCGTCAGACTAGACTGCGCAGGGCCTGGTCTGGCGAGACCAACCTCTGGGCCATGTTGTGTGTGTCGTTTGGCAGCCTGCATCGCACTGCGAGGATAGATCGAGCACATTGTTTGGTAGCCAGCAGCGTTCCAGAAAAGCAAGCAGCGATGCAAAGTAAGGTGTTTGGTTGCGTCCGAGCTAGATTGTGCTCACCCCTTGTTGCTAATGGTGAGCTTACCATACTACATAGATGGTAATATCAGTTCATCGATTCCTAGCTACTACGAATGGCAGTTCATCAGTACATCCTGAAAGGGCATTTCATGATCCCTTATGTTTTGTGTGTTAGTTAACAACACTAGTGATATTTTAATTAGGTGTTAAGTGATGCAGGTTTCAGTTGTATAAAAACATATGTGCATCAGCACCAAAAAGAAAGAGGAAAAGAGCAGCCGGATTTTTGATAACCGGATATTTCATTTGTACCGAAATATCCGGTTCAGTTGAAGAATGTGGGAAAACGGCTAAGGACCAGAACACACAGGCTACTGGAGGTAGCCGGATATTTCGAACCGGAAATTCTGATGGCTATCGGATTATCCGGTTCAGAAGAAGCAAAGTGGAAAAACGGCTAAGGACCAGAACTCGAAGGGTACTGCAGGGAGCCGGATATTTCGAACCGGAATTTCCTGGAGTTGATCGGAATATCCGATCGATCGGATTATTCGGTCCCAACTTGAACTAGAATATCCGGTTCCCAGACTCTCCAGCGGGCAGAATTCTTGGAGGGGTATAAATACCCCTCCACCTACCTCCAGCCATCTAGCTCGCCCAGAATTGAAGTCCACCATTATTGCAAGCTCCAGATTCACTAGATCTCCCAATTCCTCCACCCAAACTTGTTGATCTTTGGAGGATTGAAGGAGAAGGCCCCGATCTACATCTTCACCAAGCAGTTTTTCATTTCCCCCTCATTCACTTGAGGGACCATTTGCTAGGGTTTCCCTTTGGAAAACCTAGCTCCTTGTTGTACTCACTTGTTGTTCTTGTGACAGATTGTAGCTGTTCGGGAGCCCCCAATTCAGTTGTGGGTGTGTGCCCCGAATCGTTGGTGTAAAGGCTCCGGTTTCCGCCTCGAAGGGAACCGATAGTGGAAGGTGAACCAGTCCTTTGTGGTGCGGTTCATCGGAGAATAGGGTGAGCCTGTTGTGGCGTTGAGCAAGCCTGTGGTGGCGAGCTCACACCCCTCCAACGAGACGTACTCCCCTAAAAAGGAGGAACTCGGAAATACATCCGTGTCTCCGCGTGCTTTCACTTCGGTTACCTCTATCCTTGTTTACCGTCTTTACCTTGTGTATCGTGTTTAGTTACTAGCTTGTCATATAGGTAAATTCACCGTAGTTGCATATCTAGAGAATTTACCTTTTGTGTCAACCCTAATTTGAAAAGGTATTAAAATTTGAAGTAGCACCTATTCACCCCACCCCCTCTAGGTGTCATACGATCCTTTCAATTCGTATCAGAGCCTCGGCTCTCTTGTTGGGCTTAACCGCCTAAGAGAAGTATGACTTTGGTAGAGGTTCCTCCGGAAGGCCAAGGTACTCCGGCATCCATGGCCGATCTCAAAACGATGGAAACATCATTGAGATCGTCCATGGATACCCAATTTAGTGAGATACGTAACATGCTCACAAAACTCACTTGTACCAAGCCTCCCTCGGAGACTCTCCCAATAGAGGACCCCCTTACTTCCAACTCAGGTGATTCCGGTGAAGGAAAGGGGGAAAAGAAAGGGGATGAAGATAACGAAACCGACCCAAAGAAATCTTCTTCATCCATAACCAAGCCCGTAGGTGGGAAGACCGAGTACCATGAGGTTCGTTATGTGTACTCTCCCGACCCACCTATCCCTCATGCTCGCATAAACCCTTTAGGTCCTCCACCTAAGCTTAATGCATTGGCTTTTACTAGTTGGCAACACTCAATGAGATCTCATATTAATAGTGCCTCTATCGAGTTTTGGAGGATCATTCAAGTGGGATACAAGGCCGTGGATCCTAACAACTTGACAAGAAGAGAAGTAGCGGATGCTCAACTCAATGCCTCCACTCTACACATGCTTGAAGTTGCCGTTGGAGAAAAGGATCTTTATCACATTCAACATCTCACCACCGCCAAAGAAGTTTGGGATTGCCTATCCGAGGTGTTCCTTGGGAATGAGAGTATGAAGAGGAATAGATTTGATGCTTTGAACAATGATGCCGAAGGCTTCTACATGCTTGATAGTTAAACTCATGAAGAGATGTATGGAAGACTCAAGACCCTTGCCCAACCCTTTTATAATGTTGGGGCAAAGTATGTGGATGATGCTTGGATCAAGAGGAATTATGTGAATGCTCTTATGCCCTTCGAGCCCGTTGACTTGAAGGCTCTACAAGGAAGACACAACTATCTTCAAATGACATCAAATGAAGTTATGCAAGAAATGCAAGCCTTCAAGGTTGCCATCAAGAATGCTCAAGACAATCGTGCTAGGGCCATGGGAATGAAACAAGGTTCTTCACTTGCTTTGAAGGCCAAAGTGGTGTGCCTTGACGATAGTGTGGAAGTTGAGGAATGTCCAAGCAACATCCTCCCCGATGATCTCCAACAAGCCTACCATGATCACTTGGCTCTTGCTTCAAGAGCATTTTGGTGTGACCCGGCCAAGGCAAAGGCTCAAGTTGATCTAAGGAACAATCCAAGTGGAAAGAAGGAGTTTGCAACCAAATCAAGGACATGCTTCAATTGTCATGACAAGTACCACTTTATCAAAGAGTGTCCCTATGAGAATAGAGAAGAACATGGTGGAAGGCTTGTCCCCAAGGATCAACCAAAGACGGCTCAAAGGAAGCCCTTTGTCAAGAAGAAGCCATTCTTTAAGAAAGCACCAAGAATTGTGTTGATGACTCAAGAAGAGTATCCTTCCGATGATTCCAAAGAAGAAGAAGAAACCACTCGTGAGGTGGCGGCTTTGGCTATCACCACAACTTCACCACCTTCTCTCTTTGAATCCCCCAATGAGAACATCTCCAACACCACCGCTCGTTGTCTCATGACTAAGGCCACCGAGGTATCATCTTCCACTCCTAAGACTATGCATGAAATGGATGATATCTCTAGTCTTGAGATTAAGAAAGAACTTATTACTTTCGATACTTTTGTGGCTAACTTGCAAGGTGAAGCTAAGGAACATGTTGAGTCTCTCATGAGACAACTTGGTGCGGCCGAAGACCTCCTTGAGATTGATGA
The DNA here is from genome assembly GCA_947311845.1 of Poa pratensis. NCBI lineage: Eukaryota > Viridiplantae > Streptophyta > Magnoliopsida > Poales > Poaceae > Poa > Poa pratensis. Next base: position 9,230,853 of record CAMZMU010000066.1, on the reverse strand, counting down.
CCCACAAGTATAGGGGATCGCAACAGTCTTCGAGGGAAGTAAAACCCAAATTTATTGATTCGACACAAGGGGAGCCAAAGAATATTTATAAGCCTTGACAGATGATTTGTCAGTTCAGCTGCACCTGGAAGTAGACTTGCTCGACACAGTTTATCAGTAGCAACAGTTTTATGACAGTAGCAGTAGTGAAATAATAGCAGCAGTAAAATAAAGGCAGCAGTAATAATTGCAGTAGACAGCAGGATTAAAATACTGTAGGCATAGGGATGGATGAACGGGCGCTGCATGGATGAGATAATTCATGAAATAGTCATACATAGGGCAATTGCAGATAAATAATAATAAGGTATCCAAGTAATAATCAATCATAAGCATGTGTTCCGTATTTAGTCGTACGTGCTCGCAATGAGAAACTTGCACAACATCTTTTGTCCTACCAGCCCGTTTGCAGCGGGGCCTCAAGGGAAACTACTGGTAATTAAGGTGCTCCTTTTAATAAAGCACCGGAGCAAAGCATTAACACTCCGTGAACACATGTGATCCTCACGTCGCAACCATCCCCTCCGGTTATCCCAATTTCTGTCACTTTGGGGCCTCGGGTTCCGGACAGTGACGTGTGTATACAACTTATAGATATGATCCAAAACAATAATTATTCTCATGATTCAATAACATGTTCAGATCTGAGATCATGGCACTCGGGCCCTAAGTGACAAGCATTAAGCATAATAAGTTGCAACAATGACATAAGTACTACCGATGGATACTAGGCACCAAGCCCTAACAAATCTCACAACTATTACATGAATGATCTCATCCAATCCCTACCATCCCCTCAGCCTACAGCGGGGGAATTACTCACACATGGATGGGGGAGTCATGGATGGTCGATGGAGAGGTGGCGGTGATGATGATGGCGATGATCTCCTCCAATTCCCCGTCCCGGCAGGGTGCCAGAACGGAGTTTCTGATCCCCGAAATAGGGTTTTCGATGGCGGCGGAGCTCTGGAAGGTTTCTGGAAAAAGCGTCGATTCCCCCGAAGTTTTTAGGTCAGAGGCTTTAGTAGTCCGAAGGGGAGCGCTGGGGGCCACACAGGGGGGCCACACCACCCCTGGGCGCGGCAAGGGCCCACCGCGCCCTGGGTGCGTGTGGTGCCCCTGTGCCCCTCTCTTCGTCTTCTGGCTCCGTGGGTCTTCTGGAAAAATAGATTTATGGAATTTTTCTGGAATTTTCTAAACTTTGACTTTCTGCACAAAAACGAGACACCAAGGCAATTCTGCTGAAAACAGCGTTAGTCCGTGTTAGTTGCATTCAAATCACACAAATTAGAGGAAAAACAATAGCAAAAGTGTTCGGAAAAGTAGATACGTTTTGGACGTATCAACTCCCCCCAAGCTTAGCTTATTGCTTGTCCTCAAGCAATTCAGTTAACAACTGAGTGCGATAAAAGAAACTTTTACGAACACATTTGCTTCATATGATGTATACATGCCTACTATATGATCAATTACTTAGACAATTCATAATAGGAACCATGCAAATAATGACACCTAGTAGTTATGCAAATCATGAAAAGATACCAAAGTACTAAGAATGAATAACATAGCATATATCTATCCACAAGAATTGCAATGTTCGTAAAAAGATATGACAAAGTGGTATCTCGCTTGCCTTTGTTTGAAGGGCAAAACATAAATGCCAAGGCACCTCTGAAGTTCAAGTGAAGACTAGATATAAAAATATCAAAGATAAGAGTATCATAGTTATACCTCAATTAATCGTATCCTGGGACAAGCACATTACACTAAGAACGACAGTTATGCTCTCGAAGAGGTGCTCAAAGAAAGGATGGTGACTCAACATAAAAATAAAAGATTGGCCCTTCGCAGAGGGAAGCAGGGATTAACACGTGCTAGAGCTTTTTATTTTAAAAACAGAGGTAAAAATGTTTTGAGAGGTGTTTGTTAATTGTCAACGAATGGTAGCGGGTGAGAACAGTATTCTACCTGTCAAACGGACTTTTAAGAGCGGCTCCCATGAAGGACGTTATTTCTACCAGCAAGGCAGATCATCCCTCTTTCTCTTTGGTTTACACACATTCAGGTATTTCACTGTTTGTCATTGCTTACTGATGAATCAGGGCAAAAGTGTGAAGAGAATTAATTGGTTAAAGTTGTAATTAATTGGGACTGGGCACCCCGTTGCCAGCTCTTTTTGCAAGTTATTGGATAAGCGGATGTATATGCCACTAGTCCAGGTGTAAAAGTCCATTTGACAAATAGAATAAAGAATAACCACACTAATTCCTCATGAGCTAGTAAACATTGACACAAAAAGGGAAATATTTTGAAAGTTTTAAAGGTAGCACATGCAAATTTACTTGGAATGGCTTGAAATACCATGCATAGGAGTTTTTGGTGGACTCTTTGGGATAACTTGGTTTAAAGGATTTGGATGCACGAGCAGCATTCCCGCTCAGTACAAGTGAAGGCTAGCAATAGACTGGGAAGCGACAACCAAATGCTTGCGACAAAATAAAATTAACGGAGGCATAAAAATGATACTAAAACTCTGAGGCAAAATAGATCATCAAGGCTTAATTGACTTTATTTTTCAGTCATAACATGTGTGAGCATGTGCCAAGTCGAATCAAGTGAATTATTCAGAGGAGGATACCAGCCTGCCATACCGTTTTACGAATAGAACAATGCATGTAAATATCTATATGACATGTTATTCGCTATTAGCAATTTGGTACTGGTCATAAGAAGACATAAACTACTAAGTAATCATTAAATAACATAACCACTACCATGATAGCTAAGCATGTTCACATGAGTAGGCATATTTACAAAAATGAAAAACAAATAGAGTTCATACCAGCCTTTTACCACATCCGAATTGTCGTAAGTCGTCATTATTGCTTTTCACTTGTGTGGCTTGAATGATGTGAAATGATAACCAAGTCCAAGTGGAACCACGGAAATTTTTCGAACTCCTGAAACAACTATACAAAACGGCAGAAGAACAACAAATATTTTTGGGTTTTCGAATTTAAAGCAAGCATAGAAAGAAACAAGCAAACAAAGCAAAATCTTTTTGGATTTTTGAATAACAAGCCAAAACGAAAAATAAAGTAAACTAGCACTACAAATTCAAAAGCAAGAGAAATAAAGGAAATATTTTTGGTCTTTTGGTGTTTTGCGAAAATGAAATGGACACAAGAAACAAAAGAAAAGAAACAAACTAAAACATGGATATACAAAGTACCGACATGATATGAATATGATAAAATGAGTGAACTTGTCGGCATACCTCCCCCCAAGCTTAGGCTTTTGGCCTAAGTGGGAGACTAATCATCCACATGGCCCAGAACTCCATCCAGGTGGATCATACCTAGCGTGATCATAATCAGGATCCTGGTATGAGGAGCTCGTCGTGTCAAAGGGCTGAATGAAGTCCTCCTCAGGACCTCCTCCCTCACTATCCGCATGAAGGCCATGCTCCTCCATATATGCATCCAGGTCTCCCTCCGAGAATGACCATCCTTGCCTGACATCAAGGTTAAACAAAAGAGGCGCAGGCAAACAGACTATGCGTTCATAGGTTTTAGTTCTCCACCTGGTCTTCTTAACAAAAACTAATTCATAAGATAGATTATCAATGGTGGACCAGCGGGAAATAAATTGGTGGCTAATCATAGAGTTAAGATCAAGTCTTTCAATGGGGAGCTGAATATCAAAGTGATGTGGTCCTAAACCATGCATGGCTAATAATCGAGAAGCAATGAGACCTCCACAAACCCCTCCTTTTTCACGGTTAGTGGAGAGACGAAATGCAATCATAGCTCCCAAGTTATAAGTTCTATCACGTTTTAAGGCAGCAGAAAGAAAAGCCAAGTCATAAACAGATAATTTACTTGCATTCTTCCTAGCTAAAACACATTTGCCAAGGTAGTGGGCAAAATATCGAATAGATGGGAGTTGGATGTTTCGAATTTTACCATCCTCGGTTGTAAAATCTTTCCCTTGGCAAATCTCTGAGTAAAGGTCTTGCAAATGCTTTGGTTGACCTCGAATCCTCCCATGAGATCCCCAGTGTGGTACCTTAATAGCTGCACAAAAATCATGAAGGACAAATCTACAGCTTTATTGTAGATATTATAATGAACCATGGGAGTAGGCAAATTCCAACTAAATCTAAAACTTTGAACCACTGACATAGTCAGCTTTACATATTGATGTGGTTCATCTGCACAAAGTATTCCAACCCTGCATTAGAGATTAGAGTGTTGAAATCTTGCAAGATTCCTGCAGCATTCATAAACTCATGGCATGGATAAATAGAGGGAAACACAGAGTCTTCACGGTTGACTCCCATGACCTCTGATACTTCCAATTCTTCATAGTTAAGTTGGTTTCCATCCATCTTCCTTTTCTGAAATTTTTAAACAAACCTCATAAAAAATAATTTTGGAGTGGTTAAATCAAAGGAAACACTAGGGAGACTTACTAGGGGACTAAACATGCATCAAAACTAGTTAATCTAAACAAGAACAAGCATGCAAGCTCTAATAACATGTCACCTACAGTACCAAAATGCTAAAGATATAAGCAACTAAACAAAATTCTATTTGGATAATCGGAGGAGTCACATACCGGAGAGCAATTGATCCAAATTTCAGCAGCAAAGATGGGCTGAGCAAGTAGATCGAAAAATTTCGAGCAAGAGCAGCAAGAACACGAGTTTGAGCAATGGTGGTGTGTATGGTCGGGAGAGAGAAAGGAGTGGGAGAGAGATGAGTGAGTGGAGGGCCAGGTGGACCCCACACCAGGGCAGGGCGCGGCCTGCCCTCCACCGCGCCGTGGGGGCGTGTGGTGGCCTGGTGGGTCCCCCTGGTCATCCTCTGGTACTCCCACGTTCCTCTTTAAAAACTAGGACTTACAGAATATTTTTCATAATTTTTTTGAAAACTTTTATTTCTGACATTTTCTGGGTACTTTAAACAATGAAAACTAGACAAAATGAATTTACGTAAAGACCAAGCATTACTTAACTTTGCAAATTACAGTAGCAAAACAGTAGGTAAAACAAAAGTGAGAAAGAAAAATATGTTGTTTAGCAATTTTATGCATGTAAAACATATTTGTTAACAAGGTTGATCAAGTCTTGCCACCAAATACATTTTATATGACATAAAAGAGTTAAACCACATTGAACAATCATGTTACCTTAAATGGTATAGCTATAGATCCAATCATAATATATCGAAGTTCTTCATGAGATTCATATATAGGGCAATCAATACTTCCCACTTTGATACTTTTAATATTGGTAATTGTATTAACTCCAAATATTTTGTCCAGCTTCTTGGGAAAATAAACAGTATGCTCTTTGTCATTAACATGGAAAGTCACTTTCCCTTTGTTGCAATCAATAACAGCCCCTGCAGTATTAAGAAAAGGTCTTCCAAGAATAATAGACATATTATCATCTTCAGGCATTTCAAGCACAACAAAATCAGTTAATATCAAGCAATTATTAGTTACTTGAACAGGAACATCTTCACATATACCAACAGGAACAGCAGTAGATTTATCAGCCATTTGCAAAGATATATCAGTTGGTATCAATTTTTCCAAGTAAAGTCTCTTGTAAAGAGAAAAAGGCATAACACTCACCCCTGCACCTAAATCACATAAGGCAGTTCTAACATAGTTATTTTTGATTGAGCAAGGAATAGTTGGTATACCTGGATCTCCAAGCTTCTTTGGAACCTTACCATTGAAAGAATAATTAGCAAGCATGGTAGAAATCTCTTCATTAGGAATCTTTCTCTTGTTAGAGACAATATCTTTCATGTACTTTGAATAGGGAGGTAACTTAATAGCATCAGTCAAAGGAATTTGCAAAAACAAAGGTTTCATCCATTCACAAAATTTGTTATAATGTTCTTCTTCCTTAGATTTAAGTTTCTTAGTAGGAAAAGGCATTTGTTTTTGCACCCAAGGTTCTCTTTCATTACCATGTTTCTTAGCAAGAAAATCTTCTTTAGTGTACTTTTTGTTTTTAGAATGCTTTTCAGGTTCCTCTTCACTTTCCTCTTTATCAGAAGCATCATTCTTATCTTTATCATTAGCATGTTCATTACCACTCTCAGTTTCAGCATCAGAGATAGATATACTATTTGGATTATTAACATGCTCATTGTCTTTAATAGGTTCAGGAGATTCCTCAACATGTTTATGTTTCTTCTTCTTCTTTTTCTTAGAAGGGGTAGTAGTTTCATTAACTAGTTGAGAATCTTGCTCAATTCTTTTAGGATGTCCCTCAGGATATAAAGGATCCTGAGTGGAAGCACCACCTCTAGTTGCTATACCAAAAGCATGTTTATCATTTTCTCTAGAAGCATTACCTAACAAATCTTTTTGCACTTTAGTCAATTGCTCAATTTGAGTTTGAACCATATGAAAATGTTTAATGAGTATTTTAACATCATTAGAAGTTCTTTCCAAAACATCATGCAAATGATTAATGACATGAGAATTCTTTATGAAGCTATTTTCTATTCTCCAATTGAAATTGTTTTGCTTAACAATGAAATTATCAAACTCATCTAAGCATTGATCAGGAGGTTTAGAATAAGGGATATCTCTATCATCAAAGCGTTGGAGAGAGTGTACCTCAACTGTAGATGAGTGAGGAATTGGCTTACACAATTCTTCTATAGGTGGAAGATTTTTCACATCCTCAGATTTAATACCTTTCTCCTTAAGAGATTTCTTGGCTTCTCTCATTTCTTCATCATTCAATTCAATCACTCCTCTTTTCCTCGGCGTAGGTACCGGAGTTGGTTCAGGCAGGGTCCAATCATCATGATTTTGGCTTATCTTAGCCAATAATTCCTCGGCTTCATCTGGAGTTCTTTTCCTGAAAACACAACCAGCACAACTATCCAGGTATGTCCTAGATTCAACAGTTAGTCCATTATAAAATATATCAAGAAGTTCATTTTTAGCTATTTGATGTCCAGGCCGAGCTCTAAGTAAAGAACAAAACCTTGCCCAAGATTCAGGCATTTTCTCTCCCTCATTTTGCTTAAAGTTAAAGATTTTCTGTAAAGCAACATGTTGAGCACTAGCAGGAAAATATTTCTGAAAGAAAGCATTGACTAAACCCATCGGGCTCTCAATAGATCCAGGAGATAAATCATTAAACCAAGTTTAGCTTCATCTTTCAATGAGAAAGGGAAAATTTTAGTAACAAAGTAACTGCGTTTCTTAATATCATCAGAAAACAAACTACTCAGAGTAGAGAGAGTGTTCATATGTTCTACAGCACTTTCATTTTCAGTTCCTCGAAAAGGTTCTTTCTCAGCAATAGTTATAAAAGACAAGTCCACAGAGAAATCATAATCTTTATCTTTTATATTTATGGGAGATGTAGCAAATTTAGCATCAGGAGAAAGTTTATAGTTGACAGCACGTCTTTGAAGAAGATTTTTAATAGCATTAACATCTTTAGAGGTATCACAATTCATGCATTCATCAATAAAGTCATCATCAAGTTCAACATAAGTTTCCTCAAGATCATCACTAGTAGTTTCTCTTGTTTCAGGTGAATAAGCAGGTGTAACAGGAGTTTCATTAGGTGTTTCAGTATTTTCAAGTTGTTTAGATTTAGCAATTGTAGCATCTAGAAAAGGACCTAGTGAACCTCTTTCATCAAGCACAGTAGAAGCATCATCAAATTCATCAGAAACATTCTCAGATTCAGCAGAAGTAGCAGCACGTGAAGCATGTGCATGTGGTGGTGTGACAAGTTGACTTATAACAGACGGTGAATCAAGAGCAGCAGAAGTGTTCAGAGTTGTACCTCTCCTTGTAGTGGATGGCAATATACGAACCTTATCATCACGAGGTTTACCCATGATGAATGAATTGCAGCGAGCAGTATGACTCCCTGGTGAGCTTATAAATAGAGCTATGCTCCCCGGCAACGGCGCCAGAAAATAGTCTTGATGACCCACAAGTATAGGGGATCGCAACAGTCTTCGAGGGAAGTAAAACCCAAATTTATTGATTCGACACAAGGGGAGCCAAAGAATATTTATAAGCCTTGACAGATGATTTGTCAGTTCAGCTGCACCTGGAAGTAGACTTGCTCGACACAGTTTATCAGTAGCAACAGTTTTATGACAGTAGCAGTAGTGAAATAATAGCAGCAGTAAAATAAAGACAGCAGTAATAATTGCAGTAGACAGCAGGATTAAAATACTGTAGGCATAGGGATGGATGAACGGGCGCTGCATGGATGAGATAATTCATGAAATAGTCATACATAGGGCAATTGCAGATAAATAATAATAAGGTATCCAAGTAATAATCAATCATAAGCATGTGTTCCGTATTTAGTCGTACGTGCTCGCAATGAGAAACTTGCACAACATCTTTTGTCCTACCAGCCCGTTTGCAGCGGGGCCTCAAGGGAAACTACTGGTAATTAAGGTGCTCCTTTTAATAAAGCACCGGAGCAAAGCATTAACACTCCGTGAACACATGTGATCCTCACGTCGCAACCATCCCCTCCGGTTATCCCAATTTCTGTCACTTTGGGGCCTCGGGTTCCGGACAGTGACGTGTGTATACAACTTATAGATATGATCCAAAACAATAATTATTCTCATGATTCAATAACATGTTCAGATCTGAGATCATGGCACTCGGGCCCTAAGTGACAAGCATTAAGCATAATAAGTTGCAACAATGACATAAAGTACTACCGATGGATACTAGGCACCAAGCCCTAACAAATCTCACAACTATTACATGAATGATCTCATCCAATCCCTACCATCCCCTCAGCCTACAGCGGGGAATTACTCACACATGGATGGGGGAGTCATGGATGGTCGATGGAGAGGTGGCGGTGATGATGATGGCGATGATCTCCTCCAATTCCCCGTCCCGGCAGGGTGCCAGAACGGAGTTTCTGATCCCCGAAATAGGGTTTTCGATGGCGGCGGAGCTCTGGAAGGTTTCTGGAAAAAGCGTCGATTCCCCCGAAGTTTTTAGGTCAGAGGCTTTAAGTAGTCCGAAGGGGAGCGCTGGGGGCCACACAGGGGGCCACACCACCCCTGGGCGCGGCAAGGGCCACCCGCGCCCTGGGTGCGTGTGGGCCCCTGTGCACCCTCTCTTCTTCTCTCTGGCTCCGTGGGTCTTCTGGAAAAATAGATTTATGGAATTTTTCTGGAATTTTTCTGAAACTTTGACTTTCTGCACAAAAACGAGACACCAAGGCAATTCTGCTGAAAACAGCGTTAGTCCGTGTTAGTTGCATTCAAATCACACAAATTAGAGGAAAAACAATAGCAAAAGTGTTCGGAAAAGTAGATACGTTTTGGACGTATCAGAGGTCAAGGGTAAAATTGAGAGAGAGGACTCTCTCACCATAGCATCCTTAAACGCTTCTCTTGAAAAAGAGCATGAGTATAGGGGTTCTCTTGAGAAGAGACTTGAGTCTCTTGATGATACTAATGATGAAATAATTGCTAAAATCATTAAGGAAAGAGATCATGCCATTGCTAAATATAAAGTGATTAAAAAGGAGAAATCCGAATTTGTGGTTGCTAATGCTAGACTTAATGGAGACATTGAGAAACTTGACAAGGTTCACAAGGCTTTGGAAAGTACTCACTCTCTTCTAGTCAATTCTCATGAGCAACTACAAACTCAACTTTCTAAGTCTATTTCACCTAGTACCTCTACTCCCTCTTGCGATCATGTAAATGTTATTGAGGAAAATGCTAGGTTGAAGGTTGAGCTTGCCAAGGCCACTAGTGCCAAGACCTCAATTCCTAAAGGTAAAGAAAAGGTTGTTGCTCATGTGGTTGAGCAAAAGCAACACAAAGGGAAGGAGGGTATTGGTTATGTAACCAAGGCAAAGAAGAAGACACTAGTAGGGAAGTGCCTTTCTGTGGCGCACCAAAATAGCTTTCTGTGGCGCATGGTGGGTGCGCCACAGAAGTCTCGCCACAAAAATATTATTTCTGTGGCGCACCCTTATGTGCGCCACAGAAAGTAGAAAATTCTGTGGCGCACTTCCAGAATGCGCGACAGAAATATTGCTCATGCGCCACAGAAATATTAGTCCATGCGCTGATGAATTTGACAATAATTTATCTGTGGCGCACTTGCTTCGTGCGCCACAGAATATGGTGCGCCACACAATTATTTACCATGCACCACTAAATTATTTGCTGAATTATCGATTATTTGCTGTATTATCAATTATTTGCTGTATTAATTTGACAATAATACATGTATATTACAGTATTTATACAGAAAGTAATAAAAACAGTAATATATTTTGACACGGTATTAAAACAGACAGATAAATATGTCATTACATCAGTTAGAGCTCGAGATACATACATATATAGTGACAATTAAGTGCCTAATTAATTGTACAAAAGTTCATCTTATGTCACATAAGTCATAGTACAAATAAAGTTGTCATCGATTTCCCTCTGATGCAACCCTGTAGATGGATACAACGATGTGCCATTTCACCGTCTCTTCTTGAGTCGCCGCTGGAGTCTCTTCTTCTTGAGTCGCCGCTGGGGTCTCTTGCTGGGTCGCTGACGGGAACACGTCTAGCTCCACTGGTAGGATTGAGCCTTCTGGTGTATCGGCTCCGGGAACGGTTTATAGCAGTCTTTCGTCATCCACGTCCTCATGTCATTTTGCTTGTCTAGGCGTTCTTCGATCTCCCACTTAGACAACCCTGGAGATGAATTGGAATATATATTTGATTAATAATATAAATAGAGTATGATTTATTCATCTAATTAAGTGGATAAGTCTATAATAAAGAAAATAAAGAAGCACTTCTATCGAGTGAGGCAAGGCTTTTCTTTTACAATACATCCTACCTCTGGCGTTGTGTAAGGACCCCCATTCTTCCATGACATCTTCCAAAATGATTAGTGATAACTGCCTCTGGATGCGATGGAAGTCATCTCTAAGCTCAGAATCGGTGATTTTCCCCGCATTTGTGCTCCATTCTTGGAGACTAGATGGCCACCTCGTTGTCTCTACATCCCGGACAAGCCCTTTAATGTGATGGAGGACGTAGAAGGCATCCTTCACGCTGCCAGACGCATGCTTGATGCAATGGAACCCGGTCCCATGCCAGAAAATGTGTTTGTTGTCCTTCGTTAAACGTTCCCCATTCTTTTCTTTGTGGAAGTGGCCTCCCTTTTGGGCATAGCCCTCGAGAGCCTCATCGAGAACACCCTTTATTCTGGTGTAGTCTTTAAGACTCCCCGAGTCGAAATAAGTGGCAACGGACCACCTCGGGCTTACGACGATGAGTACTACGTACTCGTCACTGCTCAACACAATTGAAACGGAATGTTGGAAAGGATCAACAACTGAAGAAATCTATAAGAAATCATAAGATACGACGGCGGCAACCGGATGTGTACTTACTCGGAAAAGAAAGGAATAAGAAAGTTGTTCTTATCCTTGTTGTTCAGCATGATTCTCTGGAGGAACTTCGTGGCCTTGGCCCGTGTCGTTGATCCTTCCACCAGCAGGCTGTCACGCATGTAGTAGGGATCCACTACCTTGATGTACGGGGTATTATCTCTCCTGATCCTCATCGCTTGGTTGAGCGCGTATAGGCGGACCAAGTTATAGTCCAGCCGTCTAAAGTGAAACAGCTTGAAGACGTCCTCGTACGATATGAAAAACAGATCCGCGGGGGTTTCATGGACGAACTCGGCCAAGTCTTTTGGCACCTTGACAGTGAACACCGGGTAATTTGGATTATCTTCTTTAAGAAGGTTGCTCTCTCGCGTCAAGATAGCATTTTGCAAAGAGAGCATGCATCCGTCTGCGAGGTGGAGCAGCTCCCGAGACAGGATCGGTTGACCAGCTTCATGAACTCGGCTCAAGCCATCCGCACGGGGTGATACCATGTCTTCATACCCCCGGATAGTCGTCTTAGGAGCTGGCTTACTTCTCTTCCTGTGCTTCTTCTTCTTTACCTCTGGGGATGCTGGGGGTGCATCTTCTGTAGTAGGCACATTGATTGAGTACTTGTTGGAGCCGAAGCTGATCACTGGGGGAGGCCCTTTTCTCCCTCCCTCAATCCAAACCCTGACAGACTCACAGACGGTAGTAAAGATCGACGTGAACGTCGTTGTCACTGCCTGTGCGATGACCGTCTGAATCATACTATTTTCCTCTCTCGGTTCCTCGCCTCCTGTTCGAGAACCCCTGGCCTCGTTATTGTCAGCCATGTTCGTCTCACCTATAAGAAAAAAATGTCGAAGTTAGTACACCAAATATAAGAAAAAAAATCACTTAATTAAGTACTAAGATACTCGGCCCATGCATTAGCTAGTCGCAATACCCCATATGTCTTGTTTTTAGCAAAGCCATGCCAAAATTCACGAAAAATTTCGGCATGACCTTTGCTAAAAAAGGGACATATGGAGTACCCGAATTTGCCGGAACGGAAGTTAATCGACGTTCCGGCAAACTCAAGGGCCTCATGGGTACCTGCAGACATTTCACAAATCATGTTGCCGGCATCTCCGGCCGGACAACAACAAACACATATCCACATCTGCCGGCCGACAACAAACACAATACCACATCCACATCTCCACGTGTCCTATTTTTAGCAAAGTCATGCCAAAATTCACGAAAAATTTCGGCATGACCTTTGCTAAAAAAGGGACATATGGAGTACCCGAATTTGCCGGAACGGAAGTTAATCGATTCCGGCAAACTCAAGGGCCTCATGGTTACCTGCATAGATTTCACAAATCATGTTGCCGGTATCTACGGCCGGCAACATCCACATACACGACACGCTGGTCGGAACACAAACAACCACGACACGATGGTCGTGGTAGCACAGAACACATGGTCACCGGGTTAACCAATAGCTCACCAAAGAGGGAACTGTAGTTGAGGAGATAGTTGATGTAGTCGAAGCCGGTGGTCTGCACAAGAAAAAAAAATTCACATCCATATATATCTTCATTTCCTTTAAAAAGTACCAACTTTGGAGCATTTCTAAAGCATCAAATCTTGATCCTATTTCACATTAACCCTCATGGATCTCTGTACTAAGTTAGTACTTCATAATTAACCCCAGAAATAATTTTTTGAATACATCTAGAACCTTAATTGAAGGCATTTTTGTAGGTATGTTTAAACAGTGACCATATTTAACTTAGCAAAATTTTAAATTTTTTTGGTCTCCAAAATTTTCCTAACACCACTAGCACCAACTAGAAGCATTAGCAACTACTTGCAGCAAGCACTCAACAACCAAATGAATCAAATTCTGTAAAAATATGGGTTTGGCATTTGACCAAACACCTTGTGTGCCGGTGTGGAGGGGAGGGAGAGGGGATGGAAGGAGCAGCACCTCGGGGAGGGGATGGTGGAGGGGAGGGAGAGGGGATGTCGAGGGCGTCGGCGGCGTCGGCGTCGAGGTGGCGGGCCGGTGGCGAGGACGCGGTGGAGTGGCGGCGAGGACGCGGCCGGTGGAGTGGCGGCGAGGAGGAGTGGCGGCGAGGGCGCGGCGGGAGCTGCCGGCGGCGAGGGCGCGGCCGGTGGTCGTCGAGCGCGCGCGCGGTTAGCTAGGACTTGCGAATTTTGGATGAAGAGGCGCAGCGCGATGGCGGGTCCACATGTAAGTGGGCACAAAATATTTCTGTGGCGCACCGTTGGATTGGTGCGCCACAGAAAGGCAGGATTCTGTGGCGCACCAATCCAACGGTGCGCCACAGAATTGTCTAGTACAAAATTTAAAAAGCTGTGCTGCTGTTTGATGACACAAACAGCAACACAGCCCAGTGGTTTCCAACAGTCCGAATTAACCCTGATAGCCAGGTTCGAATCCTGGCAAACTCACTTTTTTTAAAACTTTTTTCTTTAAAATTTGGTTCAAAAATTTGCATTGTCTCACACACAATGTATATTCAATTCATACACATATTCAATTCATTGTCTCATACATATTCAAAAACTTGCATTGTCTCACACACACACACAAATTAAATACACCAAAAAAGTATTCTTCGTCTTGTTGGTTCCGCGAGCTAGCTTCTCTTCTTTCCCTTCTTCGCGGTTGAAAACTTTAGGCGGTCACCTTGAGATTTCTTCGCGTGAACGGACAACCTTTAGTAGGTAGGGAGGTCTTCCTTCTTTGTGTACTAGTAGTAGGCATGTCGAAGAACTTGTCGAATTCCTCCTCGATCTTTGGCTCGTTGTCCAAGTCTTCCTCGGTGGCGTCTCCTTCCATTCCGATGATGCTCCTCTTGCCCCTCCTCACGACAACACGGCTAGGCTTTGACGGGTCGGTAATGAAGAAGCATTGCTCAACTTGGCTAGCGAGTACCCATGGCTCATTTTTTGCGGTGGCGTTCTTCGATTTGGCATCGGGTATAACCATGGTGGTAAAATACCGGTCTTCTTTGACGACGTCCTTGGCCCATCTCACACGGAACATTGGCACCAACTCTCCACAGTAGTTGAGCTCCCATATCTCCTCGATCCTTCCGAAGAATCTTTCCTTGACAGTAGCCTCGTCATCGGCGTAGGATAGCATAGTTACTCCTGAGTTTTGATATTCGCTATACCTGTCCTTTTCCTCGGTGCAGAATCTGAAACCGCCGATGTCGTACGACTGATAGGTCTTTACGTTCTGCCGGGGCCCTGTGATAAGGAGAATATGAGTTTTTCCTCTTCCGTAGATGGCTTCCTGCTCTCTGCTTCAAGCAGTTGCCTTTTCTTGAACCAACGCGTCAAGCTGGAGTTGTGCTCTCTGATTACGTCTCCCTTCTTCCTCTGCCGTCTCATGTCGACGTAATTCTGCTCGATTAAGATTTTGTGCTCTTCCACAAAATATTCGGTCACTTTTAAGTGTTGTAGCGCGACCCGGTGAGCCCTGTCGAGGTCGTCTTTTTTACCATGAATGCCAACAAAGATTGAGCGGTAGCCGTCGTGGTGACCAACTCCATCGAGCCTGCCGAGGTGTGTCCTGGTGGGCAGACCGACATCCTCGTTCTCGGTCCTTAGATAATTCTGGCAGAAGGAGATGCACTCGTAGGTTAAAAATCCCTTGGCCATGCTTGCGTCTGGACGGGCCCTGTTGCGAACGTATCCTTTCATGACACCGTTCTGCCTTTCGAACGGCATCATGTAGTGCAGGAACGTCGGACCGAGCTGCCTGATGTCATCAACGACATGGAGAAGGAGATGCACGCAGATATCAATGAATGCGGGCGGGAAGTAAATCTCGAGCTCGCATAGTATCACCACGATCTCTTCCTCAAGCATGTCGAGCTGCTTCACGCCGATCGACTTCCTGCTGACGACGTCGATAAAGTTGCAAAGGGCAGACAACGTATCACGGACGTGCTCATCCATTAACCCTCGGATCGCAACGGGAAGTATCTGTGTCATCAGCACGTGACAATCGTGAGACTTCATGCCGGTGAACCTCTTCTTTGTTGCATCCAGATATCTGCTTATCTTCCCCGAGTAACCGTGAGGAACTTTGACTCCTAGAAGGCACCTGAAAAACTGCTCGAGCTCCTCCGGACTCATACTGAAGCAGGCAGCGGGAAGCATCACCGTGTTCTTCTTTGCCTTTTGCGGCGACCTTGAGTCCCTTCTGTCTGATCATCATCATCGTCGTCATCACTATCGGGGGCCTGAAGTTCTGTCCTGATGCCAAGCCATTTCAGATCGTATCTTGCTTTCGTCCCATCCTTGGTCTTATCCGACATGTGGCAAAGTGTGCCAAGCAGACTCTCGGTAACATTCTTCGTAATGTGCATCATATCGAGGCTATGTGGCGTCTTGAGGACCTTCCAGTACTCCAAGTCGTGGAAAACAGACCTCGCTTTCCATACACCCAGCAGTGGATCTACCTTCGGTCGCTTCTTTCCCGGCGCTGGGCACTCCTTCCAGTTTTTCAAAAGCTCGTCGATTTCTGTGCCGCTCCTCGGGCACGGGGCTCTTTCGGGCTCGTCTTTACCATTGAACAAATCACCGCGTTTTCTCCACGGGTGATCCATGCGAAGCCACCTTCGAGCCCCTGGGAACACGGTTTTCGAAGACCCGGGATCCCTTGGTAGCTGGAGATGCGGGGTCTTATCCATGCACTTGACACATGCGCAAAATCCGTGACCTACCTGGGCCGATACATATGAGCAACCAGGATAGTCCTGCACCGTCGTGAACAACGCGGCTCTCATATCAAAATAATCAGCTGTGTAGGCATCCCACGTACGGGCTGGCGTCTCCCACAACGTGGCTAACTCCTCTTTCAACAGCCCGAGATACAGATGTATGTCGATACCTGGTTGTTTCGGCCCCTGAATGAGAATACTCATGTGTATGTACCTTTGCTTCGTGCACAACCACGGGGGAAGGTTGTAAGGCCATACAAATACGGGCCAGGTGCTATGGGTGCTACTCTGGTTGCCGAACGGATTGAGTCCATCGGTGCTCATACCCAGCCTGACGTTCCTTGCGTCGCCCCCAAAATTTTCGAAGGCCATGTCCAATTCTTCCCACTGGCGAGCATCTGAAGGGTGTGTCAGGATCTTTCCCTTCTCCGGATCTTCTTGGGGCTTCTCCCTTTCCGCATGCCATTGCATGAGCTTTGCTTCCTTAGGGTCTACGAAATACCGCTGCAGACGGGGAGTGATAGGAAAGTACCATACCACTTTTCGAGGAACTTTCTTGTCCTTCCCACTCTTGTACCGTCCTTGGCCGCACACCGGACATGTGTATCTGTCCTTGTACTCGCCCCGATAAATTGCGCAATCATTGATGCAGGCGTGGTATTTAACGTGCGGTAGGTCAAGAGGGCACACGACTTTCTTGGCATCCTCGATACTAGTTGGCAATGTGTTCCCCTCGGGAAGACGATCGTGGAAGAATTTCATGTTCTTGTTGAAGCTCACGTCGGTCCATTTGTTTTCCGTCTTCATCTCCAGAGCATCAAGCGTTACTTGCAAGCGCGTATCCTGTGGCCGGCACCCAGGATACAACGGAGTCTTCCCGTCTATCTCCATTTGCGCCAGCTTGGCTTTCTCTCTGGCTGCAGCTATGTCGTTGCTCGTTTCCTTGAGTAGCAGTTCTTGAACATGAGGGTCCTGCAAGGCCGAAATTAGCGAGGTCTGCGTGTTCGCGTCTTCTCCACCACCATCTACTCCTTCATCATGACCGTGTCCGCCGGCATCTCCTTCGTCACCATGATGATCTTGTTCGCCGGCATCTCCTTCGTCATGATGATCTTGTCCGCCGACATCTCCTTCGTCATGATCATGATGATCTTGTCCGCCGACATCTCCTTCGTCATGGTTGAAGCCTAACATGAAACCGCGCCTGAGCAGGTGATCCTCCAATTGTCCGGAATCAGGGTCGATCCAGCTCACGAGTTTACATTTTCGACATGGACATCTTATCTGGCGCCTGTTGCACCGAATCATGTCCGCCTTCGCTTTTTCCTTGTATCTACTGATTCGACCGGAGCTCATCCTGACGACCATGGTTACGGCCTACGCGGTATACATAGAGCACAAACAAGAGTATGTTAATTAGAACCGCAACATGCATGCACACACATTAGTTGGCCCATGCATTAGTCGCAATACCCCATATGTCCTATTTTTAGCAAAGTCTCATGCCAAAATTCAAAAAAAAATCGGCATGACCTCTCCTAAAAGTAGGACATATGGAGTACCCGAATTTGCCGGAACGGAAGTTAATCGACGTTCCGACAAACTCAAGGGCCTCATGGGTACCTGCAGACATTTCACAAATCATGTTGCCGGCAACATCCACATACACGACATCATGGTCGGAACACAAACAACCACGACACACATCCGGCCATACACACACCGTCGGCGCCACCAAACATGCATATGCATGTTCATCATCCATGTAGATCCATGTCTCACCTAGTAGATTCCGTGCCGAGACGTGACCGTGATCGATGAGAGAGCGTGTGATGTTGGAGAGAAACTAGTGGACAAAAAGAGATGTATTGGAGGCTCTCCTAAACCCTCACCAATAATCTATCAAACAATTTAGGTTTTACTAAAAAAATGGAGAAAACTATGGGCAAAATAGGAGGGGAGGGAAGAGAAATATGAGCTAGGTGGAGGTGGAGGAGGAAGAAGAGAAGAAGTAAATGGTGGTAGGTAGAGGGGTTGCCACCTTTTTGTAGATCTGGAGGCAACATTCTGTGGCGCATGCATCACGGTGCGCCACAGAAACATGTCTTTCTGTGGCGCACCACCATGCATGCGCCACAGAATGTTGCCCACTTAAATTATTGGTGGGGCCGCACCATGTTTTCTGTGACGCACAATTCTGCATGCGCCACAGATAAATTACCAATGCAATCATTGGAGGGGGCCCACCGAATTTTTGTGGCGCATCCATACCAGATATTTGTGGTGGTGGGACCCACCATTTTTCTGTGGCGCACGCATGCACGTATGCGCCACAGTATTTTGTGGCGCATTAGGAGTGGTGCGCCACAGAACATTTTTTGTGGCGCATGGTAGGTTTGGTGCGCCACAGATAGGGAATCCACAGAAAGGCACTTCCCTACTAGTGAGAAGAGAAACAACAAGGCCAAGCCCGCACAAACCAAGACTCCCATTACGAGTGGGAATGCCACTAGGGGCAAGACCACTCGTAGTGACTTTGCGGGAAATGCTAACTGAAAGGACATTTCTTAATCCTTGTGTTTTGTGTGTTAGGCAACAACACTAGTGATGATTTAACATGTGAATCAAGTGATGCAGGTTTTAGGTGATTAAAACATCTTTGCATCAAATCAAAAAGGGAGTTGAAAAGAGCCTGTATTGTTGCTGAAGGGAATCGGATTATCCGATCAGGATGTATCGGATTATCCGATTTGCAAGGACTTCTCGATTTCGGCTAAGGACTAGAAGCAATCGCACACTAAAGTTATCCGGAATATCCGATTCGGGAAGATTCGGATTATCCGATCATCAGGAATTGCTCGAATTCTGCTAAGGACTGCAAGCAACTCACACTGAAGTTCTCCGGAATATCCGATTCTGGTCTGCTCGGATTATCCGATGGAATCGGATTATCCGATGCTGACTTGGATCGGATTATCCGATTAACCTGTCTGCAACGGCTAGAATCTGGAGCACTATATAAAGGCCTTCTCCTACCTTGGACAAGGCACCACGACCAGAACTGAATCCCCCACCATTGTTGAAAGCTTCAACTCACTAGATCTCTCCCTACCCACTCAAACACCTTGTCCCTCTAGGACTCGGGAGAGTTGACCTAGATCTACACTTCCACCCAAGCGATTTGATTTTCCCCTCCGTTCTTGAGAGGGGTTGAAGCTTGTAAGTTCGTTGATACTTTGGATTGTCGTTGGTCGTTCTTGTGGCTTTGGGAGCCGCGGGGACTAGCCGGGAGCCTCCAATTAAGTTGTGGAGTCGTGCCCCGGCCTTGTGATTCTTGTGGCTTTGGGAGCCGCGGGAATTTGGTGAGAGCCTCCAATTCGGTTGTGGAGTGTGCCTCATCCTTGTAAAGGTTTGTTGCCGACCTCGAGGGCATCATATAGTGGCTCGTGGATCTCCTCATTGAAGGATAACACGAGGGAGATACGGTGTGCCATATCAAGGCTATTCGGAGTTCACTTTGTGACTCCGCACCGCTCCAACGGAGACGTAGCTTCCATTGGGAAGTGAACTTCGGTAGAACATCTCCGCGTCACCGTGTGGTTATCTCTTAACCTTCCTTTACTTGTATTGCTAGCTTATCTTGTGTAGAATATCTTGCTAGCTTGTTTATTGCTCATTATATAGGATTGTTCACCTAGTTGCACATCTAGAGAACTTATATTTGAGCAATTCCCAAATTTGTATTAAAAGAAAAAGAAAATTTGTAGTTGCCTATTCACCCCCCCCTCTAGTCAACCTACTCGATCCTTTCAATTGGTATCAGAGCAAGGTCTCTTTATTAAGGGTTTAACAACCTAAAGAGGAGGATGACTAGCGAGGAGGAGTTAAAACTTGCTAAGGAACAACAAGAGAAAAATGATAAAGAACAACTTGAGAAAGAACTAAGTGAAGCGGGGATAACCCTACCGATGATAATGCCCCGGTCACCATGAAAGCCATGATTGAACTCTTTGGGTTCATGAAAGGCAAAATGGTGGACGAGGTGTTTACTCGGGTCATTAATAATCAAAATGCCTCCTCATCAACCGGTGCTTCTAACGTTGAGGCCTTGGTTGTTAAGGATAACAAAGAGCAACCTAAAACTAGTGAGAAGCCTCATCATAACTTTGCTCCACCTACTTCATATCTCACTCAAGTTCCACCACTCAACCTCATATAACCAACCTAAGTAGGCCACCTCCTAAGCTTGATAATACTCGTTATTTCACTTGGAAGAAATCTATGGAGTCTTATTTTGGCAGCTCATCGGTGCATCTTTGGAGGGTGGTTCTAAATGGTTACAACCCGGTTGATCCCACAACTTGACAAGGCAAGAAGAGATTTATGAACAACTTGATGCAAACGCCAAGTACATCCTTGAGAGTGCCATGACCGCCCATGATGAAGATCAAGTGCGGAATCTCAAAACCACCAAGGAGGCTTGGGATTTTCTCGCATCGGTATATGAAGGAAAAGAGAGCATTCAACGCTCCAACGACGCCATCCTTCAACATCAAGTGGACAACTTCATCATGCTAGAAGAAGAGACACCATCGGATCTCTTCCGAAGACTCACCAAGCTTGTTGTGACATGTAGGGAAAATGGAAAGAAAGATATGGATGATGAATGGGTTAAAGCCAAGTTCCTCAAGACCATTGTTCCATACAATGAAAATATGGTGATGAATCTCCATAAGAGAGCGGACTACAAAACAATGTCTCCCAATGACATATTGGCACAATTCGTCACTTATGATACCTTGCATCAACCAAATTCGTGGCACTAAGAACCTTGACTTGAAGGCTCATGTGGGAGAACATCCAAGATATGAAGAAAGCACAAGTGGTCATCATGAAGAAGATTTTGTAGGTGAACTCAATGAGGTTCTTGCTCTTGCCGCCACCAAGTATTGGAACAAAAAGAATATCAAGAGCAACTTCTCCCCACCAATGAAAAGAATGTGCTTTAATTGTGGAAAGGAGAATCACCTTGTGAAGGATTGCCCCTATGAGAGAAGAGAAGATCATGGAGGCCAACTCATCTTAAAGAAGAACAAGTACTTCACCAAGCCCAAGGCCTTCATCAAGAGAGCTCCTCAAAAGGCTCTTGTCATCGCAACACATGAAGAAGAGTATGAGTCCGGTGGCGAGGAGGAGGATGATGATACAAGTAAGGAAGTGGGGATGGCGGCTCTTGCAATGGGCAACCTTCCTCCTTCATTGGCACCCCTTTTCTCCGCTCCAAATGACAACAAGATCCCAAGCCTATGTGCCTCATGGCCAAGGAAACCAAGGTGAATTCCCCACCTAAAATTACTATCTCCTCTAAACCATCTCTCTTGGATTGTGTTGAGGATGTAGGGAAAAATGAAGAGAAAGAGGATGCAATTACCCTCTTTATAAACAAGCTCCAAGGTCCAACCAAGAAAATGGTTGAGGCTCTCATGTACCAATATGGAGAAGCCAAACACCTCCTTGAGGAGAAGGAGAATAGGATTTATGAGCTTGAGGGGCATGCACGTGATCATGCCGATAAAATTGGAGAGCTAGAAGATCAACTTGCTGAGGAACAAGTGTTCCGAGAGCAACTTGAGGAGACCCAAGCCAAGGATTTATCCAAGGCAAAAGAAACCCGTGAAACCTCTATTCAAGTTGCTAATGATCTAAAAATTAAAAATGATGAGCTTGTAGAGAGTCATAACAAACTACTTGAGAATTTTGAGCAACTTAGGGAAACCCACAAGGTGACCTCAAGTGAGCTCACCGAGCTCAAGGGGTCACATGCTAAATTACAAGCTCAAATTATATATGCTAGCTTCACCACTCCTCATAATGATAAAGATGCCAATGTTTGTGCTACTAACCCCTTATGTCTTAAAGCATCTCTCATGGAGGAGAACACTAGGTTGAAGGCCCAACTTGAAAAGGGCCTAGCCACTTGCATCCAAGGGGAAAAGAACCTCAATGATCTTTTGACCAATCAAAAGGGAGTGGTTGGCAAGGAAGGGCTTGGGTTTGCTCCTAAGTCCAAGAAGGCAAACAAGAAGATGCCTACTTCCCCTTCAAAAGATATTGTATTTGTGAAGGAGGGGGAGTTGGGCAAGAAGAATGCGAACCCATTGTGGGTGGTAAGGCCACTAGGGGCAATGCCACTCACAATGACTTTGCGGCAAAATATAACCCTTCATATGTTCTTATGAAATCTAGAAATGGTTGTGTTTTTGCTAAATATGTTGGCACTTCATATGGAGATGATTATCACTATGCTATTTGGGTTCCAAAGACCCTTGTGACTAACAAAAGAGGACCCATTCCCAAATGGGTACCTAAATCAAAGACTTGATTTATTGTAGGGCTTCTCTTCCGGTGGATCGTCATGGCTCATTGATAGTGGGTGCTCATCTCATATGACCTGAAGCAAAGAAGTAGTAAAGCGCTTATTGAAACAATTACTCTCATTCTCTCATGTCACCATTGGGAACAATACAAGACTTAAGGTATTGGGATATGGCAAGGTGGTGATCACACCGGAGTTATCAATTGAGAAGGTCCTCCTTGTTGAATCCCTTTCATATAATCTACTTTCCGTTGGTCAATTATGCGATGCCGGTTACACCGTTATCTTTAATAAATACCACGTGACCATCCTTTTCACAAAATCTCTTAAAGTAGCCTTTGTTGGATTTCGTGAGAACGGTTTGTATGTGGTCGATTTCTCGAAAGAGACCACTCAAATTGCCACGTGTCTAATGGCTAAATCCGACAAGGGTTGGCTTTGGCATCGCCGGCTAGGCCATGTCGGTATGAGAAATTTACAAACTCTTGTGAAGGGTGGACACGTGGTAGGATTAACCGATGTTAATTTTTCCAAAGATCGTCCTTGTAGTGCTTGCATAGCCGGAAAGATGCATGAAAAGAATCACCCCAAGAAGACCATTATCTCCACTAAGAGGCCTTTGGAGCTCCTTCATATGGATCTTTTTGGGCCTCCCACATATGATAGTCTTGGTGGCAAGAAATATTGTTTGGTGATTGTGGATGATTATTCAAGATATTGTTGGACTTTCTACATCAAGAAGAAGAGTGAAACTCAAAAGATATTCATTGACTTTGCAACCCTAGTTCAACGCCAATATGACTCCAAGATTTTGGCAATTAGAAGTGACAATGGTACGGAGTTCAAGAATTACACTATGGATGATTTCCTAAGTGGGGAGGGCATTCAACACCAATATTCCGCTGCATATACTCCCCAACAAAATGGTGTCGCCGAAAGGGAGAACCACACTCTTATTGATATGGCAAGAACTATGATGGCCGAATTTCATTCCCCATACAACTTTTGGGCCGAAGCCATCAACACCGCTTGTCACTACTCAAACCGGCTCTTCTTTCGTCCTCTCATGGACAAGACACCATATGAACTCCTCACCGGTAAAAAGCCAAATGTATCTTACTTTCGAGTCTTTGGATGCAAATGCCATGTTTACATTAAAGGTTGCAAAATTGCTAAATTTGAATCTAGATCTTTTGATGGTATACTTGTTGGATATGCCGCAAAGTCTCATGCTTATAGGGTCTACAACATATCCACCGGGTGTGTTGAAGAATCTATGAACGTGGAGTTTGTCGAGGATAATGGCTCCCAAGCGGAGCATATTGATCATGATGATGTAGGTGATGATGCTCCATCTCAAGCCATAAGAACTATGGGGATTGGAGAACTTATTCCTATTGAAGGACCTATTGATGATACTCAAGAAGAAGGAACAAGTTCTACTCAAGTTGAGCCATCCACCTTAATAGTTGATCAAGAAACTATCCAAGAACAAGAACATGATATTCATTCACATGATCAAGAAGATGGTCAAGACCCACCCAACTCTAGTGGTGAACGAGAACATAATGAACCCACAACTCCAAGAACTCCACTTAGGGTTGACCATGAGCAAGATGAAGGCAATGATGAAGATATTTGTGTTGGTGAAACAATTGGTCAAGCCATGGAACACGGGTCATCCGGCGTGTGATGTCTACGCACGCTTCTATTCTTGTAGACAGTGTTGGGCCTCCAAGTGCAGAGGTTTGTAGAACAGCAGCAAGTTTCACTCAAGTGAATCACCAAGGTTTATCGAACTCAGGGAGGTAGAGGTCAAAGATATCCCTCTCGAGCAACCCTGCAATTAAGATACAAGAAGTCTCTTGTGTCCCCAACACACCCAATACACTTGTCAGGTGTATAGGTGCACTAGTTCGGCGAAGAGATAGTGAAATACAAGTAATATGGATGATTATAAGTGGTAATTGTAATCTGAAATAAAAATGGCAGCAAGCAAACATGTAGCAGAACTGGTTGTAAACGGTGTTTCAATGCTTAGAAACAAGGCCTAGGGATCATACTTTCACTAGTGGACACTCTCAACAATAATAATATAATTGAATACATAGATATTTCCTCTTCACTATGCTACTCTGAGTTATTCTCTCGTTGGATAACGAACACCAATCCACCGCGTAGGGCTATAACAGCACACCTTAAAGTCGCATTCCACATCTAGGGAACCCCACACTGTCAACTTGAGCGCCCTAAATAGTACTAGACAAACACCGCAATTTCATAGAGACATCCAACGCAAATAATAACTCATGATAAGTATTCCTGTTATCTTTAGCCTAAGAGCCACACACGGGGCGCACACTGTCAACTTCGCACCGTGGGACAAAAATGACTCCGGAGATTACATTAATAAAACCACTTGAGTAGCATATAAGATAATGAAGAGTACATCCATGGATTCAACTAGATTACAAAGCTCATGATCATAAAGATCACACCATGGGAGAGAGAGATAAACCACATAGCTACCGGTAGAGCCCTCAGCCCGAGGGAGAACTACTCCCTCCTCATCATGGGAGGCAGCAACGGCGATGAAGATGGCGGTGGCGTCGATGGAGATGGCTCCGGGGGCAATTCCCCGTCCCGGCAAGGTGCGGAACAGGACCTTCTGACCCCGAAACGGAGTTTCGTGGCGGCGGAGCACGGAGATGTATTCGGGAGTTTCGTCAATTGTGTTAGGGTTTACTCGGGGGCTATTTATGGTCCAAAGGGCAGCTTCAGAAGGTTCCTGAGGCAGCCACACGTGGCCTCGGCGCGGGTCAGGGTTTTCCTGGCCGAGCCGACTTGTCGGGCCTGCACAGGCCGCATACGAACTCCGATGGAGATGAACCTTTTGTATAAAACGTGCGGCGGAAAATTCCCGGCAACTTTCGCGACTAGACTTTTTCCATTTGACGTCATCTTCAGGCCCGAACGTGACGATCTTTGAAAATAGTTTTCAGACAGATTTCTGGAAAGTCCCAATTTGACTCCAACAAGGTTTGCTTTGCCCAATTTTGATAATTTCTACACATCAAAGTGTAAAACAAGAACATTGTGCACTTTGGCAACTATTAGTAAGTTAGTCCAATAAATGTCATAATATGATATAAAGTGCATATAAAACATGTGACAATTGATATAAAACATGCATGGAACATCAAAAATTATAGATACGTTTGAGACGTATCAGCGTGCATCAAAATTGGATCATCTTTCCCACTTCAAAGAAAATATCCTTGGGAGTATTCGTAGGGGTGTGTCCACACGCAAACAATTATCTAACTTTTGTGGTCATGTCTCTTGTTTGTCTAGCTTAGAACCTCTCAAGGTATATGATGCTCTTGAAGATATGGATTGGGTTGCGGCTATGCATGAAGTGTTGAACAACTTTGAGCGGAACAAAGTATGGTCATTAGTTGAAAAACCCAAAGACACATGCCATAATGTCATTGGAACCAAGTGGATATTTAAGAACAAGCAAGACTCACATGGTCAAGTCATCCGCAACAAAGCAAGATTGGTTGCACAAGGCTACACCAAATCGAAGGAGTCGATTACGGTGAAACCTATGCCCCGTTGCTAGACTTGAATCCGTTCGCTTACTAATTGCTTATGCATCTACTCATAATATTGTCTTATATCAAATGGATGTTAAAAGTGCTTTCTTAAATGGTCCACTAAATGAGTTGGTGTATGTTAAACAACCTCCGGGTTTCGAAGACCCTAAATTTCCTAACCACGTCTACTTAGTACATAAGGCTCTTTATGGGCTCAAGCAAGCTCACGTGCTTGGTATGATCATCTCAAGGAGTTCTTAGTAGACCGTGGCTTTGAAATTGGGGTAATAGATCCCACTCTTTTTACAAAAGGGTAAATGGAGACTTTTTCGTATGCCAAATATATGTTGATGATATTATCTTTGGTTCCACTAACCGTGAATTTAGTGATCAATTTGGCAAGCTAATGACCAAGGAATTTGAGATGTCCATGATGGGAAAGTTGAATTATTTTCTTGGTTTTGAAATCCACCAATTTCGAGAAGGAACATTCTTATGTCAAGCCAAGTATATTAAGGACATGCTCAAGAAATTTGACATGAACAATGCCAAGCCATATAAGTTTCCCATGGACTCCAAGGCGGATCTTCACTTAGATCCGATGGTAAGGAAGTTGATCAAAAGCTTTATCGTTCTATGATTGGATCTTTGCTTTACCTTTGTGCATCTAGACCGGATATTATGTTTAGTGTGGGTATGTGTGCAAGATTCCAATCAAGTCCTAGGGAAAGTCATGAAACCGCGGTTAAAAGGATTCTAAGATACTTGATGGATACTCCTAACTTTGGTCTTTGGTATCCCCATGGCACAAGCTTTGATCTTGTAGGTTATTCGAATGCGGATTGGGCGGGTTGCAAAATGGATAGAAAATCAACTTCGGGTACTTGCCAATTCCTTGGTAGGTCCCTTGTGAGTTGGTCTTCTAAGAAGCAAAATTGTGTGGCCTCGTCCTCCACCGAAGCCGAATACATTGCCGCCGGAAGTTGTTGTGCACAACTATTATGGATGAGGCAAACTTTAAAGGATTATGGTGTCATTTGTGACAAAGTGCCTATTTTATGTGATAATAAAAGTGCCATCAAAATTGCTCACAATCGGTTCTTCATGGGAAGACCAAGCATATTGAGATCCGGTATCATTTTATTCCAGATCATGTGAGAAGGGTGATATTGCAATCAAATATGTCAACACCAAGCTTCAACTCGCCGATATGTTCACAAAGCCTCTTGGTGAAGCAAGATTCAAGGAGTTGAGAGGAGAACTTAATGTGGTGGACATAAGCAATTGGATTTAGTGGACTTCTTGCATACCTACCCATATTAGACGATATTCATTTGGTTTGGATGTAGGCATGGACATAGGGGGAGTGCGGTCCTAATCCATTGGACTATCCCTCCCCATTATGCCGATAGTAAGAACTCATTTTGTCTCTATATTTTCATTTCATGAATTGTGAGCTTAAATGACGAGTAGTGGCCGTGAACCCAAGATACATCTTCGCGGTGTCACACCACAAACTCATACATGGTGGCCTAGGCCACCGCCCTCTTCTTTATGAAGAGTTGGTTCTTTTTGGGTCTTAATTGAAAATCATTTGGAATTTTGGTCTTTATGTTGGTTTTATGGAAAACACACTCAACTTGGCATTTCCTTGTTCGATTCTTGCAAGCTTGAGTGTGAAGTACCAATGTCAGTTTGGCAATCCTGTCCCAAGCCTATCCTACCTAAAAACATAATATCTTATGCACACAAGTCTTGTTTTGCAACTGAGGAGAACGGGTTCAGCAGGCCAGAATTTTTCTGTTTCGCAGAGAATTTCTGAGAATCGGAATATCCGATGCCTGACTTGATCGGATTATCCGGTCTAAGTCAGACTCGGAATATCCAATTTTGCGGTTTGTCTCTATTTCTGGAGAGCGTCGGGGTGAAGGGCTCATACGAGCGTTTCTTCCACCCCCGACACTCTCTCTCCACCCCACCGCAGCCTGCCGTCCCCACGCTGTCTCCGGCGACTCCCTCCATCAATCCTTGCGGTTTTCGACCGGATCTGGTGCTCCTCCTCCCCGGGAACTCCTTCCTCCAAGCAGTTTCCTCAATGGAAGAGGGTAAATCTCTCATTTTCAAATCTTGGGTGTTCTTCATCTAGATTCGTAAATTGGAGTTTTATTGATGCTTTGCTTGAGTATAGAGTTCCCTTGATCATTCCTGCACACTAGGAGCACTAGGGTAGCATCATTTTGTGTCGATATGCTTTTAGACCTAGGATTCGAATCAACCTGTTTCGAAAATCCCAGATCGGATATCCGATTATGCTTGGATCAGATTATCCGATTCAGACAGTCAAGTTCAGAATTATTTTGATTTGCCTAGGCCTAAGTATTATCAACCTGTGGATGCTCTCCTATTGTACTTAGTGTCATTCCTTGCTCTGTGACTTGTGTGTACACATCTATGCTATCCATCTATTGCTCTATCTCACAGGTGGTTCGAGTAGTCCTCCGAAGAAGTTTGCTAGAAAAGAAAAACTGTCAGCCAAGAAGAAACAAGTTGCCTCTAGGCCTCCGAAGAAGGGCAAGGAAACTCGCCCCAACTACTTGACCATGCCAAGCGTTGACTATGCCCGAGTTCGTCAGTCCAACTGGTATAGGACTGTGCCCAGAGATGAAGAGATTGAAGATACAAACTTCTGGTGCATGGAGCAGCTCTATATTCATAAGGACATCTATCTGCATTATCACCACCCTATTCGCCCGATGCAGCCCTACAAAATGCGAGATATCAAGGCCAAGGCCAGTTATGCTCAAGCTGCAGATGTGATTGAACAAATGGGCATGGTTTCTCTCATTGAAAAGCAATGTCCCTACAATGTGCCACTTATTCTGCATTTTTTCTCCACCTTGGTGATCGAGAGTGACCATCAAAAGACCATGAAATGGATGTCGGGTAGCACTCAGTGTACATCCTCCTTTGCTCGGATGGCTTCTCTCCTTGGCTATTCTTACCGCATCAACCTTCCTCCTAGTGGTTACCGTATGCACTCTGTTGAGAAGCCAAATAAAAACGTATTGAAGGACATGTATGGGGCTGGTGGAATTATTGGCCAAAAAACAGGGCCTCCTGCCCCACTATGACCAGCTTGTGATCATCTTCCGCTCAACTATTGCTCCCAGCGGAGGTAACAATGACAATATAGTCGCTCCCCTTGCCAATCTGCTTTGCCTTGCTAAAAATATTGTTGAGAATGAAGACCCTGCCGCTGATTTTAAAGTGGATGTGATGCATTTCATCTTCCGTTAGTTGTATGACTCTATGGTCAGTGGGCTCACTATTCCTTATGCTCCTTACATCATGATGCTCATCATGGACACTATGAAGAACCACAACTTCAACAAGTATGCTATGCAACCCCATTCGTACAAGAGGGTCTATCAGAAGAGGAAAGAGGTCATTCCATCTTCTGCTGCTGCAGCTCCTGCCCGAGGTTCCTTCATGGGTGATGCACGTCGTGGCGCCACCGTCAGTCTCCGGTTCCTTCCTTTGCTCCGCCCAAGAATCTGAACTGGTTCCAACGGAACATCCTGTGCATGAATGCGGACATCCGGAGGGGACAGTATGACACTTATCTTAGGCAGGAGAACATTCTCAAGCACCTTCCTTGCCTCGCAGATGACCCCCCAGAGTCTGCTCCTCTCTCTTATGATAAGTGGAACGAGGGCTCTCAGTTTCCATGGGCTCAGCTTGAGTCTCATCTTCTAGAGACAGCTTCTGCTGGCCCTTCCCGCCCATCCTACACTCGTGCCCGTAATTATGAGTCTTCAGAAGAGGATGATGCTGAGTTTGAGGACAATGATGATGATGATGCTGATGGTGGTGACGATGTTGTGATGACGATGCCTCCGAGTCGGAGTGATCTACTTGGGCCGTAGCATCGCTCTTTTCCCTTTTTGGCGTTTCGATGCCAAAGGGGGAGAAGTAGTTCTATTAGGTCTCCGTGTGGGATTTGCATGGGTTTCGGGCACAAGCATATGCTTTTACCATTCTCGTTGCACTTGTGTCCATTTATGTCGAACTTATTCGTGTTGTGTTTTCATGTGGAACTTATGTGTGTGAACCTTTGTGCTTAAGTTATGAGACATATGGATTTCTTATATGGTTATGAGTTGTATACTTGTGCTATGGTTTATCTCTACTCTATTGTGCACAAGGTATAAGCCCTCTCTCAAAGCTCAACTGTCGTGGTGGGATCACGGCAGATGCCATAGGTATGGCTAAGATGGGGCCGAATGGTCGTTGGGGGAATCCGGGGAGGGTTTATGCACTCAAGAAGTGCACAAGCAAGAACACGCAAGAAACCGCAAGAACACGAACGAGAAACCAAGAAACCAAGCACACAAAGCACACCACGATGTACCCTGCTTCGGGGCCCTCTTGTGGAGGTAACACCCCTACTGCAGCACTATCCTACTCAGTGTATAGCTCAAGGTGACAAGTACAACTGCTCCTCGAGCTGTATGATGATACAATGGTGAGAACTTGAGGTAAAAGATGGAGCTACACGGGAGGAAGAAGGAACTCCGAGCTAGATCCGAGGTGTTCCGGGGGTTCCGAGGTTCCTTTCTCTCTTTCTTTCTCTCTCGACGATCGATCCTCTAGCAGGAGGGGGGTGAAGCCCACTATATAGGCCAGCCGAGTTACCGTTGTGCCCCTCGCTGAACACTGTAGCCATGCCTCTGCTCTGGTCACCACCGTACTCCTGTCAGGGACAAGACATGGCCTGCCCATCTCCTGTTGCCTAACGGCAGAACTAGCATGTCTCCTCTGACAGAGACAGGACGTGGCCTGGCAGAGCTACCTCGTAGCCTTTTCCCAGATCTCGCGTGGTCAGCGGTCAGAGACGTGCAGCCCCGCCGAACCCGGGGCACGCCTCTGCCAGGCTCCGTGACAGACGCTCCCGCGTCAGGCGCTCTTGTACCAGGCAGGAAGTGACAGGAGCATTGACTCCTGCCCGACCTACAGCTCCTTGCCTCGGTTAGCTCGGCACGGATGTGACGGGCTCCGTACCTCGGGTCTTGCGCTTAAGATCCGACCACCTCGGACATTACTTCCTTCACAGCTTCTCCTGCACTCACCATACAAACCATAGCACCGAGGTAGTTAGGTCGGCTGAACATAGCTCGGACAGTGAACCTCGGCCCAGGCCAACGGGATACCTCGGACCCCTCTGGGCCAAGATAGGTCGGCCTTTATATCCTCCAGGTCAAGATGAAGCTCGGACACTCCCAGGCCCAAGCAGGTCGGCCCTTTCCGTACCTCGGCATATCTTTAAACTCATCTTTATGCCAAGCCTTGACCCTACCCGGGGGTAGCCCCCCGACATTAGTCCCCGAAGCTGGTGCGGTCCTACGACCTCGGATGGAGGGCCGTAGCAGGTTCAAAATAAGCAAGGCACCACCTCTAAAACCGACCTCAAATATAGCTCCGCCGAGGTACTTCCCACAGACCTTAATCTCATCCGAGGTTGATCTGCAATCTGAACTTTCCGAGCTTTGACTCAGCACAATCTTGCCTCAAGATTTTCCGAGGCACGTGGCGAAGAATCTCTGCCCGGACCTCGAAACCCGGACCTCTGAAAGACAGGTCCTGACCACACGCCGCCCTCGTCAGCCGGACCCACCAAACAGCGCACCTGCGCACTCAAGTGCGAGACCAACTTGACCGCCCACGACCCCTCGATTCTCGCGCTGACCAGCACAGGAAATCCGGGCTGGCGGTTGCCATCCTGTGGCCCACGATGTGGCCGATCGTGCGGCCACCAACCGCGCAACCGCTCCTCCGCCCCACACGATCCCACGCCTCCCCGGTAACCGCGCGGTAGTGCGCCGTTACCGCACGCGGCTTATAAATAGGGGCCCAGGGGTAACTTCTTCTTCTTCCCCACTCGCCCGCTGCTCCGTGCCCTCTGCCTCCAGCGCCGCCGTCGAGCCCTGCTGGTGACGCGCACCGCGCCTTGCGCCACATCGCCGTTCTGCAGCACCGTTCCGCACCGCCGTCAAGCGCCTCGCCGCACCGGAGTACGCGCACTGCGCCGTGCGCCGTTGACTCGCCGCCGATCCTTCGCGTTCTTCACCGGTGAGTTCCTCGTTTCCCCTCCATTGCCATTGCCATGAACATGTTCATCCTTCGATGAACTCGAGGATCTTGATGAATCCGATGAACTTGAGGAACCCGATGCTCTACCTTTGCACTCTTTTAGCCATTTTAGATCTCATCTAGACTTGTATCAGACGCACCCGTAGCACTGTCCTTTTAGGTTTGCCCCTGATGAACTCGATTTATTTCCCTTTTTAGCTCACCGGTAGATCTTTGCTAGTATCTCGCATGGTAGAAACATGTTTCCCGCCTAAATCCTTTAGCTCGGCTGTCTGAATGATCCGAGGTATTTACCCCGGCTATCCTGAACTGTCCGAGGTACTTACCCCGGTTGAACCTCCCTCTTCTGCAGGAAAGCGTCAACATGTCTTCTGCCTCGGATCCCGCCGAGGAAGGAGCACCTGGAGAACGAGGTAGCTGGGAGGGATCCGATGTCACGGAGGTCGACATCAAATGGCTCCGAGATTCACGGCGGATCCCGGCTAAACTCATCTGCCGGTTCCGAAGAAAGGAGATATCGAACCCGAGGTGGAATCCGGGGAGCGGGTCGTCTTCCTGGATCACTTCGAACGTGGTTTCGGGCTCCCGGCCGGGAAATTCTTCCGGGATTTCTTGGACAATTTGGGCTACAACCACACCACCTGCCCGCCAATGCCATCCTCCAACTTTCGGCCTACGCGACCTTTTCCGAGGGTTACCTCGGATTATGGCCAAGCATCGAGTCCTGGGCCAAGTACTTCCAGCTCAAGAAGCAAAGTGTCCCGAACAAGAAGGTCGTGGACAAGGAGATGACCGCTTGCGGGGCGGCCTCGATTTCACCTCGGCGCCTTCTGAGTTTCCTCGGATCAGGGCCTGGACTCCTGCCGCAAATGGCAACGCTCCTTCTTTATGTGAAGAACCCGGGGCCGAAGATCTCATCAATTTGCCGGAGTTCACCATTGGAACCCCCGCTGCCCAACTCAACTGGGATTATGAGCCTGCACCCGACGCTCCCGAGGTTCTTCTGATCCACCAAACCATGATGTCCCTCCAGGAGAAAAGCTGGGGGCAGATGACATCTTGCGCACCATGATCACCCGCCGAGTTAGCCCTTTACAAGCGCGGGCCCATAAGATCTGCCACATGAGTGGCCGCTACGACCCCACTCGGCACAGCACCTTTGAACTTGATGACTCCGAGGTGAAGAGGCGCATCCGGGCCATCGCCAAGACCACCATGCCCGATAAGTGGAAATGGGGTGTCAAGCCCTATGACCGAGATCACCTTCCAGCTCAAGTAAGTGTACTTACCCGACGTAATATTCCTCGGTTTCATTTTCACCCCGACCTTGTATTGATTCTTGTGCTAACTCGGTTTTACCTTGCCACCTCTGCAGAAGTTCACTCGACAGGAAATCGAGGATGGCCCCCTTTCTTCTAAGGAGTGGACTCCCGACCTGCCTATCCCGGCCGCCGCCGAGGTTGAAGATCCGGACAATGAGGATCACCTCCCCATTCCCAAGGCCACCTCGGGTAAGACTCGTGGTTTCACCTCGCACCGCCCACCAGTTCGTTCGTCCATCCAGGACTGGCCCGATGATGACGATGACGATTGCCAAATTCTGGAACCTGTCAACGTTATTCCATTTCATATGCTCCTCCAACATATAAGAACTTTCATCCAGCGTCTGCAGCTTCCCGGAAGCGCTCAGGACCGGTACCTCGGATGCCGAGGCTTCCAAGACCTCGGAGACTGCGGCGCCCAAAGCCAAGCGTGCCAAGAAGACCTCGGCGAGGCACAAGAAGCGAGGCCCCGTGGAGAAGATGCGTAAGTCACCTTGCTCCTTTTTACCTTTCACGCTGTTCCGAGGTTAAGTTTTTTAACTCTAACTTAATCTTTTCTTTTTCGTCTAGCCCGGCTCGGCAGATCAAACAGAGCCACAGCTCGATACATTCACCACTGCCTCCAGTGGTTGAAGCTCAGACAACCGAGGTCGAGGTTAACCTCGGCAGCCCCGCCAGAGCCTCTCCTCCAGAACGGTCCATTGACCTCAGCAGCCCGGAGAAGACCATCTCCTCCCCGGTGCGTGTCTCCTCCGCCGAACTTCCACCGCCGAGCTCTGACTCCGGCCTGGGGCACTCTGCTCCCCGCCGAGATCAGACTCCTCCGCCTCCTCAGAAGGATGCGGAGACAGATCGCGCCAAGACTCCGGCTAAGACCGTGCAGGAGCCTCGGCTCTCCCCCAAGTCTCAAGCTGCGCGCAACCAGCAGCAACAGCAGCAGAAGAAGCAGAAGAAAGATTCAGCTCCAGTTGTTGAGCCCCCCAAACAGCCACAGCAAACTCCAATGCCGCCACCGCCACCGGGCCCCAAGGCTGCGAGCACCCAACTGGTGCCGCATGTTCCCGCCTGCGCCGAGTCCACCTTGACCAAGACCGCGCCCTCGAGCTCTCAGGTCGCCACCTCCCGAGCTCTTTCGCTGCTACCATCCAGCCGAACATCAGCAGCTGGGAGGTCGGGCAACTCCGGACCAAGAGCGGGAACAGCTTAGGCTCGGAGAAGCACTATGACATGGACTGGAACTCGGCTGACGCTGCCGAGGTCTCCTCTAACCCGAGCTCTGAGCATCCAGTTGGACCTAGCGCCGTGCTCCAGTCCATCTACAACATGCAGACTGCGGTCCTTGATTGCAGCAAGAAGGCCTCGGTAAGTTTCTTTACGCAACTCTCTTTCTTCCTTTGAAACCAAATGACAAACATACACTATTCCCAGTCCCCGAGATTCGGGTTGAGCAATTGACACTCCACCGAGTTAAAATTGCTCGGCTTGAATCTCAAAAACTTGTCATTTCTCCCATGCTGAGTCCCCGAGGCCAACGCCAAGTCCCCGGGACTCAATTGGGCCTCGGGTGCTAAAAAGACCTCGGATTTCTTCGAACTGATCTCTCTATTTTTTCAGGAGTGCAACAATGCTCGGACAAAGATCTTCAAGAACCTCCTGCTGGATCACAACAGACTGAAGAAGTCTCACCGGACTCTTCTATCCGCAAAGGAGCAGAGCGACAAAGATTACGCCTCCAAGTTGAAGACAGCCGAAGATGAAATAGCTCGGCTGCAACAAGAGCTGAACCGGGCTAATGAAGCCAAAACTGCTGTGGAGGACGCTATGAAGGTCAAAGACCAGGCCGCCGAACAGCAGCAAGAGCTTGCCAAGACCCTGGAGAGCCGCGCCACCTCGGCCGAAGCCGAACTTATCGCCCTCCGAGCTATATCGAAAAGCTGGTTGTCCGAGCTCGCTCGGATTAATCACCAAATGGACAGTAAGTTTCTTTTCCCCTTTTCCTTATTTTCTGCCGACCTACACCCCGTGCCACCGTATGCCTTATTTCAGCGACAGCCTTTTTGTCTTCTTCAGAGAACTTTGAGCACTCCAAGGACAAGGCTATCCGCGAAGTTCAAGCAGCTCGGGCAAAGAGGGCTGAGACAGAAACCCTCAGCGAAAGCTGGGATATCCAGGACCACCTTGTTGCCCTTAATGCTCGGATCAGGCCGCTCAGGGCCATTGGAACCAAGCTGGTTGATGCTGCCATCGAGGTCCACCGTGCCCTCTGGCCCAAGGTCAAGACTCCCACTTGCATCGACGAGCTCGCCACGAAGCTGAAAGGAGCCGAGGCTAGACTTCGGGAGTGGAGATGCTCATCAGCTCGGGCTGGAGCGGACAAGGCCCTGGTGTTCGTGCTGTCTGGTATGAATGTTGAGATCCACACGGTTACCTCCCTGCGCAGGGGCTCTCCTTGGAACTCCACCCCTGATGGCATTGCGAAACGCCAAGCAGCAGCCGACCTCTTTGCTAGTTATGCAAACACCCGGACCTTTGATGACGGGCGCCTCTATTCTGAGGATGAAGAGAGCTCGGACGAGGAAGAAGAGTCCGGTGAAGAAGGTTCTGACGGCGAGGAAATTGACTTTGACGAGCCTGAGAGCTCCAAGGGCAAGGCCGGCAAAACAACCGAGGTGGCTGAAGGTTCTGATGATGACTTCAGCTTCGACGAACCTCCGAACCCAAGGGCAAGTCCGGCAAAGCCGTAGCCACCGAGGTGATCTCCCCCGACGTGACGGACACCCCGGCATCCACTCCAACAACCGAGGTTGCTTCCGCGACCGAGGTGTTCCTGCGCCCGAGGTTGTTCCTGCGCCCGAGGTTGTTCCTGCGCCCGAGGCTCCTGCTTCCGAGGTCCCCGCTACCACAACTTCGGCGACCGAGGTCTCTGGTTCCGAGGCCTGAACTTGTCTCAAAAAACATTAAATCCCCGGTATGCCGGGTGCAGATGTAATAGACCTTAAGTAGTTTGCCTTGCTACCAGTACTATTATCTTGCTATCCGAACCATGCTTTTCTAAGAATTTATGCCGAACCCTTTTGGAACGAGTCCCCGAGTTCACTTTCGTGTTTACTATACTTGGCATTCTTTGCTCTTGTCTACCATTTTGGCGTTCGACAGTCGAGTCACAAGATTGTTGTTTATAGCATACAGTACTTAGCAAATGTCGAGGTGTGTTTCAAAATCATCCGACATAAACGAAAGGTAAAGACAGGGGTTAGTAAACGACACATGCCGAACTATATTTTTGGACCGAGTCCCCGAGTCCATTTTCATGTTTCCCACGTTTTTTCATCTTTGCTCTTGACTACCATTTCGGCGTTCGTCAGTCGAGTCACAAGATTAGTTACACAGCATACATTACTTGAAGTTTGAGACGAGGTTCAAAATAGTTCGGCATATGAACGAAATTGACAAACAGAAATAAAACACAAGCACAAGAGCGAGGCAGTCCCCGAGCTTCAACCTCGGAGTGCCGACATTTCATTAAGGATTAACCGAGGTACATACATTGCGCCCTTCATGAGTAGAAAGGTCGGAGTAGAGCTATATTCCATGGTCGCCTGACCTCTGATCCGGGGTTGTCCAGCCCATCTTCCTTGGTTCCTGCGCATCTATTAGATAGTACGAATCATTGAGCAGAGCTCGGCTCACAATGAACGGTCCCTCCCATGGAGGTGACAACTTGTGCCGACCTTTCTTGCGCTGCACCAGCCTCAGCACCAAATCTCCCTCGTGAAACACACGAGGGTTGACACTCCGGCTATGATAACGTCGGAGACCTTGTTGGTATATTGCTGACCGAGATGAGGCCAATTCTCTAGCTTCCTCAAGCAGATCTACTGCATCCTCCCGAGCCTCTTTTGCCTCGGCTTCAGTGTACATTGCCACTCTGGGCGCATCATATTCGATGTCAGTGGGTAGCATAGCTTCTGCCCCATAGACCATAAAAAATGGCGTATAGCCAGTTGATCGATTTGGCGTGGTCCTTAGACCCCACAGTACTGCTGGTATCTCATCTATCCAACACCCCGGCGTTTTCAGCAGTGGTTCAATGAGCCGAGCCTTGATGCCGGCCAACACTAGAGCATTTGATCTTTCCACTTGTCCATTAGACTCCGGGTGTGCCACCGAGGCTATGTCCAGCCGGATTCCCTTGTTCATGCAAAACCGAGCAAATTCTCCAACAGCAAAGTTCGTGCCGTTGTCCGAGATAATGCTATGGGGGTACCCATATCGCAGAATGATCTCCTTCAAAAAAGTCACTGCTGAATGACCATCCAACTTCCGGATTGGTTTCACCTCGATCCACTTGGTGAACTTGTCCACCATCACCAGTATGTGCGTCATGTTACCTCGGGCTGGTTTGAACTCTCCCACCATATCCAAACACCATACCGCAAACGGCCAAGTGATAGGAATTGTTTTGAGCGCCGAGGCTGGCATATGCGTTTGCTTGGCAAACCTTTGGCATCCTTCACATCTCCGGACTATGGCCTCTGCATCAGCAAGAGCAGTGGGCCAATAGAACCCATGCCTGAACACCTTGGCCACCAGAGCTCTTGTGCTGCAATGATGACCACACTCTCCTTGGTGGATCTCCAAAAGCATCTCCTTGCCTTCAGCTGGCTCGACACACCGTTGCAACACCTCGGTTACGCTTCTTTTATAGAGCTCCTTGTTGATGATGGTGTACGCCTTGCCCTCCTTTGGATTCTCCTAGCCTCGGTTGTGTCACTTGGCAAGCTTCCCTCCGTTATGAACTTCATGATTTGCTCCGCCCACTCCGGCACTGGGTGCAAAGGAAAAAATTCTCGTCCACCTCCATTGGTTCGGCCACCATAATCTCCTCCATTATTTCCTCCACCATCCTGCGACCAGTCCCCGAGTCTTGATGAGCAGTCCCCGAGGTTCGGTGCGCAGTCCCCGAGCTCTGCCACGCAGTCCCCGGGTCCGACCAAACGCATCCGACGTCTACCTCCATTGGAACAGGTCCGGGCTCTTGCTCCGCCGGGATGAAAATAGATTCGGATTCAGGAGAAGGTTTGATTGAAGGAGTTCTCAAGTGATTCAGGGCTACCCTGGTGGTACTGCCTCTTTAGATGAACCGAGCTTTGACAACACGTCGGCAGCATTATTTTCTGTCCGAGGTATATGCCTGTATTCACACCCTTCAAAGAACCCGGATATCTTTTGCACATGGAACCGATATAACGCCATGTTGGCATCCAGAGCATCCCAAGTTCCAGAAGATTGTTGCACCACCAGGTCGGAATCGCCGAAGCACTACACGCCGGATACCGATCTCCTTCGCCACATTGAGGCCATGGATTAAGGCCTCATACTCCGCCACATTGTTTGATGCTGAGAAATGAATCTGCAGCACGTATTTCAGCTGATCTCGCTTCGGCGAGGTGAGGACTATTCCAGCCCCCAGCCCGATCTTTGTCTTGGACCCATCAAAATGCATTTTCCAATAATTATAGTCCGGCCTGGGTGGCTCATACTGCATCTCGGCCCAATCACAAAAGAAGTCCGGCAACGCCTGGGATTTAATTGCATCTCTTCTCTCATAATGTGGTGCATATGGAGACACCTCAATCGCCCATTTGGCAACTCGGCCAGTTGCATCTTTGCACCCGATGATCTCCGAGATTGGAGCTTCGCACACCACCGTCATGGGATGCTCCTGGAAATAATGCTTCAACTTCTTGACCGCCAGGTAGACACCATACGTCATCTTCTGGTAGTGAGGGTAATTCTGCTTCGAGGTAGAGATCACCTCGCTCAAGTAATACACCGGTCTCTGCACCGACCTGCCACCTTCTTCGCGCTCCACCACCACTGCCACACTTACAACTCGGTTTGTGGCCGCAATGTAAAGTAACATCGGCTCATTGTGCAATGGTGACGCCAACACCGGGCAGTGGACAACATCTTTTTCAGCTCATTGAACGCCACGTCGGCCTGCGGGGTCCATGTAAACCCGGTACTTTTCTTCATGAGCTGGTACAAAGGTAAGGCTTTTTCTCCCAGCCGACCTACAAATCGGCTCAACGAGGCTAGGCACCCTGTGAATTTCTGCACATCTTTCAAACACTTCGGTAACTTCATGTTCTCAATAGCTCGGATCTTGGCCGGGTTAACCTCGATACCTCGGCTAGACACCAGGAATCCGAGCAACTTTCCAGCCGGGACACCAAAGGTGCACTTGTCCGGGTTAAGCTTCAACCGATATTTTCTCAAATTCACAAATGTCTCCTCGAGATCCTCGAGGAGAGTACGTTTCTCCTTAGTTTTGATGACGATATCATCGACATACACTTGCACATTTTTGCCCATTTGAGAGTGCAGGCATTTCTGCATACACCTCTGATAAGTTGCCCCGGCATTCCTCAGACCAAAACACATGACACGATAGCAATACGCCCCATACGGGGTAATAAAAGCAGTCTTTATTTGATCCTTCGGGTTCAGTGGTATCTGGTGAAAACCAGAGTACGCATCGATAAAAGACAACAGTTCACAACCAGCAGTGGAATCAATCACTTGATCAATCCGAGGTAATGGAAACGGATCTTTCGGGCACGCCTTGTTGAGGTTAGTGAAGTCAATGCACATGCGCCACACCTTGACCACGGCTGGCTCGTCTTTCTTCTTTTCCACCAAGACCGGATTGGATATCCAGTCCGGATGCAGCACCTCCATAATGAACCCGGCTGCAAGCAACTTAGCCAGCTCGTCCAGCACCACTTGTCTTCGGTCGTCTGAGAGACGACGGGTCGGTTGCCTCACCGGTTTCACCTCTGGCCTGACAAATAAAGAGTGCTCTGCCAACTCCCTCGGAACACCAGGCAGGTCCTTAGCCGACCATGCAAAGATATCCCGATTCTCACGGAGGAAGTGACAGAGCTCGCTTTCCTATTTCTCGCCCAGCCCGGTCCCAATGATGGCCATATGCTCTGGGTGCTCCGGGTCAATGGGGATCTTCTTGGTCTCCTTGGGCACCTCGAATGCTGCAGTTGAGTCCGGGCTCATCAGTCCGGACATGCCGAGCTGTGTTGACTGCGCCATTGCCACCACTTGATGCAGCTTCTTCTTCTCAGCTGCGATCACCAAAGACTCGGCCAGATTAGACCCCGCCGAGGCACACTGAATGGCTCGCTTGTAGTCACCCGAGATGGATATGATCCCATTAGGCCCTGGCATTTTCATCTTCAGGTATGCAACATGGGTGGAAATCATGAACTTGGCCAGAGCCGGCCTTCCAAGCAATGCATGGTATGCACTCTCCAAGTCCACCACCTCGAACTCGATACTCTCAACTCGGCATTATCCTTGGTTCCAAATGCTACATCCACCCATATCTTGCCCATGGGTGCACAGGAAACGCCAGGCACAATCCCATGAAAAGTACAACTGCTTGGCATCAACTGATTTGGCGATATGCCCAATTTCACCATTGTGTCTCGGTACATGATGTTGATGGCACTGCCATTGTCCACCAGAACTCGGGTAAACCTCACATTGTTAGTAGGCCCACACAACGTCGGATCTACCACCAGGGCATACTTTCCAGGGCTCGGCATGATCCGAGGTGTGTCTTTCCTGCTCCAAGTGATCTCCTGCTCAGACCAGTTCATATAGGTCGGCACCACCGGCATTACTGCATTCACCTCCATGGCACGCCTCTGCACACTCTTCTTGTCAGTTGGCTCGGTCACAAAGACCACATAGCTCGCATGAGCCTCTCTATAGTCATTTCCGGGGTATTCATACTGCTGACTTGGTCCGGCACCATTGTTGTTGTTATTACCTCGGACATTCACAACATTCACGGGCCTTGCTGCTGCAGGCCTCGGAGGAGGTGCAGTGGTTATCGGGGTAACATTTGCTCCGGACAGATTTGGGTAGGCCTCGGCTGAAATCTCTGAGGTGGTCCTGCTCTGTTTCCTCCGGCCTTCGCCCCTTCTTCCTGATTCTGCGGTTCCAGCTGCACTGCCGGGTTGAATGGTTGGCTGGCTTGCGCGGGTCGGTCGTATGGTAACAGCAAGGACCATCTATCATTGATTCATAAGTCAAGGGTGGCTCCGGGTTCGGACTAAATGCCGGACCATTGATTTTCGGCCTCTGGACACCTCCAGCTCCGGGCTGATCCGGGTTCACCGCTGCAACTTGGTTCGAGGTGTATGGGTAGTCCGGCTCCCTCCTCTTTTGTCCGAACTCTTGGCGGTCATTACACCTTGGTCCGAGCCGGTTGTTTATTGGCTCCCTCCTTCTGTTACGTGCCACTGCCTCTGCTGCTGGCTGCATCGGATCACCCAGAGCATAAGAATCTGCAATCCGGATTGTTTCTGCTAGGGATTTCGGCATATCTCTTTGGAGCCTCTGCCACAGCATGCTGCCATGTCGACAACCATCTGCAAACCAGGAAATGGCCTGTGCCTCTACAACTCCTTCACAGGAATTCCGAACATTGCTCCACCGAGTTAAGAATTCTCGGTCAGTTTCATGATCATCTTGCTTACATGCTGCCAGGAGCTGAGGTCGGTTTGGCCTCTTGTATGTACTAGCAAAGTTGCTGTTAAACGCCAGCTCCAAGTCTATCCAGGAGTTGATACTATACTCCGGCAAATTATTCAGCCAGATCCGAGCTGGACCTTCCAACATGTGCGGGAGATACCGGACCGCCCATCGGCGATTGCCCCCCGCTATGTGCACCGAGGATACATAATCTGTCAGCCAATCTTGCGGCTTGGTGCTCCCGTTGTATGGCTTGGTGTTCCGACCTAACTGGAACTGAGATACTGGCGGTGGTGGCTCCTTCATGATCCGAGGTCCAAAACACGCCGGACCAGGAGGGCCTTCCTCCTCCAGTTGCTCGGATAAGTAGATTCTATCCAGCTTGTTACGAACATCGCCTGGAGCTAACATCCGAGCTCCTATCCGAGGTCCCAACGCCCCATCCACTCTGTGGTATCCAGCTCGCGCCATGGCCGAGTCTCCATCATCATATCGGTCATCGCCTTGACCGACATTCTGAGGTTGCTGAACATACTCCGGCTCTCGCTGATATTGCCCCTGCGGCCGGGGTTGTTGCTGATACCTCGGGGGCGGAGGTGGTTTACCTCGGCCAGCCGACGCTGCTTGCCCGCCATTCTGATTTCCCTGACCGGAGTTACCCTTAGCTCGGCTTGCATTACCTGGCCGGGGTTTCCCTTAGCTCGGCTAGCATTGCCCTGGCCCACCTTCTGCTTTGCTGCTAACACCGGATCATACATCTGCAGCTGCTTGTTCTGACCCGAGGTGACACTCCGGGCTCGATCGGCTCCTCCGACGAGTGGAGACGAGGCTTGCCCCTTGGACACCTGACTAACTGGCCTAGCTGAATAAACCATCTCGAATCACCAGCCCCGGCATATGCTCTGCGGAGAGCCTCATTCTGCTGGTTAGCTACATACACTAATTCATTGACTCGCTTCTGCTGCGCACGCCATGCATCTCCAGTCAACCCGGATAGCTCGGCCCTGCCTGCCTCGGCAGCTCTGAGGTTCTTAGCAGGGGAACTATATACCGGCCTTCCAGTCGACACGCGACTCTCACTCCTAGCCGAGGTGGTAGGTCGAGCCTCCCTGTTTATCTCATCATTGAGCCCCTTGCCTCTCTGCCGCACCTCGGCTCCCCTATTTGTATCAACTGCTACCGGGGTGAAGCCATTCGCTGCATTGTACTCACGCAGATCTCTATTGAACTCATCTCTAGCTGTCATCATTGCTACAGCCTCCTTTTGCAACAGGACACGCTTTGCCTCTAGGTCGGCCACAGTCACCACTACATCCACTCCTGGATTTACTGGGTCTGCCAGTGTCTCCACTATCTCTACCAGGGTCGCACCTCGGCCCTGCACCTCGGGGGTACCAGGCAGCTCTTTCTCTAGCCTGGGCTTTGCAGATCTCACCTTAGCAACCTCGGCCGCTTGGATTTGCTGGCATCTACTTTGCCAGCGGCATCAACCGGACCGGTCATCATCACCTCCACGCAGCTCTCGGGGCGAGTGATACGCCGACCTAAAGCCGCGAGGAGAGGAGTTTCGTCGTCCACGAGCACCTGCTCCGGGTACTCGCGAACAACCTCGACAGCAACGTAGGTGACGAAGCTGCCAAGCATCATGGTGAAGCCATGCTCGGGGAAGGGCTTGCCGGCGAAACACCCCGCGTTGTCGCTGATGAAGGTGAACTCACCGATCTTGGCGATAAGCCCGGAAAGAACACGCTCGCCTGAGCCCGTCCGGATGTAAACTCCCTCCAACGCCTCAATCTGCCCCACGGTGGGCGCCAACTGTCGTGGTGGGATCACGGCAGATGCCATAGGTATGGCTAAGATGGGGCCGAATGGTCGTTGGGGGAATCCGGGGAGGGTTTATGCACTCAAGAAGTGCACAAGCAAGAACACGCAAGAAACCGCAAGAACACGAACGAGAAACCAAGAAACCAAGAACACAAAGCACACCACGATGTACCCTG
Source organism: Poa pratensis (assembly GCA_947311845.1). Taxonomy (NCBI): domain Eukaryota; kingdom Viridiplantae; phylum Streptophyta; class Magnoliopsida; order Poales; family Poaceae; genus Poa; species Poa pratensis. Next base: position 9,186,624 of record CAMZMU010000066.1, on the reverse strand, counting down.
CTTCGGGGCCCTCTTGTGGAGGTAACACCCCTACTGCAGCACTATCCTACTCAGTGTATAGCTCAAGTGACAAGTACAAGCTGCTCCTCGAGCTGTATGATGATACAATGGTGAGAACTTGAGGTAAAAGATGGAGCTACACGGGAGGAAGAAGGAACTCCGAGCTAGATCCGAGGTGTCTCCGGGGTGTTCCGAGGTTCCTTTCTCTCTTTCTTTCTCTCTCGATCGATCGATCCCTCTAGCAGGAGGGGGGTGAAGCCCACTATATAGGCCAGCCGAGTTACCGTTGTGCCCCTCGCTGAACACTGTTGCCATGCCTCTGCCGGTCATCACCGTACTCCTGTCAGGGACAAGACATGGCCTGCCCATCTCCTGTTGCCTAACGGCAGAACTAGCATGTCTCCTCTGACAGAGACAGGACGTGGCCTGGCAGAGCTACCTCGTAGCCTTTTCCCAGATCTCGCGTGGTCAGCGGTCAGAGACGTGCAGCCCCGCCGAACCCGGGGCACGCCTCTGCCAGGCTCCGTGACAGACGCTCCCGCGTCAGGCGCTCTTGTACCAGGCAGGAAGTGACAGGAGCATTGACTCCTGCCCGACCTACAGCTCCTTGCCTCGGTTAGCTCGGCACGGATGTGACGGGCTCCGTACCTCGGGTCTTGCGCTTAAGATCCGACCACCTCGGACATTACTTCCTTCACAGCTTCTCCTGCACTCACCATACAAACCATAGCACCGAGGTAGTTAGGTCGGCTGAACATAGCTCGGACAGTGAACCTCGGCCCAGGCCAACGGGATACCTCGGACCCCTCTGGGCCAAGATAGGTCGGCCTTTATATCCTCCAGGTCAAGATGAAGCTCGGACACTCCCAGGCCCAAGCAGGTCGGCCCTTTCCGTACCTCGGCATATCTTTAAACTCATCTTTATGCCAAGCCTTGACCCTACCCGGGGGTAGCCCCCCGACATCAACCTATTTTGATATGTCTCCCATGAAATTTCCTATCTAGTTTCCTTACTATTTGGAGGTGCCCTCTTCCTATATGTGTTGCATTTGTATTCCAATGCAATTTAATTATATGCACACATTCAGGGGGAGCTTCTCATGTCTTAAGCTCGGGAATCTAGATAATATATAATTATGCTTTCCTTGCAAATCCTAGTGTTGTCATCTAACACCAAAAAGGGGGAGATTGAAAGGACATTTCTTAATCCCTTGTGTTTTGTGTGTTAGGCAACAACACTAGTGATGATTTAACATGTGAATCAAGTGATGCAGGTTTTAGGTGATTAAAACATCTTTGCATCAAATCCAAAAAGGGAGTTGAAAAGAGCCTGTATTGTTGCTGAAGGGAATCGGATTATCCGATCCAGGATGTATCGGATTATCCGATTTGCAAGGACTGCTCGATTTCGGCTAAGGACTAGAAGCAACCGCACACTGAAGTTATCCGGAATACCGATTCGGGAAGATTCGGATTATCCGATCGTCAGGAATTGCTCGAATTCTGCTAAGGACTACAAGCAACCTCACACTGAAGTTCTCCGGAATATCTGATTCTGGTCTGCTCGGATTATCCTATGGAATCGGATTATCCGATGCTGACTTGGATCGGATTATCCGATTAACCTGTCTGCAACGGCTAGAATCTGAGAGCACTATCTAAAGGCCTTCTCCTACCTTGGACAAGGCACCACGACCAGAACTGAATCCCCCACCATTGTTGAAAGCTTGAACTCACTAGATCTCTCTCCCTACCCACTCAAACACCTTGTCCCTCTAGGACTTGGGAGAGTTGACCTAGATCTACACTTCCACCCAAGCGATTTGATTTTCCCCTCCGTTCTTGAGAGGGCTTGAAGCTTGTAAGTTCGTTGATACTTTGGATTGTCGTTGGTCGTTCTTATGGCTTTGGGAGCCGTGGGGACTAGCCGGGAGCTTCCAATTAAGTTGTGGAGTCGTGCCCCGGCCTTGTGATTCTTGTGGCTTTGGGAGCCGCGGGAATTTGGTGAGAGCCTCCAATTCGGTTGTGGAGTGTGACTCATCCTTGTAAAGGTTTGTCGCCGACCTCGAGGGCATCATATAGTGGCTCGTGGATCTCCTCATTGGAGGATAACACGAGGGAGATACGATGTGCCATATCAAGGCTATTCGGAGTTCACTTTGTGACTCCGCACCGCTCCAACGGAGACGTAGCTTCCATTGGGAAGTGAACTTCGGTAGAACATCTCCGCGTCACCGTGTGGTTATCTCTTAACCTTGCTTTACTTGTATTGCTAGCTTATCTTGTGTAGAATATCTTGCTAGCTTGTTTATTGCTCATCATATAAGATTGTTCACCTAGTTGCATATGTAGAGAACTTATATTTGAGCAATTCCCAAATTTGTATTAAAAGAAAAGAAAATTTGTAGTTGCCTATTCACCCCCCTCTAGTCAACCTACTCGATCCTTTCACTAACCCTCACTACATTCTATATGTTGATTATTATGGTGATGTTTATGCAAAATATCTTGGTCTTTATGATGGATATGTTGCTCGTGCTATTTGGGTTCCTAAGACCCTTGTTGCTAACCAAAGAGGACCCATTGCAATATGGGTACCTAAAATCAAGCAATGATTTCGTGTAGGACTATGCTTCCGGTGGGTCGAAATGGGTGGTTGATAGTGGATGCACTAGTCATATGATCAGAAGCAAGGAGATCATAACGGAGTTGGGACCAAATACAAATCACTCAACCGTCACTTATGGTGATAAATCAAGAGCTAAGGTAAAGGGACTCGGCAAGGTGGTAGTTGCAAAGGATATCACCCTTGTAAATGTCATGCTTGTCGAGTCCCTCGGTTACAATTTAATGTCGGTTCGTGCACTTAATAAGATGAACTTTGATGTCCATTTTACTATTGATATGGTGGTACTCTTGAGGAGCAAGACTCTAAAGGTCATGTTCGTTGGGTACGTTGAAAATGAGTTGTTTGTGGTGGACTTTTTGGGGTCAACCAACACTCAAGCAATGTGCCTATTCGGAAAGGCCAACGTGGGGTGGTTGTGGCATCGCCGCTTGTCCCATGTCAACATAAGAACTTTGCAAAGTCTTCACAAGTGTGGCCACATTCTTGGACTAAAAGAGAATGTTTCTTTTTCTAGAGATCGTCTTTGTAGGGCTTGTGTTGAAGGAAAGATGCATGATTCTCCCCACCCAAGTAAGACCATCATTTCATCAAAGAGGATATTAGAACTTCTTCATGTTGATCTCTTTGGTGACGTCCCTCAACCAAGTCTTGGTGGGAAGAAGTATTGTTTGGTGATTGTTGATGACTATTCAAGATTTACTTGGGTATATTTCTTCAAGTCGAAGGATGAGACTCAACAAGCCGTCATCGACTTCTCCAATGAAGTTCAACGTCAACACAATGTTCCCATATTGGCCATTAGGAGTGACAATGGCTCCGAGTTCAAGAACTACACCTTAAATGAGTTTCTTAGTGAAGAGGGAATTCGTCATCAATATTTCGCTGCATATACCTCTCAACATGAAATCTTACGGCTCCCAAGTGGCGCAATTTCATGTTTGTGATGTAGATAATGTGGAACCTCAAGATGCAATAAGAAGAATGGGTGTTGGATTCTTTCGCCCCATTGAGATCCATCATGAGCCTCCTCAAGCAAGTCCAAGTTCCACTCAAGTGGAGACCTCATCATCACAAGTTGAACCGGCGCCTACCATGGAAGCAAATGACGCACCAACCCAAGAACAAGTTCAAGACCCTCCTCATGTTACCAAGTTACTATGCAAGAACCAAGCTCTCCTATTGTTGATGCTAGCCAAGGTCATGACCAAGATCAAGCCTCTCCTTCTATTGTTGAAGATGTGCATAATGATGATCAAGGTCAACATTCCGGTCAAGACGGGGACTCAAATGATCAAGTGATACCTCCAAGATCCAATAGAGATATCGAAGCCCATCGTAAAGCAAGAGTTGCAAGAAACTTGGAAATAAAGAGTCATAAGCTAGAAGCAATTATTGGTGATCTAAATAACAAGGTTACCACAAGGAGTCAATTGGCAAGCTTTAGTGAGCACCAAGCACACATCTCCATGGTTGAACCGAAGAAAGTGTTTGAATCTCTTGAAGACTCGGACTGGTTGGAGGCTATGCATGAAGAGCTCAATAACTTCGAGCGCAACAAGGTGTGGAAGTTAGTTGAGAAGCCCAAAGAGTGCCGCAATGTTATAGGCACTAAGTGGATATTCTAGAACAAGCAAGATGAACATGGCATGGTTGTAAGGAACAAGGCAAGATTAGTTGTACAAGGGTACTCTCAAGTTGAAGGCATTGATTTTGGAGAGACTTATGCACCTATGGCTCGCCTTGAGTCCATCTGTATCCTTCTTGCATATGCATCACATCATAACTTTAAATTACAACAAATGGATGTGAAAGTGCCTTTCTTAATGGTCCTTTAAAGGAGTTGGTATATGTTAAGCAACCACCGGGTTTCGAGGATCCCAAGTTCCCTAACCATGTTTACAAGCTCGATAAGGCGCTCTATGGACTTAAACAAGCTCCACGTGAGTGGTATGAGCACCTTAGAGAGCTTCTAGTAGACCGTGGATTTGAGGTTGGGAAAATTGATCCCACTCTCTTTACTAAGAGGGTTAAAGGGGAGCTTTTCATATGCCAACTTTATGTTGATGATATTATCTTTGGGTCGTCTAACAAATCTTTTAATGATGAATTTTCAAAGCTTATGACCGATAGGTTTGAGATGTCTATGATGGGGGAGTTGAAATTCTTTCTTGGTTTTGAGATCAAGCAATTGAGAGAAGGGACTTTCATCTGTCAAACCAAATATATCCAAGACATACTCAAGAGATTTGATACGCAAGATGCTAAAGGGAAGCACTATCCTATGGACACCAAATGTCATCTACAACTTAACCCAAAGGGTATAGATGTCGATCAAAAGGTATACCGTTCCATGATTGGTTCTTTGCTCTATCTTTGTGCATCTAGACCCGATATTGTGTTGAGTGTAGTGGTATGTGCAAGGTATCAAGCCGCTCCTAAAGAAAGCCACATGATGGCGGTCAAAAGAATCCTTTGATATTTGGTTCATACCCCAAGGTTTGGTTTGTGGTATCCAAAGGGCTCAACTTTCTCTCTTTGTGGGTACACGGACTCGGATTGGGCCGGTGATCATGATGATAGGAAATCAACTTCCGGGGCATGCCAATTCCTTGGTAGGTCCTTGGTGAGTTGGTCTTCTAAGAAGCAAAATTGTATATTTCTTTCCACCGCCGAAGCCGAGTATGTGGCGGCTGCTAGTGCATGCACTCAATTGTTATGGATGAGGCAAACTTTAAAGGAATACGGTGTCAATTGTGACAAAGTGCCTCTTTTGTGTGACAATGAAAGTGCTATCAAGATCATCCACAACCTGGTGCAACATTCAAGAACCAAGCATATTGAGATTCGTCATCATTTTATTCGAGATCATGTTGCCCGTGGAGATATTGAGCTAGGCTATATTCCCACAAGAGATCAACTTGCTGATATATTCACGAAGCCTCTTGATGAAGCAAGGTTCACTTTCTTGAGGAATGAGCTAAATATCGTGGATTCAAGGAGCTTGACTTGACTATCTTGCATACATAACTATATTGTGACTATCTATTTGGTTTAAGTGTAGGCATGGACATAGGGGGAGTCTGATCCTAATACATTGGACTATCCCTCCCCCCATTATGCCGACATTAAGAACTCATTTGCCTCTCTATATTCATTTATATGAATTTTGAGCATAAAATGTCGAGTAGTGGTAGTGAACCCAAGATATATCTTCGCGGTGTCACGCCACAACACTCAAACATGGTGGCCTAGGCCACCGCCCTCTTCTTTTGAAGAGTTGGTTCTTATTGAAAATCATTTGAATATTTTATCTGTCTCTTGGTTTTATGAAAAACACACTCAAACTTGGCATTTGGTTTGTTTGATTCTTGCAAGTATGAGTGTGAAGTACCATCTTCAGTTTGGCTCTCTAAATCCCAAGCCCATCTCACCTAAAAACACCTCTATCTTATTCACACAAGTCCCAGTTTTGAAACTGAGGAAAAAGGGGTCAGCAGGCCGGAAATTCCAATTTTCAATCGGAATTTCTGACCAATCGGAATATCCAGTCCAAGTTCGGACCGAAATATCCGGTCTAGCGGTTTGTCTCTTTAAACAGGAGAGATTCGGGGTGAAGGGCTCACACGAGCTTTTCTTCCACCCCCGACCCTCTCTCTCCACCCCACCGCTGCCTGCCGTCCGCACGTCGTCTCCGGCGACCTCCTCCACCGGATCTTCCGACCCCCGGCCAGATCTGGTGCTCCTCCACCCCGGGCACCTTCTCCTCCAAGAAGTTTCTCCAATGGACGAGGGTAACTCCCCCAATCTTGAATCTTGGGTGCTTTTGCCCCTTTGAGCTTTGTGGAGTTATTTTACTTGTAATCTTGGAGTAGTTGGTGCCCATTGATCATTCCCGCATACTAGGAATACTAGGGTAGCATCCATTTGTGTCGATCTACTTTTAGACCTAGAATTAAAATCAGACTGTTCTGAAAAATTCAGACCGGATAATCCGGTTCTATCAGGCCGGATAATCCGGTTCCGATAGTTTTTGTTCAGAATTGTCCTGCTTTGCCTAGGCCTAAGTTTTATCAACCTGTAGCTGCTATCCTATTGTACCTTGTATCTTTCCCTGTACTGAGACTTGTGTGTGCTTATCCTTGCTATCCATCTATTTCTACTTCACAGGTGATTCGAGTATGCCTCCCACGAAGACGTATGAACGCAATAGGACAGCAGTGAGAAAGGTCCCTGCAAAGAAGCCTGCATCCAAGCCTCCAGCTCCTGCTGCTAAGAAGAGAAAGGGCAAAGAACCAAGGCAAAATTACTGGGAGATGAACAGCGTTGACTATGCAAAAATCAGGCAGGGAGATTGGTACACTGCTGCGGAGAGAAATGCTGAAATTGAAGATCCTAGGTTTTGGTGCATGGAGTAGCTGTACATTCACAAGGAAACTATCTCAACTACAAGCATCCAATCCGTCCAATGCTTCCCATCAAACTGAAGACTCTCATGGACAAGCCCAGTTTTGCCCAAGCTGCACATGTGAGCGTGTAGCACCACTACACTGGCAAATTAAAACCTCACTGGCACAATTTATCCTTGGAAGCTACCAGTTAAAATTTTGAAACATGATAGGGGAAATGGTCGGAATGGGAGAGGGGCCATCTTGTCGACGAGCATCGTGAATCCGTAAATATATGGACGAGAATCATGTCAAAGCAAAAGTTTGGCAGCTGCGCATTTGACCCTGCATGCAAATGAGGCAGGTCAAAACCAGTTCAGGGAAACTTGTTCTATTGACTACAAAATACAACTGGTGCAAAACCGAACACTGCAATCTAAGGATGCTTTCACACAAATTCAGCAGTAAAATCTCCCCAAGGAAACGCCACACATATTCAGATAATTATTGGGTACATGCATAAGAAAAATTTAGTGGACTGACAAATGATATATAGCTAAAATGAGGGTTTAGTCCCTTCTGCGGCCCATCGAAGGGATCAACATAAAGATGGCAAACACGTAGCCAAAACATATGGAGCATGACAAGTTTACAATGGTCATTCCTTTAGCGAACACATAGAGCATGAGCAAGTTAATCTAACTTATGTGCAACCACCCTAAAATTGCACAACATAAAGACACCCATAAAACATAACCATAAAGGTGTCAGACTATAACATAGGGACAAGGCGAACAGTGATAAATAATGAGCTCAGGCTTTGACGAGACTGTCCAAAGATTAAAATAATTCTTGCATCTAGAAGCAAAATAAACATTCATGAAGAACCTTCTTACCAAAACTAAGATCGATGTTACACTAACTTGCATTCCACAAAAGGATACGCCTTGAAGATGTCGTATATTTTGATGTGCTGATCATTTCTTGTTGTGTCCTGATACAATGTCCTCAGCACCATTCTTTTAAGCATTGGTGCGCATCTAAATATAACTTTCAAAAAATCAAAGTCATGATCCTCCCCTTCAAAGCCTTTGATTTCCACATCTTCAAGATTGATCAAAGCAATATTTTTGCTTCTCCAGTTCTTGAGCTCGCCATAGGGACAATTTACCGGGCATTCTTCTTTCACCTAGAAGAAATTATGATTACCACAATGTATTTTCCTATGGTACATAATCAAATCAAGACCTTATCTCAATAGCGCAGCTAGTTTTTTTTGTTCGAACAAGTACCATAAATACATATTTGAGACATATAAACATAGCAAAGTATTACCTTTGATCTAAGGAGGATCTGAAGTCGTCGTGTAGCAGCACGAATCCGATGCATACTAAGTAGATGCAACACAAACGGCCCAAAAAACATGCCTCATACCATAACCATACACCATTATTAGCTCCAAGACAGAGAAGTCGGTAAGCGGATGTTTCTCTATCTGCTGCATAAAGACAGAGAAGAGATTTAAGTTTCCAGATCATGTTCCATTATAAATACCCATGTCTCTAGTTTTGTTCTTAGCTTCCAACAGAACCATTGGAGAGGCCGAGCCGTTATCTCTGTTCGAATCCGGCGTGCCCTCCTTCCATGTGTCTCCTCAGGCACCTCTCTACATTTTCCTCGGACAGTTTGTGGCGTCTTTGCGCTTCTCCAATAGTTGTCCTGCAGAAAACAATCGTTCATCCCAGATTCATCAATCATGGAAACTTGTGACCGATTATTTTTTATGGTAAATGATGACAGTATTTTGTTCTCACAAATACAAGTGATTTACCTAGCTATGTGATTCCATCTAGGAGGAGGGAACCAAAAGACGTAGTTTCAAAGGTGCAGGCAGTTACCGCTACAACCGAGGAGCCCTTCCGTCTGGATGAAGTTGAAGTAGTCGTCCAGCCTCCGTGTCGTCTAGCCTCAGTGTCTCCAAGACACAGTCTCGAACTTCCCTTCGACGATCATCGTGTCGGGGCCTATTTTCTCCATACTGCATGCGCATAAAACGGTCATTAAAATTAATAAACGTTGTAATTTTTGTAAGCTCAGAATAATGAAAGCAGAGACAATATGGTTACAAGCCAGAGAGGAAATTAAACAATTAAGTAAGATCCAAATCGCACACAATCCAGTAAGATTCAAATTCGCTACCATGCAGTCTGCATACGTCTACAATGAAGCAAGTATAAATTAAATTGTTTAATTTCCAGTCCGTGGTGCTAATGTGGTTGCAAGTCTGCATCGGCTGGAATGAGTATTGTGTTGTAGATAAAGCGTGTTATCTCGTGAGAAACAGCACAACCAATATGCTAAAACTCCCCAGAATTATAGACTAATAAATCTGCCTATGCTACATACCTTGGAGACTATTTGGTGATGAATTTCCCGAGACAACTTGGTCGTGAGGAAGACGGTGCCTGAAAGCCCCAACTCCGGAGCTGAGATTTTTTGTCCGTGGGAGGGGGTTTTCGGGGAGGGGGTACGATGGGTGGCCAGGATGGTTATTAAAGGCATAAAGATTATTCGGATGACAGGTATTTAAGTTTGGAATGTCTTATTCGTGATCTATAAATTAATTGTACCTTCTATTCGAGTCCGTCGTGCTAATGGGGTTGAAAGTCTGTATCGGCTAGAATGAGTATTGTGTTGTAGATAAAGCGTGTTATCTCGTCAGAAACAACACAACCAATATGCTAAAACTCCCCAGAATTACAGACTAATAAATCTGCCTATGCTACATACCTTGGAGACTATTTGGTGATGAATTTCCTGAGACAACTTGGTCGTGAGGAAGACGGTGCCAGAAAGCCCCAACTCCGGAGTTGAGATTTTTTGTCCGTGGGATGGGGTTTTCGGGGAGGGGGTACGATGGGTGGCCAGGATGGTTACTAAAGGTATAAAGATTATTCGGATGGCAGGTATTTAAGTTTGGAATGTGTTATTCGTGATCTATAAATTAATTGTACCTTCTATTACGTGCTAGATTAACTGGTTATACAAGGAAATAAATCCGAGATTTAATGCTATCGTTTGATTACCGTAGCGATATTTGATTTGGCATTGATGTGGTGGGAAAAAAACTAGAACGAGGAAAAACCGGAGCGGGAAAAAACCATGTTGACGAAAGGGTGGGAGGCTTGACGAAGGAATGAATCGTTCCTTTTAGATAGTATAGAGATAGAGATAGAGATAAATTAATTGTACCTTCTATTCGAGTCCGTCGTGCTAATGGGGTTGCAAGTTTGTATCGGCTAGAATGAGTATTGTGTTGTAGATAAAGCGTGTTATCTCGTCAGAAACAACACAACCAATATGCTAAAACTCCCCAGAATTACAGACTAATAAATCTGCCTATGCTACATACCTTGGAGACTATTTGGTGATGAATTTCCTGAGACAACTTGGTCGTGAGGAAGACGGTGCCAGAAAGCCCCAACTCCGGAGTTGAGATTTTTTGTCCGTGGGATGGGGTTTTCGGGGAGGGGGTACGATGGGTGGCCAGGATGGTTACTAAAGGTATAAAGATTATTCGGATGGCAGGTATTTAAGTTTGGAATGTGTTATTCGTGATCTATAAATTAATTGTACCTTCTATTACGTGCTAGATTAACTGGTTATACAAGGAAATAAATCCGAGATTTAATGCTATCGTTTGATTACCGTAGCGATATTTGATTTGGCATTGATGTGGTGGGAAAAAAACTAGAACGAGGAAAAACCGGAGCGGGAAAAAACCATGTTGACGAAAGGGTGGGAGGCTTGACGAAGGAACGGATCGTTCCTTTTAGATAGTATAGAGATAGAGATAGAGATAAATTAATTGTACCTTCTATTCGAGTCCGTCGTGCTAATGGGGTTGCAAGTCTGTATCGGCTAGAATGAGTATTGTGTTGTAGATAAAGCGTGTTATCTCGTCAGAAACAACACAACCAATATGCTAAAACTCCCCAGAATTACAGACTAATAAATCTGCCTATGCTACATACCTTGGAGACTATTTGGTGATGAATTTCCTGAGACAACTTGGTCGTGAGGAAGACGGTGCCAGAAAGCCCCAACTCCGGAGTTGAGATTTTTTGTCCGTGGGATGGGGTTTTCGGGGAGGGGGTACGATGGGTGGCCAGGATGGTTACTAAAGGTATAAAGATTATTCGGATGGCAGGTATTTAAGTTTGGAATGTGTTATTCGTGATCTATAAATTAATTGTACCTTCTATTACGTGCTAGATTAACTGGTTATACAAGGAAATAAATCCGAGATTTAATGCTATCGTTTGATTACCGTAGCGATATTTGATTTGACATTGATGTGGTGGGAAAAAAACTAGAACGAGGAAAAACCGGAGCAGGAAAAAACCATGTTGACGAAAGGGTGGGAGGCTTGACGAAGGAACGAATCGTTCCTTTTAGATAGTATATAGAGATAGAGATAGAGATAAATTAATTGTACCTTCTATTCGAGTCCGTCGTGCTAATGGGGTTGCAAGTCTGTGTCGGCTAGAATGAGTATTGTGTTGTAGATAAAGCGTGTTATCTCGTTAGAAACAACACAACCAATATGCTAAAACTCCCCAGAATTACAGACTAATAAATCTGCCTATGCTACATACCTTGGAGACTATTTGGTGATGAATTTCCTGAGACAACTTGGTCGTGAGGAAGACGGTGCCAGAAAGCCCCAACTCCGGAGTTGAGATTTTTTGTCCGTGGGATGGGGTTTTCGGGGAGGGTACGATGGGTGGCCAGGATGGTTACTAATAAAGGTATAAAGATTATTCAGATGGCAGGTATTTAAGTTTGGAATGTGTTATTCATGATCTATAAATTAATTGTACCTTCTATTACGTGCTAGATTAACTGGTTATACAAGGAAATAAATCCGAGATTTAATGCTATCGTTTGATTACCGTAGCGATATTTGATTTGGCATTGATGTGGTGGGAAAAAACTAGAACGAGGAAAAACTGGAGCGGGAAAAAACCATGTTGACGAAAGGGTGGGAGGCTTGACGAAGGAACGAATCGTTCCTTTTAGATAGTAGAGAAGATAGAGATAGAGAAGATAGAGAAGAGATAGAGAAGAGAAGCGATAGAGAAGAGATTTTTTTTGGATGGCTGGCTGGGCTGGACAGCTTTATAACAGTAGTCAAATATTCTTTCGCAACTTTTAGAGGGCAGACTTTGGACCAGGCCCAGGTTTAGAGCAATAGGCCTAGTGAGGGCCTCTCTATCCGAGACTGGACAAATGGTGCCCACGCTATATTGAAGCCTTTATTTTGAAAAACTTGAAAATAATATTTTGAAGTTTTAAAAATCTTGGATGTAGATAATATTATATTATACCAATGTGTAAAATATAAATTAGAAACAACTTATATTTTGAGCTACGTAAAAATTACAAAGTTTGACATTTGAAAGCAGTGAACAGTGCAAATTTTTAACTCTGATTTTGTAAAATTTGTGTAGCCCAGAATATGAATTATTTTGATTTGATATTTTGCATGTTGGTTGAATACATCATGTTCTATATCTAGAGTTTTTTTTTCGAAATATCAAAATATGATTTTGTTTTTTTAAATAATGGGCTAACTGGAACTCGGCCACCAAGTTGTGCTCTCTCTCTCCCCTCTAGCGTGTCTTATTTATAGGGGAAGAGGCTGCCATGGCAGCGAGAGATCGAGGGTATAGACATATAGTGACAAGTGGTCATGTTTTATTTTGACACAAGTAGTAGTCGGCTCTTTGGCGTGTTGAGCTCCTGTGGCAAGATGGTTAGGAGGGTGGTTGTACCCCCAGCCCACCAGACTTCAAATCACAGGGTTGATATTGGTGTTTCTCATTTAGGCGGAATATTCTTCAGTGGGAGGCGACGTTCCCGTCGACAGTGAGGCGCCTGTGGTGACCTCGTCAATCTCAAGACTCGATCCGCCGGCTCAGTCTATCGGAGGTGCTCATAGGGGTAGGGTGTGCGTGTGTGCGTTCAAAGGGGTGAGTGTGCGCATGTGTATGTGAGCGTCTGCGTGTGTACTGTGTTTCGAAAAAAAAAAGGTTGGGGTAGTCGGCTCTTTGGCGTGTATGTTGATTGTTGAATCATCTCGGTTTAGTTTTTGTTATTGTGAAATTGGAGCTGCGGCCGACACGGAGTCCGGGTGGCACACGACAGGTGGTCCTTAGTTGCTGGTGTGAGTTATCGGCTATGTGGAATAGGCCAGCATGGACTTAGGTCAGGTTGTCAGAGTTTGATGGCGCAGATTTTTTTCCCGAAATGGGGTATTCCTTTGAATCGAAGCGATGCATACTGTCTGCTTTATTTCATTTATTTAAGAAAGACCGGCGAAAAGGCTTACAACAATAAGACAAACCGGAGCCGTTAAGCAAGGTGACAAAGCACCACCTACAAGCAGCACCAGAGAGTACAACGCGGCATAAGGCCCCGTCCACAACTATCGTCGGCTCACCGGCTAAAATCCAGAGATAGCGCCTTGTGCCCATTCTCCGAAAGACCGATGTCGTCACCCGCGAACCCATCTCCAGTGTGTAGATCGAAGTAAAGACCCTCGTCAGGCCAGCCATCGACGCTGCCACGACCCTAGAAAGCGCAACCTCGACATTGCTCAACCTTGATGGCGTAGATGGTCAGTTGCGGTGAAGTTGGAGTCACTAGCTCAAGGAGGATGACACTGCTCAACCTCGACATTGCTCTAATTTGACTGTGTCATTGTAACCAGCCAGACCGGCAAATGTTGCCATGTGCAAAATCGTGCTCCGTGAAGGTGGCTTGTGTTGTTTGTACATGTTTTCGTCTGACAATTTTCTACGTTAATTAATATATTGGTTTTTTTTGCCTCATTTAAATTTTTTAAGGCTGTATTCTTCTACCATGCTTTACGCCTTGAGAAAACAAGCAAACTATTTGGTAGCAACATGTTATATAGTTGTGATTTATATCTATTTTTGGTAGCTACGCACTTGAAATACTAGAATCTGAAAGGAAGCATGTATATGCAAATTCTCATATCCGATGGATGTGCTAGATGATTTTTCGAATTTAGATGATGATAATCTACTGTTGCTCACTTCAGCATTGGTGGAGCCAGTAAATCATCTGTTGTACATGCTCATTCTGATTATGCAATGCAATTGTGAATTACATGCCTCGGTACGAACACTTTCTTTTGATGTTTTGGAGTAGAAACATAGAGTGATTAAATTATCATACTCTATCTTGAATATTAGTTGGTGTAGCCAGCGAAGAGTATGCATGTAGACATATAGTGGGTTGCCCTAACAATGTCTAACGGAGTAGGGCGCAACTCTATCATAGAATTACAAAGAATTAAAAAAACTAAACGAACATTCTTATGGCGAAGATAAGCATCGAAGCCATAGGCATAACAGAACATCGATTGGACTGACATAGATTTTTTTTAAGTAAAAAAACTAAACGAACATTCTTATGGCGAAGATAAGCATCGAAGCCATAGGCATAACAGAACATCGATTGGACTGACATAGATTTTTTTTAAGGACTGACATGGATTGAGTACACTGAATTTGGCAACTGCAAGGTAGTCATTCAAAATTAAGCTAATGCCATATGTAGGCAATGACTAACATTAATGGATTAACTAAGAGTTCACCAATCCAAGGTTAAGAGTGCACCACTTCAATCCATTACACTAGCAAAATATCGCGTTAGCTTAGCTTATTGACTGAAGCCACCAAACCAAGCAAAGTCCTGAAACTAGATAGTGCAGTTGGTTGCCACAGGAGCCGATAATCTCCACGACGAGACCCCCTTCAACACCGAACATGCTTGATGTAATATTTGTACAATTACATAAAGACTTTCTGACCACACCGTCGATCCACTTGATAGTGTTGTTCATGTGGTTCATGTCGAGACACCACTTTTGCCGCCGTGCGCCGACCCTGCAAAGGAGGTACGACCAAACCAGTTTCAGTCGGTATCTCGGCATGGAATGATGGAAATATAAAGTCATTATATGTATAGAGATGGCTGTCGATAGCAAATAAAACTATGTCAGTATATTAAACACTGACAAAATGCAGAAATGCAGCAGAGTTGCTCAATAGAATGTAGCCATAGTTAAAAAAAATGACTAATGACAGCTTTGGAAGGAGTTTATGAATATCTTGTGACAATGGAGCATCCAGTTTATTTTCATAAGTCAAAATTAATGAGATTGCTTCTTTCTTTTGTATGATGGACATCAGTAGTTGTATCAAACCACAGTACCCTCAATTAGTCTAGAAACTTTTTTTATTGGTTACTAAATACTACAGGAGCAAAACCAATTAGTGCAATGAAAGAGAAATATTGCATAAACTAAGTTTCAAGGCATTCTATGTCCCATTCCACCATTCAGCTATCATTTGGAAAAAAGAATCTGAGGTTGCATACACCAAAATTCAGCACCTCAAAGATAAATCTCTAATATAAAATATTTAGCCAAGTAATTGGTATAAGAGCACAGCCGAATTTAAGTGACTAGACAAACAGTACAGCACCTGATACGCTTTAAGGACGTAGATGGTATTGTATGAATTATGAATGTAGATAAAATGAGGGTTTGGTCCTTTGGGCATATAACCTGAAGAGAAGACTAGCATAAAACGGCAAACAGATTGCCGAAACATAAAGAGCATGACAATAGGCATCTCTTCAGCAAACAAAGAGAACGGAAACAAGCTAAAACTAAGGCAACCTGAAATAAATTATTGTCATCTGAACGACACATTCCAAGCACCCGAGAAATTAGCACAACATGGACAGAACAGAACTGTGAAGTTTCACAGCAGAATATAGACACAAGCCTAACAGCGACAAAGCACAAATTTAGGCTTCACCGCGACTTTGCAAGGATAAAAAGAATTGCTACATTTAGGAGCGAGGTAATCACGCATGCAGAATCTGCTTACCATGGGTACGATAAACGTTGCATTCCACAAAGGGATATGCCCTGAAGAAGTCTAGTATTTCTGAGCCCTCATTTTGACTTGTTGTGATCTCTTCAGACAGTGTGACAGTCATTCTTTTCAGAAGTGGTGCACATTTAAATATCAGTTTCAAGAGATCAAATTCATGATCTTCTCCTTCGAAGCCTTCGATTTCCACTTCTTCAAGATTGATCAAGGAGATAGTTTGGCTTCTCCAATTCTTTGGCAAGTCACATGGGCAATTTTCTGTAGTCGTCGGGAGCCGGCGATGGCTGAGGACGAGGAACAAGTCCCCGTTTTTGTGTATCGTTTGTGCTAGTTGTGGTGTTTCCACTGTTTGGTGGCTTCGTCTTGTATGTTCGTTCGTTGTAAGGCTTTTGCCAGCTATGTTGAATAAAAGAAATAAAAGGGCCGTATGCATCATTTTGATGCAGAGGCTGGGACTGCCCCTTTTCTAAAAAAACATGGGCAATTTTCTTGGCATTTTTCACTCACCTAAAGGAAATGTGAATAACCACAATTTGTTACTAATGCTTCACAACTGAGACTTATCTCAGAACTGTACATGGAGTTCTTTTTGTTGATACATATTATATTTCTGACATATAAGCAGTGTAGAGAATTACCACGAATCTTCGTAAGCCAATGTTAAGCCTTCGTGTAGAAGTACGAATCCGATGAATCCCAAGAAGGTACAACACAAATGCCCCAAAAGCATGCCCCTTTGCTGACAAATGCAGATGCAAAACAGAGAAGCATTTAACCAGATGTTTCTCTATCTCTTGCGCAAGGCTGAACTCTGTATGGTTACATCTGAGTCCGCCCTGCAACAACAAATTCAGAAGGATATCAGGCACAAGTTTAATTAATTCCGGTATAAATAAAATCCAGTGAGTAAAGTGAGCAGGACAGGGAACACACAAAATTGTCCACCCACAGGCCCAGGACAGCGCCGCTCTGTGCCGTCTCTAATTTCACTTGCGAAAGCCTCCAAGGACCAAACCCAAGAATCTCCATGGGGTACGTGCCCCGCCACGAGAGGTTTTCCACCATTGGTGCCACGATGGAGACGCTGAGCTCCCTGTCGGCGGCGACGGACAGCATCAAATTGTTGAGCACCGGGGCGTCGATGTCGATACGGTATGTCGGTCTGCAATCGCTCACCACAACGACGAGCTCCTGCAGCGACGCCGAGCGGATGGAAATGGTGGCGTCGCATAGGAAAGCGGTGACCACCCTGAGCACGCGCAGGCGCGAGCAGTGGAAGACCAAGGCGGCGAGGTCGGCGCGACAACAAGAGAGAGACAGCTTCTCGAGCGCGGGGAACCTCTGTGGTTCGGTGAAGCCGAGGTCCAGCCCCTGCAGCTCTATCGAGGTGGCGCGGCTGAGGTGGGGCACTTCCACTTTGACCATGGAAGTGGGCTTCGATTTGTGCCGGGCGTCGAAGCGGAGCTCCACGGGCGAGAGCCTCGCGACGGCGTCGAGCAGCGAGGAGACGCCGCCGATGGTTTTACTGTCGACGGCATCTTGAGGCCAGGGGTCGTCCTCATCCAAGTTGATGAAGTCGACGGTTAACTCCTCAAGCCGTGGGACGCGGATGTCGAGGAGGAGGAAGTACCCGTCCGGCCGTGGGACGAGGGAGTTGAGCGCCGCTCGGATGGAGTCGGGCGCGATGTCATGGAAGGTGAAGTCGTCGAGGCGCCTCCAGAGACCGCGCCACGGGCGGGAGAGGATGCTGGTGCGCGCGGCGGCGCCGGCGCAGCCGAGGCGGCGGATGACCTGGAGAAGCAGATCCTCCGGGAGGGCGCCGATGAGGTCGGCTCCCCGGGCTGCCCTTAGCTTGCCATGGCCTGCTCCTTCCTCCTCCATTGGAGAACCCAAAAGCGATCTCAAACCCAAATTGCAGTGAGATTGAGAGTTGAGACTGTGAGAGAGAGTGCCTAGGAAGAGGAAACGAAAGCTAGCGACCGTACTGTACCGTACCGCTCCGGAGTGGTCAATGTGGCTGGTACTCCATCCGTATCATAATATAAAAATATAAAATACTCCGTATTTTAGGTATTTTAATATGGACAACATAGAGATGTATATAGACATATTTTAATGTTTAGATTCACTCATTTTATTTCGTATCTAGACCTTATTAAAATAGCTAAAACATCTTATATTATATACTAGGAAAGTTGCCCGTGTTGCTACGGATTGATTTTTATTGAATAGCTATTGAAAACATGTCTTAACACTACTGCTCTACACACCGTGCCCTCTCTTGTAAACGACCCGGAGGTCACCAGGGAGGAGAGCCATTGGAGACGGCAAGGAGAAATTGGAGCAACATGCGCATGTTTCTCTCCGGAGGAAAGGGGAATATTCTGTCACCTGTAGAAGCAGAACATCACTCGAGGGATTACAACAGCTAGCAATTTGTTCGCTCCAGATCTTCTCCTTATAGTTTTATTATGTCAAGTAACTTACACTCACTCCTATTGACGACGTCAGCAAGGTGTAGCCCTGTAGAGCACAAGCCTATGTCGTAGAAGATTGTAAGAATTTTACTTAGCTTCTTTTATTTTAGATGAAGTTTAATTCAGCTTGATGTATGTGAACAGTGCAAAGAAACATAAGAAGCCCAGATCACCTATTCACCTCCGACTCTATCCACAAAATAGACCAATTTAGCTAGCACAAGCTCAAAAAATCTTTTGAACAGTGATAAAAGAATTCTGAATCGCTATGGACGTTATATAGACCATCGTCCATAAAAATGACCAAAACCTGGAAGGGCGCCCTTATTTGCACGCATCGTCCAATTCACCAATCGTACAAGAAAAATTGTTCCTATCGACCAATACAGTTAGAAACACTGCAGAATCGTCTGTACAATGAATCATCTGCATTCCACTTGGGTACTTGTGGAATATGAGTGGATTGACATTCAGGTAATGGCAAATCTTAGGGCAAATGACTCAACAACCAACAAAATGCTCTCGAATCATACAATGGCGTCAAGATACTTAGATACGTTAACCCCAAAATGAGAGAAAGACAAACATTGTCGAAATTAACATTTACTGTGCTGCAGCTTGCGCTTGAAAACACTCCGTGCAAAGTAAATAAAAATTACTTGATGTTACATTTGTCCGCAGATCACCAAGGAAAGCTGATCCGTGTCCTACTCTATCATTCTTGCTCTTGTTACTCGATACGTACACAGAAGCATCTGGCCCTAGGGTTAACAGGCTAAAATAACAGGCTTTGTCTGAACCCAGACTACATTGGCTCATGTATCATGTGATCCTTCATTCAGATATAAGAACCGGAACGGATCTACCAGTCCACAGCCAATGCGCTACTGCGCAAACTAATCCAGATCCTGTGGCTAGTAACACAGATTTGTAGGAATTTGTGTCTTGCAACATTTTATTTGTACACTATATTCTCCGGAATTAAACTTCATGTGGAAGTATCATGGAAATAACAGGGAACTAATGATGTGGAATTGTACTTAAGGAAATATACTTAAGTAAGCCGGTACGTCTATACTGGAATACAGTGTATGTGAATATGCTGGAATTATACCCGGGACAGTATAGAGTGGAAAGCCAGGTTGTTCATATGTTGGCTATATGAATTGATTAAAGCCTGCGAATTTGAATTATTCAAATTCGGCACGTGACTCACACACGTGTGCTCGTGGGACTAATTGCAGATTGAAACTCCTAGATGGTTACTGATGATCGTGGTTGGTTTGGTTAACCTGGAGTTTCTGGAATAAATATCTGCGGAATTACGGTTTAAATAAAACCGGAATTAGCACTATATAAAGGTCTCTAACCCCTAGCCTCAAATTGATCATTGTGAGCGGCACCACGAAAAAGGATCGAGGAATAGGGGTTAGACCGAATTAGTGCTAAACCTAACATTGGTATCAGAGCAAGGTTCGTCGCCGCCGGACAACTCTGCCGTCGTGATCGCCCGCCGTCTTCCGCTCCGTATCTCTCTTTCCCGTCCCGTCGCATTGATACTCTGCTGTGCTGCATGTGCGGACGGTTGTTCGCCGTTTCCGTCGGAGATTGGAACTGATGGGGAGGAGATCACGTGGTTGGGACGTAACCACGGAACGCCGGCATGTCCCCACCTTGTCAAACTACTCGCCGACTTCTAATCCGCTGTGTACTTCTCCTTGTCGGATGGATTGGTCACGTACGCGTGTGCTAATCACGATCAATCGTCGAGCTTCTCCACGCCTGCAGGGATGCTGCGCTGGGATCGATCGCCTGCCAACTCTGCCGCTACTCGCCGGATGTTCCGCTGCAAGATCTGTCTCTGCTCGCTGGTCGCGCGTGCCGGCGAGGAATCGATCGACGCCTGCTGCATCGGCTCAACCCCTGTTTGTTTATTACTGCGCCGCTGTGGGTGCGCGTGGAACCGAAGAAGACAAGGAGGCAAGGACGATCCATCAAGGAAAAGTATTATGGCAAGATTCGCTTGCTAGTCTTCACATCGCGTTGATGCCGACGGAATCAAGATCGGCTCCATTATTCTGCCTCCACGGCCCTAATCCGCTGCAAAAAAAAAAAAACTCTCGCCGCCGCTCGGATCGAACTCGCTCCAAACTCAGTTCGATCTGCTTCCATGGCTCGGTTCAAAAGCTTCCGCTCCACCTGGTTGGTCTAGTTTTTCCGTAACTCGATCTGGAAAGCAAAGTGAGATTCATCAATTTATTATTGCGCGCGTGGATCGAGGAATCATAAGCTGGCTTGATTTAGTTACTTGTACACACTGAGTCGAGGAATATCAACACTGCTACTCTTTGCTGGCTCGGTGAATCTCTGCAAAACAATTTCTTTCATTACTCCATACTCACGCAGAACGAGGAAGTGGCAGCAGTCCACAAGATTTGATTGATCGCCGTCGGTTCTCCAATTTCCTGCCGCCCGCACCGGGACCAGTTGGACGCAGGCATGTTTTGAGCAAGCACGGAAGTGATTTTACGGAATTATTAATTTCGGTTTGCTTCAACAAGCCGCAGTCAATCGCACCAATTTCTGGGTCAAGTCTGCAGATCGGTAACACTTTTCTCAATGGCATCTAACCATATTTTCAGTCTTGTTTAATCTCTAATTACACGGTTTGGAAAGGGAATCATGTATTGTTTCAGTTGAGAATAATATTTATGTCATTAACCTGCCTAAACCGGAAAGCCAAAGGGAAAGGAAAACTATGGAATTTGACTAAGGGAAATATACTAATTCACATAGTTAAATCCACATTTGATAATTTAGCTGTTGGATATGAGAGTGAACAGATTACTTGGAATATTGTGCGTAGTCTGGAAAAGGTTTGTTGTTGTTAAAACTAATCCTTGATTGGACATTTATTGGCTTCCGGGGGAAATTGGAACTCACTATGAGGAAAATGAATTGTAATCTTCGCCGGATGGATATTATTCTCTCTTTGATTTGTTCAACTGCTACGGAGTGACTTTGTCACCGGAATATATGTGGAACTCGTCGGAATAATCTGGAACCTATTGGACTACTTATTAATTCATGGGAATTCTTATTGAAATTGGTATCACTTATTTTTGGAGGAAAAGGGAGAGCACTCCATGGAAAAGGAAATCAATATTTACTTGACGGTATGTCCATTATTTTTGTTTGCACTAAATATTTGTTTGTGACTACTTTTCCATATAGATGGATTATGGACTTTGTCTCTGCATCATAATTTGGTGGAATAAAATGGCAAATTTAGTGATATGTGAACAATTTCAAAGGAAAATATATGTGTGTAACTTTGGAATTGGAAATTATGCCATCACACTCCTTTTGTGGAGGAAAATTATTATTGTTTATATGTTAACCTACAATGTGAAGGAATTTATAGTTCATTATTGGAATTGGAATTATGTCATTATACTCTTTTTGTGGAGGGAAGGTATCATTTTATTTTGTAGGACATGAATATTCACCTACGATGAGAAGGAATTTAATTTATACTTCTCTATCGGAATTTGTTGGTTATGTATGCTATTTGAAAAATAAATAGTGCAATTATTGCTCAATGAAAATTAGTGCATTATGGAATTTAACACAATGGACTCATTTATCTTGACAATCCATTGGAAGTTGGTGTACAAACTGTACATTTTGTGAAGATCACTCCATATGGAGCCATATGGAGGAATACTTGAAATAGGAGAACGTGTTCTGAAATTTATTGTTGATGAAATTTACGACTTGGTCGCATATCAAGGAAGTGGCTTATTATTTATGAAATTCTAAACTTGAGTGGGAGGAGTCATCAGCATATATTTACGGTATTTATTGGCGCTCCTACTTGAGGTGAATGTATTTATTCTGATTGCACTTGATATGGTTATTTATATCTTTTCAATACAAGTCGGAAGGTCTTTGTTGTATTGGCATCTCATACTGAAGTGGAAAATCAGTTCATCAAAGGATTTAAAGGTTTGAAAACTGATTGGTGGGGGAAGTACACTTCAGTAATATTAGCTAAAGCTAATGGAATGAACATGGAATTATTCACCAATATTTTATGTCATATACTCCATGGTTGAATGGAGGAATACAACAATTCGTTATTCCCTTGATTATGTGAATAAGCATTACATACTATTATTTGTTCAGTAAGTCATTATTTATCACAGTCACTATTTATATTTTGTGAACTGGAAGAAAGTATTCTATTTATATTTTGGTATATGGAATTGGGAAGATTATTTACTACATAGAACACCAACCCTTTATTTTAATGTACATATTCTAGTGGATCGAATGGTATTCTGTTTTTTGATCCGGAAAAGATAAATTGGTGGAAAGTAGGAATTTTATATGTGGAAAACTCAAAGAAAAACACCCAGTTACACTCTCAGTACTAACATGCTTAGCAAAAGTGGGAGGAATTAAATTGGACTCTCAGTACTAACATGCTTAGGAAAAGTGGGAGGAATTAAATTGGACCATCATATCTTGGCTATTATTGTGTGTTATTTGAGGAAGTTACTCTATGTTTAGAGGAAAGAAAATTACTAAAAATTGTTACTATTATAAACTATGGGTGGAAGTATTGCGGAAAGGAATAAACTCAATGGAGAGGAATACAAGTTTGGAAATTTATTATTTTACCGAATAACCGCAAGCCAATAGGTTGTAAATGTATTTATTTAGAGGAAGTTGTTGTTGTTTAAGTTTTACACAAAGGAAATATTTATACTTTGTGGAAACTCTGGAATTTAGAGTAAGTTGTTGTTGTTTAATTCTTTACACAAAGGAAATATTTATACTTTGTGGAAACTCTGAAATTTAGAGGAATGTGTTGTTGTTTTATTCTTTACACAATGGAATTAATTATACATTGTGGAAACTCTAAAATTTAGAGGAAGTGGGAATAAAGATATGGTTTGCTAACTGATTAGGTTCATTCATGTTCTTGGAACAAGCTTCACATCATGGTATATCAGGTCATACGGTTTTATTACTGATGGAAGATATTCATATACAAAGGTTAGTGTGAATTGTTTTTGTGTTATCATTAGATGTGCTAACTATGTTCTTATTGATTTTAAAATATCACATTGATGGAAGTGAAAGCTTGGTGTGGTTCTAACTTTCTTATGAAAGGAATGTTCGAAGCTTCCTGCGTTTTGGGAGTGGAATTACATAGTGAATGTTTTGATATATTTTTCTATGGAAAACTGCAAACCTGTCAAATACCTTTGGTAAAGGGAATGATACTCTGCGAGGAATTATACTTTAACTCGTGAGGAAAAAGGAATAGTAATTGTCATACCACTATTATTGTGGGACATTATTTGTGCGACCTGAACTTAGCCATTCTGCTATAATTGTTGCTTTTGATTAGCACGGAAACGATTTGCTGGAATTATTAGCAAATGGAATATGAATCTTATTGAAATTTATGGAATCACATAATGGACTTGTCGCGCAATGTAAGGAAATATGGATTACTCATTATTCATTGATGATCTCAACCTTCAACTACATGGATATATTGAGGCTATTTGTGATCTTGGTGAAAGGTAATCTATTTTATGTTATGTGTTAATATTTACTTTTGTAGGTCTTTATGGTGTACAAAGGAGACATGATTTAGTACTCGTTATTTATGAAATATGAATACTTTGATGCATCAAGCATTGAAGGAAGGTCTATGGCTAAGGAATTTTCTTTGTGAACTTATGGTCGCGGAAAGACGCATCATAACCTGTTACTTTGTGATAATATGAGTGCTAAAGTCACAAAGTTTATATGCAACATGAATACACTGAAGAAAGGAATTATTTTATAACCATGCTAATTGTGTGGGAATTCACTTGTTGAAATAAAATGTTTTCAGTCAAGTGGGAGATGTAGGAATTTGTGTCTTGCAACATTTTATTTGTACACTATATTCTCCGGAATTAAACTTCATGTGGAAGTATCATGGAAATAACAGGGAACTAATGATGTGGAATTGTACTTAAGGAAATATACTTAAGTAAGCCGGTACGTCTATACTGGAATACAGTGTATGTGAATATGCTGGAATTATACCCGGGACAGTATAGAGTGGAAAGCCAGGTTGTTCATATGTTGGCTATATGAATTGATTAAAGCCTGCGAATTTGAATTATTCAAATTCGGCACGTGACTCACACACGTGTGCTCGTGGGACTAATTGCAGATTGAAACTCCTAGATGGTTACTGATGATCGTGGTTGGTTTGGTTAACCTGGAGTTTCTGGAATAAATATCTGCGGAATTACGGTTTAAATAAAACCGGAATTAGCACTATATAAAGGTCTCTAACCCCTAGCCTCAAATTGATCATTGTGAGCGGCACCACGAAAAAGGATCGAGGAATAGGGGTTAGACCGAATTAGTGCTAAACCTAACAAGATTCATGACTCGAATGCAGCATCTTTCTTAGAGATTGGCTAAAATCCCCTTATTTTTAGATTATACATGTTGCGATGTACTGTCTGAATTGACATGGCTTTAAATCTAACCCTGTAATTGAACGCATTTGTGCACCTAAAGGGGAACGGAACAAGCATAGATGGAAATGCGTTACCCTTGCGGAGGCAGTCGAAGGCGTCCTTGGCGGCCACCTTGCAGGCGCTAACCTACAAGCAATAATCAATCGCATGTATATAGACATATTTTAATGTTTAGATTCACTCATTTTATTTCGTATCTAGACCTTATTAAAATAGCTAAAACATCTTATATTATATATTATACGATACAAGGAGATGCCCGCTGGATATAGTACATTTTTTTTGAAATTGATATAGTACATTTTTCGCTCCACATCTTAGGGTTTATAAATCAACATATCCCCATTTCCGCCATTAAATCAACTGCTCCCTCCGTTTACTGATGTACTCTCCTAGTCCTTTTACCTATTTCAGTATTAACTACTTTCATATATTAAATACTTTTAAATCAATCATTTTTAATTAACTACTCCCGTTAAAAGCCAAATTTTGGATTAAAGGCAACTAATTAATCTAAAAAATCGAGGTTTTCACGCATTTCAGTTTGCTTCATTGTAAAACAAATTTTCGTTTCCATTGTCACTCAAATGGGCTTTTTCATTTGTCCGAAATTCATTACTACCTTCTTACTCAAATAAGGCGTATATTTTAGTCAAAAGTCAACATAGTATAATTTTGACCAAGAAAAATTATAATAAACATGTTGAGATATATCCTATGGATAGCCTATTGATATTAATTTGGTATTTTAAAGATCATATTTTTATCTATATAATTGGTCAAACTTAATATATGTTAATGATCAAAAGGATACACCTTATTTTGAGAATCAGAGTGGGTAGATCCAAACAAAATATGTTTTTAATGTACATGTTTTGTTCCAGTGCAGCAAATAGGGACGAATCCGCTTCCATCATGTGGAGAATTTACTTCTAGAGAGCGCATGCTAGAGAAGGTTAAAAAAGATAGGTTCACACGGTACTATGTTCGATTCCGAAACTGAAACGGGTAGGATAATTTCCGCACCATGTTTGATTCCGAAACCGTTTTGAAAAATCCATATTCAGTTTGAAGGAATCCGACGAATAAGGATATCCGATTCCGAACATGACACCCGGATACGGTATATGATATGGTATGTGAAATAGCTCCGAATATGGATTATCCAAAAATTAAAAAGGATAATCTGATGGTTTTAATCCAAATAATCCAATTTTCTACCGAAATGTCTAACCTAATCAAGCACAATTTGTAATTAGTGTGTTGCCGAGTGCATGCGTTGAAAAACAACTCACTTATATAGTCATTGCTCATACTATAGAGTATAATTTTCTAGGTTATTAGGTTATTGAACAATTATTTCTGGTTATGGTTTGATAATGTAATTATGCGGGCACCTATCCGATTAATTTTATTTTCGCCCCGAATCCGCTCGGTTTCCGTTTCGAATCCGCGATCACAAATATTCGCCTCCAAATCCGCAATCGATCATTATCCGCTCCGCTCTGAATCCTTTAAAAAAATATGTATAGGATACAGTATAGGAAAAATCCAATTTGATCTGATCCGTTTACATCCCTACACGGTACGGATAACGAGGTGAAAAACCGGGCACGGTGTGCCGCCTGCGGCCTCCCCCTCTCCCCGTCCGGCCGGGGAATCACGAAGTCTCACGTTTTCATTGCCTTGTCAAGTGTCTACCAACGTTATGGTGTGTTCAAATAAAAAACATTATGGGGTGTTCACATGCCAAGTATAGGTAAAATATTGTTGTTTTCAAGCTCCCAAATGGGTCATGCGCAAGATTGAAAAACCAGGGGCTGCTCCGGGTTATTCGCCCTCACCCCTTGGTGAACTGGAGCACCGTGTGCATGCCAAAAGACCTAGGTGGTCTGGGGATCTTCGACATCGAGGAATTCGGCTGGGCAATGAGACTAAGATGGCAGTGGTATTCATGGACTGAGTCCGCACGGCCCTTGATTGGCACAACTTTGCCCTGTAATGCGACGGACTGAGAGCTTTTCCGTGCCTCCACGGAAGTCACACTTGGAGATGGGGCCAAATGCCTTTTCTGGCATGATCGGTGGGTTCCGGGAGGTTCTCTCAAGCTTTCTCGAGCTCTTTGCCATCTCGTCGAGGAAGAATATAATGGTGCAGAAGGAAATGACTAACAACAACTGGATGAGAGCATTGTCCAACATTTCCACGGCGAGACATCTTTCGTAGTTTGTCGAGCTTTGGCCATGAATGCAGACTGTGATCCTTCATCAGCGGCCGGATTCGATCGCATGGAGATGGACAGAGTCGAGGGTCGTATAAATGCCAATTCGCCGGCTCCTGCTCCCCTTTCCAAACGGCAAAAATGTGGAGGGCGCACGCAACGCCAAAATGCAGGTTCTTCACATGGCTTGCACTCCATGGCAAGTTGCTCATGATAGAAAAGTTGAGAAATAGGCGATGTGCCCCAGGACTCAATTTGCAAGCTTTGTGGGATCCATTAAAAACAGTCCAGCACCTACTCCTTGGTTGCAGTTTTGTGAAGGAGATTAAAGAGAAGATCCTCTCTTGGAACAACACTATTGACATGCCACCTCCGAGCGGGAGAACAAATGTTGGTGCGATCATATACATTATGTGGGGTATTTGAAAGAAGCGGAACCGTAGGGTTTTCCAAAACAGAAGATACTCCCAGATGTCGTGTCGGCTTTGGTCAATGAGGAGATGGCGCAAAGGTCTTATGCCCAAACACAAGACCCTGGAGGTGTCCATTTAGCTATGTATCCCGTGTCTTTTTTCTTCACAAATACTTTTGTACATAACCCTCATTCTATCTAATCGGGAGGCATAAAGAATGCCAAATTTAAAATAATAGGTAGAACATTGAGCACCACTTCTCGAATTTTCCATGAAGCCTCTATCTTGACAGAAATTCACTTTGCCTCCCGAGTTCCAGTGCTCCCTATATTTATTTATTTATTTAAAAAAAATCATGTTTGTAAAATTATGAAAACCTGGAAAAAACCGGCCTGTTGTCAATGATGTATCCTAAAAACGCGCAATATCTCGATTTTAAATGATTTATATTCTAATCTACACAAAATGACATAATCTTGTATATTTTAGAGATTTTAAAGTGTGTACATTTAGATATACACATTTGTCATTTTTTTGTAAACAACATGCAAGATTTTTTCCAGATTTTTTTGAAACGCATAAATATGAATTTTAACAAAAAATCATAGAGGGAGCACTGGATCCCGGGAGTCAAAAATCTACATTCCTATCTTGAGCTTTATTTAAAGTCAACTGGTTCTAACTAAATACTCAACTGCCTAAAACTTTTTGCTCCCTTTTGTTACCTCTAAGCCACATGTGGTCCCGTGGCGGTGGAGCCCATGATAGCGTCAAGGTAAACGGGGCAGCACGGTGCCGCCCCGACGAGGAGCCAGCCTTATGGTTGTACTTCCCGGAGAGGCACTTTGTCAGGATCCCGGTGGATCTGACAGAAGAGGATCAAGAAGAACTAGAATTTGAGGGAAATTGGAGATAAAAGTGGTAAATTGCAGGAATTAAATCTAGAATAAATTGCAGGAAAATAGATGATAAAATTAGGGTTCATTTCATGGTTGAGATCAGAGGATACAATGATGGCTTATAAAGACATAGCCAACTACTAGATGCCACTAAAGGTGGAATACCTAATATGCCCTCACAGCTACTAACCCACTATTACATACCTTTACTCTCACTATTCCATACCACCACTAGTACCTGACACACTTCCTCGACATTGCGACGACAATGGCCTAGGGTTTTTTTGTCGGTGGCGGGGGAGTGGAGTGGGCACAGATAAGGACAACCCTGCATGTGTGGCATTTAAAAGGACTCGGAGCCGATCACTGGGTGACTAACATGTGGGCCCAAGGCGGACACCATGCGGATGACATCAACAGAGCCCTCAATGCTCTCCACTAGTACTACTTAGTACTTATCTAAAGTCTCCCACAGGGGCTGTCATTACGACTCTTCGAAAAATTGGAAGGAGCCGAAGATTAACAAGTTCAACGACACCATCAAGCTTGACCATACAAAACCAAGATCGTCGACTCCATCAAAGTTGACCCCGAAACAAACAAATTTGTTAACTTCACCAATTTTTTTGTCAACTATTGCTCCGATCACATCGAGAGCCCATCAAGGCTTTATTAGCGACAACCCAACATTAACCCGACTATCAATAAGAAGTTATGGACTCTTGGGGGCTAATGACGGTAAATTACAGGTAGGCGTATTGGGATGCTTCATGGACCAAGTCACCAGTGAAGCAAAAATAAGCCTAGCAATC
Organism: Poa pratensis; assembly: GCA_947311845.1. Classification (NCBI taxonomy): domain Eukaryota; kingdom Viridiplantae; phylum Streptophyta; class Magnoliopsida; order Poales; family Poaceae; genus Poa; species Poa pratensis. The sequence goes on along the minus strand of CAMZMU010000066.1, from coordinate 9,157,232 downwards.
CCACATCAGAGCAAGTGGGGCACACTGAACCGACTAGAGTCCATGGCCCGACTAGGAGATGCCAACTGCGTCAGAGGATTTGAAGCAACAACCTCCTCAAGTGTTGGATGAGAAGACGATTCACTCTGAGACACAAACTGAAGACTACCGTTACCAAGTAATCAAGAGCAATGTTACTAGCCGGTGCCACCCAGAATTCATTTCCCATTATTTGTAAGGTAGTGGATAGTTATTTCATTATCACTGCCATTTGCAAGCCAGCTATTGCCCGAAAAGTGCAAATGGCTCCCGAGGTACATGTAGCTCGTTTTTTCGAAAATTCAAAGTCGGCAGTTTTTGTTTCCAAAAATGAGACAAAAGTCCCAGATGTAGATAGTGTCGAGATTTACAAGCCTGCAAAATTTCAACTCAAAACTCATTATATTGTGGGCTACACAAAAAAGACAAATCAGACAAAATTTTAAGTTTCTGAAACTATGTATTGTTCACCACCCAGATCACCCAGGTGAACTTAGTTTAGTTTACTTCTGCCCTCTTTGTTGGATGAAGAAATGACCATTGTGAATTTCCCACGCTCCATATGTTTTTGCCATGTGTCTGTGGTCTTTATGCTGGTCAATTATGGGCCAGAGAGGGGATAAAACTCTTATTTCTGCAATGTGTCATGCCATCTAGGGACAAGGAAAACAATGCTAACTCATGCGTTTAGAATTTGACAGAAATGTACAAAGATAAAATAACCATTGCATCTAGAAGCATACTAAAAAATCACGCAGAACCTACTTACCAGAACTAAGATGAACATTGCATTAACTTGCATTCCACAAGAGGATACATGTTGAATATGTCGTATATTTGTGTACACCTACTTGCTGTGATCACATCTGACATCCAAACGTCCATTTTTTTAAGCATTGGTGCAGATCTGAATATCAGTTTCAAGAAATCAAACTCATGATCCTCCCCTTCAAAGCCTTCTATTGCCACTTCTTCAAGATTGATCAAGGAGATAGTTTGGCTTCTCCTGTTCGTGGGCTCATCACAAGGACAATTTACTGGGAGTGTATGTGCTTTGTTATGGTCTATTTTTAATTGTTGGAATGACTTTGTTTTTCATAAGACATGACATGTTAATTATTTCAGGTTATCCACAACACTACATATATACCTGATCTACGCATGGTATTTTCTCCTCCCGCTAGAGGAACGGGAGCTTATGGATTCTAGATGCAGCCGTCTGGAGACGATTGCTCGGGCTATCTACAGTTCTACACCCAGGCCGACTGGCTACTTTTAAATATAATACTCCCTCCGTTCCAAAATAGATGACTTTCATTTGTCCACATGTAGATGTATCTAGACATGTTATATGTATAGGTGCATCCACATGTGGACGAATGTAAAGTCATCTAATTTAGAACGGAGGGAGTAGATGTTACATAAGTGTTTCATCTTATTTGTATTCCGTTAGTTGGTGTTTTGTGTCAAGGTTATGTGATTCATGATGTGCAAACTCTGATTTTAAAACTTTATAATAAAATGATTGTGTGCATCTATTGATGCAGAGTTCGGAGCTATGTCCCCACTTCGAAAGAAAAAAAAATCTAAAATAAGAGTTTTATCCCCTCTCCGGCCCATCAAATGGACCAACATAAAGACCACTGACACATAGCAAAAACATATGGAGCATGAGAAATTCACAATGGCCATTTCTTCATCCAACAAAGAGCGCAGAAGCAAACTAAACTAAGTTCACCTAGATGGCATGACACGCTGCAACCACCCTAGAAATTTGCACAACATGAAAGATACCAACAGATCAAACCATAAAGGTTTCAGAGCAGAATATAGGGACAAGGAAAACAATGCTAAATCATGAGTTTAGAATTTGACAGAACTGTACAAAGATAAAATAACCATTGCATCTAGAAGCATAACAAAAATTAACGCAGAACCTACTTACCAGAACTAAGATGAACATTGCATTAACTTGCATTCCACAAGAGGATACATGTTGAATATGTCGTATATTTTTGTACACCTACTTGTTGTGATCTCATCTGACATCAAAACGTCCATTGTTTTAAGCATTGGTGCACATCTGAATATCAGTTTCAAGAAATCAAACTCATGATCCTCCCCTTCAAAGCCTTCGATTGCCACTTCTTCAAGATTGATCAAGGAGATAGTTTCGCTTCTCCAGTTCGTGGGCTCATCACAAGGACAATTTACTGGGCATTCTTCTTTCACCTAGCACAGATGTCGATTACTACAATGTATATTTACCTATCTTCATAATTGTGACCTTAATGATCTGAAGAATGCACCTAGTTTTTGTTTGTTCTAACAAGTACCATAAATATATATTTGAGATGTGTAGCAGAGAAAAGTATTACCTTTGATCTTAGAGAGCGGATCTGAAGCCTTCGTGTAGCAGTACGAACCTGATGAATCCGAAGTAGGTGCAACACAAATGGTCCAAAAACATGCCCCGTGGATCTCATACACAAAGTTAGGTCCAAAACAGAGAAGTCAGTAACCAGATGTTTCTCTATCTCCTGCACAAAGTTGGGCTGTGCATAAAACCAATCCTGCAAAAAAAAAGTTAGCATATCATGTATAATTTCATCAATTTAATCGGCAAATTAAACCAATTGATTGAGCAGCACAGGAGAGGAGACATACACAAGCCGACATTAGCAGGAACAGGACATAAAGGCTGCTTTCCTCGTCCTCCATACAGGCGATCACCCGCTGTCCAAGCATCACTCCAGCACGTAAGCTCACTTTCAAGAGGCCCCAAGGAGCAAGCCCAGCAGTCTTGATGGAATACGAGCACTGCCAGGATACCAGCTTCTCCACAATTGGCGCCACGACGGACACGCTGAGGCTTTGCTCGGCGCCGGTGCGCAAGTACAGATCGGCGCCGGTGTGGAAGATCAGCGTCAAGTGCTTAAGCATCGGGGCCTCGATGTTGATACGCTCTGTCGCCATGAAATTGGTCCGCACAAACAGCTTCTGCAGGGACTCGGACTGGATGTTGATGCTGGCGTGGAGGTAAGCGTTGTTGACTATGAGCACGCGCAGGCACGGGCAGCGGAGGACCATGGCGGCGAGGTCGACCCAGCAGTCCGAGAGCGACAGACTCTCCAGCGCGGAGAAGTCGCCGCCGGGCCGTGGCGGCGTGAGGCGGAGGTTCCGCGAGCGCAGCTGGATCGAGGTGGCGCGGTGGAAGCGAGGAAGGTCAACGTCGACGCGATGCTGGCTGCACGGGAGCGACAAGCTGAAATCCATCGGCGAGAGCGCCGCAGCGGCATGGAGCAGCGCGGAGACGCGGGCAGCCTCCTCATCATACCCGGGGTCGAGGAGGAACACCTCGGCCGGGACGGGGTCGACCGCCGCAGCTTCGAGCGAGGTGAACGTGATGTGGAGGAGGGATACCCCGGGGTTGACCGCGCCCTGGAGCGAGCCGAGCGCGGCTTGGACCGAACGGAACGTGACGCCGCGGAAGACGAGATCGGGGAGACGGGTCCAGAGGCCGCGCCACCGTCGGGAGACGAGGCTGGTGCGCGCGACGGCACGGGCGCAGCGGAGGCGGACGAGGACCTGGAGAAGAGGATCCTCCGGGAGGGCGCTGATTTGGTCGGCTTCTCCGCCGCCTGGGCCTAGCTCTGAACGTCGGCGATCACGGCGTGCTCCCTCGTCCTCCATGGAACAACCCCAATGCGAGAAAGGATCTATGCCTCTATGGTGTTCGAACGTACAAAATCTTGCGCAATAGATACATGCAGTTGCGTTCTGTATGGATCATAAATGGATCGCGTGAGTTATAACTACTAGTGCACTGAAAATGACATACTACTGTACGAGATTATGCAGGTTCACAAGTCATCGGATGAATCATTAACAAGTTGTTTCGTATTGTTCCGCCGACAGTGGCTATACTAGTATACTCTATGTCTCTCTCTCACACGTCCACACCCCGTCCGGCTGGGCACCCGGTTGCTGAAAAAGTCAAAACGCCACTAATTATAATGCATAAATGTGGTCACTTCTTCTGTCCAGCACGCAAGTAGACATATAATTACATGACATAATTTACTAAAAAAACATTTTCATACTTTTCAACACTTTGAATAAATGATCACCCATGGACAATGCTCCTTGGGGTACTATCCACTGTCGGTGGCCCTAAACTCTGCCAACTAGATCTGCCCCATCCGACAGTCCCAACCCAAAATGTAGTTCGTACACGAAAAAAAAAGTACGTATGACACGCCATCGCTCGTCACAATCCACACACATAATACCATCCTTGCGTTGCAAGAGACATTGAACGGGTTCTTATCCCAAAAGGACAAGACATGTGACAAGAAGGAGGAGAGGAGAGAAAAGGAACGCCTAGAGAGAGAGGCGTCTTCCAAGCTCTTCTTCGAATTGCAAAAGAAGAGGCTCGATATAGAAGAGGAAAATGCTCGGACTAGAGCACGGGAAGCCAAGGCAAGGGCCAAGGAGGCCGAGGCTAGGGCCAAGGAGGTCGAGGTAAGAGCAAGGGAGGTCGACCTGAAGGCCAAGGACTTTGATCTCGCCTTACGCGCCGAGGAGGCCAGGATCATGGACATGCATATCTCGGCCTTCACCCCTAATAAGAAGGCCTACTACTTCAAGAAGCAAAGGTACTACATGGACCAAGATTGATCAAATCTCGGTCCTTCTATTTATTATGTTGCATGCCGGTGTTGAACTATGGCCGATGGCCGGGATTTGTAATATTTTGGGCATGTACCCAGACATGGCCTGTGTGAGGCCGGGATTATGTTTTATACTTGTTTTGTTGCAATGTGATCAAAAACCCTGACCGAAAATGATCAAAATGATCAAAAATCCTGACCGGACGGACTCAATGCGTCGGCCCCATTGGGCGCAGTGGCCGGAAAGGGGCGGACCTGGGCCGGACGCGCGTCCTGTTGCCGACGCAAACGGACCAAACGCGTACCAAACGCGCGTCCGTTTGCGTCGGCCCGTTGGAGTCATCTTGTTTCGTATTGTTCCGCCGACAGTGGCTATACTTTTCTTAGTGGTGCACTGAAAAGGACATACTATTGTACTAGATTATGCAGGTTCACAAGTCATCGGATGAATCATTAACAAGTTGTTTCGTATTGTTCCGCCGACAGTGGCTATACTAGTATACTCTCTCTCTCTCTCTCACGTTCATCCGATTGCTGAAAAAAGTCAAAACGCCACTGATTATGATGCATAAATGTGGTCACTTCTTCTGTCCAGCACGCAAGTAGACATATAATTACATGAGATAATTCACAAAAAAATCATTTCCATACTTTTCAACACTTTGAATAAAAGATCACCCATGGACAGTGGATATCACGAAAGCAGTGCAGCCCACGGCAGGAATGGTTTGGAATTCGAGCGAATGGGCTACAGCCTGTGGCTTAAAACGGAGAGAGGCCGCAAACGGCCACTCTGGTGGAGAAAGAGTAGGAACACCTCAGAACACTTTGAATAAAACCCAATGCTCCTTGCGGTGGTATCCACTGTCGGTGGCCGTAAACTCTCCCAACTAGATCTGCCCCATCCGACAGTCCCAACCCAAAATGTAGTTCGTACACACAAAAAAGTACGTATGACACGCCATCGCTCGTCACAATCCACACACATAATAACACAAATACTATATGTGTGTGATGTATACATGGCTCTATGTATGTTTTATTTTAGAAGACATCAAGAGTATTCATCCCTTTGGTTCAGCCATGTGGAACTATAATTTTTGCCATGTCTTTGAAATTTTCAGAATTATATAATGTGCCACATATACATATGAGCCAATCACATGGGCTGAAATTCTAACACGAGTTGACACTAAGAGTGTTAGAGTTCAAACCAGCCCACAAGTCTGAGCTCCACCAGCCCAAATTCACTTGAGCCCACAAACAACCAAGGCCATTTTTAAGTAGAAAACCAACCAAGGTCTTGGGCCAAACACAACAAAAAAAAAAGTCAAATGTGTGGGGGTTACTCCACCATTATCAATTTTTGATGTGGGTGTAAATCTAACAAAGACTGTTGATTAATGTGGATACATCATTATTTAAAACTTGATCTTAAGATTCACTTTGTTTTTGAGAACTGTCCTGAACTCTGCCACGACGAACTCTATCTCTTATTACAACCTGAGTACAGATACCCGACATAAGCTGACTAAAAAAACACTGTTTTTCTCTCTTCAGAATTGCTCAACCAAACAGATTCAGAGCTTCTTGCAATGGCCTTGAACAGACGAGGACCTGATTACTCCCAATTGGCAGCTTCACTCGATGACCTGAAGGTTCAGCTACAAACCTGGTTCTCCCACTGCGATATACGTATGTGTCGACGTACAGCTAATAAAGTAGCTTATGAACTTGCTATCTTAGGCCGATCCTGTAATCTTAATGAGGCTATATTTTGGCATTATGATGTAATAACGTTATTGTGTACGATTTTCCTCAGTTGCCGTAATAAAGCTATTGCTTACTCAAAAAAAAATAGGACTCATTCTTCTTGCTGCTCCTTTTTTTCTTTTTCTTGCTGAGAGAGACGGTGGATGAACCACAACATAGACGATAGATCCCTAACTTGAACTAACTACTCATTTTTCTGATAATTAATCATCAGTGGATTGGTGCGGTTTAATTGACACTCTTCAGCAAGGAGAGGTAGCCACCTCGCAGGTTCTTTACGTTCTTGAACCCCTGCACCAAAATCCAAATCAACATCTCAATCAAACATTGCTATCTATCTTACCGATCAACGGCCGCAACTCAGCCAATAATACTTACGGCGTCGACGAGGTCGCCGGCGGCGAGCGTAGACCGCGCTCCGGACCGGCAGCCGACGACGATCCGGTCCTCCTCCCCGTGGAGCGCGGCGACCTGCTCCACGAAGAGCTCGTTCCGCTCCGGCCTGCCGTGCGGCGTGACGGAGAGGTAGTAGGGCACGTTGCGCGCGCCGGCGACATGGCCCCTGTCGAAATCCTCCCACATCCGCACGTCCACGTACCCGTACTGTTGGGAGACCAGAAGCGCGCACGCTGCCTCCGCGTCCACGGTCTCCACCAAAGCCGCCGTGCTCTTCTTGCCGCCGGTGGCGCAGGTGGTGATTCTCAGGGAGCCCATGGGAATGTGGGGAGGGGGTCTGGTTGGCGTGATGACTGTGGCTCCGAGGGCTGTGGAGAGAGATGGGTAGGTGCTCTTCCCCCTCGCCGGCGCGTGTCATTTATAGGGGAAGAGACTGCCATGGCAGCGATTGAGCGCGCATATCACGCGCGTGTGAATATCTCCTTGTGCTTCCTTCCTCCTAATTAAGATTCATAGTGACAAGTGGTCATGTTTTTTATTTGATGACAATCACAAGTGGTCATGCTCTATGCGTATGGCGCTGATGCGAAAATCCCAGGTGCATCTGGCCGACCATGATCGTGCAGCTGCTGTCTAAAGACGCACGCTGGAATAATAGGTGATCGATGTAGATGTTAGGTAAGAAAGATGAAGGACAAGGAGTCCAGGTCGCCATGATAGATCAGTGACGATGCGGTGACACGGCCCGGAAGAGATCCTGTTGCTTGAAAGTGACCTAACGATTTCTTTCCATGGGATCAAACAATCCAATCTTGGAACACGTGAAAAGGATTGCAAAAGGGGAACATATCGTTTCGTTCCGGGTGCTCTTATCGTAGGGAATCTCGCTCTTCTTGATACGTGCGTGGGATCCCAATGGAACATGGGCTCGTCATTCGAATAAGATTTCATGCATGCGCCCGAGGAAATGTAGAGCAAGTGGCGGATACCATATAGGCGCAGAGAAGCAAAGTTGGAGGAAGTACCATATCTCGTCATCACATCTCGACGATCTGGCTGACTGGACACCGATCGATTAGCTCGAGCTGCGCGCAAAACGCAGTCAAAGACCATATCCTTCCTGATCCGCATATATATATATATATATATATATATATATATATATATATATATATATACGCAGGCACAACGGCCAACGAAGATAGTCGATTTTGAGCCTATAGTACAATGCAAGTGCTTGTTATCATTGGATGATTTAATCCAGCAACCCGAGCATCGTATTATTTGCCACCGTGGCCTTTCTTCAATCCCACCTCGCCTCCATGTGAACAGCATAGCGTCCGGCTTTGCCTCATGTTCCCCGGCGAAAACCAGGCCTCTTTCACCGGCCCCATCCCTAACCGTCAACCCTGCTGAGTTCTCCTCTTTTGGGTTTCCCACCATCCCCGATAGTGTATCGCTCATGTCTATGCCTCTATGTTCACCGACCCGGAGGTTGACGTCTACTGTCTTAGAAAAATAGGTGATTGTATCTTACCAAATGTGGTAACAATAAAATGTAAACGACCCGACTTATAAACCAACTAAACATGTTACATCGGATCGAACAAATGAAATTGAAGCAAATGCAAACAACATAGATCCAGGGATGGAGCCAGGAAATTTATGCAAGGGGGGCCAACTGAACATAACATAACTTTGACTGAAGATATGTCATAAAGACATCAGGTTTCACATAAAAATATGCCAAATTACATGATATTGGTATGCTGGCTACATTACATAGGAAAAATCAGGGCATGGGCAAAATATATGGATGAGAAGAACTAATAGGTGGAGTTTAGTTGAAGTCTACCCGACACCTTTTCCTTGCATCAAAATCATCTATGAGCGTGTCGGTTATGAACGTCAAAGCAATCTCCCTCTCAATGTCGTGGACGAGCACGAATACATGTTAAGGCCAATATGCAGCTATGAGGTTCCTCATAAAAGGGGAATGACTCGGGGATTGACTCGATCGTGGAGTTTTGATTTGGGTCCGATGCAACCATGGTATTCTGGTCCTGCAGTTTTAGCCTACATTGTCAAAAGAAAATAAATTGATTCAAATCAATAGAGAAAGGGAAAATCAAGTTCTAATAATTTGGGGCAAAAAAAAAACAGTTACCAAGTAAGGGGAAATCCTCAAAGTCTGAAAATAAGGTCAAAAGAAAAACCAAATCCCAATGGATTGTTGCCGAACATTATTGTAATGATTTTTTAGGAACACCATACAAAGGGAAAATTGGTTTTGTACCATTAAAAGATCCAGACTTTGGAAAAATACCATTGAAAAATCAGGCTTTAGAAAAATACCGCCGAAAGATTGCTCTGTTAGCAGTTTTTACCATGACCGTGAACTCCTGGAGCTAAAAATAAATCGATCAACATTTACGCACCAATTCCAGCAACATTTAGGCTATCCTTCAACGCCCTCTCCAGCAAATACCAGTAAAATTCGTACAGATGGGATGAATCTAAGAGGATCGGGGCAGATTACTCTTGTGAAAGTTCAACAACATCCATCCCCGCTCAAATCCCTATCTCAGTCAGTTAGCAAATTTAATCCTCTAAATTAGGGTATAGATCATGGAACAACAAGAGAAGAAGGGGGGGGGGGGGGGGGGGAGAAAAAAAAGTGGAGTGAGGAAGCAGGAGGAGCCGCCGCCGGGGAGGTGCACCGCCAGCGTAGGTGGTCTTCTCGCTCCCCTCCTCGCCTGGCAGTGTGCTTGCGTGAGTGGTGTGTGCGTGCGTTCAGGTTGGGTTGGTTCGAGTCAGGTTGAGGGCTGGTTTCAGTCAATTTGGCCCAGTTCACGTGGAGTTAGCGGTGATGGTAGAAACCGATAACCGCAAACCCTATATATCGCTCTTTGCGAGCTGTAACTCCGCCTCGCCCATGGTGGTTTTCTTGAGGTGGGATTCAAACTCGCACGTCCACTGATTCGGATAGAGACATAGCCACTGGGCTATGCTAGTGTTCCTGTTCATATTTCTTTTTATTTATGCTTCTATTGTTTCCTGCTTCCTGTTTTTTTTTTCCGTGTTTTCTGTTTCACTTCTTTCCTTCTTTTTCTCTTATTTTTGAAAATGGTTCATGTTTTGGAAAATATTTATTTTTAAAATGGTTCCGTTTTGAAAATATTTATTTTTAAAAAGGTTCTGATTTTTGAAAATGGTTCGGATTTCAAAAATGTTTCTGATTTTTTAAAATGGTTTGGATTTAAAAAATGGTTCCGTTTTTTTTGAAAATGGTTCTGATTTTTTTAAATGGTTCTGTTTTAAAAATATTCTTTTTTTAAATGGTTCGATTTAAAAAAATGGTTCCGATTTTGTAAAATTGTTTGGATTTAAAAATGTTCATTTCAAAATGGTTCCGTTTTTTGAAAATATTCTGTTTTTAAAAATGGTTCCGATTTTTGAAAATGGTTCGGATTTTAGAAAATGGTTCGAAACCGACCTATGCGGGCGAGTCGTACAATACGACTCGCTAAGAGCGATAGCTAGGGGATCCCATCGATAACGGAGCAACTTTTCGGTGGTTTTGTAAAGCCCAATCTTTAAGTGGTATCTATACTTCTTATAAAGTAAAAGCCACTAATTGCAATTAATATTTCTATCTCAACATGCAAGTTATCAATATGACTTACTCTTTTAGCCAACCAATTGTTCACGTCATCCTACTAATATTTATTACGTATTATCTATCTCTACATGCAAGTATCCACATCATTTTTTCATTTGGCCATTCAATTGTCCATGTCATTTTTTTGTCATTTGAATGATAAGATCACACCACTCGCTATGTAATTATAAAATTAAATCATGTGGTAGGAGAACACCAGAATTAGTTTCGCCAATCAAGTGAACTTTTTTGCTTACATATTTCTATCGACAATTTCAGATTTCATGAGTTTACTAGATTTCTTAAGAGATACCCTTAACGCGCGGGGACAATTTCAGATTTCATGAGTCTGGATGTTTTAATGGTACAGAACTAATTCCACCCCGTACAAATGAATAGAAACACACATATGAACACATATCCCCATGAGCAAAACCCCATGCTATCTCCTTCTAAGCTTCTACAATTAAAATTAAAGGGTATTTCCAATTGTCTCTATTTATTCTGTTTTATTATTCTGAACATATAGTTTTCTCTCTTTTTACCCGTCTCTACGTGTTTGTAATAGAGTGGCTCATGTCTTAGCAACCAATAGTGGTGCTAGTCTAGTCTCAGGTGCTGTTATGTTGTGGCATGATTATGTACCTTGTATCCCATATTCCCATATATTTTTTTGAACAGGTGTCGGTCCGGAGGACCGAGAAGCTTCATTCATTATCGTAGGTGGAGTTACAATTTACACAGAGGACCAACAGAAAATAAGAAATTATAATGAGATCCTTATTTTTTGCACCAAGGGCCCTAGATCTAAACTTGATGAAACAATCGGGCCCAGCTCCTTCTCCACCACATCGGAGCTTCGCAGCACAACCAACCACACCATCACCGGGGATGCTAATCCACTTGGGACTGAGCAGCGGGAGCACGCTGTACTGGAGCAGAGGGGCCTCCTTCTTGGCATAGCAGCCTGGAGGTTGAACATAACCGTCTGCCATCGGCCGGAAGCAGTCGAAGCCGACAACGGAGGTGGGAGTGGTCGCCATTCGACCATCAGAGACGGCAGCCAAAGCTTCGCTACCGTGGTTGCACTCCCGAGAGAAGCTTCGCAGCTCCCCTGTTGGCTGTTGTAGACTCGCCTCACATGGATGCACTCCTCCCTCCTCCAAATCACCCTGACCCGAGGAAAAAGGATTGGAGCCTTGCGTACCAGAAACGAGGAACTGCAGATGCAACCCGGCAGGAGATGGATCATGCGTCCTCTACGCCCCATCTCCCTCCACCACGGTGGCATGAAGAGAGTAGAATCGGCGAGATCGACACCTCCAGATCAGTGTAACCAGTGGGCTTATTCTT